>OZ035962.1:91332326-92532326 GCA_964034945.1 Chrysopilus asiliformis
TTGAATAATGCGAATTAATTTACTCCTTCAAATTAACTCACATCCTCTGAATATGATACACTCACATTAAATCCTTGAACTGGTCCACGACATAAATAGTCCATATTATTTTCCATTGCGTAAACTACAATATGAAGTCCAAGAGGACTGCCAGCTCCTAAAGCCCGCAGAGGAAAAGCCATTGATTTCGCCTGTGGAAGATAACCTCCGTCCATCGTCCATTCCGAAATCTCGTATGCATTATCTGAAAATCTATTTAGAAAAGTACTGAACAAAAAAAAATGTTTGAATAAAAAATGTAGAGCGACCGAATTAAGGTAAAAATACTTATTCGGTTTTAAAATATCTGCAAAATCAACCGAATTGAATGTGAAACAAATTCCTTCATCGGTGATCACTTTTTTAAAATTTTTTTCACAATCACTGAAGCCAGGCCAGGTACAATAGCCGAATGTTTCAGAAAAATTTAATGAAATCTCATCTAAAACACCAACAACATCAAATTGCAATGACATATTAAGATGCGGTGAATCCAAATCCTCAAGAAGCTCATAAGCACAAATTTGTGATAGCGCTAAATATTGTTGTTGCCTATTTTGCCGAAAAATTTTTCAATCAAAAAATATTTTATTAATAATCTCCAAACTTACTCGGTTTCAGTGATATTACAGGAATCTTCATCATCACAATCGTTCAACTTATGATACAGATTTGAAAATAATGTTGTTTCACTTGTGGATTTTTGTAATGGACAGAACGTGACTGCCGGAAATGGAATCGAAGAAATCGGCGAAGCTTTTTGCGAAAAACTGACCAAAACTGGAGAATTTTGAAAATCAACGTAGGTATCGTAGATCATGTAAGACCCGCAAAAGAAGGAAACTATCACAACTATGACCCAAAATAATCTGAAATACAAAAGGTGTAACAAAAATTAAAATATATTACTTCAACTACTCAACCTTCAAGGGGCTGTTCATAAAATACTTCCAACTGTCTATAAGATATGTCGCGCTAATTTTAAGTACTAAACTTCATTAAAATATCGGGAGCTGAAGGAGAGTAAAAACAAGCCTGAAATTAGCGCGACGTGTTCTATAGACAGATCCTTATGCCTAGTTGACACTAGGCTGCTTTTTGACTGGCAACTAGCACACCAGAAGCCTTTTTTAGTTGACTTTATCACATCAAAATAGAATTTCCCAAGATTTTTATAGCCCGTAATTTTATAATTTATAACTTACGGTAAATAAATTGTGATTTTTGGCTGTAATTAAATTTATTCACCATCGCCATTTTGATTACCACTATTAGCACGGAACACTATCACAAATGTTGAAAGTTTTCAACTAGTTTGATGCAACATTAAAACGCACCTGGTGTTATGATAGCTTTATACAAGTTGCCAGCTACTGTCAACTAGCCACTCGCCTAATGTCAACTGGCCATTAGTGAAAATATACAAAATCCAATTTAATTTGATATGTGGTTGTTGATATTGATCATAAATTAACCAGTTCAACGGACAAAAGAACTTACAAGGATATAATTTAAAAAATGGAAAATTCGCGCTCTGCCAACCAAAACAAGATTTGAATTTAATTATAACGAAATATGTAACGTTACGATTTTTTTTTTCGTTTCCCATCCCTGCATTTAACCTTTATCTACTCAGATATTTTAAGAAAAAAAGTTCTCTTTGAAAAAAAAGCGTTACAAATTTTGAAAAATCTGCTTTAGAACATTTAACGGTTTTAACTTTTATACTAAATCACTGATTTTGTAGATTTTTAACTAGAATTTTCAGAATTTTTTGAATATTGGACTTAGATTTTTTTTTAAATATAATTTCCTAAATTTATATCAAAGTTTTCGAGAAATTACCTCTCGCTCCAATGAAGGCCAGAATCAGTCAAATATTGAATTCCATCGATCGCAGCATTTTCACAAAAATCAAAAAATACCGACAAAATTACAGATTTATTTCGTTTAATTTTAACAGCACTAGTATTTGTACCGGAAGCGCCATTTAATTCTATATCTTCTTCGACCATCATCAATAAGTTTATTTAAATTCCGAAAAAAATCACTGTTTAGTCTCTTAGTTGAATTTATACTACTTTTTTATTGAGGTTCTTACACAAATTGATTGAAAAATAATAATCGCCAATATTCTGCGATAAGAAATCACATTTTATTTTGTGGTTTTTAAAAATTTTAATCATTCTCTTTGTTAAATTGCAAGTTTTGTGACTATTATTTATTTTACACTGTTAAATTTTGTATATTCTATAAATATTTAACTTTCACTGGCTCCTTGTTTGGACGAGTACCTTGACGAGCACACAATTTTGAATTAAACGTGTGGATAAAACCATAAAAATGGGGGAAACGATTCGTATAGAAATGGGGAAAACACTTTTTCTAGCTTAGACAATTACATTTCACTTAAATACTAATAGTTAGATTTTTCTAATGAGTGAGGAAAGTGACGAATCGGCTCTTGTATATATGCGCACATAATACATAAATTCTGAGGAGTTTTCATTCAATTTTTTCCAGCATCAACAAAGCAAGGTCGCTTTCCCATACTCTAAAAATAAAATAGTCTGAAGGTGTTCGTGTGAAAAATTCGGAAAATTTATATGCGCAGAGCATAAATAAAATATTTATTTGAATTGTGCCACATAAACACCATTAGAAAATGCGAATAAATAAATAAAAATATGTCATTAATCTTTATTTTAAAATGCTTAGAATTTGTCGAAAAAAAGTATTGAAGCATTTTTTTTTTATTTTGAAGAATTTTTTCGTACAAAAACGGGGACCAGTGAGAGTTAAAAGCATAACAAAAGCTATAATTGCCCATCTGGCAATTATTGAAAACCCGTATGGTGATATTCGTATCTTAATTCCAGCAATTGTACTAAAATTCACTTTGAAGTCAAATTTTCCAATAAGATTTTTTTAAATTTATTCCAATCGGATTTTGATGTATGGAAGATTTATGTAGAATCATATCCTAAATAACTTTTGTTCTTGGACTTTTTTGATAAAATTCACCGTTTTTGAGATATTCAGAAAAAAAGTTTTCATTCATATGGGGGGTACCCCCCCTAATTGTCCATTTTTGCCCATTAACGAACTTAGCCTCGCATTTTACGAAAAACGGATCTGTGCAAAATTTCAAGTCTGTAGCTCAATCCGTGCGCCCGCAATCCGCGCCACAGACGGACGGAGAGACACAGACGGACAGACGGACGGACATGCAAAATTCAATTATTTTTATCATTCTAAACACACTGGTGTATACATACCATAAGGGTATAAAAAATCAAAATCAATTTTCAAGATTTTTTTTATACGAAAAAGGGTACCAGGAAGGGTTAAAAATCGAAGTACGAGGTGTATTTTTGGTTCCTCGTCTCAAATAAGACCCAAATTCGTATACGATCGTCTCTTAAGCAAGGTTTAGACGAAGCAAGTAACTCGCTGCAAGTAGACGTAAATACACGCGATTTGAGCTAGTGTGGGACGCTCGCATATGTGTGAGAATACTCGCTTGTCTCTCAAAAATAATAGAAAGCCATTCTATTTTTCTAGCAAGTAAAAACCAATACAACAACATGGAACCGTGTAGACAAGAGGTGGTTTTATGTGTGTGTGTTTCGGTTCATTTTATATTTGCTGCTTTGCCAGAAAACGTCGTAACATTTTAAGGAAAAAACGACACGGTCATAAAAAACTCGTCGGTAACAAACAGTTTTAGGTCGAAATTCGCAAATTTTCCCACAAAAAAGAGTCGTGATATTTTTTCTCAGAAAATTTTAGGTTATGTTTTCCTTCGGCTTTCATTCTACTTGCAACGATTTACTTGCAACGTGTAAACGAGGCAAACTACTTGCCTCTCTTTACTTGCAGCGAGTTACTCGCTGTGTATAAACCCTGCTTTACTAACGATTGCTTTCTTCTAGAAATGTATTGAGGCTTACAAATACTTATTAAGTATTTCTATATTAACTTGTATTTGGAATTGAGCCCAACTTGAATTTTATTTCATAATAACAATGCATACCTAAAAAAAATAATTGAGATCGTGAAAATTTAATCATATTTTGCGTGTTAAAAGCAATGCACGGTAGAGAATTTGGTTATAAATTTTATAAATAAACCAGCTTAACCGCCGTTACCGATTTTTTTTTGTTTTTCAAATATCTTGAGAACCGTTAGAGATACAACAAAAACTGTTAAAGCAAAGAATGTAACAAAATTTTACATCCTTTAAATCTGGTTATATTCATTTTTCCCAAAAGGTTTCGAGAAATTTACAAAAAACGGTATTTTTCTCAAAAAAAAATTGTTTGGGAGGTACGCATTATATTTTTTGTTTAACCATTTAATCATTTCGGATTCATGGTTTTTACTCGACCTTTTCATCATTCAATTCTATTGGAATTAAAAAATATAACATTTTTTGTTGATGTTTGACATCCGAAACCCGTTAAAGTTACTGCGACTTTTCCAAAAGTTAAAACAAAAATTTCAAGTCGCTAGGTCAGTGCGTTCTCGAGGTTTTTAAGATATGCACAACGGACAGACCGACAGACCGGCAGACTGACAGAAAATGTTGCTATATTTTAAAAGGAAAATCGAAAGGGGTATATTCAGTGCTTAGCCTACTTAAATCAAAGGAGTTTTGGGACTTAAAGAATTTAACTTGGACATACGCAGCTAAGTTTCGTTGGTGCAAAAGGCTTTAACCCACGTCGCACACTTCAGCGAGCTCAACTACGTGAGCTAAGTTTCTCGCTGCAAGTAAAATCCTTAGCATTTGCATTGGCGACCGTACACTTCAGCGAAACTATGAAACTACATTGCGTAGTCATGGGCGATGCGGACTAAGCTCGCTCGCGTAGTTCAGACCTCAACTACGCGAACGACTTCGCTGGCATCGCTGACACTCACATATAAATATTTTCGGCGTTATACAGTGTAGAATCGGTGTTTGCAAAAGTGTAGTATTTTGTATACATAAAAGTGTAAGGAAAACGTGAAAATTGAATTCTTTTGCGGAATATTTTCAATCGCGTTAAATAATTTATATCTAAAAATGGCTGCAGATAAAGTGGGAAAATGCATATATTTACCGAAAATATCGCCGCGTAGCTTAGCTCAAGTGTGCAACGAGGTGAGCTAACCCAGCTAGGCTATGTAACTATAGCTAGCCTCGCTCACATAGCTTAGTTGAAGTATGTGCGACGGGGGTAAGGCCCGCCGTACACTTGAGCTAAGTTAGCTCAGCTATGTGCCTGTTTAGATCTTAACGTGGCGTGTTTCGTTACGTATCAAAGTGTGGATAATATGAACCGCTAAACGTCCACGTCTAAACAGGCAGATAGCTGAGCTAACTTAGCTCAAGTGTACGACGGGCCTAAGTAGGCTAAACGCAACTTAATTTTTTACGAATAATACGCGCAAATGGGCTTTGATGGCCTTATAGTTTAGGTATTGGCAAACTCTTTTTTAAAAATGCCAGTTAAATGCTTTTTCCCAAAAATCCCTACTCGACTTATAAGGAAATCTGAATATTTTTCTAAATAACATACTAGGTTCAACTAGACCATGGTCTATATGATTTTTGTATTACGCCAATTCAATATTTATTTATTTATTTAAATATACATTAGATATAAACTGTATGATTACTGTTTCTTATTAAAAATCAATCTTAAAGTACAAAAATAGACGATCTCCACTACACTTATCGCCGACACCCCTATGAAAAGTCCCAGCAAGCCTCCACAATTAGCAATAAATTCAGTAGTTCTATAAAGTTCCGATCGCTGATATCCATTAAAATGAGAATCCGCGAAAAATACATTTATATATGATTTATAAGTGCTAAATAATAATAAAAATTGTGAATTGCTGTAGAAAATATTTTCAATCAAGTCTTACCTTTTGTCAAAACGCTCTCTTAGAGCCATCATATGCGACCGAACATCCCGATGGTTTTGCGATATCTCACTATTGTATGCAATTGAATTGCAAGTCGGCAGGCAATGACAATTTTGAAAATATTCTTCAGGTATGTTCGCGCTTTCATCATCACCATCGTTTAATTCATATTTAAGAATATCCTCTTCAACAAATTCATAGCATACCACTTGACTTATGTCGCATATTGGTGTTCCAATTGTAACTAAGATTACTTTACATAAAACTTTATTGAAATTCAAATGACAATGTTTTTTACCTGGGATAGAAAATTTAACGCATCCGCAGGTTTTCAGTGTGGCATTGGCAAAACACTCCATTCGACAGTTGTTTTGTGTGTAATTCCGAAAATATCTTAAATATCGTTCATCGCTAAAATAACACTGTCGCCTGTAAAATAATATTTACTATTAGTTGCGTTTTTTTAATGTTCTAGAACACAGAACATTAAAAAAAACGATCCAGAGTAAGTGGGAATTTTCATCGCGATCGAATTGCATCACGTTGGTTACATCAGTAGGCCGTTACTGCTTCTTGATATAATCACGATTCGCTATCTCGCATGATTAAAACTATTTCGCTGTCGAACAGAACCAAAGAACCACCAACAGAAAATCCTCATTTGAGAATAAAATGTCAAATTTATTATGTTGAAGTTAGCAGCATTTCATTACCGTATAAAATTTCCCTTTGTTCCAAGCGCTGTTCGAGATGAAAAGGTGGTGCAGGATTTTGTATGGAAAGCTTGTTCTGAACTGCTTCAGAACATTAAAAAAACGCAACTATTATTTAGATCACTAAAAACAACTTCTTCGAAACCATTTAGTTAAAGCAAATTCTAATAAACTTGAATAGGTCTTAATTTCTTAAATATTTAAATACACAAAAAAACTCACACATCCGGTGGATAGTCACGAAAATTTTCAGATGTCGTCATAACACGTGGCTTAATTGTTAATAGCGTATCCTGATTCAAAGGGATTTGGTGAAAAATGTTCCCGAAAGATGGTAACTCATTTGGAGGATGCATTTGAAGCTACAGAGAAGAATTATTTCATATGTTGATACCTGTTCAGGTAGTATTGTGTTTTTTTCAAATCAAATTAAGCTCTTACAAATCAAATTCGTCTAATATGTAATTTTATCTAACTAGTGATAAAAATTGACGAGTTTTGAATGAAAACGTTAAAAATATATTTTCAAACTTGGTAAAAAATCATTTCTTTTAAAAAGGAGCAAACCACTAAAAAAAATCGACGAATATGATTTGTAAAAAGTCTAATTTTAATTCCAAAATAGTCACTTTGATGTATGAAAAGTTGGATATATTTGGACTAAAAAACAAACCCTCAAAGTGATATACAGGAACAGAACTCACAGAAAATCCATTCGTGCCACCGGTACATAAATAATCGAAATGTTTTTCATTGCTTTTCCAATTTAGACTCAGGCTAAATTTATTTCCAACACCGAAAATCCTTCTGGGATATGAATTTTCAGTATTATTTCTTTCGTAACCACCTTCAATAGTCCATGTGGATTTTGTATATGTATATAGAAGAAAATGATCCGAAAATGTGCTAGATTAATAAAGTTTTTCAAGAAAGTCATAACAGTTTACATAATATTCACAACAAAAATACCTCTTTTCTCTCAATATTTCTGATGAGCTCATAGAATTAAATGTGTAACAAATCCCAGAATCTGTTAAAGTCGTTTGAAAATCAACACCAGAAAGATGATCGTGTACCCACGTTCCTCTAACCTCTAAATCAACTGGATATTTTAGTAATGCACTTAAAACATCAAAATCGAACATCCCGTTAGGATTAAAGAAGTAATGCTTTTCAACGCAAATTTGGGAAAAAGCTAACAACCGTTCAAACCTAAAATAAATAAATATTATTTTTATATTTAAAAAATAAATATTATTTTTAGCAAGGTTTTTTATCAAATTTTTTTTTTATTTAATTTGACTTGAAATTATTCGTAAATAAGTTTTACAAAAATCGTAGTTTGCTATCAACTTTTGGAAAAGTGACAGTACCTATAATGTATTTCCCATATTTTTTTTTTTTTTTTGTTGGAAAAATACAGTATTTTAAAAATTTATTTTGGGAATTTCTTTCTTTCTTTTGGCTTTTGGGAAAAAAATGCATATAACAAAATTTAAAGGATATAAAATCTTCTACATTTTTTGCTTTAGCAGGTTTTTTTTTGTATCTCTAACGGTTCTCAAGATATTTGAAAAAACAAATAGTTTTTGGAAAAATAAAATTTTCTTTATTTTTGACTGTCTGTCTGTCCGTCCGCGCGGATTGCAGGTGCACGGATTGAGCTAGAGACTTGAAATTTTGCGCAGATTCGTTTTTCGTAAAATTCGAGGCCAAGTTCGTTAATGGGCAAAAATGGACCATTAGGGGGGTGGGTGGGGGGGGGGGGGGGGGGGTACCCCACATACGAACGAAAACGATTATTGCGAATATCTCAAAAACGGTGCATCTTATCAAAAAAGTGCAAGAACAAAAGTTATTTAGGATATGATTCTACATAAAACTCCCATACATCGAAATCCGATTGGAACAAATTTTAAAAAATCTTATTGGAAAGTTTGACTTCATAGTGGAATTTTGATAAAACTGTTCGCCATTCACTTAAATCACCATACGGGTTTTCAATAATTGCCAGATTGGCAATTATAGCTTTTGTTATGTTTTTTATATATTTTTAACGAAGCTATATATTGCAGAGGAAATTTTTGTGTTGATCACAATTGATATAATCCATATTGCATTATCATTGGAGTTACTTGTCGGTGCAAAATTTTAAGCACCAAAAATTAATTACAAAATTTGACCCTAACAGACAAACAAATTAACAAACAAGTAAAACTAAATAAAAGCATGTAAAAAGCAAGCTAAATTAAAGCTTTTTAAAAACCAATTCTGTACTCACTCGAATCTAGTTATATTACAGTCCGTCCAGTTTGACGGTAAGCAATCTTTGTATTTGTGGTAAGTATCTGTATAGTTGAAAACACGATTTTCAAAACCAGTTTGACAGATCGTGATAGCCGGAAATGGAATATTTGATATTGGAATTTCTTTTTTCGAAAATGTAATTAAAACAGGAGCATTTTTCCAGTGAAGCCACGAATCATACACCATATAGCCACCAAAACCAAATAAAACAATTGTTGTCACTATCCAAAATATCCTTAAATTCAAAGAATATAAAAAAAGTTCGATCCTTTGATGTATCATCAATTATTTAAATCACCTCTCAATCCAGTGTCTATTTTTCTCTGCGACATATTGAAATCCGTGAATTGACGTGTGTTCACAGAAATTGGTAAAAATTGATTGAATATTATTAAATTTAGTTTTAGATATTTCTAACTCGCACATTTCGTGTTTTTTTTCTGTTCAAATTAAAAAGGTCTTCACGGTGTGACAAGTTATTGTTCTGACAACATTCTGTCTCATGATTTCCGTATTTCCAAATGAAATTTCGGCAAATAGTTATTAACGAATTAATTGCGCAAGGCATAAACTAAGTGAAGTAGTCACCAGGGGCCCAATTATTTTACTCTGTTGTTGAAATTTCGCAATAAAGCTTTGTCCTTGTATAAACATAAACATAATTTGAAAATTTTTGCAGCACTAGACACACCTTAAAAGATTTGGTATTACAATGTCGCAACTTCTAAGGCCGCGACTATAGTAGATTCGATAGGTGGGCAATACGTAAGCGATAGGTAAGCAAATGTCTTGGGCGAATAAAAAATCTAGAATTTACATTTAGAATTCATTCTAGAACCACAAATCCGTTTCTGAATTAACATTTATACTTAACTCTGTCAACAAACCTTCCCTCACAAAGCAAAAATAGCCAAATAAAACATTTAGTCTATCAGTATAATTTACAAATAGAGGAATTATTCCTAGTTGACTTATATAGAGAAATATGAACTCTTCTCTCTCGTCCACATCCTTCATAGTCAGATCAGTGACAGAAATCATGTAGTCACTCTGATGAGATCCAGTCATTGATACTCGGGACCGAAACTTGAATTTTGCTTTTAAAAAAATCTTTTCCGTTTCCTAATCTTTTTTTTAAATTTCATTTCATTGTATTATTCAATAGTTTTGAAGTTTTTTTTATTTTATCTTTTTTAGTCTTTCGAAAATAAGATTATATTACAAAAAGCATGAATGTGAATTATTGTTTTTTATTAAAAAGCAATCTTAAAGTACAAAAATAAATAATCTCCACTACACTTATTGCAGACACGCCTAAGAAAAGTCCCAGCAAACCTCCACAATCGGCAATGAATTCCGTGGTTCCATAAAGTTCCGATCGTTTATATCCATTAAAATGTGAATCAGTGAAATATACATTTATTGTTGACTCATGACGACTAGAAATAATTATGAAAAGCTGCTGAATTATCATGGAAAAAAAAAAATGTTTTTTTTTTTAAATAAATTACGATTCATCAAACGGAATCTTTGAAGCCATGCTGAACCCTCGATAATTGCGCTGATTATGAGATGTCTCAGTCTTGTACGAAATGGTTTTACAAGCCGGTAAACATCGACAATTTTGATGGATATTCAAGCTATTTTCTGCCTCACTATTTTCTACAAGTGCTTCATTTAATTCATTTTTAAGGACATCCTCTTCAGCCTTTTCATAACACGATATATCGGTGGATTTACAAATTGGTGTTCCAAGTGTAACTGAGAAAACCTCAAAAATAATTATTAAATTTTCAAAATAAATTTCCTTTACCAGGAATTGAAAATTTAGCGCATCCACATTTGTTCAAAGTATAATTGGCAAAACACTCCATTCGACAATTGTTCTGCGTGTAACTGCGAAAATACCTCAAATATCTTTCATTACTAAAATAACACTGTCTTCTGTAACAAAAAAAAATATCAGTTATAAGCAATACCAAAATTTCCTCAGCAAAATTTAGTTTTGGAAAAAATATGTAAAAAATCATATTTTTTCAAATATCTTGAAAAATTGTATGGGATGTACCCGTTATAGGTCTCGTTACTTTTCCAAAAGTTGATAGAAAATTACGATTTTTGTAAAACTTATTTCCGAAAAATTTCAAGTCGCTAACTCAACGCATTCTCAAATTATTTAAGACACGTAAAACGGACAGATCAACAGACAGATGCACGGACATTCTCATAATTTTGTCTGAAACGGATTTCGTACTCATCAGAAATTTCCTATCTGCCTCGTTCTCGATCGGCTCCTCGTCATGAATAAAATACTTTCCCCCTATAGAAGAGGAAAGTAAAAATACGAGATTCTCTAGTTTTCTCCATGATTTCTGTGAAAAATCACGAGAAAGTTCGTTAACCCCTCACCATCCCCCTTCCATCCTGTGGCTCTTGACGCCATATGTGGATGAAACTAGAGACTGTGCCCTTTCCAAAAAGTCCTCAACCAAAGTGAAAACTACACGGGTTCAAAAGTTAGTTTAAGGGGGCAAAATCATGCATCGTTCTTTAGATTTCTAGTAAACTAGAAATTTATGTTACTGGATGTCTAATAAAGGGTGTTTTTTTTAGACGTGTGGTTTTCAAGAAGAAATAAAACGCATATAATTTAATGTTATGGCCAAGAGTTAAGCTTTATTATAAAGATAAGGGTTTGTAATTATGTTTTTAAAATGATTTCGGGCAAGTGGCCGCCGTGGCTGGCTCGAATAAATTCCAGCCGAGAGGCCCAATTTTCGACCACTTTTTGCAGCAATTGGGGCCGTATGTCAGCAATAACGCGCCGAATATTCTCTTCCAAGGCGTCAATGGTCTCGGGCTTATCTGCGTAGACAAGCGACTTCACATAACCCCACAAAAAATAGTCCAGCGGTGTTAAATCGCACGATCTTGGAGGCCACGCCACAGGCCCACGACGCGAGATAATGCGGTCACCAAAAGTTTCCTTCAATAAATTGATTGTTTCGTTGGCTGTATGGCATGTAGCGCCGTCTTGTTGGAACCAAGGGTCGTCCACATCAACATCCTCCAATTCAGGCACGAAAAAGTCATTAATCATGGCTCTATAGCGTTCCCCATTGACTGTAACATTATGGCCGGCTTCATTTTTGAAGAAATATGGACCAATGATTCCCTCTGCCCATAGAGCACACCAAACAGTGACTTTTTGAGGATGTAACGGCGTCTGAAGAATGGCTTGTGGATTACCATCCCTCCAAATGCGACAATTTTGCTTATTGACGTACCCATTCAACCAAAAGTGAGCTTCATCGCTGAACAAAATTTTCTTGTGAAAATCGGGATCGGTGGCCATCTCGTTTTGGGCCCATTCACCGAACATGCGAAGCGCTTGATGGCCGTTTGACGAAATGGCAAACCAAACTGAGCATAAATCAAGTGACAACTGTCAAAAGGACCAACTCCGAAAAAAGTAGTACCAGATTGAAAACCTCACGTCTAAAAAAAACACCCTTTATAATGAATTATACTTGTAGACAAGGATTTTTTGTTTATTGTGAATGTTTCATAATTTACTAAAACAAAAACTTGCATTTCTGGCGGATAATCACGTAAATTCTCTGAAGTCGTCGTAACACTTGGTTGAATTGACATTACCATGTCATGATCGAACGGAATTTGCAGGAAGCTTTTACCAGTTGATGGTAACTCATTTGGTGGATGCAACTGAACCTACAGATGAAAAAAAAAGAGATTAAAAAAATTCTAAAATATCGTCAGCTGAATATTGATTTGGGCCGAGTGTAATTGATAAAATTATTCTAAGACAATTTCTTGATATTTGTCGTGAAAAAAAAATTAAAATTCAATTTTATTTTAAGAATATTGCTTTTTAAGAATATTATTACGCCCGCTACCCCAAAATTAACTGCCTTATACTTCGTCGGTCTTTTGATATGTAGCCCCAAATTTGCCGTCCCCAAATTTGCCGCCTTTACAATTACTGCTCGTCAAATTTTGTCGCCGCAAATCAAATTTGTCGCCTTTCAAATTTACCACTCTGGGCAATTGCCCACCTGCCCCTTTTATCCTTTTTAAACGAACTTTTTTTTATCCTTTGCTTAAATATAGTAACGAAAAATGTATTACAGAAAAACCATTTATGCCAGCTGTACATAAACTGTCGAAGTCTTCATCCACATTAAACAAATCTAAACTGATGCCAAACTTCCTTCCTACACCAAAAACTCTTCTAGGATATGATTCTTCTTCAAAATTTTTCTCGTAGCCATCCTCTAGGGTCCATGTAGACTTGTCATTTTCTCTTAAAAGTCTATAATTGGAAAATGTGCTGAAATAACAAATTTTTAACAAAATAATAACCATTTTAATTAAATCCAAAAACCACCTGTTTTCCCGAAAAATCAGTGATGAATTCAATGAATTAAAAGTGAAGCAAATTCCTAAATCAGTTAAAGTTTTTTCTAACCGATAGGTTGATATATATTCTTTTCCCCATAAACCGTAACCTCTCAATTGATCTTGTAAGTTAGTTAATATATCCAAAACGTCAAAACTGGAATGTTTTATATTTTGACACAAGTATGTCGTGCCGACACAAGTCTGTGAAACAGCTAACAACTGCTGGAAGCTAAAATTTAAAACAAAATGTTAGTTGTGGTCAATAGAAACATTTCCTTTACAATGGAGGGCAGGAGGCAATTGGAAAAAAAATTTATGCTTCGAAATTAATTGTGAAAATTTGTTTCAATTTTTGTTTCTAATTATATCAAAAGTGTTGTGTATGTTTTCAAAATACAACAAACATTGCGTTGCAGGTAAAACCAGGGAACAACCATTATATAGAATGGAAAGCTCTAACAAAATTTTTTGTGTTGGGAGCGTACATCCGAGGATTTCTATAGCTGTTACATGACAGTGTACATGAACACTGAGCGATTTGGTGGTGTGTGGCAATACGGATTCCCATCTGTCACTTGAAATGAAAACAAATCAAAACAAAACCGGGTAATGGAAATGTTTTATGGATAATTTGATATTTCCATTAAATATTAGCGATGTTCTAATGTGTTGAAATGTGTTAAATTTAATTTAGTTTTAGTTTTCAATTGTTTTAAGGCCCGTTCATGTGCAATTCTGTCGATCTTTCGTTATACTTTACCTTTCTGTTGTTGATGGGACTCGGAAAAACTTTCTATTTGGGTTTTTAATTGAATTGGCGGAACATTCTTTCACTAAACAGTGGTGAATTTGTGCTTTATTCATTTTGATGTGAAATTATGAAATGTTAACACGCTAAAATGTGCATTATCCACCAAAACACACCAAAATCAATCGGTGCAATGAAATGTCATGCAAAATGTAAACAAAAGTGCCAGCACTTTTGTGTATGTATTGTAACAGGTTTTTCTATTTGATTTTTTTTTGTCGAGTGTATGACAGCAGAAAGGGGAAGTGAGATAAAAAACCCGATTTCTATAGTGTAGTGCTTACTCTAGTGGAAGTTAATGAGTAAAGGCCTTACTTTCCATTCTATATAATGGTTGTTCCCTGGTAAAACTTTTAGAAACACACATCCCACAATTGAAAATTATTTAATCAAATGCGCCGCATGCGAATTTTTTTAAAGAAAAATACGCTAAAGCAGTAATTTGCGAGGATATTTTTTTGGGTTTCGTGATTAGGAAATTACAACATCAGGTACAGTTTCCACCAACGAAATAACTTAAATTATTTAAGTCCCAGAAATTCTAGGGCTTAATTAGGCTGAACAGAACTTTGTATTTAAAGAATTGGATGGGCAAACGGGCATAGATTTCGTTTACATCTGCGGCTTTTTCTTGTATTTCTCCGCAAATTTTATTCAGAATTAAAACCGCGAATTTTGTTCATCTATCACAGAACTTAGCATATGTTGTCAAAATTTGGATTTACTTCGGCGATTTAATATGCAAAAACCCCAGTTCCAGCGTCTTTTTGAACAAAATTTCAGAATTTTGTATCGTAATGTAAACGGTTGTGAAAATTGAATTTATTATCATAGAATAAAATTCGCGAAACAAAGTGTCAGATGTAAACGGTGCATATTTCCATGACAATAGTTTAGTCGCCTGGGAGGCCGGGACAATATGCTAAATCCCACATTGTCCCGGCCATTCCAGGACGTATAGACAAGTATAGCAACTTATACCCGGAAATACAATTTCTTTTATTAAGAAAAAGAACAAACACGGATTTGTGAAAACGAAAATTTTCCTTAATTAAAAGCTTTTAAGCCTAAACCACAATTACGTGTGCGTGCGTGCGGCATTATTTAGTTCTGGCATCTAGTAGTTGTCACCGCGTCTAAAAATAGAGACTGAGCCTACTCTACGCCGCACGTACGCGGCAACGCGTCTGAGCAACGCGTCTGAGCAACGCGCAATTATACATTTACTCATGTAAATGCGTAGTTTTTACTTTCACCGCGTGGGTGCCGTACGCACGCGTAATTGTGGTTTAAGCTTTATTAAAAAAAATATACTAAAAAAATAATACTAAAAAGGAAAAAAATTAGACGCTGAGATAAAATTATAAAAAGTTAAACAAATATTTATCTCGCTTTTATTTCTGATTCACAGCGCCCAAAAAAAATCTTTTCCTTTTTAGTACATTTTAAAAAAAAAAAGCTTTTTTAGTTTTTTTTACTTTTCATGTAATTAATTTAAATACAAATGATTTTTTACTTTATCTTTTATCTTTATCAACTGGAATCTATCGCACAAAACTATTTATACATAATCCTATTTATACATACTCCAATCCAGTTATATTGCATTCTTCCGCGGTGAATTTATCACACTCCGAGAACTGACTTAGAAACTTGTGGTAATTCTCCGTATAATTGAAAAGCGTTTTATCGAAAGCACCTTGGCATATTGTAATAGCCGGAAATGGAATATCTGATATCGGAATCTCTTTTTCCGAGAATGTGATTAAAACAGGAACATTTTGCCACATCAGCCAAGTATCGTATATCATATAACCACCAAAATA
The DNA here is from genome assembly GCA_964034945.1 of Chrysopilus asiliformis. Taxonomy (NCBI): domain Eukaryota; kingdom Metazoa; phylum Arthropoda; class Insecta; order Diptera; family Rhagionidae; genus Chrysopilus; species Chrysopilus asiliformis. The sequence goes on from OZ035962.1 coordinate 91,348,361, forward strand.
AAAAGAAATTATTACTGTCACAATCCAAAATATCCTTCAATGTACAGAATAAGAAAATATGATTCGTTCCTTAAAAGTTTCATTTATTTCATTCACCTCTCAATCCAGTGTCTTTTTCTCTCTGTGATGTACTGAATTCCATTAATTGTCGTATGATCACAGAAATCAGTAAAAATTGATTGAAAATATCTACCGCACCTTTTCAAATTATCACAGCCAGCGGCCATTTTGGCTCTAAACTCAATATTTATCTCCATTTTGGATTTTTTTTAAAACATTAGCAATTAAAACTACAACTTTTTTGCACTAACGAAACATAACAGGTTTCCCATAAATATGCGTAAGACCCTCTCATTGATAACTGATTTTTAATTCTTATATCGAGTAGGTAGACTCTATATTGCATTTAAAGTAGGAGAATATTTTTATTAATCTGATTTCGTAAAACAAAACTCTTATCAGAACTGAAATGTGGCTTTGTTAAAATTATATTTGTGTGCATATTCGATAATTAATAATCATATAAGACGGTTCCGTGAATGTTGGTAATAATTCTTTAAGTGGCACCACGATATTTAACGAGTGATTCAATCATATAATTTCTGTATGAAAATAGTCATAACTTTGTGATGAATAGTTGCGTAAATTTTCCCACGTCGTTGTGACAGTGAATGCAATTGATGTTAACATGTTTTTATTCAGAGGGATTCTAAGAAAACTTTTTTCAATTGTCATTTGGAAGGGGGAGGAGGGGTTCAGCTGAATCTACAGGAAAACTCTTTCATCTACAGAGAAACTCTGTTAGAAACTCTGTTAGAAACTCTGTTAGAAACTCTGTTAGAAACTCTGTTAGATCAATCAGCGCACTGTAATAGTAGTTAAGCATACGAAGAGAATTACCATTGGTTGATTCAACAACGTTTCGTGATTAACCAACAATACAATGAATATGGTGCAATTAACTACGCCCATGATTAAATCAACCATGCAGCAGATTAAATCAACTAACGATGCATTTTTGATTTCGAAAAATTCTGAGTTTATTTTGAATGGAGCAAAAGTAATTAACTAAGACAGGATCGAAGTTTCACAGGTGCGGAAATTCCAAAGCGCAGATATTATAAGTTCGAAAACGCGCATTCCAGAGTCCGACCGTGTAATAACGTTAACATGTTGTTAGATTGTTAATCTTTCCATAATTGAAATTACCAAAGACTGAAGTTGTCAAATCTCAAAACAAATGTCAAAAAACATTAGATGTTTAAGCCTCAATCACATTTAACATCGGTCCAAGCAATTGGAACACTCGATATATTGACCTTTTCACGGAAAATTTTTATTCTGAAGAAGAAGTTTTGTTTGAGAATTTGGAAATAAAGTTTGCAAATAGAGTTGAAAAGGGGAGTCTAGTTGAGCTTTGTGAAAGGATTGGAAAAGATTATTTGCAAGGATAGTCTTGTTAAAGGAATACACGGTTGTTATTAAAAGTATAAAATAAACAAAAGATGTTTACTTGAAATTTTTAAATTTTTGTATATCTTGACCTAAATGTTAGTTTGTGCCATAAGTATATGTTTTGCCATACACATCTAAAGGAATTAAAATGGTTCGAAAGGAAAAGCTAGGATCACGACTATCCGTATACTAAAGCCGAACTAGTCTCGACGCCCATCTAGGAAGAACTGCCTCGACTCCCTCGAATCGAACACTCTCTCCCCCCGAAACTAGCTGGTATTACCAGACCGTACTTCCCCAAAATGCTAGAACTGGGTTTTTTATTCTTCCTGCACTGAGGGGTAATTTTGTTTTTTACATTCTAAGCATGGCCCAAAGTAGCATTCAACAGACGATAAATAATTTTTTGTTCCCTTTCACCCATCCTTCCTTACCGCCACCCCCCTTAGGATTAACACATTTGCTACTTAGGAATTGTAGAATCTGTCACTGTTTGAAAAAAAAAACATTTACTCTATCAGTATAATTCACAAATAGAGAAATTATTTCTAGTTGACTTATATAGAGAAATATGAACTCTCCTTCCTCGTCCAAATCCTTCGTGGTCAGATCAATGACAGGTCATGGCGTCATTCTGATGAGATCCAGCCATTGATTCTCGGGATCGAAACTTGATGTTCCATTTTAAAAGAATATTGATTCCTCATTGTTTTCTTTCAAATTTCATTTCATTGTATTATTCCATGCGAAATGTGGTACTTGGATAGAACTGGGTTTCGATAGAAGCTTAATATTCCAATATGATCCGAAAATTATCAAAATAAGTAATAGTATTATACTGACAGGTTTTATTTATTGCTTCTTTTTATTAAATGCGTTTCTTAGGGTACAAAAATAAAGAAATTCAACAACACTGATTACTGAAACTCCCAAAAACAATCCCAATAAAGCACCACAATCAGCAATAAATTCCGTGGTTCCATAAAGTTCTGATCTCTTGTGAGCATTTATGTGTGAATCGGTAAAAAATATTTTAACGGTCGTAATATAATCCCTAAAGATTTATTCCATAAAAAATTAAAGCAAAGAAAATTTATTGATTTCATTACCATTCGTTTTGATCATTTTCTCCGGTGGTTTTCATCCGTTTTGTAGTAACTTGAGATATTTCACTTGTGTAGGCGATAGAATTACACGTGGGTAGGCAATGGCAGGATATGTGGGATGCACTTTCATGATCTTTTAAGAAAATATCCTCAAATTCATGCTCAAAAACCTCCTCCTCAGCCTTCTCGTAGCACGATCGAAATTCGGCTGAGCAAATGGCAATTCCGTTCGTCACTAAGAAGAGATATTTAAAAAATCTACATTTATTTCTAAAAAAAAAGACATAAAAATTGAAAAACTTTTGGCGGCCTGTATTTTTTAACGTTCGCAAAAATACCCTTTAACCTAAATTTAAAAAAAAAATACAGAAGATAAACTGTATTTTTTTACCTGGCATAGAGAATTTAGCACATCCACATTTTGTCAATGTGTAGTTTGCGATGCATTCTACACGGCAATTGTTTTGTGTATAAACTCGAAAAAATCTTAAATAACGCTCATCGGTGAAATAACACTGCCGTCTGAAAATGTGTTAGTCTCATTAATTGGAAATAATAGGTAAAACTACCAATATTTTTACATTTCTGGAGAATAATTCCTCAAACTCTTAGAAGTTTTCATAATTTTGGGATGAACAGAAAAAGAGGTTTGGTCGCCCATCGGTATTTGAATATAATTAAATGATGGTAGTTCATTTGGCGGATGCAACTGAATCTAAAAAATGTGATTTAAAAAAAATATTAATGAAAATTATTTGATTGTACCTGGAAGATAAAAAAATATGCTAAAAATAACATGTTTAGTAACTTGGAAATTTTGAAAAACTGATCAGAAGAAATAAAGTTGTTGGTTTCATTTTTTTCGTCATTATCTGTTTGAGAGTATTAACAAAATATTGCGACGAAAACAAAATTTTTAGATAAAAAAAATCTCATATAGGAAATTGAGAAAATGCGCCGCAGGCTTTGTTGTTTGCCTGCAGGGCGTATGTGCCTCACCCATATCATAGATAAGGTAACGATATTTATTTTGAGGTCTCGCATTAACCTGGGCGCCAATCTTGTATTGCGACGCGTCTGCATAAACGCTTCTCACAACACAAAAGTCGATCATGTAGCTCATCGCGTCGAACAAACTTGGACATAAACCTTACGACGCATTGACTAGCGTCGATAAAGACTTTGACGTTTACTTCGTTGCAATTAATTTCGTAAGAAGTGGTGTAAAACAATGCCAAAACCAAACTAACACCAAATTAAATATACATTATATTTTTTTATGACAATTAAATTTTAGGGAACAGACAAACAAGCATCAGTTGGCGGCTATTGTCCAATTTATGGGCGAAAATATGGCACTTGCCATAGGTTCACTCGAAAAAATGCTATGGGGAAAACCAAGAAAACGAATTTATGGGAAACTTTCACCGATGATTTAAATACTTTCAGTGATTTCAGTGTCCTTCTAATTAGGCGTAAATTGATAGTTTTTTCTTGATTCGAATTATCCAAACCGAGGATATAAATTTCGATTGCACTTATCATTTTGACAGTTCGTGAATATTATTCCCCAATAATATCAGATATGTTGACAATCAAGATCAAATAATGGAATGTGTGCTTTATTCCATACACAAACTGAACTATTTTGATAATCAAACCAAATGTCGTCTAAATTATCCTAAATTATTTCTTTCGACACACATTGCGTCGATATATAGGATTGCAATATTGAGTCGCGTCGATTTCATCACGTCGAATGAAAGACGCAGACGCGTCGCAGTACAAGATTGGTGCCCAGATGATTGGTGTGGAAAGATATGACTGAAACGAAAAACCAACGAAATAACAAATAAAGAAAATAAAACCTGACTTGGAGGAAAATCAAGGAAAAACATTTGAGAAATGTGCGCCGCAAGCGAAGTTTTTTTAGCAGAATTCTACGTCAATCAATAAAAAGATATACACTACTGAGTCAAAATAAACTTAATTTTTTGCGCTCTTTCCGTTCTTTAAACAGTCGTAACGAAAATTTTAATGGGCGCATTCACGAACACTCAACGGTTGAGTAAATCTCGATTAGTTCTCGTGAATGCCTCGATACATTAAACAGCTGATATCTGTCAATCTTGTCATAGACAAATGGAGGGAAAATTTGTTGTGTGAAAATTGTTAGTTGGAATTATGGAAAACCAGTGGTTTTTGGAGTTTTTAGCTGAAGATGATGTTACCACAAACACAACAGATTCCTGATTTAGTGCAAACAATTTTATTTGCGCATGAAATATTTAAAGGCCGTGAATCGGTGAAAGTGCGGAATGAAAAATTTCTTCAAACGATTGAAAATATTTCCATCTCTTGTAAACTAATAAAATGCAACTTATCAGTTTGTAATCTGTGATGCACCTCCGGAGTTTCGAAAATATTATATTCCATATCATTTAATTTGTAAATTTGATCCAGAAAAGCCATTCTGTTTCGCAAATATTTTGTTCTTCGAAAAAACGCCAGTTGTTATCTGTCAAAATACTCAATCCATCGGTTGAGCAGAAAAGTATCGCAGTAATTTTCCGATACAAAAAATGGCGTCCGATCAGTGGTTATGATGAGTAAATCTCTCAACTGTTGAGCAAATCTCTCAACCGTTGAGTACCGTGAATGCGCCCAATAATATCAATAAAAATAAGTGCGCCGCAAACTGTTTTTTTATATATATATATTTTTGGTGGAAAATCGTTGAAAAATGGGGTACTACCGAAAAAATATAATTTACAGCAGCTTTTAGCCGAAGCATGAAATTTTTTTGCATGTTTAAATGTCGTGTTTGTTAAAATATAGCACTAAATTGTAAAAATCAGGACAGAAGTTTAGTTTCCGGGACCCGGGGACAACATGCCCAAAGCTGCAGCTTTTCCGTCAATTCTAGGGCGTATGGTTACCCTAATCATAGATTTCAATCTGAAAATCACAGGTGTGTTTTGCCACCCCTCCAAAACCAACGGGCCTTTCTCCCCCTTTCGGGGAACGACTTTGAATTTAACTGAAATAAAAGAAATTCACTCAAACATCCACACCAAAAGAAAAAATCAATATAAAGAAAAATATCAGTTGTGGTCAACACAAAACTTTCTTCTACAAAATCTACGACCCTGCGCAATTTACGCTAGAGCACTGTCGCGTTGTCAACCTAAGACGACCTCCCAATAAATTCTTGGTTTATTCAAAAATATCAAAAACGTACAAAATTTGAGATAACTTGAGAACTGTAAAAGATATCAATTTACGGTAAATGGCAAAAATGTAGAAAATGTTAACATCTTTAATTATTCTTTTAACTGATTTGTCGAAAAACCGTTAGTTTGCAAATTATTCGCAAACATATGATTTTTTACATATTAATGAAAATATCTCAATAACGGTAAAAGATAACGGATAACGGTAAGAAACAAAATTGTGCAGAATGCCATTCTCATTAATTCACTTCATACATTCAGTCAGCAAAAACCCGTTAGTTTTCGAGATAATCGCAAAAAACTGTTTTTTTTTGGAAATAACGGTTTATCTCGATAACAGGTTGAGATATCGAGTTATAGCTAAAGACAAAAGTGTGGGAAATTTTATTTTCTCCAAGTTTTGTCATACTTAAGGCCACTAAAAAACGCGTAGTTTGGGAGTAAATCGAGAAAAACGAAATTGCGATTTTTGAAAAACCGCCATTTTGGATACTTCCGGTTAACGGATTTCCACCAAAAGTTGATAGGATCGTCCCATTCATGGCGCTAGCTCTATTAGTTTTTGAGAAATCTTGTACACAGACTGACAGACTGACAGACAGACTGACAGACTGACAGACAGACTGACAGACAGAAAGACATTTTTTAAATATGGGAAATGTTTTTTAGGCAAAATTAAGGGGTCGAAATTTTTCATGAATACAATACTTTATTATACTCCGTAGAAGAAAGTAAAAACAGTGTTATGAGATTTTTTTCATGAAGAAAAGAAAAATTTTTTTTTAATATAAATTTCACACCAATAACAAAAATACAAAATGTCTGGTCAGTTTATGGTATTTTTCGAAACAGAAAGTCAAATTATTCAAAACTAGCTTGCATACCCGTCGTTGCCGGGTTAAGTTTCTTCAAAAAATTTTTTTCTTTGATGGTCTATGTCTGAGCTAAACTTCAGGCCAATCGGCTCGGTAGTTTCCCCGCCAAAGGGTAACATAGAGGAAGAGCTAAGTTTCGAGATCACTTAACCCCCTTCCCTTACCCTCACACCTCTCAGGCTACTTTTTAATGGGTCTATGTTGGGGCTGGCCCCCGACGAACATCTATGCCACATTTCAGGCCAATCGGTTCAGTAGTTTCCCGCGAAAGAGTAACATAGAGGGAAAACTAAGTTTCGAAATAACTTTACTCCCTCCCCTTACTCCCCCCACCTCTCGCGCTACTTTTCCGTATGCCTATGTTGGAACCAGAACTACCATAGACACTCATGCCAAATTTCAAGTCAATCGGTTCAGCCGTTTTTACGTGAAAGAGGAACAGACAGACAGACAGACAGACAGGTACCAACTCATTTTTATATATTAGCATTAGGGCCTGCAATATTACCGAGTTTCGGATTTACCGGTAAACGGTAAATATTTTTAGTAAAAACCGGTTTACCGGTATTTACCGGTAAATCGCTATTTAGATAAAACAAATCATGTATAGCATATTAGTGACAGTGAGAGGGAAAAAAACGTACGAAGAAATAAGTAACAATAATTTTATAATATTTATAGTGTAAATCATAAAATCAAGAAAACAAGAACACATAATTATAACAATTCAATAATAAAACCAAAATACATTAATTACGGCTACAAATGCCAAATATGGTTGCTTTTTCTTTTCTGTTTTGTTTTGATTTTTTTTCTCTAATGTAATATCGTTGGCTAAAAGTGAAATTGTGCTAAGTCCATTTGGTATAATATTCCAGAAGAGCAATGAAAACCTTGTTAAATCGTTTTAATTCTCTTTCAATAATACTGAGTTTTATTTAAATGAGAAACATTGGGCTCAGTTTTCTTTAAATGAGACTCTGTTTTCTTTAAATGAAAATTAAAATGATTTAACAAGGGTTTTTATTGCTCTTCTGTCAAATTTGGTATAATAGACTTAGCACAATTTCACTTTTAGCCGACGATATGTATATTGCATATTACATATTTTATCATTTACTTATGTACATGTACTAGAAGTATACTTCAGTTTGGTCTTACATTCGGAAAGCTTGTAAATATTGGGCTTTTTCGATAATTAAGGTTTTCACAAAAAAATTTACGATTTTGACATTTTTGAATTATCAGAAAAGCCCATTATCATAAGTTATTTCATTAAAACATTTGAAGACCTCGGTGCTATTAAAGAAAAGGAGACGACTGAAAGCATTGTTTCATATAATTTGACGCAGAATTTTTTTTTCGAAAAATCTTTAATTTTTTCTAAGAGTTTTGTTTTGTGAAATTGAATATTTTTTTATTTGTTTATTTTTAAACGCTATTGAACATATTTTGGACTGTATTTTGTAGCCAATAATGCATTTTGAAAACCGCTAATATCGTCTTGGGTGCCAGAAACAAAATATGGATTTATCTCAAATTAAAACGATGTAAGAATACATGTTTGATTTAAATTGTAATTTTTTAACTTTGTCCCAGAGCAAAAACTTCACGCTAATATCTTTTTTATCTCTCCTGAAAAATTTGAAAAAGTGGGGATGACCACTTTTTGCACCGAGGTCTTCATTTAGAAAAAAAAAATTACCAGAAGTTGTGTTTTAATTTTCAGCCTGACGTTTCGAGCCTTGTTTTGGCTCATTTTTAATGTAACATTTCCACAAAGTTTTTACGGCTAAATATTAACAGTTACAACATATTGCATTTAAATGATCGTTTAACGCCTTTGAAGATGAACCAAAACAAGGTTCGAAACGTCAGGCTGGAAAATTAAAACTCAACTTTTGCTTTTATTTCTTAAAATTGGACCGCTAAGCCCGCCAAACTAATACAAAAAAATACCGAAATACCGGTATTTTTTAAAAAAAATTTACCGGTAATTTCGGTAGTGAAATTGGCCGGTAAAACCGGTAAACCGGTAAACCGGTAAACCGGTTTCCGGTATTGCAGCCCCTAATTAGCATGATATGATTAGTATGATTAATTGCTTGAGAACAAAATAACTGTTGGACAGTGTATAATTTATGTCAACTTCTGTCTCACCAATTTTTACTTACCGAAAAGGCTTTAGTATTTCCATTGCATAAATAATCAAATTCACTTTCATTGTTCATAAATGTCATATGAAATCCGTATTTCGTTCCAATTCCAAGGATCCTCATGGGATATGAAGCCTTACCGGAGTCTAAATCATAGCCGCGTTCCAGATTCCATTGCGACGAGCGAAGATTGCCAGTTAAAAGTCCATTCTTTTCAAACGTACTAGAAATCTTATTTTGTAACAAAGATAAAATTCAATATCTTTAAACCACAACCTGTTAGCTTGGAATAATTCATTGGCACTATACGAATTAAAAGTGTGACAAATTCCCAACTCTGTTAAGGTTTCCATGTGCTCCCATTTTTCATGAATTATCCGAACCCAATTTTCACCAATATTTAACTTTGTGCTAACGTTAAATAACTGTTCAATGATATTAAAATTTGTAGATGGAAATTTCAACTCCCTGTGGTAGCTGTTACAGATCTGTGTAACCGCTAAAAATCGTTCATAACTTTCATAGAATTTTTAAAAAATCTGTCAATATTTAAAAGTGAAAATATTTGGTACATATCCCAACTAGCATTTTTGGTGTATGACACGTATTTGCCACTAGAAGTGTATCTAAAATGGTATGCAGATGTGTTCCATATACCAAAAACGCTAGTAGGGATACGCCCAATTTATGGTTTTATCATATAGGATATAAAAAACAACAATTTACAACATATAAAGTAATTCTAACAACTTACTCTTTTTCAGTAATATTGCACACTTTCAAATCGGTGTTACATTCACTGTATTTCTGGTAAATATCAGTATAATTAAAAACAGTAGCGTCCAGTGGCGGAGGGCAAACGGTTATTGCAGGAAATGGTAAATTCGAAACTGGTATTTGCTTCTCAGACATTGATATCAAAACAGGGACTTTCCACCAGTATTGCCAACTATTGTAAACCATATACCCTCCAAAATACGCAGAGGTAAGTATTGTTAATAACCAAAATATTCTGCAATAAATTTAAAATAATTATAGAATTGAATCTGTTGAATGCAAAACATATCCCCTGCTAGTTCAAAGTCATTTTTATAGATAATCAATTTTTTTAGGGGTTTCCTTTTTGACAACATTTTGTTCAACACTATCTAAAGAGTTTTCCATTTAAATATTGTACAAAAACGAATTAAACTTGTTGATTGTTCAGTTAAAACTAAGTAAATCGATTTTCATATGTTTACTAATTGGTTTAGATTTTTATGCGAATGAGTCATTTTTTTTGCAAATAGAATCATTTTTACTACATTTCGGCTAATTGGTAAAATTCAATTATTTGCAATCAAATTAATTTTTATTGCGTAAATGATATGCTTGTCAAACAAAAAAAAAACATTTCTACCACATGAAATAAAAAAATATGACGGAAAAAAATCATAATAAAAAAAGTTCCCATTCAAAGAAATTATAAAAGGTGTTACAGAATAACCAATTGTTAAAAAAAAGCCAGCAAGGATACTAAAATTTTATTGTTTCATTTTTTTTTGTTCACATTTACAGCATGTAAATAAAAATTTATGTCCTTTTAAAATTGCAAAACACACGCAATGTACAAAAATAAAATATTTCAATAACGCTGACAACTGAAACTCCCAAGAAAAGCCCCATTAAGCCACCACAGTCGGCAATAAATTCTGTCGTGCCATAAAGTTCCGATCTCCTCTTCTCATGTGTGTAAGGATGTGCAAAGAAAAGCTTTACACGTGACACGTGCGATCTAATTAAAAAAAATGTATTTTACGCGTTAATTTTCACACCTCTTGCAGTTTTAATTACACACCCTTCAAAAAGTGACACATCCCACTTTAATGCCGTCATCACCTTTTCAAACTCCTGATTGCTTTGCGAGACTGAGACGGAGAAGGACAAAGAATTACACGCAGGTAGACATTGACAGGATTTGTAGCTTTTCAATTTGGAATTTTGATTTTCCGGACGATTTTCTTCCAATTCGTATAAATAGACTTCCTCTTCTGCATTTCGATAGCAAGCAATATCAGCTACTGTGCATATTCGAGTGTCAATTGTAGCTGTAAGTTTAAGAGCAAGTTGAAAAAAATATAGAAAAATGTGTATTTAGACGCCGATATTTAATTTCGCGAATTTTATCCTGTGACACAAAAATTCTGAATAAAATTCACGGAAAAATTCACGGAAAAATTTCACAAAAATCGCACGTGTACAAGTTTCCTTAGAATTCCATAAAAAAATATATAAAAAATCCTCACCAACTTTACAAAACTTAGTTTTTACGAACAATTTAATATAGAAAGTTAAAAAAAAACCCACAGAAAACATTATTTTCATACCTGGAAATGAAAATTTAGCACAACCACATTTTTCAAAAGTGTAATTTGCTATACACTCTATTTCGCAGTTATTTTGGTTATAAACTCGAAAATATCTTAAATATTTTTCGTCACTAAAATAACATTGCCTCCTATTTAAGAATAATTAGGTTATGATATTTAATTTAATTGATTCAAAATCGTTTTTACGCATTTGGATCATAACTGCGTAAACTTTCCGATGTTGAAATGGCTTGTGGTTCGATAGATACCAACATTTCTTTGTCGTCTGGCACGCGAAAATGTAATCGTCCACTTTGGGGTATTTCATCAGGTGAATGGAGTTGTACCTGTAAAAAATTAGATTAAAATTTACTCTATATGAGAATTATTTATATACATTGAAAGCTCCGTTGGCGGACACCCTCCATAACCCGATTGGAATCTTGTGCCCGTGATAGCTCGTTTATGGGAGCTTTCACTGTAGTAGTATAACAGATTTCATCAAATAAATCATCGGCCAAAGAAATAAACTACAAGAGGATATTTGGGATGACCGTTTGCACCTGGAGATCATAACTCTCGAAAGAATTGAGGTAGAGACTCGAAATTTTATACAGAGAAGTTTTCGTAAAAAATAAGGCCACCGTCCTTCTGTTTTCTCTCCACAAATATAGGCACCTAAATAGCATCGAAGAGCACGGGCACATGAGTTTTTGTTCTTTGCGACCTAAAGATGCAGCAGTTTACGCATACAAGAAACTTAACAAGTGACGAGAACGACAGGCTGATTAATAAATTGCCACAATTGCTTTAATTAGGAAATTGGTGATCGACAGACCGACTTTGGGTGAATATTACGGCGTGCAATCGGAGCAAAGTCCGTCATAAAATAGTCCTTAATCTATCGCCATATGATTTTTCTTGCTCGCTGTCTGTTTAGGTGATATATTATATAGCAGTATATTAGATTTAGTTTACTGTTTGTAACACATCGAACCCAGCGGACACAAAAATGAACTACACCTGGGTGTTAGGGATGACAAAAGATTTTGGTTTCCGTATGTCCGTCCGCCTTTCTGTTCGTGAACTCGTTATCCATACATCAAAATCCGATCGGACCACTGCTTCTTCCCCCTCCCATATAAATAGAATACTTTTTTCTTGTTTTCTCGAAAACTGTTCATCGGATCGAAAAACTTATTTAAATAAAATGTGTTTAGAATATGATTTTACGTAACAGTTCCATACATTAGAATCCAATCCGACCATTCTTATGCATCTATCCTATACAAATGGATTTTTTAAAATAAATACTTTGTCTGTCATCGTATAGAGTATTTGACTATAGGCAGAGAACAAATAATCTAGAGAATAAACTCTTAGAACAAATTTTTAGAGAAAATTTTTCCACTGTGAGATGAAGCAAGAGGATCCGATGTAACACGGAAAAAATTATCCATTCGATTCCTCCATCTCATTGAATAGATACGCCGAAAATGATTAGAAAATGTTCTCTCTGCTTCGTGCTCCCTAGTCTAAAAGTAATTAACTTTTAGGCCGTAGCTAGTGAATGATAGGGACATTTTCCCCTCTTCGAAGGGAAAATTTGTCAAAAATTTGTTCGGCAGAGTTTTTTCTATATATTCCTTATTCTATGCTATAGGCCTCTGACAATTGTAACTTTTTTTCTGTCAATTTCTTCATCTCTGTTCGGTCGGTAATTCATGTAAGCATTCGAAAGAGAAAGAAAAATCCGCTCAAAGATTTATGTGATGAAATGCCGTCAGATCACGCTGTCGCATAAATCTTGAAGCAGTTATTTTGGACCGGCTTAATTTGTGAAATGGCAGCTTCAGAATTGACATTCTAATGTCGAAATTGCGACGTGGCAAACCACTGAAAACTGTTCCTCACCATGGGTATCGTTGTGCATCCCATTCGCACAACATCGATGTGCCCGCGACAAAAATGGCTTATCGCTGCGATTTGCATGTTGACGTACACTCTCGAAAAAATCCGGGGACGAATTAACTCCGCCTGAAAACATAGCTAAAAGTTTAACACCGTAGCGCGGAGTTATTTTTAAATTTGTATTTTACGGAGCTAAATATTCAATTTAACACCGTTTTGACCTAAATTTTAAATGAACTCCGAAAAGGAGTCAAAAATTCACTACAACTCCTTTTAGGAGTTATTTAATTGTAAAGGATGTTCACGTTTAGTAGAGGCTTGCCAATTGGCTTCAACAGCCTATTGGGAAGGCAAATGGTTTACAATTCGAGAGGTCCCGTGTTCGAGTCCCGGCAGAGACATGTAAGAAAAATTTTTAACAAGTAATATTAACTTTGGAAACACGAAAAAAAAACTCAAAACATCTCAAATGCTTGCAGAAAAAAGAGAATTTGCGAGGTTTTTTTCTTGGTAATAAGTTGGGTTTAACACCGAAAAATTGTTAAAAATTAACACCCATAAGGAATTGTTGTGAACTCCCTAGCCCGGTGCTCGATTTTCTCCAATAGGTGATGGACTCCCTCAAACTCCCTTTCGGTGCGTAATCGACTCCATTTTTTCGAGAGTGTAATATGTGACTAAAGACGAAACGGCTGCTTAAATGCTATTTAAGTAAGTTACCATCAATATCCCAGAGTAATTTTTTTAACCTTCCGATGCCCACAAAATTTTGAACAAAATTTCCTCTTACTTACATTGAAACCTTGCATAGCACCCTTGCAAACGTAATCTACATTAGACTCTTCATTCATAAGCTGAATATAAAAGCTATTTCTCCTACCAGCTCCAAATGCCCTATAAGGATAGGACAACCTATCGGCGTCTACTTGATATCCAGCTTCTTGACTCCAAGTAGTTTCCACATCATTGTCTAAAAATTGATATTTGTTGAAAGTACTAGAAAAGAAATTAAAAGCCATTTAAGATATTCCAAACTAAGATCTAAAAATTAATTTACTTATTCTCCCTAAACATGGCGTCAGCATTCAGAGAATTAAATGTGAAACAAATTCCAGAATCTGTGATACTTTTTGTCAAAAGTGATGAGCAATCACTTTGATTTGCCCATTTACACGTGGATGAAAATAAAAAGTCATCAAACGGATTGATTTCTTCCAAAATTTTGATGACATCCACGTCAATTGAGGTATTCAGTTTCGGTATCAGTTTCTGAAGCTGTGGATACCGGCAGACTTGAGTCAATGCCAAAAACCGCGTGTACCTAAAAGAATTTTCACACAAAAATATTCATTCCACACATCAAAATCACATTTAGCAAATTTTACTCATCCATAGTAACATTGCACACATCTAATTGGTCCAACTGAATCGGGCAGCTTTTCATTTTGTGATAGACTTCGGTGTAATCAATTAAATCTTTGGAGGCTTTTTGCTGCGGGCAAATTGTGATTGCTGGAAACGGAATCAAAGAAATCGCTGTCGATTTCTCGGAAAATGTAATAATAACCGGAAACTCTTTCCAATATAGCCATGAGCTGTAGACCATATATGAGCCAAGATATACTGACAGAAGTATCACCAATGTCCAAAACAATCTTAGAGAGTGAAGAAAACATTAATGATATTTTTTTTAAATAAACAGTTTTTTTTACCTTTCAATCCAGTGTCTTCCTGTTTCTGTCACATAACGCAATCCATCCACACTGGCATTACTACAGTAATCGGAAAATCCCCTCCAACACTTAACTTGATATCTTTTTAATTTCTCGATTTTTTCCGAGTTTGCCGAAGTTGTTGGTTCTGGATTACATTCCATCTCGACAAGTGGTTAAATTGTAACAATAAACATATTAGCATTTTGTGTTATTAAGCAGTTTTTCAGAGATTTGTACTCGATGTTAATCCTTATCAGATAAAATTATTTTTAATTAGGTTAAACGATGTAAGTACCTTGAAATTCACGACACAATTTTATCCGGTCTCGATAAGAAACCCGCAGATGCAGATTATTTTTCGTGACCTTACCCACGTTTTTAAATCTTTAAATTGTAGCTATGGCTGAGTTCAATTTTGATGGTTTCGCGAAATGGAAATCAATTTATTTCATTTCAATTACAAAAAAAATTGAAGGAACTTAAAAAAAAACTTTTTTATATTAAAAAAAATTTACTAAAAAGGAGAAAAAATAATTTTTGAGTGTTGTGAATCAGAAATAAAAGCGTGAAAAGAACTTATTTTATTTTTAAATGCTTTTATCTCGCTTTTATTTGTGATACACAGCGCAAAAAAAAAATTTAGTGGATTTTTATAAGATTTTTTAATTTTTTTTATGATATCTTTTGTATTTGATTGGTATGACTAAAAATCAAAAATGACGCCTGCCTCACTTCACGCTTATACAGTTGTGTCAGAAAAAAAGAACCGCGTTTTTTTTACAAAATAGAAAAGATATTTCCGTGGGCCTTTATGGTCACCATCGTGCCACCAGAGGGCTACGACGCACTATGGGCCCAAAGTGCCTTTCGGCGGCCAAAAATACATAACTTTAGAACGGATCAATATTTTTGAATGGGGTTTTTTTTTGTTGGCTAGATAAATATCCAAGCTTTATTTCCTCACAATTTGATCACCCCCTCCCCTTCCCTCCCCCACCCATCTGCATTTGAAATCAAAAATTACCAAAATCTTGAGAACGGTTGGTCGTACAGAAAAAATCATTAATGACGAAAATATTTAGAATGCCATTTTACATATATCGTCAGTACATGAAAATCGAATAGGAGCAACTTTAATACCCTATATGATGAAATAATCAAAACTATAGTATTTGTTGTTGTAATATTTTTTTGGTTTTGTTTTAAAGTTGTTTTTTAAATGTTATAAAAAAATATAGCATTTTTAAAGACATAACTTTTTTTTAATACGATTCTTTTAATACAATTTGATACAAATATACATGGCTGAAATTACATTAAGTGAGGAAAAATTACATTCTAATAATGTCTTCATCTACGTCGAATTTTAACAATTGTAGGATTTCTTGATCTTCCTCGTCATCCAATTCATCTTTTGCATTTGTCCATTTAGAACGCAGAGAAGCCAAAAATAGATCTGATGATAGAAGTAATATATTCATCAAATCTTCATTTTGGTTGATTCTATTGTTTTTTCTAGTGTTGGTTAGTCTAAAATGTCTGTAGTCTTTATTTTTCGATTCCTGAGCTTCTTCTGAAAGCTCACCAAGTGGTAAAATGCTTTTTTCAATTATCAGCTTGCCATGGAAAAGCACTTTATGCATTGTTGCAGACATATTTCTCCAATTGTAATGTCTATTATACAAATCAGCTGTGGACTTGGCATATGACTTGAATTTATCTGGATTTATTGCCTGCTTGCTTGAAAGCACCGATAATATAACTTTCAATCGTCGAATTAATGTAAATTTCTTAATATTCTGTTGTAACATATATACATATGTATATCTAAGAAATTGATTTTTACTGCCCTAATTGTTCATATAAGATTATCAGTTTTACAAGGTTTTACTGTCAAGAAGGGTGACATTTAATGGTTTCACTGTATGATGGTATGGAAAATATTCCGCTTTCATGTATACTAAAAGTAATTAAAACAATTTCCTAGCGTATTAGACGAAATATCTTTGTCCATTGTTGTGACAAAGTAAGACATTTTTTAAAAAATAATATGTAAAAAATCAGACTTTTGTTTACGGTGACCAGAGTTGCAGGTAGTAGCAGATGAAATATGGATATTTTGAAAGGTATTGACCTTGGCTATCATGTCAAACTGCCGCCTGACCGGTACAAGCCGGTACTTTTTTTGCAGAGCCATATATATACAAAATTTCGCAAAAAAAAAATAGTATTTTTAGAATGCCCAGAATTCCGGGATAACAATTTCAAGAAAAAAAATTTGGTACTACAAATTTTTAATTTTTATTATAATTGTCTAAATATGTCCTCAGGTTGATGATAAAATCGATTTTTCTGTACTAAGTGACTTAATAAAGTTCAAAAAATTTGTTGAAAATTCGAAAATTGAAAAAACCAGAATTTTTACCAACTTTGACCCCATGGCGTTCGGAAATTACTTGTCCCAGGAGATTGTCCTTTTGGATTTCTAGGTTCCTAAGAATTCTCAACGCAATGACATAACCGAAATCCTTCAAAGGCAGAACTCAAAATTTGTATTTTTGGCCGCCGAATAGCACTTTGTCCCCAACGTGCGACGCAGGCATTGATTCATTTTAGTGTCGCTCGAAACCTCGTAATGAACGCAACTTAGCCAAAATGAGCGCGATGTACGAGGCAGTATTACGAGGCAGTATTTTTATGTTCACACCCAAAAGGACCAAAATTGTCGTATTCTGGGGCTGCAAAAGCAATTAAGAAATCGAAGAAGCTCACATTTATACATTTACACATTTTATCCAGCCCACACTCAGAAAAATGTCCAGGTCAACTTTTTGTCAGGTTAACTCTGACCGCTAGCAGGCTGACAGAGGTTTCCATTACATGACATTACATCCTCGAAATGCCTATCTAAGGTCAACTCGTGCAGCTCTCAATGCCCTACTTCACCTACTGGTGGTTAATTTCAGAATTTCTCCAGCCACAGGTCAACACAAGTTTTACTTCTCCTCATACAGGCGATCGCGCGCCTCGCATAGGCTAAATTTTCCTGCCCGAAACTAATTACGCCGTATGTAGGTCGTCGAGTTAGCCTCCATTTTTCTGAGTGCATTGTGAAATATTCGGTAAAGGATAATGTTTGGAGATACTTCTCTGAGCTCGCTTTCGGCTTCTTGGAGTCCTTTACCGAAAATTTGAACGCAGAGAAAATGGTCAAAATTTACAAGCGTGGACTTTTGAAACATTGGAGAAGATTTTTACACGGAAAACCGAAGATTGAGTTTTACAGAAGATAATGATGATGTAGCCATTTTTGCAAGACATGGAAAGAGGAAAATGGCGTCATGAGGATGGCCTGACCCTCCCAAGATACCAACCGCATCGAAAATATGTGGGTGATTATGAAGACGCTTCTCGCCGGAAAGCCTGTCTACAATTTGAAGCAGTTGGAATGCGCTTTTCGAAAAATTTGGTCCTCTTTGGATTACGCAGAAAAATTAGTTGAAAGTGTGCAAAGAAAGTAGCCAGGCTATACTCGAAAACGATAGAGATTACACGGCATATTAAATACTTGTGACTTGTTATTTGAAAGGTGCTTCAATGTAAAACAAAAAGTGAATAAATATCTTTTCTACTTTGGAAAAAAGCGGTTATTTTTTTCTGACACAGACTTTTTGGTCATCGAATATAGTTATATATCGTCGCTTTTGAGATATCCTTACAGACTTCTTAACGTCAAAATCGGATTCGTCGACCCCGAAACCCCCCAAACGAGATTTTTCCCAGGAATATTTCTGGAAAAGGATAATCACATTATCCTGATAGGACCTGGCAAACTTTTTAACGTCAGAGCCCGTTTTAGAGACTCCAAAACAAAAAAGTGCATGGAACTATTATTTTTAGAAGGTTTATGAAAAATTTATGAAATTTTCGGCTAAAAGTGAAATTGTGCTAGGTCCATTATACCAAATTTGACAGAAGAGCAATAAAAAACCTTGTTAAATCATTTTAATTTTCATTTAAAGAAAACTGAGCCCAATTTTTCTCATTTAAAGAAAACTCAGTATTATTGAAAGAGAATTAAAACGATTTAACGAGGTTTGCATTGCTCTTCTGGAAAATTATACCAAATGGACTTAGCACAATTTCACTTTTAGCCGACGAAATAATGGTTCAACCACTGTGAAGGCGGCAAGCGGCAGCTGCGGGCGGCATTTTTTTTTGCACTAACGTAACGCAACGAGAGCTGCTACAATACAGCGGCAACGGCAGCGCACTTTTTCGGTCGCCGCCACATTCGGCGCCACATTCGGCGCCACATTCTACGACGATTTTTCTTCGTTTATTTGTGACAACCACCACATTCGGTGCCACATTCTATGCAGATTTGTGACGTTTTGATTTCGCAAGATGCCGACAACGGAGGAAAAATTAAAAGAGGTCGTAAAAGGAAATCCAATGCTCTACTATTTGGCCCATCCTCAATATAAAAGGACAGACATAAAGGAAAATAAATGGAACAAAGTAGCGGACAAATTAAATAAGTTTTGACGTTTCAATTTTGACAGAAGCATATGCCGACGGTGCCGCTATCATTGTAGCTGGCTCGGCGGTATGTGTGGCGGCGCCATGCCGCCCGCCGTCGCTGCTTCCGCTTGCCGCCTTCATTGTGGTTGAACCATAAGTTTGGCTGCAAAATCCACAAATACCAATATTTTACCTAAAACTCAAGGACTTCACGCACAGGCTATTTTTTTCTTCTAAAATAGCTGCTTTCTTTGGACAAAACGGAAAAAGAATATTCGCGTTATCGTTCGCGTTATCCTTACAAGACATTGTTGAAATTTAGGAATTCCAACATTAAATTCGAGAGCAGCGACTTCAAAACCTCTTTTCTGATAATTTTCGCGAAAAAAAGGGGAAAACAAGAATAATAACTTAGTCCTTACAGGACCTTGACGAATTTAACCGTAGATGGGACATCAATAATAAATACCCAAATTTTATTGAAATTTGAGCCGTTTTCGAGAAATACAAACAATGCTTATAAACAAAATATTTCTTGTTTTATATTAAACGATTAAATTGACAGTACAAATCAGTATTAAGTTGAAGTTCTAGGTGCCGTTGTGATTAATTTTCAATTATCATAAACAATATTTCACACTCTTAAGGCCTATGTCCACATGGAAGTTTATTTGCAGAAGTCGCTTCTAGCAGAGACTTCTGGAAGTTTTTCCCGTGCAAGTGACCTTCGAGAAGTTGTGACACCAGAAATCTCTTCTGGAAGCGACTTCTGCAAATAAACTTCCATGTGGACACAGGCCTTTAAAACACATCTATTCCATAAAATCTTATTTCTAAATATAGTAAAACCGTTTACGGCGAACATTTTTAAGTATCATAGATATTTTACTATCGATAAACCGCCTTCTCTATTTCATATTGTTATAACTGGTTTCTTCTGTATTTATGAATGGTTTCCCCGTAATCGATTACAAAAAGTCACAATCGGACGAATCGTGGAAAAATAGAAAATCTCCACAAAACTTAATACCGAAATTCCCATAAAAAGTCCCAGCAATCCTCCACAATTCGCTAATAATTCCATGGTTCCATACAATTCCGATCTTTTCATAGCAAAGAACTCCATATTTTTAAATTTTAAACGTAGTCGCGCATGATGGTGTCTAAAATTATTTATTGTTTTAATTTCTAAAAAAAAATTAGTTCTTCTTTAGGTAATCATACACGAAATCAATTTTATGCATAGCTCTAGTAATGTCTGAGACAGCAAAATCGCCATACGATACATCGGTATCGTACGTTATCGATACACAATCAGGTAAGCATTTGCATGTGTTCTTAGGCGAATATCCGTTTTTAATGGCCATCGTTCTGAACTTAGAAGTTGCTTCTTTACAGCAATCATCGTCTTCGAATGTACAAATACGAATGTCCAACGGAACTGGTAAACAAAATATTTCTTTATTTTGCTTTGGTAAATAGATTTATTACCTGAGATGCCAACACTTGCGCAATGACACATTTTAATAGTGATATTTTCAAAACATTCCGCTTGACAGTTTTTTTGCGTATAAAAGCGAAAAAAACGCAAGGAACGCTCAGTGCTGTAGTAACATTGCCGTCTAGCGGGGCAATTAAAAGAAAATTAGTTTAATTTTAAAATTCCTTATATTTGACTGCAATAAAATAACCCAACTATTGTTCTTCCGATATTAGAAAAAAAAGTTGATTTTTAATACATATGAAATAAAAAATAATACCTTTCTGGGGCTACTGTGTCTAAGGATGGATCCATTACGATCACATTTGGACTCAATGTGACGGTAACTTCTTTATCAAATGCAACTCGGAAACTGTACAAATATGTCAAAGACTGCATTCGAGGTGAGTGAACGCTAACCTAAAATTTTACACAAAAATAAAAGAAAGAGTTGAAATTCCAATCTTCCTGTGTACTCTTTGAAATTTTATCAACTTACATCAAAACCTTGAATTGATTCTCCGCATAAATAGTCAAAATCTTTTTCAAGTCCAATCATGTCAACAACTAAATCCTCCTCAGGTGCAAATACCCTACGTGGATACACGTCCATGTCGGATTCATGGGTATAGCCTCTATCAGGAAGCCAATCGGATCGTTCGTATTGCTTCTTATAAATATTCTTTCGATATCTGTGTGAAGATTGCACTTTTAAGATATTTTCAAGAGCAAAAACGTTCAAAAGAAAAAAACTTTCAAAAAACTTTCGAGAAAAAATTTAAAACCCTTTTTTTGAAAAAAATGCACTAAAAAGGCAAAAAAATATTTTTTTGGCACTGTGTATACTGTGTATTTCTATGCTCTTATCTCGCTTTAATTTCTGATACACATTGCTCAAAAAAAAATTTTTTTTGTGCCTTTTAAAAAAAAAGCTTTTTAAAGCTTTATAAAGCTTTATAAAGCTTTTTAAAGCCTTTTAAAACTTTTTAAAGCTTTTTAAAGCTTTCTTATAACAACGTTTTCGCCCTCTTATGGCAACGATTAACCTGATTGACTAACTCATCTCCGCCCAGCCCAAATCCCTGAAACTAGAATTCTGAAACGTTCACGGTATTTTTCATCCATCACGTAGACGCTCACGAAGGCGGAGTTTTTCGAAAGTCCACCCTTAAGGAGATTTTTAGAACATTAATTTTTGCCAGAAAGTCTGCGCGCTAGAAAGCTAAGAAATGTCACTCTATGTCGTCGATCTCAAATCTCGTATTAAAATTTCAAAATTCGAAACGAAAAGTCCTGGAGCGATAATGTTTTATCTCGCAAATTTTTAACCTATTTATGGGGTTTTTTGTGAAAAATAACTTATGCAAAAAAACTTTAACCCGGCGACGACGAATATGCAAGATAATGTTTAAGTAAATTCCTTTAAAACTCTAAAATTAAATAATTAAAATTATTGAACTTATCCTTACCCAATCTCAGTGAGCATCTCTTGGGGGTTGATTCCATTGAATGTATAGCAAATTCCCATCTCATTAACTGTTTTAAAAAACACATCACTAGCATTTAGATGTTCTTTATCCCAAACAATTCTGACAATCGATTCATTAAAGAGTGGTGCAATCTCATCTAAAATTCCAACTACATCAAAAGTCTTGTTTGATTTCCGGCCGTATTTTATTTTAACCTCTGGATTACACAAGGGTGCCAAAATATTGAAATATTTAAGTCTAAAATTAAAACTTGTAAAATTTCTATCCTTCAAAATGTGTATTAAAATAACTCCTCTTCCGTTAAAATATCGTCAACATTCTTATTCGTGTTATTTTCAATTTTCTGATAAACTTTGCTATAATCAAAAAACTTTTTACGTGCTTTCGTCATTGGACAAATTGTAACCGCAGGAAATGGAATCAAACGGATACCCATTGGTCGTTCCATAAACGATAAAATTACAGGGTTATCATTCCATTTCTGCAATGCCAACACAATCTGTCTTGAGCAGAAGAAAAACGACAGACCGATTACACAAATCCAAAACAATCTGAAAAACGTTAAAAACAAAATTTAATTAAAAATAATTTTTCCGAAATTTTTAAAAATATATGTTTTTTTTTAAATTCAATAAAAACTAGGTCAATCTCACAGATTTAAAAAAAATACCACCACCAGCAAAAAAAAAAAACAAGCCCAAGCATAAAAATTCAAACCGCTATCAGACTAAATATTTCAGAATCACAAAAATATCCCCCCTATTCCGGATTACGAGAGACCCACCTTACTAAGTTATCTGGGAACATCGTAACCATAAATGTTAAATTTGGAGGTTTTTTGTCATTTGACTTGTATCAAAATTCCACTTTGAAGTCAAACTTTCCAAAAAGATTTTTTTAAATTTATTCCAATCGGATTTTGATGTATGGGAGTTTTATGTAGAATCATATCCTAAATAACTAATGGTCCATTTTTGCCCATTAACGAACTTGGACTTGTATTTTACGAAAAACCAATCTGCGCAAAATTTCAAGTCTCTAGCTCAATCCGTGCGCCCGCAATCTGCGCAACAGACGGACAGACGGACGGACGGACGGACGGACAGACGGACAGACGGACGGACATGCAAAAATTAATTATTTTTATCATTATAAACACACAAGTGTAATTCATTTTTTGGTGTGATGACGGGATCTTGGCGTTACAAACGGTAAGGCAAAGTTAGTATACCCTTTGGTTTCACCATACGGGTATAAAAACCGCGTCAAAATCAGTTGAGGCTTACTAGTAGAACTCGATATTGCAAATTTTGTTAGTTACATACAATGGGTATATGTCCTGGATAATTAGTTCTGGTTCGAATTTTGATGTTTGAATCGATTTCAATATTTTTCTTACGTGTGAGAAAGTAAAAAAAAGGTAGGAAAATCTCGACATTAACATCTTTGACTAAATTACATACTTACCTTTCTATCAAATATCGATGTTTTTCACCCAAATACTGAATTCCATGAACGCTAGTCCGACTTGAGTAATCAAAAAAAGCGCCAGAAATTTTGTTTTTACAATCTACACCAGAATTTTCTTCTAGGATTGGTGTAATATTATAATTTTTATTGTAACTTGTTATATTGTATCTCTGAAATTCTTGCCTTCTCGGGTTTCTGAAAATTTTCCAAAGAAAAAACATTTCTAAGTTCAATGATTAGGTAAATTTCATTTTTTCTATCGCAAATGAAAATATGTTTTCTTTAGTATGAAATCTATTAAAACTAGAATAATATCACCTCCAGATAATATGCTCAGGCATCACCATTTTCCGACAAAAGCCAACGGGATCAAAAAAAATACTAAACTATTGCCCAACAGCCAGAAACAAAAGTTTTATGGTTTAAAAACTTATCAGGTTAAGGTAAGCTTTGTACCTACATGGTATTAAATAATTTTGTGCACCTCTGAAACTGATTTTCGTCGTTACTGCTAGTAAATAAACGCTTTTTATCCTAAATTGGGTTAGTCTTGTATTAAAGGATAGTAATTTTATTGATAATAATTTAATACAATTTCAAATATTTACTTTATAAGTGTTAAATCAGACACTTTGTTAACAGAAAATCAATATCTAATATCTGGACATGAAATAAGTGCAAAATTATACAAAATTATATGTGCTAAGCTGTTCGTATATACATGAACGGAATAGGTGTGTTTGCACAAGTGCTAAAATAGAATATAAACATTGATTTTACATTCAAAGAGGAATAAATCCCTTTTCAAAAAAAAATACATAAAAATCAATATATGCTTTAAATGTGAAAATATTCTTAAATTCTAATGAAGTTCCAATTCGATGTCTTCAAAAGTCTGCATCTGCATACTCCGACGACGAAAGATTTTATTCACGAGCACCCGAAATGTACAGAAATAAAATATTTCAATGAAGCTTAATACCGAAATGCCCATGAAAAGTCCTAGAAGACCACCACAATTCGCTACGAATTCATTTTTCCCATAAAGCTCTGAACGTCGAGATGTATGAAATTCACTTTCTGTGAAGCGGATCCTCAATCGGGAAAATCGAAGACTAGAAAATAGAAAATATTAGTAAACATTTCAAAAATCACACGAATTTTTACTTTCCCCTTCAATAGAGGGAAAGTATTATATTCATGACGGAGATCACGGGGGCAGATAGAAAATTACTGATCAGTACGAAATCCGTTTAGTATTATCAGAATTGTAAAATTACAACGAAACAATACATTTATACAAAAGTTCTGTAATTTCACAACAAAAATTTATTTTTGCACAATTTTTCCGTAATTGCAAAAAATTACCAAAAATAACCTTTAAATTTTACATTATTTTATACTAGAAATTTACATACCACGAGTAATTTTACAACAAAATTTTATGTAAATTTCCAACTTTGAATATTGGAATGCAGACATGATTTTTAAATGTGTAAGTTAATTATGAAGACATATGTCAACCATTACCGTCACAGTTGGCACAAATCCTGCTTGAGTGCTTTACGTTGTTTACGTTTTTTACGGGTTTCTTTACTTAACCACAAGTTTAATAACGATTTTCTTAATTATAGAAAAACTCACTCAATTTCTTCATGACGAAAAGCTGCCATTAACCCCTTAGCATTCAGATCTGCTTGTGCAACATCCGTAAGAAAAGACAATGATGTACAGGCAGGTAAACAATTACATCCGCGTATTTTTGTATAATTTCTGCTGCCATTTTTAATTCGATTTTTAAACTCTAATTTAACGAGATCACGTCTGGCCTGTCGATAGCAATCAATTTTTGTTGCCCCACATAAGGGCACATCATCGGTAACTAAAAAGTATTTTTCTACAATAGAACTATTAACAACAAAAAAATACGGTGCACTCTCGATATTGTGAACCTTCGTTATAGTGAACTCTCGATAATATGTTCACCATTTGTATAATATTGGCTACTCTAAAAATTTAAAAAAAAACCTCTCTTTTGAGTGTCTGAAAAATATTACAACGTGATAAGGACTCCATATCGAGAGTGTTACTCTATATAAATTTAAAAAAAAAACCTGGACTTGAAAAACGAACGCATCCACACTGCTGTAAAGTGTAATTGGCCTCGCATTCAATTTCACAATTGTTTTGCGTGTAGACTTTGAAAAATCGTAAATATCGTTCTTCATTGAAAAAACATTGTCGCCTGAAATATTTTTGAAAAAAAAATTGAAGTTTACAAAAATATAAAATCACACAGGCCGACTAAAGCAGCCTTTTTTTGTACTGTCGACACAGAGCTTTTATAAGAACAGAGGTTCAAATCATATTGAGCAGCAAAATTGGGAATTTATCATTAGCTCGAAAGCTTTACGAAAGCTTTTTTCTGCTTGTGCTAATGATAAATTCCCAAATTTCACGCCATATTTTTGCTGCTCAATATGATTTGAACCTCTGTTCTTATAAAAGCTCTGTGCTGTTTTTATACCCGTATGGTGAAACGAAAGGGTATATTAACTCTGCTTTACCGTTTGTAACGCCAAGATCCCGTCATCACACACAAAAATGAATTACACCAGTGTGTTTAGAATAATAAAAATAATTAATTTTTGCATGTCCGTCCGTCCGTCCGTCCGTCTGTCTGTCTGTGGCGCGGATTGCGGGCGCACGGATTGAGCTACGGACTTGAAATTTTGCGCAGATCCGTTTTTTGTAAAATGCGAGGCTAAGTTCGTTAATGGGCAAAAATGGACCATTAGGGGGGTACCCCCCATACGAACGAAAACGTTTTTTGTGAATATCTCGAAAACGGTTCATCTTATCAAAAAAGTCCAAGAACAAAAGTTATTTAGGATATGATTCTACATAAAAAAAATCCGATTGGAATAAATTTTAAAAAATCTCATTGGAAAGTTTGACTTCAAAGTGGAATTTTTGTATAACTGTTCGAATTTTAATTCGAATATCACCATACGGCTTTTCAATAATTGCCAGATTGGCAATTATAGCTTTTGTTATGTTTTTTCTTATCGCTGATTCGGAATCTAGCATTAGTTTGGCTGGACCGGCTCTAGTTTTGAGGTATTCTGAATGGTTTAGAAATTGGTTCATACTTTTTCAATATAGCAAAAACTAAAGCCTACCCTAGATTCAGGTTCAGAGACACAAAAAAAACAAATATTCCAAAATCGAGTGCTTCAAACTGAATGTCGGCATGTGTTATATTTTCCCCGATTCAAACAAAAATAATTAAATATCTTATTTAAAGTAATTTACCATTCTGGACTATATTGTCGCAATGTTTCCGTTGTTGTCATCATAGTAGGATTTACAGATACAATAATTTCTTTATCAAATGGTACACGAAAGCTAAAACGGCCATATTGGGGCACTTCATCGGGTGGATGTATCGCAACCTGGTAGAATTTAAATTAAAAAATTTCAACCGTTTTTGCACTGAATTAATTTTAATTTTTGTCACAAATGCTTTCAAAAATCGCAAGTTTCCCTGGAATGATTTATGAAACTTACCAATGGATCAAAAACTAAATTAAGACATTTTTTCTGTAATCCAACATTCAAAAACTCGAAATTTCTCTAATATGAAGTATAATGGAATTGATTTTAAATCTGGTAGGAAAACCTACCAATGGTTCTGAAACGGGTAGATTTTTGTCGTTATCTTGTTGGAAAGGTGACTTATTTTTCTTTAAAACCATCAAAAATATAGTTATGAAGCTGTACATCAAATAAATCAAGTAAAATTTTGCTTTTTCAACCCCCTCCCCCAAATCCACTTCCAATCAAACCTTTTTATTTGATACATCCTTACATAGAATCCTTGCATTGGTCCTCTACATACAAAGTCGCCATCGGTGGCATTTCCAATTAACAAAATTCTGAGTTCAGAATCTGTGATGGAAATTACTCGAAAAGGATAAGTGTTGAATTCAGAAGAATCACCGAATCCTTTTTCAAGACTCCATTGAGAATGACGATAGTTTTTCTTACTAATTCTGTGCAAATGGCTAAAACATAATTGTTGAAAAAAAAACTTTGTTAAACGATTGATAAATTACCCGTCTCCCCGAAGTAAATCGTGTGGATCAAGGCCATTAAAGGTGTAACAAATTCCCGATTCTGTAACAGTTTTCATCATGACTGTACAGGATGATTGTAAATCCCATACACACGACAGAAATGAGTCCTCTAATCTCGGTGCAATTTTGTCCAATATTCCGATAATGTCTATATTTTCGGTCTCGTTGAAATCCATATTTTTTACAGTATTCGAACCGCATAAATGTGAGACAGCATGAAGATAATCGACCCTGAGTCAAATATCATTAGTGGGGAAAAATTGTCTAATAAAAAACTATATACTCATCACTGGTAAGATTATCTGGCAGAACGAATTTCTTAGTATTTTCGTTTTTTACTCCGTGATCCCTTATTCTGTGATAAACATTTGTATAGTTTAGAAACTCCTTTTTGATTTTCGTCTGTGGGCAAATCGTGATTGCCGGAAAAGGAATCTCCCAAATCCGTGTCGATTTCTCGGAAAAACTCACAATCACTGGTGTTTCATCCCATTTCTTCCACAAATTCCAAATAACCAAAGAACATAAATAAAGTGACACAATAAACGCGAATAACCAAAATAATCTGAAATTAAGGAAATATTTGCATTTTCGTACAAAACACAGATTTTATTTGCAAAAACCGTTCAATCCAGTGCCGTCTTTGCTCACCTAAATATTGAATACCGTGGATGCTCGTATGATCACAGAAGTCGGAAAATTCATTCCAGGTAGATCTGGAACAACGTTTACACAAACGTTTATTGCTTTTCCTTGCGGTTTTAATCGATTTAACACCAATTGATTTTATTAATGGATTCGACATGACAAAAAAAATTGAAAATTTTCCTTCTTTAACAAATGCACAGATCGGAAATATGAAATGACCATAACGAAGTTAAATTCCACACTAAATGACACGAGAAATGAAACTTGAGATATCCGCAAGAAAGTCTCTAAAACCATTTATGCTTCAAAAAAAACTTAGAATTTTTTATGCTTTTCATCAAATGAGATGAATTGCGACCATTTGAAATGTGGCGAGTGCAAAAAACGTTCATATTCGACATTTGGAATTTAACGGAATTTTGTTCAATTGCAACGACGTTACTAACTTATATTCACCTGAAAAGTTTTCGTGTTTATTTGATTTTTGACGCCCACTAAATCCGCAACTCGAACCATAAAAGCTAATAAAATTTTTGATTAGATTTTTATTACCAACAACAAATTTTACTTATTTTCAAACATGAAATAAGAAATTTTATAAAGAGCGCTTTTGTCACAACAAAAAATCTATAATTAATTTTGTTAGAAATATTATTTAGTCTACGTATTTAGTCTAACATTCATAACTCTATTTTTGTGTTTCTTGAATTTTTTTTACTGCAGAAAAATAAAAAAATTAATACATTTTAATTTTAGTTTCGAGAGCAAAAGCCACATGTTGCAATATCTCACCCCTGATTAAGTAAAAAGTAACATCATTTTGACATTTAAATTCAGTACAAAAAACATTCATTTAACGATTAATTCACAGAAACGTTTAAAATAAAAAACACCAAAAGAAAACTTTTTTATTTTGAGAAAAAATGCAAACGAGGAACTTCTAAAACCACTATGGTGACGTGACGTCCTTTATTTTCAAAGGCCAGTCCTTTATTTCAAAGGACAGTCCTTTATTTCAAAGGCCAGTCCTTTATTTCAAAGGACAGTCCTTGATTTTGGTGCCCTATCCTTTAGATTTCATGTTCTGAAATGGCTATTTTATCTTTTCTGTTGCTGATCTGTCTGTCCTTTATTTGTCATTTTCAATTTCCTCTTTTATAGAGGGAAAGTATTGTATTCTTTACGAAGACCGACTTGAGAACGGGTGCAGATAGAAAATTTCTGATCACTACGAAATCCGGTTCAAGCAAAATTATGAGGATGTCCTTGCATCTGTCTGTCTGTCGGTCTGTCCGTATCTTAAATAACTCAAGAACGCGTTCACCTAGCAACTTGAAATTTTTTGTGAGTAAGTTTTAAAAAAATCGTAGTTTTCTATCAACTTTTAGAAAAGTAACGGTAGCTATGACGAATACCTCCCATACATTTTTTTGGAAAAAATACAATTTATTGTAAATTTCTTGAAACATATGCGCTTTTGGAAAAACAAATATAAAAGAATTTGAAGAATATAAAATTTTCTACATTTTTTGCTTTAACGGTTTTTTAGTATCTCTAACGATGCTCAAGTTATTTGAAAAAAATCGGTTTTTGGAGCGCCCAAAAATCGCCAGGAGGTACTGCTACACGCCATGGCGATATTTGGGTGATCAGACCTCTATCAGCACCCCCTGGTGATTTTTGGGTGCTCCAGGGCATGTAACATACAATTTTACATGGCACTTCCGTACATCAAAATTCAAACCCCCTTTTCTTATACCACTGGACTATTTTCTGCTTGTTATTCGAAAAAGATGCGTGCTATGTGAAAAGCAATCAAGAAAGTGTTTCAATTCAATTTAGCATAACTTTTCCACACACTATTTTCCAATCGTAGTGAGTGTTGACGGGTTACAGCTTTCCAAAATATTTTCTAGAAAATGGGTCGGATTGGGAAAGCAAGAAATAACTGCGGCTTAAAATCAACCCGTCATCGATGACCCGCCAACGATGATAAACTATCTGAAAAAAATCAAAATGCAAAACAAAAGCAAAAGCGAATTACAAGAGAGCTCCAATATAGAATTCAAATTGTTTGTATCCGAAAGTGATTTTGTTGAAATTAAATCAAACTTCCTTAAATTTCCATTTTATGGAGATTTTCAAGTTTCTGTGTGGTAAATTAGTGATATACATTTTATTCCGCCCTAAAATTTTTGATTTTCAATAAATCAGGCAGAAAAAGCATTTAAAATCATCTAGGAAACCATGACAAGGATAAATTTATACAAAATCAAAAGCGGGAACAAAAGTAAAAATCAAATTATAAAAACATCCAAAATAACCAAAAAGAAAATTCTTAACACGAAACACGCTATAATTTTTCTCTCGGCTAATATGCTGAAAGTTTGCTTTCGCTTCTGCATTTTAAATAAACAAACACATCCTTTTGTAGTACAACTTTCGAAATACAACTGTTTCTGTCTAATTTTGAATTCTCCTTCGAAAAATGTCCCAGGACTAAAACAGACATCCAAGACCATCTCAGTTTACAAATTGAAATTAAATAAGGCGACTTAAAAAAAATTAAAATAAAGTAACAGTCCCTAGTGAAAAAAATGTTTAAACTTAATATGCAAATTGGTCTGGAGCGAAATTTATGTAATCGCATTCAAAGCGTAGCGAAAAGTTTTGTCTAAAGTTAAAATCCATGAATTTTGATAAATGCACACCAATACAGAAGGCAAGACAAAAATACACTTGCCAAGGTATGAGAAAGAAATTTTCGTTAGGGGCGGCACAACATTGTTGTAATCACGATGCCAGCTCTTTGAAGAAAATACAAAACAGCATCATTAAATCAAGAAAAAAAGAACCAAAAGGACATTGTGAAGCTTTAAACTGAAGCATCCAATATCGTTCATTTTCTCGAACAAAAACAGTCACTAACAGCACATTGGAAACTAACAATGTCATTGTGTGTGTAAACGATTTCGGATTTTCGTCCTTTTACTCCCTTAAGTTTTTTTTCCAGCAACTTTTTCGTCGCCATTCGACCAAATGCAAAACTTTCCACGATGCATTTAAAACTTTTCAGAATTTTAAGTTCAAAAAGGATATCTAGATAAATTCCTCGTTGGAGTTTCTCTACGTCTTGTTCAAGTTTCGTGACTTCCTTTTGATAAAGTTTGCTTTACAACGGATATAATTTTCATCCTTAACAATGATCAGTTTTTCGATCACAGGAATTTGCCATAATTTAAGAAATCACTTGTCACGTTAATAATTGACAAATTCATCAATTTTTTTTTTCTAATTTTCATAAATTTTGTAAGGAAACTACTTATAAAAACTTTAGAAAAAAAAAACTTTTTTTCTTCAGAACTTCCATTCCGGGGAAAATTGGGGAAAATGATATTTTCGTTATCCTTACATGAGCTTTTGTTTGGAATTTGGAAATTCTAACACCATATGCGAGATCAACGACTCCGAAAACCTACCATTTCCAGTTTTTCCGAGAAAAAATGCGAAAAATGATATTTGGGTTATCCATACAGGACCTCTATTTCAAATTTTGAAATTCCAGCACCAGATTCGAGATCAGCGATCCTGAAAATCAACATAACGTATTGGAAATTACCATAACGTATTTAATGAACAGCTTCTAATCTTTTCTGTAGAACGAGGTAAAATTTCCTCGCAAATTATTTATTTTCCTTGAAAGGCTAGAAACTTTCCACCGTATTCTGGTGAATAAATCAATTTTTCAATTGAGAAAAACCGCTCAATTTAAAGTAATGTTTAAGTGAAAAGTTTTTTTTTTAGAAGATAAAAAGTATCACTTGAGCTTTCTTGTACGGATAACCATATAATTGAATCAAAAATCTTGGAAAATATGAGACATAAAAATGAATAACTTTATAAATAAATGGACATATAACAAAAAAAATAACACTAACTGTGAACAACCTGATTTTATAAATTTATGTGAGGCGCATTCTCAAACGAGGTAATTGATTAATAAATTTTTAATAAGAGCAAATCTCTTGGCTTATTATCAAAATCAGGAGTGGCTGCCTAAAATGTTGAGGCACAACTTATTAATAATTCAGGCCCTATTTTGGTAAACATCAAACAAATAGGAGGAAGGAAGGAAATGAGCCTCTTTTGCCTTACCTGCGTCTATCTCAGAAAGTACGATCCAACACCCAGGCAGCGGAGAAAGCGAATGAAAAAATTCTCTCCGGAAGTTTCCAAAGTCGAATGATGACACAGACACCGAAGCCATTACCATCGACATAACGTAAATATCAGGCGGAAGGAAAATTCCTTATGGAAAACGAAAAGAAAACCAAAAGAAACTTCATTAGGTGGTCAATTTTAATGTAATTTTTTATCATGAATTTTACAGATCTAAAATATGAAACAGGACAGGAAGTTAATTAATATGATCACACAATTTAAAATTTAATTATTTTGTACGAAGTGAATGTTTACAAAAATCAATATTTAAGAAAAATTTTTAAAAAATTCTTTCGTAAATGTAGATTTCTGATTATTTTTACCTTCCTCTTCTATAGAGGGAAAGTGTTGTATTCATGACCGACACCGAACCGAGAGCGGGGGCAGATAAAGGGTGTTTTTTTAGACGTGTGGTTTTCAATCTGGCACTACTTTTTTCGGAGTTGGTCTTTTTGACAGTTGTCACTTGATTTATGCTCAGTTTGGTTTGCCATTTCGTCAAACGACCATCAAGCGCGTCGCACGTTCGGTGAATGGGCCCAAAACGAGATGGCCACCGATCCCAATTTTCACAAGAAAATTTTGTTCAGCGATGGAGCTCACTTTTGGTTGAATGGGTACGTCAATAAGCAAAATTGTCGCATTTGGAGGGATGGTAATCCACAAGCCATTCTTCAGACGCTGTTACATCCTCAAAAAGTCACTGTTTGGTGTGCTCTATGGGCAGAGGGAATCATTGGTCCATATTTCTTCAAAAATGAAGCCGGCCATAATGTTACAGTCAATGGGGAACGCTATAGAGCCATGATTAATGACTTTTTCGTGCCTGAATTGGAGGATGTTGATGTGGACGACCTTTGGTTCCAACAAGACGGCGCTACATGCCATACAGCCAACGAAACAATCAATTTATTGAAGGAAACTTTTGGTGAGCGCATTATCTCGCGTCGTGGGCCTGTGGCGTGGCCTCCAAGATCGTGCGATTTAACACCGCTGGACTATTTTTTGTGGGGTTATGTGAAGTCGCTTGTCTCCGCAGATAAGCCCGAGACGATTAACGCCTTGGAAGAGAATATTCGGCGCGTTATTGCTGACATACGGCCGCAAAAGTGGTCGAAAATTGGGCCTCTCGGCTGGAATTTATTCGAGCCAGCCGCGGCGGCCACTTGCCCGAAATCATTTTTAAAACATAATGGCAAACCCTTATCTTTATAATAAAGCTAAACTCTTGGCCATAACATTAAATTATATGCGTTTTATTTCTTCTTGAAAACCACACGTCTAAATAAAACACCCTTTAGAAAATTTCTAATCAGTACGAAATCCGTAGGCAAAATTTCAGAATGTCCGTCCATGCATCTGTCTGTCCGACTATCGGTCCGCCGGTCTGTCCGTTGTACAAGAACACGTTGAGCTACCGACTTGAAATTTTTTGCAATCAAGACTTTGACCCTTTATTGATAAAAGAAAAATCAAAGAAAATTCTAGCACACAAGTATTCCCGGAAAACGGCGAATTAATTAATTTTTTTCAATAATCTTAGTGTCAAAACTTTTTAACACTAGATTGCCCAAGGAAGTCATTTTGACTGCTTGCGAACATTTTTTTGTCATCAATTTTTTCCTAATTAATATTTTATTGTAAAAACCTTTCATTCATTTTGAAAACAATATTAGCACACTTTTATCGTCTATTTTTTAAAAATTACGTCCAATGCCCAAGGGAGTAAAAATTTCAAAATGAATCCATTTGGGCATCTAAGAGTATTGCTAGTATCGGGCATTCTAGTGTTAAAATTGTTACAACTTTTACAAAAAAGTTTATCGAAAAAAAATTTCTACGAAATTATCTTACAAATTCTCTACGGCAATGAAAGAAAAATTCCGGAAAATACTAACAAAACTCTTTTCCTATCAACCAATTTTCATGAGTAGATATCAATTTCAGTGACCTATAACTATTCGTCCCGGATTGGCTACGACAGTCTTAGATTCAAGCTAAACTTTTGTATTGGATTTTTCAATTTTGTATTAAAACGAATCAAACTCTAGAAAAAAAGCATTTCAAAAGATTTCGCCTGCGGCACATTTGTCTTTATTGGTATTCTTACAAATTCTGTTGCCATTATTTATGAAATGTAAAGAGGATGAAAAATTTAGTTGATTTTCCCTTGAGACTCTGTAGCTATTAATTTCAATCTTTGCCACCAATTCTATGTAAACAATTTCGCCAGCGGTGATAATTTCTTATTCCTTTTTCGTTGATTTTGGTCCAAATAAAGATTCAATTTTTATAAAATCTTGTTGTTTTGTGCTGCCATCCACCTCACCCACTCGCCCATCCACCTCACCCACTTGTCCCGGATTGATCCAAAAAAAATATGGTCACCTTATAACTCTTCTGAAGGTACATAAGTGGCAACACTAACAGTTTCTAGCAAGTAAAGTACCTTAATTCGATCTCGCCAATTACTTCTGGAGGAATTGCACATTTCGGATAAGGGCCACGTTGTAGGAAATCGCGTTGTAAAGGTACCGCGTTGTAAGAAATCGCGTTGTTAAGGTACCGCGTTGCACGAGGTTTACCAGTACTTAAAAATTTTCTCGGTATAAACTTTCGACTCAATTGTAAGCAAATAAAATAAAAAAGACTTTTTTTCTGCTTGATTTTTTGCGCCGTTTTTAGGTCAATGGCACTTTCTCTCTCTCAGTGATATATCTGTCTTTTTTCTTCATTTTCACAATTTTCAGCCCATTTGAACTTATGTGTGATAATACCTTTAAGGGACGTGGAGAAGACGTTTAATTTATATTGCCATCACTAAATAGAACCAAACCACACAATTCATTAACAAGAATGTTTCCTTTCGATATTAGACAAAAAATATAATATTTCAATATTAATTTATTTGTATTTGCTAGAAAACGGTGTGTTTGTATTGTTGTCAAATTAAACTTTGATTACACGCGAAAAACGAAAAAAAAAATCAAACGCCTCCACGAACAGTAAAGCAATTAATTTAATCAAAAAAAAGCCAGAATTTTGTTTGTCAATCGACGATGTGGAAAAATTTCTCTTGTTTGTTCTTTGATTTGTTGAAAAAAAAACATACAAACTCTGAATTTCAACACACCACAAAAAGAAACATTTATTATTTTACTGCTTTTGAACACACTTACATGTACAACTCAAAAGCATACTGAATGAATTTTTGACAAGAAAAAAAATCGTACTCGCTGTATTTTCTACTATAATACACGGAAAAATATTCATGAATTTATTTTTCGGTTATGGTTGGTGAAATTTAATTGAAAAACTTTTCCAATTTACATTTTTTTGGACATTCATATTCATCAGTCAAGAAACTCTTGAAATTCAGTGTGTATTTAAAGTACAAAGGCGATGAATAGCATCGAGATGCCAAAATATTATCCCCCCTCCCCACCTTACCACGTTACACAACACCCATTCACCACAAACTCCTTCACCTTGAAGGAAAACGATGGGTTTTCGATGTTCCACGTTACAATTTTTCCCTTAAATGACGACATCTTTGAAGGTACATGTTGTTAGCAACAGCAGGGAAAAAAATCCCGTACACAGAAACGTAAGGAAAATCGGGTAAAAAATCCAGGCTTTTCTTTCAAAGGAAAAACATTTTCATTATCGACATCATGATTATGTGAATACGTTCAGTTGAGATATTCAGATGTTTTCCCACTAAAAGACGTTGTGCTGACATTAAAATTGGCATTGGCCGGATTTTCTCAGTCAACGACATTAAACCCTGAATGTTCACCGGCAATTCTCCGAACATTATTCATGTCCTTATACTCATATACATAATATATATGTATATTAAAGCACGTACACGTTTGCTGTGAAATCCTTTGTCATTCTTTTGTTTTATATGTTAAATACTCTTTGACATCGGTAAACAGAATTTCCTGCAAAAAAAATCCAAAAGCAAAAAAAAATGAAAATCTGAAAA
The DNA here is from genome assembly GCA_964034945.1 of Chrysopilus asiliformis. Lineage (NCBI taxonomy): Eukaryota > Metazoa > Arthropoda > Insecta > Diptera > Rhagionidae > Chrysopilus > Chrysopilus asiliformis. The sequence continues at coordinate 91,385,123 of OZ035962.1, forward strand.
AAGTCCTTTGCAAGTAAAATCCTACAGTAGCTCTACTTTCTGTTGGTGAATTTTCTTGTCTATGTTTATTTAGCAGGCCAAGAGACATCGAATGAATTTTAACGTAGACATCGCACTAAAATCCTTATTCGCTCTGCAACTCCCTCCTACCCCCTTACTTTCCCCTCATACTTCATATACCACGAGGACTTGTCTGTCTATTTTACTTGAAATTTCAATAATATAGGCTGTAAAACGACACTGGGTTGGTGAAATGGGAGAAGATCTGTGATAAATGGAAAAAAAGTCGAAATCAAAGGATGCAAATATGGGGAAGGCTCCAAATTATTTCCTGAAATTCCTCGTTCTTAGTTTAAGAATAAAAGCGGACTAAACCCACCCCAACCCTCCATGCATCGGCCTTGTTCATTCATGCAGTACCTAAAAATTTTCCTGCTCCATGTTGACAGAGAGTGTTGAAGGAAATGTGATCTGAATTTTTAGTTTGTTCCAAAATGTCCTTCTTCAACCCTCGGCTGTTCTTGGTCCCTCTATTCCGCTCGCTCGTATTTTATCTCTGCACCAAACCGTATCTTGAAAGAACGCTGCTGTATTTTCCAATACCGAAAAAAAACTTGTGCAACTGTAAATAAAGGACTCTCCATCAGGAAAAAACCCCTTTTTCACTTAGTTTTCACCAAGCATCAGAATCGCTCTGAATAAAACGAATGAGACCATTAGTCTTGTATTTGACTTGGACCGTCAGTATCCAATAGAAACTCTGCCCACACAATGTTTTCATGAATTTTTACTGTAGGTGCCTTTACATCTTTTTTTTATTTAATGCTATATGAATATATACCAAGGTGTCTCGTATGTAAACACTCTGATGCTCTTTTCCGTTCAGCTCTTAATTGAAACCCTTCTTGTCACATGCGGACATTTTTCTGTCCTCATGTTTTTTTTTCTCTTGTTATTCCGCTTTTATTGCTTTTCACCCTTGAATAAACTTACTGAAAAAGTTCGTTTTTTTCTATAAAGCTTTTTAATTTTTTCGTGAATTTTTCAAGCAAATGAATACTTCTTGTTAAGCTGAGTTTTTACATTTAATTAAATTGCTCTGAATTTTATTTAATTGGGGCAAAAAAAGCCACACTGAAAGGTTTAAATGTTCCATTTTGAATTTTTTTAAAAGTTGTAAGAGGATCGCTTTTGTAATTTTAAATTTTTCCGAAAAGTAAACAGAGAATCATTTTGAATAATTGTTTCGTCGGTTTGTCTAAAAGCTTGTTCCACCAACGAGAAAAAGAAACATTTTTTTCAATTTTTTCAAGAACGGTTGGTAAATTAGCTAATTATAAAAGAAAGAAAATTAACAAATATGCGCCGCAGGCGAACATTTTAAAAACAATTAAAAATCACAGTTTCAAGAGAATAATAATTCCATTTCTTGTGCTTTTTCACATTCCATCAATTAATGTAACTGCCTTAAGCAGACAATATATATAATTTATAGCAAAGTCAAGTTACTTCAAATAAAGATTTGGTGGTTTAACAATTTGGATAAGTATTCCTTGTATTGTATATTTTAATCGGAGTGCAACGTGCAGCTACGTCGTCGTCATGGATTTTGGGTGACGCTAAGAGCGGCACAATTGCTCAGGAGTATAACTGAGCCACCCTGTCTTTAGGGGACATAAATACGGAGACCTAACTCCTAGATCGGGAGTTCGTCGTTAGGTTAATGCACAAAATACTAAAAAAAATTAAATAAAGCTTTTTTTTAAAAAAAAATGCACAAATTTTTTGGTGCTGTATATCAGAAATGATAAATATTTATTTTTTTTTTTCATGCTTTTATCTGGCTTTGATTTCAGATACACAGTAGCAAAAAAATATTTTTTTTTTCTTTTTTAGTGCATTTTTTTAATGAAAGCTTTTTTTAATTTTTTTTTTATTTATTTGTTTTTTTTTTTATTTTTGCCGTAAATTGATATCTTTTACCGTTATTGGGATATTTCAATTTTTGTATTGTTAAACACACATCTTACAGGATATAAAATTTTTTTCATTTTTCGCTTTAATGATTTTTTTTGTATCTCTAACGGTTCTCAACATATTTCAAAAAAATCAAAGTTTTTGAAAATTTCTCGGAAACTTTGAGTTCTAAAAAAAGCATATAAATTTCCTACATTTTTTAAACGTTGTACGCATTTCTACGCATTTCTACGCATTTCTACGCATTTTTAACGGTTCTCAAGATATTTGAAAAAAAACACTATTTTTTACATATTTTTTCCGAAACTAAATATTGCAGAGGAAAGTTTTGTGTTGAACACAACTGATATTCTTTAATACTTCCAGTAAAAAAATCGTTTAAAAGAAATTATCTAAAGCTGCATTTAATTTTTAATTAAAATTTTTAATATTATCATAACAAAATCATTTTTACCTCTAATTAAATGTAAAATATATTTTTAGCATATAAATAGTTTGTTTATCTGGTAACCACTCCAGCAAAACTACCCTGGAACAGTATTTATTTTGCGCCAATAGAATCTTAAAATTTGCATTCCAAGTATTTGTAATGAATAAATTAACATTTTCACAAAATAATCTCAACTAGCGGAAATCGCATCAGTAAAAGATTTCAAATAAATAATCTTCACTATTTTCCATTATTCATAATACTGGTTTATATGTATGTTATTATCTTTTATTCGATGAGAGAACATTTTAAATAATTTTTTTAATGAAAGAATTTATAGACCTTGAAGCGTAACATTAACCCTTCCATGGCATATAAAAGTGTAAATTAATGATGTAATTAAGATCAGCCATAAAGACCAGTTTTCACTCTTCCGTTGAAGTTCCTGTTGAGAAGGACTTTCAAAAGCGATTAATAGTTTTCAAAGCGGAAACTTTCCACTTGAACGGATTCACCTCCAATTTAATACGATATATACAAATTTTATATATATTTAACGAATACTTAGTACCTTTGGCCGTTGGCTTTTGAATTTGTTCTTTCACAATTTACAACAAAACCATACTCAGATACGTTGATGCGAACTTTAAGTACTTGGCTGTAACACTTGCTTTTGTTACATAGTTTATGTACACCTAAATTCATACAAATTTATTCATCTAAAAGGTATTAAATATACACGATAAATGGGTACTCTTAGTAATTTTATTTTCTTCGCAGTTTTATTTCGATGTAAAGATAAACTAGATATACATTAAGCTATCTTTATTTATGTATAGGATAACTAATTCAATGTATTTTAGTTTGAGGACCATAAGACCTTGTAAAGTGAATTTTGAATTCTGCATTATTAAAGTTAGCATCAAACTAATACCTTTAGTGTATATACCCACCTACATTCTTTGTGAAAGTGAAAATTGAATCTTAAGAGTGCGAAAATCTGCTTTAGCCTAAAGAGCTGTGCTGTGAGATAATACATTTCTTACTTAAGATTGTTTAAAGGAGAATATTTTAGTAAAAGTAATTTTTAACAGCTTGGTTTTTAAAAGTTTTCCCAGCAGACCATATGAATGTCAAGTGATTCACTAGTGATTCGTTGGCATTAACTTTAGAGGTACTCCTAATGGTGTTGGATTTTCTCCACCGGTGAATGTAAAAGTAGCGAATAAGTGAACCATTTGGGTGAATTGTAAATTATTCACTTCATTTTGTTGAACAAAAAATGATTGTGAAGTAATTTCCGCCACTAGCGAGTCATCTTGGAGAATCTTAGGTGAATATACTTGATATCTCTGTTTTCCAGAAACTTGAAGAGGTAAAAAGTTCTTTTTAATTATTTATTTCGTATTTGTGAAATGACTAAAGCCAAATCAAAATATTTGCATATTTTCTTCATATACTTCCTATTCACTCACTTTTGATAAACATTCATTTCGGCTGATCAACATTCACCTTTTCTTTGAATCACTCTGAATTACTCACACGATGTTCACTTAAACTGATTTCAGGTTAACATACATTTGCTGATCTGCAGGGTTTATTTAGCTAGCTTTCGTGTGTGTTTGTTTGTTTACTTGACTATTTGTCAGGGTCAAATCTTGTAATCTAATTTTGACCCACTTTGACTCATCCGATTGACTTGAAATTTTGCACACATACGTAGTTCAATATTTTCACTACGTCATCCTTGCGGTTCATAACGAGGCCACTATTTGTGGTTCATAACGAGGCCACTATTTGTAGCCCCGCTCTACCCTACTAATGCGGAGTCTTCCATTACCTGATTATGCCGCTTTCTATCTCCAATTTATTATTTATAGCAAAAAAATTAAACTGTACTGGTATATCCAGGAAAAACAAATGCTTCTGGATTTAACTTTCCTTTATGTGAATTAATTTCGGTGCATATTCTCCCATCCAAAACAAACCAAATCATCCAATTTATTTGCATTTTTTTCCTATCCCAGTAGGTTTATATTTTAATTTATATCCGCCACAAACAGATCCGATATTTTTCAACAGTGATTTGCATATCAGATAATTACATTTGTGGATGCCACCACCGTTGCTATTTTTTTGTCTGACTTCCAAACACTACGCTTTTCTGCGAGTTAAAATTTTACAGGTGTACAGAAAGATTTTTTAAATAACACATATTTTTAAATAACACATTTTTCATCGGGTCAGCAATATTTTTAAAAACATTACTTGCAGAGAATCGGTTTAACCATGTTTCTACAAAACTAATATATCCCTTGGCACTGACAAGTTAGATTTCAGGTTAAATTTCCACTTTCAATATCCTGACAGTTTCTGATGAGTAAAAATGTGTTTCTTTTATCAACTCAAAAAAAATTGCGAAAATCCCGGTAAAAAGGTGTCTTCGTTTTGATTTCGGTCTCAAAAATATCTATTTTCAATACGCCAGCAACACAAACCGATTCTTGCGTTTGAGTAAAAAAAAATGCCGGACGGACGTTTCCTTCTGGAATGAAATGTAAAAATTGCGTTTGAAAGGAAGGTAAGATACCCAGATCCTCAATCAAATTGATTAAAACTGACAAGATTGATTGCTTATGTCGTTTCAATTTACATTTATTGTATTTAAACGGAATTCCATGCTATTTGCTAGGAATGAATCCTTTTTATATCAATGGAAATATATGGGCAGAGATTTCTATTTCTGGTTAGTTTTTTTTCTGTTATGTCGCTGTCATCGTTTGGGGAAACATTTCTCCTTAAAAAAAAAATTTCGTCCTGTGGAAATTATGTATTCCGCAGCGCGTAAACTTTACAAGATATCAACGACATAAACAAAAATATATATGACCGGAAGACCCAAGCAACAGAGTTAGATTCGTAATAAAATAATACTGATTTTTACTCAAATAAATTTTTTGTCAGGGCCAATTGTCAAATACAAACCTCCTACAATGCGGTACCTTTGCGGTTTCACTACAACGCGATTTTCGCCACAACGCGGTTAATAAGTTATATTTTTCATGTCCAACACTCAGAAAAATGTCCAGGTCAACTTTTTGTCAGGTTAACTCTGACCTTACAGAGGTGTCTGTAAGCCAGCTAGCGGTCAGAGTTAACCTATCTAAGGTCAACTCGTGCAGCTCCCAATGCCCTACTTCACCTGCTGGTGGCTTAATTTCAGAATTTCTCCGACCACAGGTCAACTCAGTTTTACTTGCCCACATGCAGGCGAACGCGCGCCTGCCCGAGGCCAATTACGCCGTATGTAGGTCGTCGAGTTAGCCTCCATTTTTCTGAGTGAACAAGGCAAAAAAATCGCGATCTTCACATTACAAAATTAATGTACGAAATAAATAATTAAAATGAAGGAATGGTCCGATTTTATCCCCTTAAAAACTTACCCTTGGCATTTCCGAGAAACCATAAAAAATTTTAAGTCTCTAGCTCAATTCTTTCGACAGTTGTGGTGTTAAGGGGCGGACAGGCGGAAATAAAAATCTTTTATCATCCCAAACTACCTGGTGAAGTTCATTTTTGTGCCCGACGATTGGTTTTATGCGTTACAAACGGTATACTAAATCTTCTATATGATTCTCCTATCTAATTCGGAGCGGAAGGGTCCTGTAAGGATAACGCAAATATCCTTTTACTAAGTTTTCTTGGAAAAACTTGCTTTAGGGGGTTTTCGGAGTCGCAGATCAAGAATCTGATGTTAGAATTTAAAAAAATTATGAACGGGAGGTCCTGTAAGGATATCAATAAAATCCATTTTCCCATTTTTCTCGGAAAAAAACTGTCTTCAGTGGGTTTTGGGGTCGCTGATTAGAAACTTGGTGATGAAATTTCAAAATTCGAAACGGTAGGTCCTATAAGGATGTCGCAAATATCCATTTTCCAATGTTTTCTGGGGAAAAAAAGCTTTCAGGGGTTTTCGGGGTCGCTGATCACGAATCTGCTTATGGAATTTTAAAATTATATAAGAAAAGGGAGGTCATAAAGGCAAGTTTTTGAGTTATTTCTTTGTTTTTTGGTCCAAAAAAACTTATGCAAAAAACCTCAACCCGACAACGATGGGTATTTATTTATTTATTTACAAGATTCTATTGAACAGAAAATAAATTCCAATTAAACAATAGCAAGTTCAATGAAAAAAGAAAAATAAAATTGATTAAAAATTAATTAATTAAAAAGTTTAATTTTAATTCGATTTTTAAAGTTATTTAGTGGGACGCTTAATGAACCAAACTGATGACTGTCATGGTTTGTTTGCATCCTAGTAATGGCAGAGTGCAAACCAATATTCAGAGTTACTCTTGGTAAAACAAACATACGATTCAACCTATTTTGAAGCTCGGGTGGCCTTAAATGTATATATTGGTTTAAATCACAATTTAAGATATTATTTACAATTTTATACAATGTGCATTCGTCAATGAAAAGTCTGCGATTCTCGAGCGCGGGAATATTTAAAATTTTTAAGCGTTCTTGATAAGATTCATACGGTATCTTAAGTTTGAAGCATATCGAGCGTGTGAACTTCCGTTGTACTCTTTCTACACTTTGGGGACCACAAATGGGGACCACACAGGTGCACAATACTCCAAGATATTACGGACAAATTATATAAATAAGGTGACAAAACTACGGAGATTAGAAAACTCGTTTAATGATCTTAATATAAATCCACACATTTTTTGTGCCTTGTTAACTATATGGTCAATATGCTGGTCAAATTTAAGCTTAGAGTCTATGTAAATACCTAAGTCAAGTATTTTGTCAACTTCCGTTAATCTAACGTTGTCGATGAGGTAGTCATTTTGTAAAATATGTTTTTTCAGAGTAAACGTAATTTTATTGCACTTATTTATATTAATTGTCAGATTATTAGCAGAACACCATAAACACAGATTTAGGAGGTCATTTTGTAAAATGTTGTAGTCAGTGTCAGAATTTATTATTCTATAAATTTTAAGATCGTCAGCGAATAAGAGACAATGAGAATTGATGAATTGCGGAAGGTCATTAATAAAAACAAGGAACATTAAGGGACCAAGTATGGAACCTTGAGGGACGCCACTACTGGGAGTAAATACTGAAGACAGACTATTTTTAAACCTTACTCTATTCGGTCTGTGATTTTTACTGCATTTCGACGATAGTAAAATTGAACTATCAATTAAATTTAAGTTTGCTAAAATGTTACTTGGAGTCCCCCAACAAAACAATTTGGTCCTTTCCTAACTTTAGATTTTCGTTCGCCCTCCCAAAATCGGTACCATCGAAAATTCGTAGATCCCGACCGTCTCATAAAACATCTTCTTTTTTCCCTCCGTCTCCTAAAAGACCTACTTTTTCTAAGACACCTTCTTTTTTTTGTTTTCAAACACTCATTTTTTAAGGAATTCCTTTCTCATTTTCCCTTGAGTTGGAGGTTTGAGTTGATTCACGCTTTTCGTGCATTACATATACATCAAGTGGCAATCAATTGAAATTCAAGTCACATTAAGTCTTGTCATTTTTCCCCAATGTCTTTTTCTTTTAACTGTCACAAGGCACGGGCACTGCGGTGTCGTTTGAATCTAAGATGATTTTGATTTACACCCTCATCTTTAACACCGCGGCCGAACAAAAAAAAAGGCAACACAGGAGAATGGGCGACATTTCCGACCAGAATTAAGTCAAACCGATTGGTAAGGGCTGAAGGGCGTTTACACCCAGCATAAAAAGGGAATCTTGGCACATATTTTTCATGTATTGAAATGTGATAACTGATGCGTCATTACGAAGTGTCATAGTGAGTGACATTTTTGTTTATGTTGACAGTTTACGGGTGCTCCATGATCAAAATACGCGAGAGGTTTCCCGAAAACAACTCCAACAGGAGGCCGAATCTCAAGCACGAGACATGATTTATTCCTCGGAAGTCATATTTTATTTCTTTGGAATTCAAAAATTTCTGCCCTGCTTTTTTAAATTAAAGACGAAATAAAAGATTGTCAAAATGCTTAGAGAAATTTCGTACTTTTTGTTCGATATTCGTATGGCTAACCAGACAAGTTGACATTAAATTCAATTTTACATTTTTCATCTTCAGAAAATGGGCTTTCCACTCTATTCAACAAACGTATCTATTTTATATGGAAAAGTCAAGGAAAAGAATTTGACCCAATTTTATTGTTGGCAATTATTAAAGGCAAATGGGTGTAAAATGACTTGTATAAAATTTATATAAAGAAACTATTACACACATTTCGCGTCGTTAAATTTTTTTTTAAATATTTAAGCATTTTTTAGATTCATTAAATTCTTACTATCAAAAGTGTCTGTGATTATGCACAATCTAATAATGAAAACCTGGTCAAAATCCTTCATTAGTTCAAAAGACGACAGAACAAAAGGATAACAAGAAAATAGAATTTTGGTCCAGTCATCTAAATTATATATTCATTATTCAGAAATATTTAACAGACTTACCCCCCAATTCTTTGCCTGAAAAACACCAGAAGTTTAAACTTTCACTGAAAAACCGGGCATTAGAGATTCACCACGATGTCCTCATCTGACAGCACTTACTCATAGACGTCAAATTTGGCTGTTTATTGACCTTAGATTTTTTCTGAAATCATGAAGTTTTCAAAACTATGGAAATTATCCAAAAAATTGTGTAAAAAAGACATTGCGGATCTTGAAAAACATGTGAATAGTTTTGTATCTGTTAAGAATAGCTTTGTACGGTATTCAGACCGTTTGAAATGAAAATGATCTAAAAAATATTACGTAAAAATTGAATTAACAGTTTTTAAGATACACAATATCGTTTTTAAATGATTTTGTATAATTTCAGCAACGAGCAAACAAATTTATGGTTAAATAATGCATTGCACTCATATAAATATTTCATTTGATAGACATAAAACTAATGAAGTTGCAGGTATGCGTTGATGTAAATCCAGCCAATAAAAAAATCGTTTTTTGTGTCATTAAAGGTAAACAATTCCACGAAGACACAATATTTCATGAGTTTTCCAGAAATACTATAAAAAATCTGGTTATTGCAGCTTTTTTCCTCGTCCTCCATGCAATGCAACTTTTTCTACAATTTTCTCCAAAACGGAGAATTTAATCAAAAACCTGTGACGCAAAAAACGTTCAGAATACAATTTTACACAACTTGTCTATACATAAAAAAATTATTGGAGCCCTCCCCAACACTGATTTTTCGAGTTTTAAACGCAACACACGAGTTAAGAGGTCGTAAGAGGACATCGGTGAAGTCCTCTTAAATTAAAAGATTTTTGAGGTTAGAACCGTCTGATAACTTTTCATCAGAATATGAAAACCGTTTACAAAAATTCACCACGAAAGCACAGTATACAGTAAGCAAACTCGAAAATAACCCAATTTAACATGTAAGAGTAAAGAAAACACACCATATTCATAGGCAAAAAACACGAGAGCAAACAGCACAGCCATATATGCGTGTAACCGAAAATTTGTAAACAAAAGCGACACAGCTGATCGGTATCTTGTGCATTTCGCAGTGTTTTGCGTGAAATTTAGTCGGCATAAAGATAAAATACTAAATCAAATATCAGCGGAATACACGAAATAGTATGGAAAAATACTAAATTATAAACTTTCTGTTTAAATCACTCACTTCATTTCACAGGAAATTATAAAAAATGAACACCGGCAAACGACGCATATCTTGCTGTGTCCCATCATGTGGGGTGACTAATTCCGATAGTTTTTCACTTTTCCGTTTTCCCCGAGACAAACAAAGGTAAAATCTTTATTTAAAATCTTATTTAAAATCTTTTTATTATCACAACAATGCAAAATGAGAAAAATAATGAAACCGAAATCCACCCGACTCGTTTCCCATCAAATCAGAGGAACTGAAAGAAACAATTGCAACCGGCATTGCCAAATCTGACTTTTCTGCTGTTGATTTTATATTTCAGAGGAGGGAAATTTAAAAATTGAAATCTGTTTTGACCACTATTTCTTATAAAAGTACAAACATTCTTCATTTTAGGTTGAAAATTTGGATAGAAAATTTAAATTGTCAGGATATAGTAGAAAAGCAATTAATATCAAATCTTCGGTCCGTCAAAATCATTTTACAAACGACGTGATGCTAATTTCAAAGCAATAATGACGTTTGAGAAAAAATGCAGTACCAGTTTGGACTGAATTTCTAATTTTCTATATTCAAACGAACATAATTTGCAACTTATTTTAGAATTGTATTTAATTTCTAAGGCAAAAAATACATTTCGCAACTGACTAATCTGGTAACGTCGTTGCGGCTCTCATCTTTGACAGTATATTTCTTTCTCTGTTTCACTTTTATTAGATTCCTTTGTGGTCATATTGTTTGTTCATTTTTTGTACCCCAAAAATTTAAGATTTTTCTAACCAATTAGAATGCCTAGATTTGGGTATTTCTGGGTTATTCGTTTTCGGTTACACAGGTTATTTTCACATTTAATGTATGAAGTTTGTTTACTGTATACTGTGACGAAAGTTAAGAGGTTGACATCTCTTAACTATTATCAGGAATACCAATTTCTATTAAATTTCCTCTAAAGTCCAGTTAGCAGTTAAGAGGCTCTTATCTATTATGCAAAATTGAGAGGTTAGTGTGAAAAGGGTATAAAAACTCACGTAAAAAGTTCAACAGGTGGGAGGCGGGTCCGAAAAGCTTAAATTTTGTGTGACTCAAAACCCCAAAACTTTGTTTAACCCTTCCCCTTCTCTCTCCCGCTCCTGTTTCCCCTCACCAGCCACATTACGAGATCCTGTTGTTACCTCCATGACATATTTTTATTCTTTTTAGAAATTTATCAAAAGTTTCGTCACAGTTTTTACTATGCGGAACATTCGTCCTTTTTTCAAATTACAAATCTGAGAAAAATTATGTTCAAAAAGTATGCGACTTTTTATAAAAAAAAATAAACAAAAAAAATAAACAAATTTAAAAAAAAAAGCTTTTAAGGTGCTCTAAAAATAAAAAATAAATTTTAATAGGTATTTGGCCTCAAAAATAAAAGCAAGATAAAAACGTTGGGAAATGTTGTATATAAACAATTTATTTTTGGGGCCCAATCGCTAGGCGATTTTTTATTTTTTTTTATTTTTAATACACTTTAAAAGCTTGTTTTCATTTTTTTTATCCTTTTTTGTTCTGGGTTATTTTTCAAAGTTCTATCCTTTGACACCCCACCGATGGGTACGTCGGTAGTCCTATTTGGACAAAATGGGGTCTGTGATTTGCCATTTTGTTTTTTCTCGACTTTCCAATTCGTGGTGATAATTCTTTTCTGGAACCCTTTCGTCTGAGACCGCACACCATGGGAACTTCATTATTCCGCCGTTCGCCATTTTTTTTTCATACACGCATACAACCATATTTCATTGTCATCGGATTTATGTATGTATGTGTGCAAAATTTCAAGTAAGTGGCTCAAAGTTAGATTACAGGATTCGACCCTAACAAAGAAACTAATCAAATAAAAGCTTATTAAATAAACAATTCTTCATTATAAAAATCATTTAAAAAAAAACTTTTACCCATTTTCCCCTAACTTTAATAAAAAACAGAAATCACTGTTCTAAATCTTGGTTTAAAAGAAACCAAAACAATGGATAATTTTGTTAAACGAATTTCTTTGTGATTGTACGATACGCTCCACATAAAAAAATAGTAATGAAAGACAAGGATAACTCTTTCTTTTTGAAAATAAAAGCGCTTTTTATGTTTAAACCGGGTACCACACTGAGAAAGAAAAGCCATCAACAACAGACTTTCTTAAAAAGTCCTTAGCAATCCTTTCGCCTTGTTTTCCTATAACGCATATATCACAGTTAGAAAAGATTTTTGCCGAGTATAATTTAAAGTTATCCTTGTTATTGGTATACTTTTCTAGAAACAGCCATGAAAATTTCTCTACTTTTCACATTTTCTTTTTTGCTTTGTGCGCCTCTAAATATTTCCATTACTCCATTTTCTTTGTCGCCAAACCGTAATTTTTGTACTTTATGGTTTCTTTTGCCAAAAAAAAGGATATAGGAAAAACTTACATTCAGATTCAACAGAAAAAAGTCGGGAAAGCGGCTGATTTTTATTTTATATCGTTATGTATGAATTTTTATTAAAACGGTAAGTAATAGAACTGAATTTATAAAGTTTGAAGGTGATTGCGTATGGGGAGACTTTCACTCTGAGTCGATTTGGCAATTTCTTTCCAACCTTAAATATCGTTGAGCCATCATCATAGCCATGATGGTGTACTATTCCAGAAAAAGGAAACATTAAATTGAAGTTGAAAGGAAAAGTTGAAGTTATTTACGTCTGAGAAGTTTTTCAAAAACTTTTCGCAAGCAAAAATACATTAAACAGACATTGAGCGAAGTTTTTCAACAAAAATAAATAAAGACGATCGAAGTTCTCGGTTTCAACTTTTAAATATTTTAAGTGACGTAACCGATGATAAAATGTATTTATTTATTTCCGGGAAAAAACTTTTTTTTAATTAGATATTAGAACTCAAGAAAAAATAAATATTCAGGTGAAAGTTTTTCATGAATTTGACTTTCGTCATACATGTTGAATTAAATGACGATTTGTAAATCTTTGATCAAAAAATTTGTTAACTAATTAATCTGAAATTTATTAGGGAGATTCGTTAGAGCAAAGTTATCAAATTATGATCAGATTAGATAATACTACCAGGAAGACCGATCCATGCTCGGCGACCTCAAAATCCTACTTTTGCTGATTTTTGGGGAAAAACTAAATTCACATTACCTTTACAAAGCTTTTCCAGAGTTTTTAAATTCCCGACCTAGAAAGCTAGAACTAAAACTAACGCGCGATAACAAAATTTCATAGAAATCGGTTGAGTGGTTATTGAGTAATCGCTGTCACCGATTTTTGAAACGTTGTTTTGAGACACCAGGTGAGGGTTATCGAGGGGAGGGAAAAGTCAGATTTGTGTTGGAAAAATCGAAAGCTCTTAGCCCCCTTAGTGATACTGTAAAGTTTCATTAAGATCAGATCACCAAATTCGAAGATACCTGGCAAGGGGTATCGAGGGAAGGGAAAAGTCAGATGTGTAGTTGAAAAATCGAAAGCCGTTAGCCCCCTTAGTAATACTGTATAGTTTCATTAAGATCGGACCACCCAGTTCGAGGATACCAGGCGAGGGGTATCGAGGGGAATTTTCTCATCTTGCTTGTCCCCGAAATCCCTAAGCACCAAGTTTCGTGAAAATCGTTAGGCGGGTTTTCGAGATCGTTGGTGCAGACAGACAGACAGACATTCCTCGTATTATATTATAAGATAAAGAGGCATCCGGGCAAAGTTTTTTTTTCAAAAAAAAATTGAAAATCGGAAACTAATTGAGGTAAAAAGCTGAACTTTGGCACAGAACAGGGAAAATTTAAACACCGTCGTGAAATAAGAAAAATTGAACCATTCCAACCCTCCTCTCACATAGAAATGGAAAATAGTTTATCTACTCATTTTTTCGAAAACTGTTCATTTTCTCAACAAAAAAAAATAGTAAAATAAAACGTTCTTTGGATATGATTTTACATAACTGTCCCATACATCAAAATCCAATTGGAGACATTTTTTTAAACCTAATGCGCTTGCATTAGCTTAAATTTAGTATGACTGAGTCGATGGGTATATGTCTCGGGGCCATGCGGGGATCCGTTATGATTTCGATGTTTCTAATGCTTTTTTTGTGATTTCTATAGAAAAAATTATGAGTCTTTATGCTAAAAATTTCACTAAAACACCTCATACTCGAAAATTTATCTAAAAAAGGTGTGCAGACGAAAATCAATTTTCGTGAAATAACTTTGGCTACCCTTGCAAGCTACGCCCGGGATCATCGCTTCTCTTGCTCCTTCTTGACGAGGCACTCCATTGATGAAGCAGTGACGAAATGAAACTATTAAAAATGTTATTTAATTTAAATATATTTTTTAATAAATGTTTTCCGAATATTGAAAAAGGAATTTATGTTTATTTTTCAAGCCCTGTCATTTAAGACCACACACTAGGGTTGTCAAAATTTTGAAAAAAACCGGTTTTCGGTTAAATCGGTTTTTAAGACTTCGGTTTAAACCGGACCGGTTTAACCGGGTTCAAAAAACCGGTTATTAAAACACCGAAAAACCGTTTTGTTCAAATTGGGTAGGTTAGGTCTTAGACACAACAAATACACTATAATACAAACAAAAGACGTGAAATGCCATAGAATCCATTAAGAAACCATAAATGGCACAATATAATATTGAATTTGGTCTAGAGTGGCTAAAAAGAAGTGTTTCTAACAAACCAGTTGCACGAAAATTGGTTTAAAAATTGGTTCGGTTTTTTTAAACGGTTTTTGGCTTTAAAAAAAACCGGGTATAGTCGTGCAAAAAAAACACCGAAAAAACCCGGTTAACCGAAGCAAAAACACCGGGTAACCGGTTTAACCGGTTCTTTTTTGACATCCTTACCACACTCGATAGGTGGTTCAAACGTTTTTAATGCCTACGCCATTTTGTTTGTTCCGAAGTTCAAAAAACGATTTTATGTGTATTTTTCCAGGTCATTTTTTCAAGACCCCACACGATTGGTACATAGCATAATTAATTTATACAACACGGGGTCTGACAGTGTGTCAAAATTCGGTTACAAGATTTGATTCTGAGAAAAAGATAAAAAACATGGAAAATTAAAGCTATTTTTTAAAAAAGAAAAGTATTTTGACATTAGGTAGGTTTCGAAAGTTTTACTTTTCCACACAAAAATCCCCTAAAGGATTTTACTAAAGTGTGAAACCATCAAGCCGATACAACTTTAAATCGAACAGAAATAAACTGGGAAAAAACTCTAATTTGTGAAAGATATTTCCATTTAAATTAAATTTAAAGTAGCAAAATTAAATAAACAAGGCACAACTCATTGCTAGAAAGTTTTAGCTAAAAGTTTTGCTAACAGCGCAACGTGTACAAAAGTGTGGATGTGATCCTATGGGAACATGAGAAAACACTTCCAACTAATCTTTATGTGTGTAAAATTGTATATCCTCATTGAACAGACAATTCAACAGCACATCCACATATATGTGTAGTTAAATGAATCCCTAGTTAAGAGCATATTAAGTTGTGCTAAGTCAACTTGTGCATCGTAACTTGCAAATTAATTATTAAAGTCTTTGAAAACAGGAATGCATTAGATATTCGAATTTAGTTTAACCAGAATAAATAACCTCCACATCCATACTAACAACTCATATTTAGAAATTCATTCACTCCAACTATTCAAAGAAAGATATGCATCAATAGAAAATCTATCAGGAAAACTTCCTCTCAAGTTTATTGAATATTAAACAATATTTAATACGAAAACTTTACGAAAGAATTTTCTTAAAATGAAATAAATTTTCACCAATTCCGTATTATGTCAGTTGAAATTACGCAGTAATGCTACGATATTCATGTTAAATGTTTAAATCTTCGTATAGGTAAAGTTTTTAAATCTTAGCACTAGAAAATCGTCTCATAAATTTTCCTATTTTTCAGATAGGCGGACCAGCATAAAAGATGAAATGTGAAAAACTCATGAGGTCATAATGCATACATTTTGGGCTATAAAAAAAGCAAAACCAAACAAAAAAAAAACGAATGCTCATACTATTTTAATGTGGCACGTTAACACGCCCTTTAACATAAAAACCCCCTTCAAATATTTCAGCTATTTAACCCCTTTATTTGTTGAGCTTTCATGTCTTCAAAGTTTGTTTGCCTACCCTCGAAATTTGCCAGTAATTACCCTCTAATGGTGCCTGCCACTGCCGACGCCGCGCCGTTTGGATGCTGATGACGATGTGGTGACTCTAGTGAGCAGCCGTAATATGTAGGGATGGATGATGATGAAAGATGATGGTGAAAATGTGGTGAGTTTTCCATGAACGAAGAATCATTTAAATGTACACCAATTGCGGTTTGCTTTGAAGGTGGCCGAGACAGTCGATTCGTGGTTCGAATCTCTCTTCAAATTGAATCAATCATTTGATTTAATTTCAGTCAAAACCACTTAAAAGGACACTCTTTTTGGAATTAAAGGGGTCGGGCGGACTCTCAGGAGCCCAGGATGAAAAGGAATTACCAGTCGACTTGTTAAAAAGTTTCATTAATGGATGAACGAACTTTTCGTCCTTAAAGATTTTCTCTTTTGCTCCTTAATCATTTTCTTCGTTCGTTTTTCTTTTTTTAATGGTTTTTTTAATATATATAAACGAAAGAAATATGTATTTGAAAGGAGGCTTTTTGATGTTTAGCGTCTATTTATGAATACTTGGCTTTTTTTACTTTACTTTTTTTGTTTGGTTTTATCTTTTGATTTTTATGATCCCTGGGCTTGACACGTCAACAAGTTAAGGGCTTATAAAATTTTACGCCAAGAACTTGTTGTAATTTAATTTTCATGGGAAACTTTGAATTCTTTTCTTCTTTAGGGATAATACAGGATTTTTTAAATAAACTTTTTGTATGTATTTCAAAAAGTCCCACATTTAGGGAACGGCGGGGTTAGTCAAAGTGAATGCGGCATTAACTCTCATACAAGAAATTACAAAATTTAACAAAATGTAACAAAGGGGGTGGGAAATTTTAAACGAAGAAAACTTGCGTGACATATTTTATGGACATCCATTTACCAACAACTAATTGTAAATTTTTTTTGATGTTTTAAACACCTGAAAATAATTTTCATATTTAGAAAATACTATCAAATTCTTAATAGGATTTCTCCTACTTTTCAAAGATTTAGTTTAATTATAGATTAGATTAATATCAAAATACCTTAGGTACAAATTCTTCTAAAACACTCCCAATTATTATGGCAAGTTTGAAAATAGTATGGCATGCCCAATAGCAATAGAAAACTCCAATGAAGTTAAATTTTTGGCCAACTTTTAATATACTTACAGAACTTTCGCACAAGTTTTATCTCTCGAAAATAATCAGAATTCAGCAAATTTGACTAGTTTTCCATGGTAGCTGTAAGAATCGTATGTTTGTCGTATTCCTTATCCAACTTAGAATTTCGATGTCCATACAATTAAAAAAGTTTTTCCGGTACGAAGATCTTTAGCACAAAAAAATGAACTGCCATTTTGGGCTCTGCTGACCCAATTCCATCGTTCTTGATAACTACATACAGTTTATTTTATCTCAACACCTAATTGGTCTTAAATTGCAACAATTACTCGACTACCAATTGCTACTGCTAGGAAAATATCTTTTACATCTAAACTTTTCTTACATTCCAACATGTTTCTCATTCTTATTTATACCTACTGTAGAAAATTCTGTCCGCAATTGATCTAAGGGCCAAAAGGCATGGGACCATTTTCATACCCGAAAACTTATTTCCATTGTGATATAACTTTCATATATGTACGAATAGCAACCAAACAATATGTAATAATGAAGAAGATGGACCTCATGTTGTTCAAGATTACCATCTAAAAACCTATCCACCTACCACCCATACGTCCTTTTCACAGAACATAATAAACAATAGACGAATCCCCCTGAGGATCAACTTTTCTTGGTATTCAACATTCGAATGTCTTTAATGGTGGACTGACTGACGCTTCTGCCATTCTTTATCTAAAGTTAAAGCATAAAGAAAACATTCCTCACTAAACTTTGTGCGAAACTGAGAAGACATGAAATTTACACATTGTGACGTTCATCTTAGATCTTAGAAATCATCAAACTCATGTTGCATACAATAACCATTACTCGAGAATTATACATAAAGTTTTACACATATTGCTATATCAAACATGAGATTAAAATTGATGTTAATTGGTAAGAATTCTTCTTGGCGATGGGTATTTTTTTTAGAAATAGAAATCACTTTAAAAATCTAGTACACAATTTTCCTACAATCCAATAATCCAAAATTCTAAAAGTTTTTGGGTAAAAATTCGAAAAATTTAAAAATTCAAACATTAATGGTTCAACCACAATGAAGGCGGTAAGCGGCGACAGCGGGCGGCATGGCGCCGCCACACATACCGCTGAGCCAGTTACAATGATAGCGGCACCGTCGGCATATGCTTCTGTCTTGCGAAATCAAAACGTCAAAACATCTGCATAGAATGTGACACCGAATGTGGTGGTTTTCATAAAACATTTTGGGCGGCAGCGGCAAGTTTTACTTTTTTTCAAACTCGGCGGTGACGGAAAAAGTGCGCTGCCGTTGCCGCTGTATTGTAGCAGCTCTTGTTGCGCTACGTTAGTACAAAACATAACAAAAGATATAATTGCCACTTTAGCAATCATTGGAGACCCGTATGGTGATATTCGTATCAAAATTCGAACAGTTATACCAAAATTCCACTTTGAAGTCAAACTTTCCAATAAGATTTTTTAAAATTTATTCCAATCGGACTTTGATGTATGAAAGTTTTATGTATAATCATATCCTAAATAACTTTTGTTCTTGGACTTTTTTTTAATAAGATGCACCGTTTTTGAGATATTCGCAAAAAACATTTTCGTTCCTATGGGGGTACCCCCCCCCCCCCCCCCCTAATGGTCCATTTTTGCCCATTAACGAACTTAGCCTCGCATTTTACGAAAAACGGATCTGTGCAAACTTTCAAGTCTCTAGCTCAATCCGTGCGCCCGCAATCCGTGCCACAGACAGAAAGACGGACGGACAGACGGACGGACAGACGGACGGACAGACGGACGGACATGCAAAAATCAAATATTTTTATCATTCTAAACACACTGGTGTAATTCATTTTTTTGTGCGATGACGGGATCTCGGCGTTACAAATGGTAAGGCAAAGTTAATATACCCTTTGGTTTCGACATACGGGTATAAAAAAATGCCGCCCGCCGCTGCCGCTTGCCGCCTTCACTGTGGTTGAACCATAATGCGGCAGTCACACGCCGCTGTTTGCGTTGTAAGACTTCTTATAATCTTATAATCGAAACACAGAGTCCGAGAATATTGGCAAATAGTCCCTTTTTTATTTTATTTTTTTATACCAATTTTCCCAGCTCCCTTATACGAATGGATTTTTTTTAATGAAAATTTTGTCTGCGTTTATAAATAGTACAGTAAACAGGTATAATTAACCGGACCCTGGATAAGCCGGGCAATTTTCCTTGTCCCGTGCGAATTCGGTTCATACAGGTTTCACTGAGTTTGACTATTAGCCCATGGCAATGGTAGCTTTTCCTATCTTTTGAACTTGAAATTAGCTATCTCGCTTATTTTGCAAGAATTCTTCTAAATATAAGCTCAACTTTAGCTCTCCACAGGAAAACCCTGACCGATTTCTGCATGCAAAATCTGGCAGGAAGAGTTTTCTTTTAGGGATTGTACAAATCTCTATACAAAATCGTTGTAGGGAAGTTCCAAAGAATGTAAAAAATTAATCAGACATTTGCCCTAACAGACATTATAAATTTCAATCGATTATTATAAATTGAAGCCATTAAAAAAATCGGAGACTTTGATCCCAATTAAGTTAGAATTCTAAAAAATTGACTATTTTTTTTTGCGGCAAATGCAATTGGCATTCACATAAAAACGCTAGCAAATTATGCATAGAAAAAGTTTTCTCGTTTTTTATTTTACAGAATCAAAGTAAAAAGGATAAAAGTGCTTAAGACAAGATGTCACAAAGAGACTATAAAAAACTTGTTCGAACTGAAAAGTATGTGAAGTAGTTATGTACATTAGATAAAAAAAAAACAAAGGACAAAAAACATGTTCTAAACTCATGGTTTAGCAAAATACATACAAAATGGATACACAGATTTACGTACAGTCTCACGAATTTTAAACCTTTTTTCCATAGTTATGATGACGACTTTCCAACAACTTTTACCACTTTTTCCATCTGCAAAAAATTCCTTGTCTTTGAACGCTTCAAATAACTGCTACTTTATCCTAGAAGTAGTAAAAATGCTGTGAAATTTTACAAGAAGAAAAGAACACATTTCACTGATGCCAAAGGAAAACTTTTTCCGAAAAAGCGATTCTCAGGGTTTTACCGAAAAAAATCTATGGCAAAGAAAAGAATAACCAGGAATGGATGTAGCAAAACGAAATCCCTGAACGAATAAACGAGTAAAAAAAAAAGAAAAAAAAAATGTTTTGAAAAGATTTTTCCAAAGTATTTTTATGGGTGGGATTTAAACAAATAAAGGTGAAGGGCTAAAGTATTGATCCTTTATGTGTTGTGGGTAAATGTTTGCCATTTTTTATCTTCGCATCTGCATAAGAATATCGTTTTGGCTGCTGGCCTCGCTTTTATTTGGCAATAATTTCAATATTATTGGATATTCTTCAATTTTTCATATCGATAAGATTATGTGAATCGAATCTTCTTAATGAAAGATAAATTGTTTTCATATTAAACAAAAATTTTCCTACGAATATTTGCATATAAAATATTATTTTTAGATGATCTTTTGAGTTATTTAAGATTTTGGAATTATACATACGATAGATAAAGTTATGAAGTCTGGAATCACGCAATAGATTAATTTTCAAATGTGTAACGTGTAGTCAGATTCTTTTCTATTTTGCCGATCGCGGTGGATTCATTTCGAGTTCAATATGCTGAACTGGAACACCTACGAAATCAATGATCGCCGCATACATTTTATTTTGTCTTCCGGCTCAAGCTCACGGTACGGGGGGGTTCTTTTCGATCACTGAATTCGTTCGACGCTACATAAAGAATTATGTATGCGTGGATGGCCCTTGCGCGTAACAAAACAAATCGTCCCTGTCCCAAGTTCGTGGAAACTAGATGGCGAACGTTTCCTCTTCCCTGCCGCCTCGTCAACTTCTTGACACAATTGACCCACCGAAACTTAACGACACTTACGCTCGCAGTACTTTCCCTGTCTCTCCTAGTAATCTAAACTTCCAACATATTTAATCAAAATATCCCCAAACGAACCTGAATCTTCGTCAAAGATCAAAAAAATAATAGTCCTTTATTACGTCGACCACAACAACAAAAAAGTATGATAATAAAAGAATTCGTATTTATTTAAAGATTTTCTTCTTCTTTTAATTCGTGAATGTTTATTTTTTGTTTATTCAATTTCATTGTTTTAACTATACTAACCCTACTAAGCCTAATATAATTGTACAAATTTTTTAATATATTTTCTTTTCTTTCGTTATATAATTCAATGTTTGATTCAAAAGTATTTTTTTTTTTTTTTTTTTTATACAACAAGAAAGTGTTTGGTACTCATCGTGTTTTTCCTGTGTTTCAATAATCGTTGGTCGGATGATGATCTTCGATGTTTGCTGCTTTGTTGAATGTTGCATATAGTGTTGTTTAATGTTGCATGCTCCGTGTTGTATGCTGACGTCCTCCTGTGGCTCGAACTTGCGTTGCTTTTTTTTTATGTTTTTATTTATTTATTTTTTTTTTGTTCTTTAAATATACACAAACTATGTATTAGATATGTTGATTAAATGTTTTATGTGTGATCACAAACTATATATTAGATATGCCGATTAAATGTTTTATGTGCAATCCATATCACAAAAATCATCGGATAAATTGTCTCACTATACATATATTGTTTGTCTAAGCTTTCACTAAACTTTTAGTGTGTTTTTTTTTTTTGTTTAATTTTAATTAACAATTTTAATTACGTGTATTTATTTATATGATAGGGAATAACCCCTTTTTGATTTTCGCGTCAAAATTAAACGTGCAAGCGATCCTGCTGAAGCAACGCTACATCTCCGAGTGAACTTCTAAATTTTTAATTTTTCGTTAATCGTCGTTTTGGTACCGTATTCTTTCTATTGTATCTTAAAATAGTTATGGGCTCAAATTGGAATTCTTTTATTGTTCTTTTGAAATTAGAATTTAAGGGAATCCTGCACGTGTTCAATATTTCAAAAGGACTTTTAAATTTTGACCATCGAGATAATAATTCAGAATATTCTTTTTGAATCCGTTGCTACAATTATTTTTTGAATTTCAAAAAAAAATTTAACTGTGATATAAACTAAATCCTAAGCTGGCATTATACCCTACATGATAGATTAATATATTTTTGAATTCTTTGTATAAATCATATACTCATTATAATTGTTTTGTTTTTCCTTTATAAACAAAATATGCCCGTTACACCACATCTCATGAGGCGATGACCGTCTCGGATTCCGAATGAGATGAAACAAGGGCTGTCTCATAAATTTCATTTTATTCTTCTTCCTGTTTTTATTCATTTTTTTTTTTTTTTTTTTTTTTCTTTTTGATGATTCAAAATATGGAAATTAGTGTAACAAAAATTTTAACTAAAAAAAATCGACCCACAGACCCTGAGGTTTTGGTAACAAAAAATTTTTGTGCAATACTGATAAAAAAAAAGTCACATTTCAAAATCTACAACGAACGAGGAAAATCGTCGATATATCACCGTTTTAGGTCCTTTGCGTGAAATAATCCGATAAGTTTACCATCCATATTTTCGACTTCATAGCAAGAATTTCCCTTTCGAGACCGAATACGACCCTTTATAAATTTTCTTGCGAGTTTTGCGTTGAAAAACTTAGATGCGTCGCTCAAAGTAAAGTTTCGACGATATATCACTTCACCCACTCTAAATTCGATTGGTCGAGTTCTTAAATTGTATGTTTTCATGTTTTTTTCTTGAGCTTTTTGTAAATTTTTTTGAACTTCGGCCTGCCGAATTTGGTGTTGATCGTTGAGGGTTAGTGTTCTTAGTTCACCTGTGTCAAGCTTATCTAATTCACGTAATAGTCGATACTCTGTTCCGTGCGAAACGAAATGTCGCCCAAAAACGAGGTAATATGGAGTATTTTTTGTAGACTCATGGCATAAATTTCTTAAAGCAGCTCCGATAGCGCTAAGATTTTTATCCCATTCCCTTTGATCGGATTTGATATACGATCGAATCGCGCTAATTAGAGTCCTATTGACGCGCTCGGAGGCGTTTGCTTGGGGTGAGTATATAGCTGTCAAGGTATGAGAGACTCCGTATTTGTCGAGGAAATTTTTGAAGTCATGAGAAACAAATTGCGGACCATTGTCCGACAGTATATTCTCAGGAACGCCGAACAGATTAAAGACCTGATCTGTCAAAAAATCCATGACATTTTTACTTGTCGCCTTTCGAAGGGGTTTTAGCAGACAGAATTTCGAGTAGTGATCCAGGACTATAAAAATATAAGAATTGCCGGCCTTGGAGCGTGGGAATGGACCTATGAAATCTATGTAAAGTTTGGACCAAGGTCTAACTGGAATTCGATTTGTTCCCATGGGTGGTCTGAGAGTCTGATTTGTCGCTTTATTCTCTTTGCAAACTTCGCAGGAATTGATGTACTCTTTAACATCCTGGGCTAAACGTGGCCAATAATATTTTCTCCTAAGTTTTTCTACGGCTTTCGCAATACCACAGTGGGCTGAACTAGGTAGATCGTGGTTTTCTTTGATGAGTGGTATTCTCAATTCTTCGGGTATCCATAATTTCCAGCTTATGCGATCATCGCATGGATCGTCTGACAAACTGCGTTTGAAAACCTTGTTATCTGAGACCTTGAGATCAGGGAGTTTCTCGGCGTTTTGCAAGATCTTGTCACGAAGAAGTTTGTACGCTTGACTTTCGAAATGTCCATGGTCCACGTTAATTTCCTGCGGAATGTCAGTTTCCAACGCCTCACCGAACATCCTGGAAAGAGCATCCGGAACGACGTTTTGAGATCCTTTTCGATGGATTATCTCGAAGTCGAATCCTTGGAGTTTGAGACTCCATCGAGCTAATCTCCCGCTCAACTCGCGCTGTGACATCAGCCACTTGAGGCTTGCGTGGTCCGTGATAATTTTAAATTTCATTCCCTCTATGTAAGGGCGAAATTTTTTGACCGCGATAATGGCCGCCAAGCACTCGAGTTCTGTTGCGCTATAATTTTTTTGCGCGGAGTTGAGTTTTTGGGACATGAACTCGATGGGAGTCTCACCCCCCAAGTCTGACTCCTGGAACAGCACGGCGCCAACTCCTGTGGAGCTCGCGTCGCACTGGATTGAGAACGTTTTGGCAAAGTCCGGATATCCGAGGACCGGTGCACTTATGAGATGTTCTTTTATTTTTCGAAAGGCTTTCTCGGCTTCTGCGTTCCACTTTTCCTTTGCTACTTTTGCTAAAAGGTCTGTGATAGGTGTGACGAGACTGGCGTAGTCGCGGATAAAACGTCTGTACCAGCCCGCCATTCCCAAAAATCTACGAATTTGCCGGATGTTTGTAGGTGTTGGAAAATCGCGGATAGCTTGTACCTTGCTCTCGTCTGTTTTTAATCCCCCATCTCCAATTATATATCCTAGATATTTCACCCTTTTCACGCAAAACTCACTCTTCTCCACGTTAATCGTCAGGCCTGCGTTTTTAAGGTAGTGAGCAACTCTTTTTAGTACCTTAAGATGGTCTTCGAAATTATCCGAAATTACAAACAAGTCATCCAGATATGTGAACACACGATCGTGTAGATCATACGGAACGACTTTTTCGATGAGTTCACACATCTTTTGCGCGCCGTTCGACAAACCGAATGGTGTCGTCTTAAATTGGAAGAGACCTCTGTTTGGAACCACGAAGGCGGTGATTTCTTTAGATTTTTCGTCGAGAGGAATCTGCCAATATGCGTCCTTTAAGTCGATGCGACTGATAAATTTTGGCTTCGGTATTCGACTTAATATGCCGTTGATGTGCGGAAGGGGATATGCGTATTTTTTTGTGACGGCATTTACCTTTCGAAAATCTAAACAGACCCTAGGTTTCCCATTTGCTTTCCGCACCACGACGACAGGGGACGCCCATGGGCTGTTCGACCTCTCTACTACATCCATACTTAACATCCTATCCAATTCGTCATCTAACACACGCTGCATTGCTGGGGACACAGGGTAATACCGTTGTTTAATTGGTTTGGCGTCGCCAACGTCGATTTCGTGGTATAAAACGTTTGTTCGACCCAAACCATGCTTTGAAAACGACGGGAATTCGTTAATCGTATTTTCAAGTTGTGTCCTTTCTATGGGGTTTAGCGAATGCAAGTGTTCATCATCGGCGGTACTAATTGATGACATTTCCGCAATACTCGGAATTATATCGAACGCTTTCCAGAAATCGATGCCCAAAAATAATTCTCTCGCGAGACTGGGGACAATATATATCGTCATAAGTTTGGTTTTATCGTTATATGTAATATCGGTTTCAATATACCCGACGATTGATTGTTGTGCCCCGTCTGCTGTAGTCAAAGGCGATGTATTAATTTTCTTGTAAGGTATCTTTAGGGATCTTAAAAGCTCAAGGCTACCTTTTCCTAAACAGGTTATCGTGGCACCACTATCAAGGAGGCCTGAGATTTTGCATCCCAGTAAGGAAACTTTAACAAAAGGACGTGGATCTTTGCTGTTCGTTGGAAACTGAGCAGAATTAATGGTTTTTAGCATTTTTCGTTTGTGCCGAAAGTATGAAATGGTCCGTAGCATAGATTTCCTAGATCGTTTCGTTGTAGTTGAGTAATTTGGAAGCGGAGAAAATAAATGGCAATTTAAGGGTTCTAGATTAATATTTAATTTTTTGGTAATTGGGAATTGTTGCGATTTTGAGTTGTCCTGGAGAGTATTGTTCGCTGCTGTGTAGACGGATCGGCAGTCCCAGGATATAACTGCCCCGTTCGGTAGTTTCCCTGACTACACTTCGTGCAATTGCGCTTCAAGGTACCATCCGCCCCGCAACCGTAGCAAAATAGGTGCAGTGGGGGTGAAGAACAATCAAAAAAGTTATGCCCCAAATCACGACAATTCCAGCATATAATGTATTCATTATGTGGCCTGGAGTTGTTCGCTATTTCATCTACTTCACCTACGTCATTCTCGTGTGTTGTTGATCTTTGTAGATCATGAATTTCATGAATGGAGGGACGATTTGGAGCAACATCAGGGTTCGTACGAAGCTTTGACCATAATCTTTCGAACTTTTGGCAGAGTTCCTGAAGATTATTCAAATTGCCAACGTCCTGCAATGTAAGGTGGGTTTGTAGACTAGGCTTCATGTTTCCGCGGATGATTTCCATTAATTCCGATTCGGACAATGGATTCCGCATTCGATACGACAGGCTTTCAACTGCCAGACGAAAGTCGGCGAATGTTTCGCGATAACCCTGTTTACGTGATTCGATCATCTTTCGCAAATCGCGATCAGAAGTTTGGTCACGAAAACTTCGAAGCATTACCCCTTTGAATGTGTCCCATGACAAATTTCTACTCTTTCGTTTTTCTAGCCAGTACAAATCTCGCGCTTTTCCTTGCAAAAGGTAATCCATACTGTCGACTAGCTTTTGTAAGGGTACTCGATCAGCCAATGCTAATGTTTCGACACGAAATAGAAAATCGTCTACTGATAGATCGCCATTAGGGACAAATTTTATTCGCCAGTGAATTACCGGATTTTTCCTATGATCAGAGTCTCCTATTGTCGAATTCTCAGTCGTTTGTTGATTGCGTCGGGGGTGCGTATTTTCAGCGCCAGTTTCAAGTGCATCCGTTTCGCGGACCTGGCGTGGACTATTGTGTGTAGGTAAAGAATTCCTTTCCCCATATGAGAACGGTCCCCCTCTCCATCTACCTGTATACCGCCCTCTGTTGGGAGAAGAGTTTATATCGGCATTTTCGCGTAGCCTGTCATTTAGCGTCTGGTAACCCTGATTGGATCTATTCCCGCTTCCTGTATCACGCATCGAATGTTTTTCCGAGTAAGGTACGTTTCGCATATAATTCGAAGTGTTTTGTACTGACGCATGAGGGTTCTGCGTAGTATTTGAAACGTTTTGGGGGTTTAATTTTCGAGGTTTAGGGATCGCGCCTTGATTTTTATAGTTATTGGCTGGAAAATCTAACCCCTTATTACCTGATGGTTCTTCATTGGTTGCTAACCCTGCTGCATTCGCTGTCGATTCCCCACCCCCTGAAGCTATGCCTCTATGATTTGCGATTCGCGCCAACTCTGCCTCGATACTGTTGAGTAAGCGTTTAATCGTAACTTTGAAGCTCGGAGCATGACGTGAAAGTCGCCTTGACCTATTTTGCAAGTGAATTAACCTAGACTCCCCACGACTTAAAAATTCCTCGTTAGACTCACGAATACCGACATTAACGGTTTGAGTTATGTCGTCCAATATTGTTTCGATCTCCTTAATCTCACTATTCGCCGAACGAATTTGGTGAACGCGTACGGGCGGTTCACGTAAAGATTGTTCTTCTTCTTTTAAAATCGCGGCTAACTTATCAAAATCGCTCGGGTCTGTGAGTTCGCGAATTGCCCTTTCAATTTGCAATTCGTTTTCCGTTAAATATTTTGGATCCATTTTTCAAAAAAAAAAAAAATCTTAAATGCGATAGAGAAAAAAAAATTTTAGCAATGACGAAACCTCACCAGAGAGAAATGTAGTAGTAATTTTCAGTCTTTGAATTCAGACTAAAGAAAAATCAAAATATGTAAAAGGAAAAAAAAATCAAATATACAAATAATTCAATTATATATATAAATATGCAAAAAATGCTTTATTCCAATTAAAAAATAATGCTCTTTATTCGTTGTATTTATGCTATTCATATTAAAGCAAGAGACAGTAAAAGCATGCTCACGCAAGTACCGAAAAGCCTAAGAATTATGATCTTGAGACAAAGAACGATTTTTTTTGATTTAGGTGTTTTTTTTTTTGTCCAGTCTGTCAGTCTTTGTTACGTCCGTACTTGGTCGTCTGTCATATGAATAAGCTGGTCTTAGACAACAAAATCGGAAAACCAATCTTGGCTCAATAAGGTCCAGTTATTCTCTAAAAGTATTCGCAATGAGATACAAAATGAAGACAACTTCTATCGATTCATCCTTGCTTTTCTAAATGAAATTGATTTAACTTGGAAGCCAGGGCGGCGAATTTAGACAACTAAATCCGAATCAACTGGCATTCTTTGCAAAATAAAAGCGAATTTTTTTTTTTTTTTTACTTTACTATTGTAACACAAAAAAAATCGAAATTAATTAAATATTAACGTCCATCAGTCCGTTCAGAGTTTGTCCTGTTATCTGTCCTCTATAACGCTGTTTTATCGGGCCCCACGTTGGGCGCCACTTTATGTAACGTGTAGTCAGATTCTTTTCTATTTTGCCGATCGCGGTGGATTCATTTCGAGTTCAATATGCTGAACTGGAACACCTACGAAATCAATGATCGCCGCATACATTTTATTTTGTCTTCCGGCTCAAGCTCACGGTACGGGGGGGTTCTTTTCGATCACTGAATTCGTTCGACGCTACATAAAGAATTATGTATGCGTGGATGGCCCTTGCGCGTAACAAAACAAATCGTCCCTGTCCCAAGTTCGTGGAAACTAGATGGCGAACGTTTCCTCTTCCCTGCCGCCTCGTCAACTTCTTGACACAATTGACCCACCGAAACTTAACGACACTTACGCTCGCAGTACTTTCCCTGTCTCTCCTAGTAATCTAAACTTCCAACATATTTAATCAAAATATCCCCAAACGAACCTGAATCTTCGTCAAAGATCAAAAAAATAATAGTCCTTTATTACGTCGACCACAACAACAAAAAAGTATGATAATAAAAGAATTCGTATTTATTTAAAGATTTTCTTCTTCTTTTAATTCGTGAATGTTTATTTTTTGTTTATTCAATTTCATTGTTTTAACTATACTAACCCTACTAAGCCTAATATAATTGTACAAATTTTTTAATATATTTTCTTTTCTTTCGTTATATAATTCAATGTTTGATTCAAAAGTATTTTTTTTTTTTTTTTTTTATACAACAAGAAAGTGTTTGGTACTCATCGTGTTTTTCCTGTGTTTCAATAATCGTTGGTCGGATGATGATCTTCGATGTTTGCTGCTTTGTTGAATGTTGCATATAGTGTTGTTTAATGTTGCATGCTCCGTGTTGTATGCTGACGTCCTCCTGTGGCTCGAACTTGCGTTGCTTTTTTTTTATGTTTTTATTTATTTATTTTTTTTTTGTTCTTTAAATATACACAAACTATGTATTAGATATGTTGATTAAATGTTTTATGTGTGATCACAAACTATATATTAGATATGCCGATTAAATGTTTTATGTGCAATCCATATCACAAAAATCATCGGATAAATTGTCTCACTATACATATATTGTTTGTCTAAGCTTTCACTAAACTTTTAGTGTGTTTTTTTTTTTTGTTTAATTTTAATTAACAATTTTAATTACGTGTATTTATTTATATGATAGGGAATAACCCCTTTTTGATTTTCGCGTCAAAATTAAACGTGCAAGCGATCCTGCTGAAGCAACGCTACATCTCCGAGTGAACTTCTAAATTTTTAATTTTTCGTTAATCGTCGTTTTGGTACCGTATTCTTTCTATTGTATCTTAAAATAGTTATGGGCTCAAATTGGAATTCTTTTATTGTTCTTTTGAAATTAGAATTTAAGGGAATCCTGCACGTGTTCAATATTTCAAAAGGACTTTTAAATTTTGACCATCGAGATAATAATTCAGAATATTCTTTTTGAATCCGTTGCTACAATTATTTTTTGAATTTCAAAAAAAAATTTAACTGTGATATAAACTAAATCCTAAGCTGGCATTATACCCTACATGATAGATTAATATATTTTTGAATTCTTTGTATAAATCATATACTCATTATAATTGTTTTGTTTTTCCTTTATAAACAAAATATGCCCGTTACAAATGTGGATAATAAATAGCGTTGTTATCAAAATTTTAAAAATACATCGGGCTCAAAAATCTCGTTTATGCTATACGAAATATAGCAGCACCGTCTGAACCCTAGTGCGTTGCTACTACCAGCAGCAGCGTGATGATTTTAGCAGCGCTAGTGAAGTAGAGACCGTTCTACTTTGCCAGCGCTACTAGGGATCACGTGACCCTGTCGCATGGTTTCTGAGCTGTCAAAAATCTGTTAAGTGGTCAAGTTTGTTTATTGTAAGTTGTTATTTTACGTTTATTTATTTAAATTTATGTGTTACGTTTATTATTTAAAAAATCTCCCAGAATAAAATGTCAAACCACTGTTTTGCTAATTGCCAGCGCTACTAAAGTAGAAACCCTCTCAGTACGCTGGCTGCTGTTGCTACTTGACAGCGCTACTAACCAACAGCAGCCAGCGGCTGGCAAAACAGCGTCGTGTGACCGCGGCATAAGGGAGATGTCACATTGGCCAATCAGCTCCTGCAGCTGACTGATCCCGACATCAGGGCAGCAATCATGTATTCCGACGCGTCTCTGTCTTTCGACTTCGACGCCGCTTTTAACTTTTGACTTCACCATATCAGCAGCTTCAAATTTCCTGGAGTGACAGTCAGAATCATGTTTCGATTCATTAGTGACGATTCCGAGAAATTACAAGCTGCAGATATGGCGAAGTCAAGAGTTAAAAGCTGCGTCGACGTCGAAAGACAGAGACGCGTCGGAATACATGATTGGTGCCCAGGTCGCGCAGCTGCAGGAACTGATTCGATCAGTTGACATGGCACACTGAACTTGGATCAGCTGACTCGGAGGAAGAACTTCTCCTTATTTTTCTGCTAAAAAACTGAATCTGTGCAATCCTGCAAGCATCTACCTTTTCCTACAGCTTGTACGATTGCTGTGTTTAATTTCTCCTCTTCGATGGACATCGTATTTATTTTCGCTTGTTCAAAAGTTTATTAGTTAAACAGACTTAGAAACTACCCGACATGTTCCTGATATCAGCTACATTTAGGTCAGTTCAAAAAAGTCAGCTCTGTGTCCCAGACATGCAGCTGCACATTTTTTGCAGTGTGCCATGCGCCATTGGATTGTGAGGGTCTCAGTGGGTTAAGGAATTTTGAACCGATATACAGTGTTGGGCTAGTCATCTTACAAACTTATGTTTCACCCGCTAAAATCGACACCCCCCCCCCCCCTCTCGCCTCCTCTTCACACTGGACCACCTTTCCTGCTATTTTCTAAAAAAAAAAAGTATTTTGATCCACTTTTCACTGTTAATAACTAAAAAGGATTATACCACGAAAAACTTAGGCTAAAAGCTGTCTATAAAATATTACATACTAATTTAAGCTCTTTTCGACCCTCCTCCCACCTCATCACACTTCGTCATGCTTAGGCGTTTAACATTAGATTTTTCTATGTTTAATTTTTTCATAGCTCATCGAAAGTTTTTTATGTGTTAACAATGGGTATAATTTTGCACAACAGAAATTCAAACCATTTATTAAATATTAAATTGGATGAAAAAAGAAATCATGCGACAAATCCTTCATTTCATGACCGCACCAAACAATTTTTTTATTGAGTATCGAAATTACGATATATTTAAATTGCCTCTCCTGAAAATCAGAAAAAAAAATCGATAAATATCAAGAATCAAGTTTTTTTTTCAACAACAGTAAAAAAAATCGCAAAGAAAATTTCCGAAGAAAATCCGAAAATAAAAACTTTTTGGGAGTTCAACCGAAACAAAACGTGAAAAGTTTTTCTATCAAACCACAACTACTTCACCAGCGGCGAATTTTCCATTCCCGTCTCTTTTGTAAACTGTTGGGGAAATTCGTCCAGATTCGAACAAATACCACCCTATTTAAGAATGCGAAAAAAATTACGTTTAGGGAGTGAAATTGAAAATATAGAATCAAGAAACAGAGGGAATGTATCTCATGAATTTTGATAGAATGTAGCTGAAAGCCAGGGCAGCGGTAAATTGAGGATATGAAATCCTTCTTCCGGAAACCGGGTTTCCATTTAGATAGTTAAGTATTTGGCCAATTCGAATTGAAATACACATATGTATAAGTATAGGCGATTGATATTGAAAAATAGCAACTCTGAAAATGCCTGAATTCGAATTTACTTCCCTCGGATTCGACTTTAAAGTATAGTTTTATGGAAGTTTATTACGGAATTTTGTAGATTTTTCTAATACTAAATGTGTGGTGTTATATTTATAAGGATTACAAGGCGAAACAAAATGTTTTGCCAATTATGTTATTTCTGGCATAAAAGTAATAAAACCCTTTTCAATCATTGTAAACAAAGACAAATTTCATGCCTGACCACAAATTACGTGATGGTCCATTATGTAACATGAAAGTCGCCTTCCCGACTATCTCTTACAACTAAAGTTTCTCCGAAAAAAAACCATAGAAGGCAATTTTACAATCGCCATCAATCGTAACCACCCTACAGTACATCCCCCTGATACTCCCACGATGAATCCGAATTGAATTATTTCTAAATTGAAGCCATATTACGATAAAAGGTGAAAAATTTAACACCTACGATTTCGTCCTGCCTACTCATATATGCTCGTAGATACCAACAAATAGATGGAAGGATTGACATACCGTAACTGTGAACATATTATAAGACGGCTTATCGTTTTGCAATAGCACCACCTGGCAACCTCGTCACCTGTTTGCACTTTTGACACCAGAACAAACTGTGCAAATTGTTTGATGAGAGCACGTCCCATTTCGGTCCTAGAAAATCGTGGCAGACACATCGTCGATAATGAGACTACCTGACACCATTGGAATTTCGTTAAGCTGACGTTGCTTGCTTTCCTATATACTCTGCTTTCTCTTCCCGGTTTTCCTGCTATTCTTGCTATTCCTGGTTCCCCAACAGTTCTCAACATAGTTCTGGCATTTTCTCTGACGCAGCAAAATATCACAGCATGAAGGACGCTTCGCTTTTTCGAAACGATGCCAACAAATGGCAATCATAGAAGGACGACGGAGGGGGTTAAGTAAATCTAACCAATCGAGAACAAATATTGTTGGGAAAATGGGAAAATAATTTTACTTTTGGCCTAGGCTAAACTGCTTCGGCTATAAATGTTACGCAATCGAATCCATGCTGACTGAAAATGAAATCCAAAAGTTCAAACATAATTTGACAAAAAAAAATTTAGTACGTGATTCTCGATTTTTCTATTTTGAAACACATTGAAAATATATTAAATTACCAACCCATAACTGACAAGAGTTTTTCATCTCCTAATTAGTTTTTGTTGAAAATGTTTCAAAATTCATATCCGTGTAAATAGCCAAGAGCAACTGGGGAAATTGGGGCCCAAAAGCAGTTTCGTGAAATAGATGTAGGCTTTTGGGCGTGTTCATGTTAATTTTCGGATCTTTCTCCCATCAAAATTTTAAGCATATTACTTCATACCCCCTCAGAATTATGTCGATTTTTCTGGACAACCACTTAAAACCAACAACTTTCCCCTTGCCATTGACCCCTTCTCTGCTATGTCTTAGATCGGTGAAGGGATTTAGGTCGGATCTTCGCCATTGAATAGGTGGCTTAACACATTGACTGCCATGGCCATCATTTTTGATAGCCAGTGAAAATTGGCACTATGATTCGTGAGCGGCCAAGGCTATCATTTTCGATAGCTGGGTCTACAATATACATGCATAAATACATACATTCATACATACGTACATTCTACATACGTCTACAAGTATTGGCATCTCCCATACAGTTTTGCAAAATTGGTCTGGCAGTCAACGTGTTAAGAAAATTTTCTACCCACTAAAATTGACCCACCCGCCCAAGGAGGAGATCCTTGGTATAGGTTGGATGGGTTTACAGCGGAACGGGTGGGTCAATTCACATTAAATCGACAATTACGAATACACATTCTATAGTATTTTATAAAATTTCGATGGCATACAAGTTTTATTAAAGTCAAATATTTGATTCAAGCCTCTTAAAAAGATTCTTTCATTTTTGGTTCCGAATTCTTCAAAACGTTTTTTTGTCATTTTTGAACACTTCCCTAAAACATGCAATTGAATCTTTAAATGCAACCAACTGCAGCGCAAACGTTACATCCTTTGATTTATTATGAATTTAATTATATGAAATTAAATATTTTGAAAAGACTGGACGAACGGAAAAAATTAAATAAATTCCAACTACTTAAGAGATTATAAGGGATTCTTGCTGCATTTTTTTATTACAAGAGAATAAACTTCTTTATTTTGCGCGAATCTCATCTAAGATTATTAAAATTTATGCACGCAAAAGAATCCTGCCAGCTGATTTCCTTAAAAAAATAATTTTCATACTTTCTCCTTGGCTATATAATAAAGTAAGTTCGTCTGTCATATCTTCTAGTGATTATCTAAAGAGACAAAAGTTTAATATTAAACATAGTTAGCATCTCTATAGACTATATTAATACTACTGACTGTTCAGTTCAGCGTGTCCTCGTAAAATGTGCAGGGAAAGTAAAGTAAAAGAAAGTCTGCAGCCGTTATAGATGCTCACCATATTTTTCAATGTCCTTCTCTTTATCCTTTCAGTTACGTATGGCTTCTTGGGCACATAATATAAGGCAGTCAAAGACAATAATATACTTAAGTAGATTCATGTATATCTTAGGTTTAATCCCTCAAAGTTTTCAAATGTTAAATATATTTGCATAATTCAAAACATAGGCGAGTAGCATAGATCGTCTGAAAAGCCCAATAAAGCTCCATGTCATCTACATTAGATACAGTTGAAATTTTCTCGGGAAATTTAAAATAATTCTTATAAGTAACTCTATCTATAAGTAAACGGTTCAACTCATTTCTCAACGTATAATTTGTGCACCAAGTTGTATAAAGTAATACTTAGACAGAAGTAAATTGGTGGAGTCGTTATGAGATCCTACCCTTACTGAACATCAAATTAATTTCAACATTTTCTCCAATAAAATCTGTTTCGCTCTTAAGTAATTTGCTTCCATTTAATATCACGATTCAGTGGCTTCTTTCACTTTCAATGGGTTTATGATGAAGTTGAGAAATTGTGGGCTCCCTCGATGGATAGAAGGATCTATTCATATATCCTGGAAAAAAAAACACCACCTTTTCAAATTCAAACTTTAACTGTGTAGATTTTGAAATGTTACGGAAAATAAATCTCCTAGCCTGAATGGCTGATTCAATTGAAAACATTTTTATACCTTCCAGAGAATGGGGACTATTTAAACGTCCTCTTAAAGAGTCCTCTTTTATTCAAGTAAATGAAAATTTTTGTGAAAAGAAAAGATTTCTCTGAATGGTTGGTAAAATATTTCAATTCACTTTTTAGCAACTTTTTTAAATTTCGCACTATTACCTATTTTAATCGGCTGCATCTTAAAATAAAAATTCACTAAGGGTATTCACAGTCCTCTTTTAATTTTCGGTATTCGGTGTTTTCGGTAATATTAAAAGACTGAAAATATTCTGCTGTGAACATCCCACAGCACAGATTTGAGAACAGCGCTTTTATTGGATACGTGACCAAATCATGAATTGCGAATTTGATTGTAAAATATGTCACATACCTTTAAATCCATGTTTGATGTATTCTTTTGAATTTCTATTGTGGCAACGGCTATCAAAATTGAAAAAAATTGCAGTCCGATGAAATTAACAAAAAACCAGCGAGAAAATTTGACAACTAAAAACATTACTAGCGACACTCGCGGTTGATTCTTGATACCGAATAACCGGGCCGAAAAACACGACTCAAGGCATGTCTAAAATTACCGAATCCGGTAATTCATTTTTACATGAACCAAATTACCGTCTCGGTAAAAATCTGTTAAATTTGACTGAATTACCGAGCGGTAAAATTACTCGCAATTTAAAAGAGGACTGTGAATACCCTTACTGTTGTAAAGGGTGTTGTTTTTGCTTAGATAGAACTTACGAAAGGAGCTGTTATACTGCGCTCACTTTTTGACATTTATGATCAGTATACTCTAGAAACTTATTTCCAAAATCAGTGCTCAGTTAGGAATTGTTATAGAGCTCTTCGTCCACATCGTCATAATCATAATCGTCCCACTGAATGCACTATTCGTGAAACCATCACCAAATTTCGAACTAATTTTACACTATTAGACTATGTTTACACACAGATTGGGCATGAACATGGGACTGAACGAAGTTGTCAAAATACTGGCAAGACGAGGAAGTGGGGGTGATCAATCAATTCGTCGTCGTTCTCAAGGTTCGGGCATTTCTTATGGAACGTTGTGGCGTATTTTGAAGCATGATCTTGGTTTAAAAGCGTATAAAATACAGCTCGTTCAAGAATTAAAGCCGGGTGACAGCTTTAAGTTGATCCTTTTTTTATCGAAAAATTGTGTTTAGTGACGAAGCTCATTTTTGGTTAAACGGCTACGTTAACAAGCAAAATTACCGTATTTGGGCCGATGAACAGCCAGAATCAATCCAATAGCTACCAATGCAACCCGAAAAATGCACTGTTTGGTGCGGTTTATGGGCAGGCGGCTTCATCGGACCGTATTTCTTTAAAAATGCGGAAGGCATGCGTGTTACTGTCAATGGAGCTCGCTACAGAGCAATGCTCAATGAATTTTTGTTGCCAAAAATTAAAGATATTGGTGTAGCTGACTTGTGGTTTCAACAGGATGGCGCTACGTGCCATACGGCGACCGCAACCATCGATTTATTGGAATCAAAATTTGGGGATAACTTGATTTCGAGAAATGGTCCTGTTAATTGGCCTCCAAGGTCGTGCGATTTGACACCTCTCGATTATTTCCTGTGGGGCTACGTGAAGTCACTGGTTTATGCTGATAAACCAGCAACAATTGACGCCTTGGAGGTCAACATTGTTCGTGTTATTCGTGACATACGGCCAGCAGTGCTCGAAAAAGTGGCCCAAAATTGAACGTCCAGAATGCGCTTCGTCAAAAACAGCTCGAGAACGGTTCGAGATATTCAAAAACAAAAAAAAAATTTTTTTAATATTCTTAAAATATGCAATTTCAAAAATTAAAATATCAAAAATTTCATACCAAGTTAAAATTGTAAAAATCTCTGGCATATTTCAACTATTTTTGAACAAATATTTAAACCTTTCACCATTCCAAAAAATTATAGCCGGAAAAAATGAATTATTAACATGCCGTTCATTAATTTTAAACAAGCTAAGCATAACAATGCGTATTTAAGGCGAAACCCCTTAAAATTAGAACTATATTCAACTTTCGGCTCTTCTCTGTATAATATCCAAAAGATTTTCGTCTTTTTCCCTATGAATGCCCCAAAGCCAACACGGACTTTTGAATAAACAATCAAAGTAAAAGAGTAACTTTATTATTAAAATACTTTTACAAGGACTGAAAAAACAAATAGATATAAAAATATATAATATAATAAATTAGATGTTGTTCAAGTTTCGTTAAAACAAAATTTTATAACTAGTACGAAAAAAGAAACCAGCAAAAATTAATAATATTAAGGAAGAGGAAAAAAATGGAAAACTGGAGTCATGTTGCATAGGAGGGGGTGCAGAACGAAAGTATCGTCTTGAAAGTTCTCAGGAGTAGCGGCACAGGAAATGACATCTCTTGCAAGGGCTCTTAGTATCATCGTCAGCATAAAATTCTTCTTTTAGGGAAATTGAAAAATAAAACGACGTTGAAAGATGAACAAGACTCAAGATTTAAAAAAGCGCCTTCTGCAACCCCAACCAAGCAAACAGTCACCGAACCGAGCACGCAAAAAAAACTAATTAAAATCTGCAAACTTTTTCCCTTCCGGTATATTTTAACCCCAAAAAAAGGCAACAACTCAGACGCCACATTGAATTCAAGATTTGAGGCTTTTCCGAGGGCGTTGAACGAAAGTTACATTAACAAATCCAGCGTCTCGTCCCAGTTTCATATACAAGTAAATCGCCTGCCATTCTCTTTTTCTGTCATAGACCGGTCTTCTGTTGGTGAAAATTTGTTCAGTCATTAATGAAATTCATTGGTTTTCCGGATGGTTTTTCCTCTGTCGACGCTAATGCCGAAAATTTCTGGGGTTTGGGGGCGGATCTGAGTTCGGAATTTAGGCCTCAATCTTTCTCCCTAATTAAATGGATCCCAAAGATTCGCCATAATTGCCATGTAACAACGCAATAGAACGCTCGTCTAAATATATCTGCCTAACAATACAGCAACAAAATTTCGGTTTAATGTTCAACCATCACCGAAAATTGACACCCACCTTATTCCCCGGATCGATTTCACTACGGTCACAAATTGTGAGATTCGCCCACGAGTCAATGATAGCCACAAGCGCAACGTAAAAATGAAGTCCTGTCTCAACACTAGGAACCTAACTTATCTCTTCGCCTAATATACACCCCGAAAATCCTGTCGGCAATGAAAACGCTAATGTGATGGATTAGAATTGATGACTCCAAGGATAAGGTTACCGCCAAAATTTCATTCCGGGTGACAGGACCAGATGAACGAATACAACACTATTTTTTGTCAGAATTTTTTTCTCTTTTCGGTTTTATTTTCTTTATGCCAGGAAAGAAATCTTTCTACAAGACGTCAGGAGATATTTTGTTCTATTTAAAAAAAACTGTTAGAAAAAGAGGACCTTAGCTATAGTGTGGCTGAACATTAAAAAAAATCGCAGAGACTTTTTTACAGAAGAAAAATATCATTTATTCCGGAAAATAGCTCCGTTCTGAACTAATTAGATAGATTGATGAAGACGAGAATGTTTTAATTATTTGTGGCATTAATGCTAACATTAACACTTAAGGGACATATAATACCTAATTTAAGTTAATTTTTTTTTCATAATGTAAGTTTTCTTAACAATGTTAAACGGCAGAATGAAAACTTGTTTCCCTAAACTAATTTGAATTGAAAAATTGGATAGAATCCCATCGGAATGAAACCCAAACCCAATATTTTAATTAAAGTAGAAATAACATAAAGTTTTAAGGAAATTATAGTCATAATAAATTATAACGATGGCATTGTGCGTTGTGTTTGTGTGAGAGCTTTCTGTAAAGACTTCAGTTTGTAGAATAAATTTTATTAATTTCTGTAAATATGAAAAGATATTCACAAAAATTTGCTGAAATTGTTATCAGAGCGAATTATAAAATGTAATTAACTAGTATTATTAAAACCAATAACGTTAAATCGAAAATTTTTGCTTTCTCTAATACACACGAAACCTCGCTGGAAAATAAAATTTCTATTTTCCTGGAAATTTGATTTTTAAAAACTTTTATTTAGTTTGCCTTCGTATCTATCTGTCTGTCTGTTGGGATCAAATCTTGCAATCGAATCTTGCAATCGAATCTTGGCCCGCTTCCACTCAACCGATTAACTTGAAATATTGCGCATATTTGTAAATCCTATAACAATAGGTACCATATTTTCGCTACTTAATCCTCGCAAGGATAAGAGAAAGTCCTGTAAGTATAACGTGATTATCCTTTTCCTTAAACTTCGCGGCAAAAATCTCATCCGGGAGATTTTGAGGTTGC
The DNA here is from genome assembly GCA_964034945.1 of Chrysopilus asiliformis. Taxonomy (NCBI): domain Eukaryota; kingdom Metazoa; phylum Arthropoda; class Insecta; order Diptera; family Rhagionidae; genus Chrysopilus; species Chrysopilus asiliformis. The sequence goes on from OZ035962.1 coordinate 91,425,041, forward strand.
TGGATCCGATTCTGGAGTCAAAAAATCCGTAAAACTATCTCAAAGACATCGAAGACTAAAAATGTTCGAATTATATTCGAAGACTAAAAAGTATAAACAAGCGTGGCGAAATACAAGCATGGCGAAATACAAGCGTCATTTTGGATTTTTAATCATACTAATCAAATACAAAATGACTAAGGCCCGTTTGCGCGTACTCATAGATATACTAGATCGCTCGATTTGCTGTCTCAAATGGTCCCATTTCAATACAGTTCAGTGAATCAAAACGAGTGAAGTAAGATAACCGTATGAAAATAAATATAGTCCTCTCGTTTAAACCGTGAGCTGTCAAAGGAAAATAGACTTTCGGAATGGTGTTGGCGCCTAACGTTATTTGTTTGCGCCTAAAGTTAGTCTCAAACTTGTGAAATTTGAATTTCGCGGCAAACTAAATTTGAATTTCGCGACCTTATACAGTTCAGTGGATGCGTTCAAGTACGATAAAGAGGGAAATACTTTTGGGACCATTTTTCAGCAGAGCTTTGTATGGTGACAGTTGTTCTATGTTATATAGTTCTGTGCGCGTACTATTCTTAAAAAATTAAGTTGCGGTTAGCCTACTTAAACCGTAGAAATTCTGGGACTTAAATAATTTAGAATGTACATAAGTTGTTAAGTTTTGTTGGTACAAACGGCTCTAAAAAGGCTAAAATTTTAAAAATGAAAAAAAAAGGTTTTAAAAAGCTTTTATTTTTATAAAAATGCAGTAAAAAGAGAAAAAAAAATTTTTGGTCGCTGTGTATCACAAATAAACGCGAGATAAAAGCATAAAAAATAAAATAAAACAAATATTCAAGCTAATTGAGAAATGGCTTCTGATCGTGAATGGCCTTTAATGGGGTGAAATAATAACAAAATTACTGGGATAAAAAGTGTCAGAATCAGGTAGAAACATTTGAAAAACAGGAATAATATAAAATACTGGGACGAAATCAGTAATATCCGAGCAAAAACTTACTGTTTTCCCAGTAAAAATAACTGCGTTACAGTAAAGCAGACATGGGCAAAGTGTGGCCTTTTTGGCCCATTTGGCCAAGTTTGAGAGAACCGAAATAATACAATTGCAACTGGGCCAAATACAATTGCAACTGGCCCAAATTTAGTATCATGCTTACACAGTGCTTGTAACTCTCTACTTTCACAGCGATGAGCGAAAACACATCACAGCCATCGGTCGCTCTGAGTTGTTTTCATGTCATTCGCCATCAGGCACTCCACTAAGTAGGTTGTGTTTGTTATTTGCGCATATACACTGAAACAAGTATGAAGCGTTTCTATAATAATAGAAACTTCAAAGATCAATGGGAGGAGGATTTTTTTTTTGTAGAAAAGCCGTACAATGCTTGGTTTGTTTTTTTAGGCTTTCCCACATCAAAAAATATGCAATGCAAAGGCATTATGTAGCCAAGCACAAAAGGGATTTTGATTTTGATGGTGAAAGGAGAAAATTAATTTTTGCAAAATTAAAAGAAGACTTTCTAAAGAAAGAAAACTACATGCACTGCTAATGTTATACCAGAGCAGAAAACTAAGTCATGTAATTCGAAAGCAATAAAAAAAGCAATAAATGTTTCAGCGACGGGACTTTATAAAAGACATTTTCTCACAGTGTACTCGATTTTCTGAAGTCTATTTTGGCTTGTTGGTATATGTTTGGCCCGTTTTAATTTTCTCTTGCCCACGTCTGCAGTAAAGTTTACCGTGGTTAGTGAAATTTACTAGCCAAACAGTAAAAAAAAAGAATATTTACTGTTTTCTTCAGTAAAATCTCAGTAAAATCTCAGTAAAATCTCAGTAAAATCTAAGTAAAATCTCAGTAAAATCTCAGTAAAATCTCAGTAAAATCTCAGTAAAATCTCAGTAAAATCTCAGTAAAATCTCAGTAAAATCTCAGTAAAATCTCAGTAAAATCTCAGTAAAATCTCAGTAAAATTTCAGTAAAATCTCAGTAAAATCTCAGTAAAATCTGAGTAAAATTTCGCTGATTCGTTCTGGGAAACTTTTTTTTCTGGGAAAAGATGGTTTGGATTAGACTGTAGTAGGGATTGGAGAATCTCTTGTGAACTACTCATTTAACATCAGAGGTTCATTAATTGTATGTGTTTCAGTGTGTGTGTGCTTAGAAGTGACGTTTTCCTACAAGATACTTATCGAAAATATTTATAACTCGTATACATATAATTGGGGATCTCTAAAAACGTAATTGTTCTAGCTTGTATCCAAGGATAATGTCGACTCTATAAAATTAGGATATTTTGGTATAAAAACTATAACCAAAATTAAAGCATAATAAACGATTATTTACTGCAAGTGCAAAGTAATTTTGTTTACCTAATCATTAGGACCAGCAAAATTGATATTTTAGTCAACGAAATTATTTCACCTACCCCGTATAGGGTCAGATGTTCTTATTTGATCCTGGATGTTGCTCGGGTTACAGCAATTTATCAACTGCCTATTAGAGTCATATGTGGTATTTTTTTTTAATTTTTCCTGATTTCAATACGAAATTATTTCCACTTATTCCACACTGCCACCCTGTCCCCTTTCCATCCTACTAAAAGTGTGACGTATTTTATGGATATGCCTTTGTCCATTATTACTGAAATTTTTAATCGACTGTACATATACAAGGACTTACCCTAATTTTAACTCCAATACAAGATATCGAAGTATAAAAGTCTTGTTACAGCTAGTTGGTGAATAGTTATAGTATATTTTTTGACGTCGATGGTTTTTTTTTTAAATTCTTCCGAAAAAATGGTGGTACCTGAACACATAGCGCATTTGTAGGTGACATTATGAAAGTTTCAGTCAATTTTAAAGCTAATCTTTTGATCTTTTGTCTACACAGTAGAGTTTGATTACTCTTAAAACTTCGTCTTCTGGATCAGATCTATATAGAATATGACATTATTTAATTAATAAAACAAGCTATTCACTTCTATGTACTTTATTTCCGTTTTTCGTCATTTAGAATTTTTTTTTCAACTGATTTTAATAATTTTTATATCGTCAAAAGTCCTGTCGTCGTTCACTATGATTAATTACGTCTGTCAGTAAAGGGTTACAGTTAAATGTTCATTCCTACATCTATTTAATATCTTTGCATTTGCCTCCCATAAAACCATTGCAAAACTGAACGTCTTATTTTACAAAATATATATATTTAAAAAGCGGTTTCAAAATATATTTATTTAAAACTCAATCGTTATCGATCCAAAAAAATATAAGCTTGATAACGATGTAATTTTTTAAAGAAAATATCAATATTCTTAACAAATATAAGAGTGTTTATTGTTTTGTCATTTAAAAGTTGATTTAATTTAAATAAAAAAAATTAAACGTGACTTTTAAGCTTTGAAATCATAATTTTTTTTTTTGAAAATTCCGTTCAGAAATCCAAGACCTCTGGAATTGCGGAGATTCAATATAAATCGTTTTAATAAAAATAAAATTTCAAAACCAATCAAAAAGAAAAATCTATATGTCGAATTTACAAATACAATTGGTGGCGCATTTTTTGATTACTCAAATCGAACTAGCGTTCATGGAATTCAGTATTTGGGTGAAAAAAAACGCCATTGGATTGAAAGGTAAATAATTTAATAAATGTTCACGACAAAAAAAATCTATATTATCCTTTCAGGATATTCTGGCTTTGTATAATTGGTCTGTCGTTTTACTTCTGCTCAAGACAAATTGGACTCGCTTTGCAAAAATGGAACGATAATCCAGTGATTATGTCGTTTATGGAACGACCAATGAATATCCGAATGATACCATTTCCGGCAGTTACAATTTGCCCAAAGACAAAAGCACGTAAAAAGTTTTTTGATTATAGTAAAGTTTACCAGAAAATTGAAAAGAACACGAATAAGAATGTTGATGATATTTTAACGGAAGAGGAGTTATTTTAAAAAACATTTTGAAAAATATAAATTTTACAAGTTTTATTTTAGACTTAAATATTTCAATATTTTGGCACCCTTGTGTAATCCAGAGATTGAAATAAAATACGGCCGGAAATCAAACAAGAGTTTGGATGTGATTGGGATTTTAGATGAAGTTGCGCCGCTGTTGAATGAATCAATTGCCAGAATTGTTTGGGATAAAGAACATTTAAATGCTAGTGATGTGTTTTTTAAAACAGTTAATGAGATGGGAATTTGTTATACATTTAATGCAATCAGTCCTCAGGAAATGCTAAAAGATCTTGGGTAAGATTGAATTTAATTCTTTTAATTTTGCATTTAACATTCGAGAGAATTTATTTCTAAAGGTGCCGCTTCACATGAGAGTAAATGCTGGCGAGAACCTCTCGATAGCAGCTACTGGCAAATCGACACGTCTCTGAGAGTCGCTCGCAGAAACTCGCAAAAACTCGCGAGCTAGTTTCTGCGAGCTGTCAAAAGTGATTCTACTCTCTAGTCGACACGCACCCACTGAACTCTCGGAGAGTAGTTCGCCAGATATAAACGGCGTTTGAATTTCGCTAGTAGCTCTCGAGATCTCACCAAAGCAAAATGTCAAAAAAAATCAAGATATTGGTCTTGAAAAGAGAAAAATCGCCGAAATTAACTCTCAAATGGACAAGATCCTGCGAGTAACTCTCGAGAGTTTTTGAGAGTTACTCGCATATTTAACTCTCATGTGGAGCGGCACCTTAAAATGACAATGACAATTTAAGATATTGAAGAACATACCATAATTTTGATCAATTTGCTTGAAAAAATATGTTATTATTATAGGTAACGATACCAAGTCTTATCGAGTGGTCTAGTGTATTTGTTCCACTGTTTTTTTTTTTTCAAAATCAAAATTTTTATTGATTCAAAAAGAGACAATATTGAAATTATAACGTTAATAATTTGATTCCGAGTCAGCGAACTGCACTGAGATCAGACTAACATAGACTCTCTGCAGTTGTTAGAAGCTATACTTGTCTTGAGACGATATTTTCCGCAACAAATTCGGCAGTGTTTTCAAGACTTTAAAGAAATTAAAGCGTCTCATTTGTGTTAAAGCAGTATGTTCAACATGTGCACGAGTGTAGAGTGTCTGTAGAGTTGAAAGTTGAGTGACAATATAAAACTAGAGTTTCAAAAAACCATCAAAAAACCATCAAAAAACCATCAAAAAACCATCAAAAACCCATCAAAAAACCATCAAAAAACCGTTGTCTATTCAAAAAGTTTCAAACCGTCTTATTGCAAAAAAAAATTGAAAAGATTTTTTTTTAAAAAAGCATTTCCTCAAAAAAATGCGTTAAAAAGGAAAAAATATTTTTTTTTTTGTAGTCTATATCATCATACTAATATATAAAAATGAGTTGGTGTCTGTCTGTCTGTTCCTCTTTCCCGCAAAAACGGCTGAACCGATTGACTTGAAATTTGGCATGAGTATCTGTGGTAGTTCTGGTTCCAACATAGGCATACGGAAAAGTAGCGCGAGGGGTGGGGGGAGTAAGGGGAGGGGGTAAAGTGATTTCGAAACTTAGATTTTGCGCTATGTTACTCTTTCGCGGGGAAACTACTGAACCGATTGGCCTGAAATTTGGTATAGATGTTCGTCGGGGGTCCAGCCCCAACATAAACCCATTAAAAAGTAGCCCGAGAGGTGGGGGAGTAAAGGGAGAGGGTAAAGTAATCTCGGAAAGAGCTGCCGGACGCCGCGTATCATGTGGGGGGTGAACGCGTGAGTAGAACAAAACCTAGGAAAACATAGTTCACAATTTCTCAGGCTACTTTTCAATGGCTCCATGTTAGAGTTGGCCCCCAGCGAGCATATATGCCGAATTTCATGCCAATCGGCTCGGTAGTTTTCCCGCGAAAGTTTAACATAGAAGAAAAGTAAGCTTCGGATTTACTTTACCCTCTCCGCTTACTGCGGTGGGAGGCGCTCGTGCTACTTTCCTTCTGTTGAAAATATCAAACCCTTAGTGAAACTAATTTTAAAAAAAACTTTTAAATTTATAGGTATCGAAAGAATATCTATCAGAAATTCTTTGAACGATCCGATTGGATTCCTGATAAAGGCTATACTCATGAATCCGACATGAACGTTTATCCACGCAGGGTATTTTCACCTATGGAGGAGTTAATTGTTGATATATTTGGATTAGAACAAGACTTTGATTATTTGTGTGGAGAATCAATTCAGGGCTTTGATGTAAGTTGATCAAAATTCAAAGCGTTTTAAATAAGTAACGAGTTTTGACGTTGTTTTTTTTGCAACATTTTAGGTCAGCGTTCACTCACCTCGAATGCAGTCTTTGACAAATTTGTACAGTTTTCGAGTTGCTTTTGATAAAGAAGTTACCGTCACATTGGATCCAAATGTAATTTTAATGGAACCTACATTAGATACATTAGCTCCGGAAAGGTATTATGTTGGATTCCGAATCTGTCGGTGGTTGGGCTGGATAAGCTCTAGTTTTTGATAAATATGTTCATACTTTTTTGGAGTAACTCTTTGTATAAAAAAACTAGAGCTGACCTAGCCAAACCACTGCCAGATCAGCAACATCAAATTAAATGGCCTAACATCGAGTGTACCAAAAGAACTGTCCGCCGTTTGTAATATTTAATTTGATTTTTTTTTTAATAGACGACAGTGTTATTACGACAATGAACGTTTTTTGCGATTTTATCGCACTTACACACAGAAAAACTGTCAGGCGGAATGCTTTGCAAATACAACTATTGAAATGTGTAATTGCGCAAATTTTGCAATTCCAGGTAAGGAATTTTTAATTTATAATAAATTTACCACCATTATTTTTTTTAATCCTCGATGTTTTCAAAGTTCCACTGGGCATACGGATTTGTACGTTTGAGGACGCTGAATGTTGTAACCAAGCGAATTACAAGTTTAAAGCGATGGCTCTTAAAAGTGGATATTCTAGGAACACATGCAAATGCTTACCTGATTGTGTGTCGATAATGTACGACACTGAAGTCTCCTATGGCGATTTTAGTCTTTCAGAATTAACCAAAGCTGTGAATAAAATGGATTCGATAAACATCAAACGGTAAATAAAACGGTATTAATTATATTTAAAAAGATTAAATTTTTATTTATTTTTCAGTCATCATGCCCGACTACGTTTGAAATTTAAAAATACGGACTTTTTTGCCATGAAGAGATCAGAATTGTATGGAACTATGGATTTGATGGCAAGCTGTGGAGGTTTGCTGGGACTTTTTATGGGAATATCAGTTTTAAGTTTTGTGGAAATTTTCTATTTTTTGACGATTCGGCCAATTGCCAATATTTATAATCGAATTCGAGGAAACCAAACATAAATATTTGCAAATATTTTAAAATCATTTGTGTGAAATAAATTATTGAATTAAAGTTAAATTTAATAAAAAAATTCCGACATTTTAAAAATACAGTAGAATCACGATAATTCGTACCCCGATAATTCGTATATCCCGCTAATTCGTATGAATTTGCTGGTCCCTTGAAATACGAATTCGCACTCACTATATTATACTCCATATGATATATCATATAGAAGTACATCAGATTTAGCAAACCGTTTTTAACGCATCGAACCAATCATCAGGCAGAAAAATGAACTACACCAGGGTGTTTGGGATGAGAAAAGCTTTTTATTTCCACATGCCCGTCCGTCCGTCTGTCCGTCTATCTGTCTGTCCGTCTGTCTATCGGTCCGCCTGTCCGTTTGCCTGCCCGAGAACACCATAACTTTCAAAAGGATTGAGCTTTAGATTTCTTATAGTTGCGTTTCTTGTAAATGGCAAGGCTAAGTTCTGGAACGGGCAAAATCGGAGCATCCCTTCCCCCTGTCCCATACAAACTAAACAGTTTTTTTTGCAATTTTCTCGAAAACGGTTATTCGTATCGAAAAATTTATGAACGTAAAATATGTTTAGAATAGGATTTTAGATAACCGTTCCATACATCAAAATCCAATCGAACCAATCCTTCCCCTCTCTCACATACAATTTACATTAGGGCCCTGTCAATTGTAGCTTTTCTTGTGTTTTTAATAATTCGATTTAAATTTGATGTATCAAATAATTATGCCAAATTTTCTTTTAGAAACTGTATGTTTTCATAACTTTTTCAATAGCCGGATTTGAAAGAAATCGTGAAAATCTTCTTATATTTGTGGAAAGAGGAATTCAACTGACTTTTGATGTGTGGTAAGGTTATGTAAAATCTGTATTCGGAACCAGTAGCATAGTACGACGGTATTTTTTCGTTTATTAACAAAACAGTTTTAAGAAATTTATTTCATTTAAAGTACTTTGCCCTTGCTAAAAATATATTTTCTGAGCGTGGTTTGGTTCAATGGGAGAATTGGATTTCTGATTTTTGGGAATGTTGTTCTGGTTTTGATTGCTAAAATTCTGGAAATCTGGTTCTGGTTTTCCCACCCAAAACTTTAATGCTTAATGGTTTTTGTTTAAGTTTTTGGTTCCCATTCAGTAGTATTTTGGTTTCCTAATCATGTGGTTTACTTTTCTTGAGATATAGAGCGCGGGTACTGTTTTTTGGATATTAGATAATGTAGAAAACCAATGGAAAATAACAAAAAAAAATCAATCCTAAAAATTCTGATATAACCCGACCTAAAGCCTGAGTTACATTGCGACGACAACGACACGACAACGCCACCAAAGTTTGAATAATTGAACTTTTGTCGCGACGACATCGAATGACAGTTGAATTGTTTGGTTAGGTTAATTGTGTTTAAGTTGCTCTCTTTTGGTGAAAAATTGGCAATTTTATCAAAATGCAGAAATTATCCATAGTAGCATATAATAATATTTTCTTTACTTTCTGCACTCTCATCTTTTACTTTCAAAAAAATTCTTTAGGTTATGGGATTGTTTGTCGCGTGCTCGCAGCTCTGGTAATGTAACTTGGATGACGATAACGACAATGTCGCGCGACTCTCGTCGACGTCTCGTATCGCCTTGTCGTCGCAATGTAACTCAGGCTTAACGACTAAAAAAAACTAGTTTTTGTTTTAGATTTCGCTGCAGGAATTTTTTTAAAAAATGGTTTGGTTTTGGTCGGGGGTCGTCCATCCTTTTTTTCAGAATAGATTCGGTTAATGGTTCAGTGATTTTCGGTTAGGTTCAAAAAACTCATTTCCACTCTATTCTACAATATTTTTTAACAAAATGGTTTCTAAACAATCAATTTTTAAACATAACGTTAATAAAATATAGTCAAGTAATAATAATGGAAAGCCAATGGAAATTCCCAAATAAAACTTTTCTGTAATTCATTGTTTAAAATACTTCAATCGTATATTCAATCATTATTTCAATGAAAAAAACTCCATACATTAAATGAGTAAATTACTTTATAAAATTATCTGTTAAACAAAACCATTTACAAAGTCATGTCACCTGGAAAGTTTTTTTTAATACTAGCTCCAATTTGATTAATTATTTAATGTGACCTAAAAATCATGGAATCGTTCCAAAAATTATTCGAAAAAAATTAATTATGCGAGTATACAGTCGAAATATTTTGTTGAATGAAAAAGGTTAAAGTACAAAATTGTACACAACATTGCTTTCAATTATTTTTGAAAAATTCATTTAGAGATGTAAACGAGAAAAACATTGAATTGAAAAAATTACAGTTCCATACAAAAGAATTGCATTCATTTTCATTTTTCATGGATTTCATTTTGTTTCAATCTATATATTGTTGCATAAACTTTTTATACGTATGTGACCAGCTTTTATGCATATCCTCACGTTCATTGCAGTTAAAAATTTCAACTTTTCAAAACCATAACGTCTGTCAATTCTCATTTTCTCACTCAAGCTATGAATTGTAAAATATTTTCATTGTATTCCTGCCAAGTAGAATCCGTGCTCCACATACGCCGAGTCGATATTTTACAACTAGTCGAATACTATGAGAAATATTATAAAAATATAAGTTTGTAGGAAACGAAAAATCTTTTTAGGTCCTTCCTGCTAAAATTCGTTTTTGTATGGCCATGTGAAAGCTATAAAAATTCCGCGAATTGGAAAATTTTTATTATGATTTTCTTTCGTTTATTTCTTTCTCGATACACAGGAAAAGAGATTTTGCCTTTCACTAAATTTTTAACAGGAAAAGAGATATATATACATGGCACTTGTGCAATTGACAGATATACTCGACCAAGGGGGTAACACATGAATTCATATTACATCAAATTCAAAGCATACGTGAAATCACATGATAAAAATTTGCTTATCTAAAAGTTCTCTGAAGCTATCGCAATATGTTCAATCTTCAAAGTGAAAACTCTCAGTTAAAGTGTCTGACTGATAGAATTTCTTTTTCCCTTTGTTAACACATGATAATGTGACAAGTAACAGATATTCAAACATATTTTCCGAGTAGTCATATGTTTACAGATCTTCCTCCGGCAAAATGTCTCACAGGTAACTGCTATTTTTTTTTAAATGTCGCAAGACTTTTTCCTGTAATATTAAAATATCTTTGAAACTAACTTAAAATATTACCATTTAAAAAAATCGTTATATCGGTAATAACTGGAGATCAGTATTTTTACCCAGAAAAAGGTCCATGAAAAAGACATTCGCAATCATAGACAGAATTAATTTACGTATCTACTAGATACGTTCCAAAAATTCGGTCGTACATCAAATCATCAATTTTCATGCAAATTCATACAATTGACATATTCTTGGGGGCTTTTTGAGGGCTTTACCATTGTGTTTAATGTACCGCAGTGCAATAAAATGTGGGATTCCTCAATTTTTGTCGTATATCGAATCAGCGAAATGCCGTATATCGAGGTATTAGGTGTATTCAAAGGCTAAATTTGAATTCAGCAAACATCAGAAAAACTATAATTACCAGGGACCAATCGTCACATACGCTATAAGAAGGCAGACGAATTTTTTTATGAAAAAATCCATTTGTGTGGCAGAGGGGCCAAGAATTTGTCCGACTGGATTTTGATGTACTGAACGGTTACGTTAAATCATATTCTAAACACATTTTTCCTTTACAAATTTTTCAATAGAACTCACCGTTTTCGATAAAATTGTAAAAAACTGGGGAAGGAGGGAAGGAATGGTCCGATTTTTCTCTTTCCAGAACTTAGCCTTGCCATTTACGAGAAACGCAACTATACAAAATTTCAAGTCTCTAGCTCAATTCTCTCGAAACTTATGGTGAAATTACAGACGAATTGACAGACGGACGAGCAGACGGACGAACAGACAGACAGACGGACTAATTTACGAACTAGATCCGTTCCAAAAATTTGGCCGTATATCGAATCATCAATTTTCATGCAAATTCGTACAATTGATATATTTTTGGGGGTTTTTTCAGTGTTTTACAATTGTACGAGTATTTAATTTACCGCGGTGCAATAAAATGTGAGATTCATCAATTTTTGACGAACAGATGGATAGACGGACTAGGGGCGGACATGCGAAAATGAAAATCTCTTGTCATCCCAAACAAACAAAAACAACAAAACAAAATAAACACCACGCCCATATAAATAATCGTGAAGACGACAAAATCATGTTCTTAGCTAGAAAATATAATTTTATAGTTCTAAAGTACTTTAATATAAGCGGTGGAAAGTAGCTCACAGTCAAGAAATTCTACAAATCCTTCAATATTACCAACAGACCGATAAGGTTCGTTGAATATGCTCCGGAAGTGAGCTGCATCAGGACGAGCAAAAATACGTAGAGAAGTAAGACGACGACGAAATCCTGTGCCCGCATTAAAGACTTAGTTCTATCGAGTAGTCAACATTATATACTTGTATATTGTACATACTTTATTTTAAAATCTATAAAGTCTTAATGGTTATGTTGTATTTTATTTATCATTGTGTCGTTATAACATCTGAAACTATATCTGTCTCTATGTATTTAGAGCAAACATGGTAGAGTATCTTAAATGTACATAGAAGTGAGGGCACGATTCAAAGTCTTTAATTTTGCATTAACGTCACTATACAAAAGATTACAAAATCGATATACGCCTTAAATCGGAACCAAGAAGTGAAATTTTAGTTAAGCGCACCAGATACCCGATAAGAAGGAGTTTAGTTGCGGCGCCCGAGGATGAACCCGAGCTGAATCCGTGCTCTACAGATAATGACGTTATAATAAGAGAGACGCCAATGAAATAAGAAAAACCATCTACAATACACGTACATCTACACTAACCGACTAACACAAACTTAATTTCAGGATATCTAATAACGATAGATACATGCGAATATACTTGTATATTTTACCTTGATATTTTACCCTTATAACTAGGGTAACCATATTTATTTTAGTTAAACCAGTGACAAGATGACCGGAAGGGAGGGGGATAATCGCAGAAACGGAACACTAACTAAACCCATTTTATATAGAAATAAAAACTTGATTTGGCGTAAAACCAAAAAAAATATGCTCTGCTGACGAAATTTTTTTTTTAGCATTTTAAGCAGCATTTTAAGCAGACATATCCCGTCAAAAAAGCAATTCACAGTGATAAGGCGAGCACATCGCCGTTGTGCGAATGGGATGCGCAACTACACCCATAGTGCGGAACACTTTTCAGTGGTTTGCCACGCCGAAATTATAACACACGAACGTAATTCTGATGCAGTCATTTCACAAAAAAAAAAAAAGACGCCACCATTAACAAAACCAGCTGCTTCAAGCTTTATGCGGCAGCGTCATCTGCCGACATTTCATCACACAAATTTTCGAGTGCAGTTTTCTTTCTCTGTCGAATGCTTACATAGCTTACCGACCGAACAGAGATGAACAAATAAAAACGTAAACAGACAAGAAAAATCTAATGGCGATATGTTAATGGAAACTTTTTGTGCAGTATTATTTTATAATCGACTTTTATTTTATAACTAGAATTTGGACCCGGCTTCGCCCGGCTAAAAGCGTGAACAGACAAAAAACTTAGGAAAACTAAATTCATTTGGTTAAAAATTAGGTAGCCTGTATGCTGTTCGTTAGTTTTTTCTCTTCGGAAAATGATTAAGAAACTAACAAAAAATTCCAGCACTTGCATTCGGTATTACTTTCCCCCTTCCGCTTACTCCCCCACCACTCGGGATACTTTTTATTGGGTCTATATTGGAGCTGGACCCCCGACGAACATCTATGTCAAATTTCAGGCCAATCGGTTCAGTAGTTTCCCCGCGAAAGAGTAACATAGCACAAAAACTAAGTTTCGAAATCACTTTACCCCCTCCCCTTACTCCCCCCCTCCCCTTATTCCCCCCACCCCTCGCGCTACTTTTCCGTATGCCTATGTTGGAACCAGAACGGCCACAGACACTCATGCCAAATTTCAAGTCAATCGGTTCAGCCGGTTTTGCGTGAAAGAGGAACAGACAGACACCAACTCATTTTTATTATATATTAGTATGATATGATGGAAAGATTGAAAAATCCAGGACAAGAGTTCTATTTCCGGGACGCCGGGGCAATATGCCGAAATCCGGGAATGTTCCGGCAGTTCCAGGATATGTGGTCACCCTACTTATAGCTATATTTAAGTGATCATAGATATTACCTAACCGGAGAATGTGCTAAGATTTTCTGTACATCACAATATTTAAGCAAAAATGCCAGAATTGTGAATCATTTTAAACGTAAAAACGAGACCTTTTTGATGTGGAATTGGTTTCTTAGCCATGTAGATAATCGCATATACATTCACTCTTATATAACAGATAGAAACATGGATGAATCTGTACTATTGAATGACAAGATTTTGGATTAAAACAACGATTTAGAGAGACATAACACATGGATCAATAAGTCCCGAGACTAACAATGAAAACAACATTTTTTTTGCAAAATTTTTTTTTATTCATCAATATAATCACCTTTTAGGGTGATACAATCGTCACGCCATGCGTATCCCAAAAAACTGACGCCATGACTTTGCCAGCTGACTGCTGCGTTTTCGGACGCTTCGAACGGCTTTCGCCAGCTGTGCGCCACTCAGATGACTGCCGCTTCGACTCTGGAGTGTAGTGATGTATCCATGTTTCGTCCATGGTCACGTAACGACGCAAGAAATCTTTTTTATTGCGAGTAAATAGCGATAAACAGCTTTCTGAATCATCGACTCGTTGCTGTTTTTGTTCCATCGAAAGCAATCGCGGCACCCACTTGGAAAAAACCTTTTTCATGCTCAATTTTTCATGAAGGATAGTAAATGCACTTCCATATGATATCTGTGTTATCTCAGCAATCTCACGGAGCTTCACTTTACGATCTTTCATTATAATTTTTGTCACTTCACTCACATTTTCCGGTGTAACGGCTTCCACAGGTCTACCCGAGCGTTCCGCGTCATTTGTGTCGGTACGACCACGTTTAAACTCGGCAAACCACCGACAAATCGTTGCTTTTGATGGACAAGAGTCCGGGTAACATTTTTCAATCCATTGTTTCGCTTGCACGGTGTTTTTACCCATTAAAAAACAATGTTTTATCAGAACACGAAACTCGGTTTTTTCCATTTTTTAAACAAACTACAAAACGACTTTACTCCAACCTCGATAACTCAGCTGTTTCTGGTCCGATCGACTTAAAATTTTGACACGTTTCAAGCAAAGGTTAGTACTCTAGAAAGACGTGGTTACTGGTTTACTACGAGCGTCATCTCTGGGTTAGTCTCGGGACTTATTGATCCATGTGTTAATTAATAGTTGGTTTCGTTTCGATACGACACAAAAAGTCTTCTTTGTTTATTTCTAATTTCCACTTCGAAGCTGATTAATTTAATTTCTTGTTTCGTTTTAATGTAAGATTTATCAATGTTATTACGTTTTAACGACAGAAATTGATCCCAGTTTCGCTTTATTTTTTGTTGCCTTGTTGGGAGAAAAAATCATTAGGAGAAAAAAATTTCAAATAATTTGAAATATTTTTTTTTATATTTAAATTCCCATTAGTTAAATGTTTTTTTTACGAAATTAAAATAAACAGTATCATTATTCAAAATGCCAATATTTGGACAGTCTGGTTGTTATCATCTTCTAATACTGACATCCCATCACAAAAACATAATAAAATAAAAAACCAAAGATAAATTTAAAAACATAACAAAAGCTATAATTGCCATCTGGCAATCATTGGAGACCCGTATGGTGATATTCGTATCAAAATTCGAACGTTGTACCAAAATTCCACTTTGAAGTCAAACTTTCCAATAAGATTTTTTAAAATTTATTCCAATCGGATTTTGATGTATGGGAGTTTTATGTGGAATCACATCCTAAATAACTTTTGTTCTTGCACTTTTTTGATAAGATGCATCGTTTTTGAAATATTCACAAAAACCGTTTTCGTTCGTATGGGGGGTACCCCCCCTAATGGTCCATTTTTGCCCATTAACGAACTTAGCCTCGCATTTTACGAAAAACGGATCTGCGGAAAATTTCAAGTCTCTAGCTCAATCCGTGCGCCCGCAATCCGCGCCACAGACAGACGGACAGACAGACGGACAGACAGACGGACAGACAGACGGACAGACAGACGGACAGACAGACGGACAGACGGACAGACAGACGGACAGACAGACGGACAGACAGACGGACAGACAGACAGACGGACAGACGGCCAGACGGACAGACGGACGGACATGCTAAATTCAACGTTTTTCATCATTCTAAACACACTGGTGTAATTCATTTTTGTGTGCGATGACGAGATCTTGGCGTTACAAACGGTAAGGCAAAGTTAATATACCCTTTGGTTTCACCATACGGGTATAAAAATGATAAAGGCAAAACTTTACTCTGCAATATTTAGTTTCGGAGAAAATATGTAAAAAAAAGATATTTTTCCGAATATCGCAAAAACCGTAAAAAGCGTTAATCATTATTTTCTTACCGTCGTTGCCGGGTTAAGTTTTTTCAAATTTTTTTTTATTTTTTTATGGTCTATGTTGGAGTTAAATTTCAGGCCAATCGGCTCAGTAGTTTCCCCGCGAATGGGTGACATCCGTGGTTCCCAAACTTTTTCAGCTCACGCCCCCCTTGAACATTTATCAAACAGCTGACAGGCACCCCCCCCCCCTCCCCCACCAGCCTTTTTTTGAAAACCTGTCAAACCTCCGTGGTTCTATTCTAATATTTTGAGTTAAAAATCCACACACAATTCTGAAAAAATAGAAAATTAATGGGATGGATGACACTGTTTTTCTTTCACTAAAATCTGAATATTAGATCTGACGTATTCTTTTATTTGTTTAGTAGCTTAAAAATTTTAGTCAATCGTCAAGACTATTCAAATTTCTTCATGCCTACCATCCTCAGCTCTACGCCCTTCAAGGGGGGCGCGGCTGAAATTGCTTCACGCCCCCTGGCCGTGTCCCTACGCCCCCCAAGGGGGCGCGCCTCACTTTGGGAACCACGGGGTAACACAGAGGAAGAGCTAAGTTTCGAGATCACTTTACCCCCTTCCCTTTTACCCCCCCCCCCCGCACCCCTCGCGTTACTTTTCCGTATGCCTATGTTGGAACCAGAACTACCACAGACACTCATGCCAAATTTCAAGTAAATCGGTTCAGCAGTTCATTTTTATATATTAGTATGATTAAGCAGGAAATTTTATTTTCTTTGAATTTGGTTATGTGCATTTTTTTCAAGGACGATTGCCTGAAAATTGTAGCTTTCGTTATGTTTTTACTGGAACTTGATATTTTTTACTGTAACTGGAAATAACCCAGAATTGAATTAATTTTCGGAAGGACTTGGCAAGCCAACAAAATCAAAATGAAAACTCACAGAAAAGATAGGAAAAAATGCTCACAAACAGGAAAACGGAGCGAAATCCAAACTAATAACAATAAAAACTCCTCCGACGAAATGAAAACACGTCAAACCCTTATCCGACGAAGAACCCGAGTATGAATTTAGGTGAGTTTGAATTTCGGTGAGTTTGAATTTCGGTGAGTTTACATTTTAGTGACATCACGAGGTTCACACGTTAAGTATAAGTCACAAGCATATCCATAACGTGAAAATAAATGGAAATTCGCTATAGAGTTCTTTATTTTTATTTTAATGCCTGAAAAATAATACCTGACCAAGACTAAAAAATTCCACTTTAAGGTTCTGCTCTAATAAAAATAAATACAAATGTGTAAAAAACACACAAACCTTCTTTTTTTTATTTATTGGTTAAGAAATTATGGGTAAAGTGAATAAAAAATCATTGCAAATAAACAGCTGTACCGAATTAATTCAAAAAATTTCCCATCTTTCTTCAATAAAAGATCATTCATTTAACTAATCATAAATTATACATTCATAAACTGATCCATTTTTATCAAGGTAAAAAATCAAAATCATCCGAATAAATCCTTGTATTAGGTCCATAAACACATTAGCGAAATAAATCTGTGCACGTGACGTAAAAGTTAACCGACTTTTATGTGATTTAAATGGCTTTCATGACTTAAACGATTTGATAAAGTAGACATGTGTACAACATGCTGCATATATGCTCACATAACATATTCCAGTCGGTGCAACCCCCATCACATCCCCTCAACCCGATGATAATATCACTGTCAGATCCTATAAAATACCCCTCATTGTAAATATTATTTATATCAATTTCTCTTTTGCTTCTCACATCGCGTCGGTTGGCGGTTTTTATTACATTTCCACGGAAAACAATAAAAATGTACGAAAAAAAAATACTAAGCGAATCAAAACTCTCCAACTGTTTAACATTTTTTTGTTGAAAATCTCAAACCTAAACTTCAAGAAAAAAAAAACAGTTTTCTTTTACCCATAAAAAATTCATGAGGTTATATGAGTGTGAATTGTTAAAGGAACTCCTCTAGGACATTTACTTTTATCCAAAAGCAAAACAAAGGGCGCCATTTATTTTCATTGACATGTTTTATTTATTTCAACAAATGTGTTAAATTTTTCAAAGCAAAAACATGAACAAAGACAACCCAAAAATAAAAATAAAACCGATACAAAGTCTTAGCCATGGGAAAATAAGGAAGACAGGACCTGGGGAAAAATCGGCTCGAAAAAAAATAACGTAAATAAGTGAAATGTTTCCATTACATTAAACGGAAGACGAACCAGAGAGATTTCTTGTTTCTATTTTTTTCCTTCGTTTTAGGTTTACTTTTTTATCTACCCCTCTGTACCCCCCAGTCGCATAGTCTTGACAAAAAGAATACTCCAGCATGTTATAATCCCGGTGAACAAAAATAAGGACCGAAAAAAATCTTAGTAAAATTTTCTCGTATGAATAAAAATTCGCCGTACAGTGGCCACTATGGGAAAAATCGTCAGTGGAAAATAGTTGGGCGAGATTTTCCACTCAAAATTCTGGGAATTACACATGATAAACCCAAAAATACACACAATGAAAATACCAGGCTCTAATATTAACAACTTTCTCCATTCACTGAATTATTTTGTCTAAATCTTTTCAGTTTCCTTATGTCGTATACATCTTGGTACGATATCCTCCTAGAATTTTACGCTGCCACCCTCTTGAAGACCCCGCATTTTCCATCATCCACCCAGCCTAACGAATGACCTTAGCCAAAAAAAAATAGCGTAAGTCGCCCGTACTCTATATGGAAAATCCCTTTTTTAGTCCTTTATACATTCGTACCGATGAATCTTCTTTTGTCGGTGTTAGAGAACACATTACCGTAATTTTTCCTTTATATATTCTCCGATGTACTGATAAAAGTGATTTTCAAGATTCCCTGGACCGTATTTAATTTATTCAGGAACATAACGGCAGAATATTTGAGAGAAACCCGGAATTCAGGCATTCCAAGAGATTAGCATTTTCGATATTGGGAGCATATACGAGAAAATTTTTATTAGGCATGCGCATTGTAAGATTACATTATACATACACAATTATTTAAAGTGACGTCTTTTGGTGAATAGCTAAACTAAGAAAATTCTCTTAACCATTTCGAGATTCTCTGGAATAGTATCAGTGGAAAATCCCTTCACTCTGGTATAAACTTTAATTGTTTGCCAACTGAATAAAGTTGGGATTTTAAGTTTCAAAATATTAATGATTTTAAAAGAAATTCCCGAGAGATTCATTCAAATTGCACAAAAATCTAGAGTTGTCCCAAAATTGCGGGGACAATCCCCGTTTAAGGCATGTTGTAGCGCCGTCCCGGAAACTAAAGTTTTGTGCAGGAATTGCGGAATCGAAAGTTGTAATTTCTTAATCACTGAAAAATTAACCTGCGGCGTAATTTTCTCAGGATGTTTTTCCCCGTGCATTTTTCTTGAAAAAAAAATCGCCTGCGGCGTATTTGATTGAATAATTTTCGATCGTGGGATGTTTGTTACTAAAAGTTTTGCTTGACCGCGATTGTTTTTGTATTTTGAAGCATTAAACATAACAAAAGCTATAATTGCCAATCTGGCAATTATTGGAAACCCGTATGGTGATATACGTATCAAAATTCGAACGATTGTACCAAAAAGAAGTCAAACTTTCCAAAAAGATTTTTTAAAATTTATTGCAATCGAATTTTGATGTATGGGAGTTTTATGTAGAATTATATCCTAAATAACTTTTGTTCTTGCACTTTTTTGATGACATGCACCGTTTTTGAGATATTCGCAAAAAACGTTTTCATTCGTGGTCCATTTTTGCCCATTAAAAAAATGGACCACGAATGTCCATTTTTGCCCATTAACGAATGTCCATTTTTGCCCATTAACATTTTTGCCCATTAACGAAAATGGTCCATTTTTGCCCATTAACGAACTTAGCCTTGCATTTTAGGAAAAATGAATCTGTGCAAAATTTCAAGTCTGTAGCTCAATCCGTGCGCCCGTAATCCGCGCCACAGACAGACGGACGGACGGACGGACATGCAAAATTCAATTATTTTTATCATTCTAAACACACTGGTGTACTTCATTTTTGTGTGTGATAACGGGATCTTGGCGTTACAAACGGTAAGACAAATCTAATATACCCTTTGGTTTCACCATACGGGTATAAAAACCCGTAACACTTTCTATAAAAAGAATTGAAAATCCACAAAAATAAAAGCATTCGTTTTTCTAAAAACACAATATATTAAATCTCTGCTTCCAAAAAAATATCTTCCATAAAGCGGCTCGTTAAGCTCATACATATAACATATAACATACACGATAACATCGAATAGAAGGCAAATTTGCAAACAATAAATAATAAAAAAACTTTTTCTATGAAACCAAGTAAGTAATCCCACCTTGTTTGAACATAAAACTTTCCCCAAACGATATTATATGCTATAACACCCCGTTTTATAGTGGTGGAAAATGGAATATCCTTTTAATCGAGGGAAAACTTTCAATCGAAAATTAATTTTAAAGGTTACTTAATTAATAACAGAAGCTAAAGGGTGAACAAATCCATAATAATAGCGTACAACGAAATCTCTTTACAAGCTTAAAGTTCAATTAATAGTAAAATCGTGGTTATAATAACTTAATCAAATTCAACTGTCTTAAATTTGAAGTTTTCATTAAATTTTATTAATTGATTAATTACTGTTTGATTTTTGATTTATTTTAAGTATTATTTTGTAAATGGACAGCAGTTTTTTTTTAAATATATTGAGAACCGTTAGAGATATGTAAAAACCGTTAAAGCGAAAAATATAGAAAATTCTATATCCTTTAAATTTTGTTGTATTCATTTTTCCCAATAGCGCATAATTTTCGAGGTAAATTTTCAAAAAAAACGTATTTTTTCAAACCAAAAATTGTATGGAAGGTACCCGTTATAGCTAGTGTTACTGTTCCAAAAGTTAATAGAAAACTACGATTCTCACAAAACTGGATTTACAAAAAATTTCAAATCGCTAATTCAACATGTTCTAGAGTTATTTGAAATAAATTAAACACACAGGCCGGCAGACAGATGCACAGACACTTGCATAATTTTACCTGAAACAGATTTGGTACTGGTCAGAAAGTTTTTATCTACCTCCGGCGTCGAGGCGGTCTCCGTCATCTTAGCGACACGTCGAGGCGGTCTCCGTCATCTTAGCTGCCCGTCCGTCCGTCTGTCTGTCCGTCTGTGGCGCAGATTGCGGGCGCACGGATTGAGCTACAGACTTGAAATTTTATGCAGATCCGTTTTTCGTAAAATTCAAGGCTAAGTTCGTTCATGGGCAAAAATTGTCCATTAGGGGGGGTACCCCCCATATGAACGTAAACGTTTTTTGTGAATATCTCAAAAACGGTGTATCTTATTAAAAAAGTACAAGAACAAAAGTTATTTAGGATATGATTCTACATAAAATTCCCATACATCAAAATCCGATTGGAATAAGTTTAAAAAAATCTTATTGGAAAATTTGACTTCAAAGTAGAATTTTGGTACAACTGTTCGAATTTTGATACGAATATCACCATACGGGTTTTTAATAATTGCCAGATTGGCAATTATAGCTTTTGTTATGTTTATACCTTCATATTCAAAGCAGACATATAAACAAATACCCAAACATGGAGTTACTGTTTTTATGGAACCGTTAGATTTCAATTTATTTAACCTTGCTCCATAAAAAATTTTCACCTGCGGCGTATTTATTTTAGGGGCTGTCCATAAAATAAATTATACTAAGTTTCGCCTTTTGTCCCATTTTTTTTATGGAATTTTGTGTGGTATTTAATACCGCCATGACACTACCGCAGACCCCGTCTACCCCCTCCCACCGATCAAGTGTGTGACGTATTTTATGGACAGCATATTATGAATTTTTTATTTTAATTCGCATCTTTCAACCCACTTTTCTCAAAGTTTTCGCATTCAGTACAATTTATATCTCACGATTACTCACATAAATTTCTTATTTATCTAAAGGACTCAAATTGCTATATTACAATACAAAATATACAATAAATCAATGTAATTTCCCATTTTCGCGCATCACGACCATAAAAATAACTAAATTAAATGTTCATAGTTAATAAAACTATATTACACAGCAAAATATTTAATTATACAATCATTTTTCATACCAAATAAAAATTTCTAATCTATATAACAATAACAAAACACATTAACCAAATTTGAGAGTATTTGGCAAAATTAAAATATGTATTTATCACTAATGAATTCAACAAAATTCTTATGAAGAATTGTCTAAAATTAGGGTGACCATATATTTTTTTTGTGAATTCAGAAAAGGTTTTTTCAATTTTTATTTTTTGTTTTTATGGGAGTATGCATTGAAAATGAACGTTTTGTATTGAGACTCATAATTCGTCAGGTATATATCCGATCGGGCTGAAATAAATTTTACCTGAAAGCTAAAACCCTAGGCTGCAAACATCAGTCCAATTTCAACTGCCGGAGTGTAAAGACGTTTTTATCCGAAATTTTAATGGCTGAGTTCGTGCCTACAAAACCGTTTTTGCGGGGAATTCTTTTACATTACTTCCACCGAAAGACAACAGCAGCTGAGGGGCATAGAATATTAGTGGAAACATACTTTCAGAACAAATATGCAGAAGATGGTTTCAACAATTCAAGGGTGGTGATTTTGACCTCGAAGATGAAGAACATCCTGGTGCTGAGAAAAAGTTTGAAGATACCGATTTGGAGGCATTACTTGATGAATATCCATGCCAGACACAGGAAGAGCTTGCGGAAACATTGGGAGTCGATCAATCAACAGAAAAATTGCCGCAACGACAAAGTGCAGAAACGACAAAGTTATTTTGCAACATGACAACGCACGACCGCATGTTGCAAATGCTGTAAAAAACTACCTGGAGAACCTCAAATGGGAAGTCCTACCCCACCCGCCGTATTCACCAGACATTGCTCCCTCCGATTACCATTTGTTCCGGTCGATGACACATGGCCTGGCTGAGCAGCGATTTTCTTCTTATGACGATACCAAAAAATGGGTCGATGACTGGATTGTCTCAAAAGACCAAGACTTTTTCCAGCGTGGAATCCGCATGCTACCTGAAAAATGGGAGAAGGTCGTAGCTGCCGATGGACAGTATTTTCAATGATCTGAGTCTGATAGTTTTCTCAAACAAAAAATCATTTAACCCTTCATTGGTGTGGTGAAATATGACATACCTCATCTAAGTAACGAAGGGTCAAATTTCTCAAAAACTACTTGAGCTACAGTAATGAAATTTCACACAGATATTTTGTCATTCAATGGGACCGCCTGTTCACTTTAGGTGAAATTTCGTTGACCAGAAGTGGCCAAAATGGCGGAATTTTAATCCTTCGTTTCTGTAGTGCGTTATGTCATATCCCTCATACCCCACCACACCAACGAAGGGTTAATGAAATGTGCCGCTGTCAAATTTTTTTTAACAAAAATGCTCTAGAGGCAGTAATTTCCAATGAAACTGCTCTGCAGGCGAAATTTTTGGGATTCGGGGTCAACTTGTTTATTGATTAAGAAATTACAACACTAGATTGCATAATTCCGGCACTAAAGTGCAGTTTTCAGAACAACATGCCTAAATCCGGGACTTTCCCACCTATGCCAGGACGTATGATCACCCTATGTAGAAGTAACATTTTATGCCGCAACAGATCTTGATTGATTGTTAATTATGCCAGCAATTTTCTCTATTCACGTGAGTTTTTTCACAATTGATGTATTTTTTTCATCTTCTTCTAGTCAAGGCAAGTTTATTGTTTTAGTCAAAACTAAATTAACATTTTTATTTCTTCTCACTGTCTTTCTTGTGTGATTTCTGTTACTTTCTTCCAAACGTTCTTATTTGAAGATATAACAAATTAACTTGACAAAGCTTCTACCATAACAAAATGGCATCCCCTTAATGTGTGTTCAACCAAGTGACTAAAATATAATGAATTCGATGCGATGAACATTGAAATGCAAATCGTGGGCTTTGTGTAAACTTCTCAAGGTATTAAATTCGTAATTTAATTAAGTTCAATTCTAAATGGTTCAATTAAACTGACAATCTTTGAATTCGAAATTTTCAGTTAAACTCAACAGGCAGATGTTGTCAAAACTTTAGTCATCTTTGTTGAAAGTTTCACATTAAGAATATTATATTTTACATGGACCATCATCATTTTAATTGTTCATGAATAAGAAATTTTATTTATTATCATCAATTCATTAGGATAAAATCAAAAACACTTTAGAATGATCAATGGAAGCTCATAAAGTTTTCGTCACATAATTATGGTATTTATAATGAGAAGTAAAAGTGGCCATAATAATAGAGCTTGAAAAGCTTTCATGAAAATTTCCTTTCTACTTTACATTTTCCTTATATTTACATTAAAAGGCAATAAAATAACCGAGAAAATCTATGAAAAAAAATCCTCAAGAAGACAAATTCTACAAAATCAATTGGTAACATACATGCCAACTTCCTGAATTATTAATATTTTTCAATCATACCGAACTGCATCTATTTATGATTGAACCATTATAAAACTCTTGATAGTTGCCATTCAAACCAACATAAAAAGATCCAACAATATCTAAAATGAATGAATACTGCAAAAAATTCCATCCTGATATCACATCCTTCAATATGCAACATCTCAAAGTATGTACAACATTGGATAAAGTTGAACTAAAAAAAAAATATCTACGTCGATTTTGATCCTAGAATCGGTTCCCCTTTTCAAATTTCCCACAAATGACTTCTGTAACGAGTTTGAAAACTAAAATTGAAAATTGTATTCAGCGCTTGAATTAAATTTCACCCAAGGGAAACCTCGTCTTTCATATTTTCTTTCTATATAAAAGCTTTGAAGTTTTTAATCGAATCTGCCCTATTCAAATCATCAGTAAAAGTAAAAGAAAATCAAAAGGAAAAAATATTGAAAAAGTATTGAAAAGAAAAAAAAAGACGTCTCAAAATCGTAACCGAATTTAATTCGTTCGCTTCCACGTTACTTGTCATGATTTATATCTAAAATGAGGACTATCGGGAAATAAATTATGAAATTCATTTTCTTAACTGTTTCTTAGCTGAAAAAATAAAATTGAAAGTTCACTGTAGTTGGCAAAATGCTAACCAAACTGAACTCTTTTCATCTGAGATAATTGATTGAAATTTTCCATTTGGAATCAAGCAGCTGAAATAAGAAAAAAGTTTCGCCGAAACTTTTTACCAACCGAAGGGAATTCTGCAAAATTACAATTTTATCGATGACACAGTGTCTGATCTGTGTAGAATTCAAACTCCTGACGGGACTTTCAAATTACTTCAAGTGATGTTTTTTTCCAGAAACTATCAATCTCAATAATATTTTTTTTAAATACTATATAGCATTATCCAATACAACAGCAAACGATAAAATTCGCCATTCCATCTACAAGTTCTTTAATTAAGAAATATATAGTTACTGCTTTGTGATAACGACACCATCTGTGTAGACTACTATCACAACACAACCTTTTATGCTGGCATCATATTTCACTACTTTCACTGCACAGCATGACGGAAAGCTGCGCAAGCTGCACGTTAATGAGTTGCAACGAAAAAAAATCTTATAAATGTAGCAATCAGAGTTTGAAACCGAACTGGGGGAGGAAAAACCAAGTGGAAATCACACATTTTAGCAAAACCGTATCGCGAACGAACCGCATTTTTTCTAAAAATTAAATACCGGAACCGTAACCAGAATGAAAATTATTTGCGCTTTTATGTGGTCTTTTCTGTGAGAAGAAATATTTACAAAAATTGCAAAAATTTCACCACAGATTTCACCACAGGTGAAATTTTTTGGGTGTCCCCCTAATAAAAACCCTTTCATAAATGCATGTTTCTTATTTAAAGGTTTTGATTTGAAATAGCGAACTTTCAAATATTTCACAATACGGCTGAAAGCGGCGGCTAATAGAAATCTCGGTCGCCGGCCGTTTTGCCGTCCACCTCTTTCGACACGATGTTATGCCCTTATCATACTGACAATTGCGACTACGATAGAAGCTTCTCGACCAATGAGATCTAAGCTTTCATATGGACATGAAGGCTTTGATCTCATTGGTCCAGGTAGCTCAATCGTACTCGTAATCGCAATCGCAATCGTAATCGCAATCGTAATCACAATCGTAATCGCAATCGTAATCGCAATCGTAATCGCAATCGTAATCGTAATCGCAATCGTAATCGCAATCGTAATCGTAATCGCAATCGTAATCGCAATCGTAATCGCAATCGTAATCGCAATCGTAATCGCAATCGTAATCGCAATCGTAATCGCAATCGTAATCGCAATCGTAATCGCAATCGTAATCGCAATCGTAATCATCAGTGTTAAACGGGCAATTTGTTTGTCTATTATACTGTGTGCAAAACTTCTAAAAAGCTATTTGAGCTAGAGCCAACAAATTTGGGTTTCACAATCAGAGAATGAGGATTCTACATCCATCAATAACGTTTCAGATAATCCGATAAAATTCCCAGATGGAGGTCGCTTTTAAATCTGGCTTCAGTTTATCTCCATTAACTTTAAAAAAAAATTTTGTTGTCTTTTCAGAAAGCCGGATAACTCAAAACATTCTCGAGATTACTCGTCTTTCGACTTCGCCGCAGCTTTTAACTCTTGACTTCGACATATCAGCAGCTTCAAATTTGCTGGAGTGACAGTCAGAATCACGTTTCGATTCATAGTGACGATTCCGCGAAATTTCAAGCTGCAGATATGGCGAAGTCAAGAGTTAAAAGCTGCGTCGAAGTCGAAAGACAGAGACGCGTCGGAATACATGATTGGTGCCCAGATTTTGAAATAACATAAAAATCACATATTAGTTTTTATCAATTGTAAATGTTTATTCTCACTTATGGTAACAACTTCATATCGAAAAATCTTTAATATCACGCTGATATTAAATTTCGTTAACATTTTGATCAAAAACTGATTATTTTCGTTAGAATAAATTCTAAACGCTTGTAATTAATTCAATTTATCGCCGACTATGAATGAAATCTAAGTGTTTCGCCCAATCAATGTACCCAATATTAATTAGTTTAAGGGGTTGTTAGATGCAGAACATTTTCATCCACCTCTAATGAGTTATCCTTGTGGCCACTTCAAATGCAATTTTCTAATTAAGAGCTTTCAACGGACAGTGGCCGCGCGGTGTATATTTGAAAGCAGTCAGTCTGATAAATCCCTCCAAGTTTTACTACCAAAATATATCATGTAGTATATGTGATTATTCAGACTACATTAGGGTCTAGTGTAAAATAGGCTCACCACCTGACGTAAAACTATTTTCCTTTTCGCTGCTATTATGGAGCAATAGTGGTCAGCAGGTAACATTAATCGATATCGGCCGCAAAATCCGATGGTAGGTACTTGCCTACCTATACGATCAGATGAGGAGCTTTTTGATAAACTCTCCGCTAACAAATACGCTTCGATACTCGAGACAATAAATCTGTCATCAAATTAGGTTCGGGACCAACTCACATACATTTAGTTCTCGTCCCATTAACTCTCACAGTGCCACAGAACTGAAAAGGTTTTTTTTTTGTTTGTATTATCGAAACCTATTGGCATACGTTTTATTGCGTCCAATCGAGTGAAATGAGTTAAACGATCCAAAATGCACAGAAGCACTACTATGTCATACCCGCAGATTAAAATTGTCAACTTGTAGCTTGAGCGTTGAAAATTTTCCTGATATACATTCATTGATGTAATTGGCGCAAATTAGCAACTTTATCGGTCTGTCAATTTAAATTCTGGCACATTAGGCCATGGTTAACGGGCATTTTTCCAACTTACGTAATTCGATAACTATTATTTATTGTAGAATTATGAATTTATTTCGCTCATTTTGTCGAATCTTATCAGGTAGCACTAATTTAACATTCAAATCTAATTACGAAATTGTGAACAATTTTAGGTCATAATTATGACAATCGTTTCACAAATAAAATTGAAACACAATTTTTCGAATCGTTTCACGCGAATCATTTTTGTCTGTAGAATGTAAGAGACATTTTTTAAATTTTTACCATTAAAATTAAAAAAAAATCATTATTTGTTGAAACCCGCAGTACTGTATAACCCTTGGATTATGTATACATCACATTTTGTTTAACGTCACACACACACAGCAAATCTACGGAAATGACACTGTCCGCATTTAATAAAACTTTGAACATTTGTGGAACTATGAAAAATTTGCGAAAAATGGGGTTTCCTCGTTAAAGGGTCTTATTAAAAAAACGTTTTTTAGCAATTACTGGAAAACGAACTGTCGGATTTAGATGAAACAAAAATATGTAAAGGAATAAGAGATTTAAAAAATGTATTCTATGTTATTTATAATTGTATCCATAACAAGATTTCCTTTCGTCAGTACACTCAGAAAAATGGGGGCTAACTCGACGACCTACATACGGCGTAATTGGCCTCAGGCAGGCGCGCGTTCGCCTGCATGAGGGAAAGTAAAACTTATGTTGACCTGTGGCCGGAGAAATTCTGAAATTAAGCCACCAGCAGGTGAAGTAGGGCCTTGGGAGCTGCACGAGTTGACCTTAGATAGGCATTTCGAGGATGTAATGTCATGTAATGGAAACCTCTGTCAGCCAGCTAGCGGTCAGAGTTAACCTGACAAAAAGTTGACCTGGACATTTTTCTGAGTGTAGCGTATACCCCTCGATCCTTTATATATACCTCCGTGATTTCGGCAAAAACAATTTCAATTGATCAAGAATTGCATTTAACCCTTTTATGATCGATTTTTTCCCTGCAGTCAGTTACTCTTCTTTACTCCTTTGAGTGGCACCATGCAAAAATTTTCGCTGTTGTTTAAAAAACTACACGGCAAAAAATCTTGGAGTGAATTCCAATCAAAACTGGATTACGCTGGACCTATATGTAATCCAATGGAAAATTCTAATCCAATAATATGGATTGGAAATTTTTATAAATTTATTTTTGGTTTAATTCAGTATTAAAGTCTAAAATTTTGATTAAATTGTAGACATTAATGTTAAAAGTACTTAAGTTCGATACATAATAAAAAACTTTTCAAATATGACTGCAAAAAAGGCTAAAATATTTTCAAAAATTCGCATGTATTAAATTCCAATCCAAAATATGTATTAAGATTTCGTCAATATAATTTTTGGATTGAAAAATACTCCAGGATTTTTTGCCGTGTATAAAAAAAAACAGTTGCGATCAACACAAAACTTTCTTCTGCAATATTTAGTTTCGGAAAAAATAAGTTAAAAAATATTTTTCTCAAATATCTTGGGAACTGTTGAAGATACGTAAAAACCGTTAAAGCGGAAAATACAGGAAATTTTATTCCTTTGAAATTTGTTTTTATCCATATATGCCCAAAATCGCATAGTTTCCGAGAAATTTTCAAAAGACTTTTTTTTTTTTAAATATGTCGAGAACTGCTACAAAAATATGTAGGGTCGGGTAGGGTCCAGTGGTCCACCCGGTCAATGTCATATTTCGTGTTTTCGAGTTTTCTTATGAGTTATTTTGAGTGTTTCAAATCGTAGCCGAAAATCGATGCGGAGCTCGATTATAACTTCTCCCGAAAATCGAGCTGAATTCGAGAAGCAGAAAAAGGCGCCGGAAAAAGACACTTAACAATTATACCGAAGAAACCAACACCAAAACAGACCAAACGCTCATTTGTTACTTTCGAATAAACCATATTTTTGATCAAACTTCATGATTATACTTTTATTTGTCATTTAATTTTATGTTTATGCGATTTCTGGAAAGTTTTTGAGGGTGGACCACTTCTCCCTACCATTTTGAAAAAATCGGAAAATCAAAGTTTTCGATAAATGCCTAAAAATTAAATTTAATGTCAAAAAGTTGGCAATCTGTGAATGCAGAAAGTTAGCTTAGGTCCTGCGCTTGCGATTTGACTATCTTATCATGCAAAAATTTCAATTTGTGGCCATTTTATGGCCAATAATAAAAACGTGGACCACTTTAGCCTACCTGACCCTACATGCAAACCGTTAAAGCAAAAAATGCAGAAAATTCTATTTCCTATAAATTCATTATAGTTTTTGAAAATTTCTTCCAAACTATGCACTTTTGAGAAAAATGCGTGTAATCCAGATTAAATCAAATACAATTTCCTGTATTCTTTATTTTACACGGTTTTTAAATATCTTTAACGGTTCTCAAGATATTTGAAATAAAAAATTATTTGTTTTTATGTTTTTCGCAGGCTTCTCGGTCAGTGGATTGGAGTGAAATAAAAAAAATTATTTTTTATTCTCATTATTTTTTATTCTCATTATTTTTTATTCTCAAGGGAATTGAGAATAAAAAATATTTTTTTTTATTTCACTCCAATCCACTGACCGAGAAGCCTGCGAAAAACATAATAATAAATATCATCAATAGATAAAACGGTCACTAAACATCTACAGAAAAAATTATTTGTTACTTTTTTCCGAAACGAAATATTGTAGAGTCAAGTTTTATATTGATCACACCTGATATTTTTTTCTTGTTTAAATCTTTTTCATTTAAGACCCCAAACTTTGAGTTCTTCGTTAGTTGGATTTGGATAAAAACGCGTGTTCCGGTCGCCATTTTGGACACACATACATCCATATTGCATTATCATTGGAGTAACGTATGTGTACAAAATTTCAATGGGATAAGTGTAAGTTAAAATTAGGTTACAAGATTTGACCCTCACATACGTACAAGCAGGCGAAACTAAATGAAAGCTTTGAAAAATAATCCTTTTGGCATCAGTACGATAAAATACATCGATGTATGAGAACAATACTTAAGATATATTAAGAAAAAGTAAAAAAAAAACTGTTAAATTTTAATCAATTACTTGAAAGAATTTCCTGCTGCGATTTTGTATATAAAAAAAACTGATATTCTACAATAAATTTTACCAGAAAACCGATATTATATCGAAATATCCAACTACGACTCTAAATTTAATGGAAAGTATTGAAAATTTGCAATTTTCCATTGAGTGGTGATTGGCCACTTTTGTTTTGGTTATAGTGTGAAATGTAAACTGGCTTTTCAAGTGATTTTAATTTTTGACATTCAAACTCAATTGAAACAATATTTCGTATTAAGGGTGCTTAAATGTGCGACATTCCGTAAATTGAAATCGCATCAGGCAATTTTCACTCAAACGAGATCAATTAATCAAAGGCCATAGAGGGATAAGGGAACAAAAAGTGCCCCCAGAGATAGAAGCTTGAAATTTTTTCCGTAAGTTGCCACCATTACAATAAATATTTTCCCAAAATTTCAATCCAAAAAAACGAGTAGTTTTGGAGAAAAAAAATAAAACATGATTTTTTTGAAAAAATTCTAGCTCCGTAACGGGTTAACCGATTTTGATGAAACTTGTCGCAATTTTTTCGTTGAAAGTCATAGTTTTCAAAAAAAATTATAGCAAAAAAATTAAGTGTGAGGAACCGTTAGGAAAAAATATTTTTTGTTTTTAAAAAATTATAACGGTAACTTAACGGTTTTGCACTACTTTTATTTTTTTCTCAAAAACTCCTTAATCCCTTACCTACAAAACAAAAAAAATTACAAGGCAATCGGAGAGGTACTTCATATTCAAAAAAAATAAAATGTGAAGGTAAGTCACATTATCATATGGTGAACTCCACCTCAACTCATACTCACGTTTACAGTCATGTTCGATTTCTTAACTTTTTTCATTTGGATGTTGTTAGGGACTTAAAAAAAAGTTACCCGTATTTTTTTGTTTGGTGGAATAACGTCCGGTAAGCGGAGGGGAGAGGATCAAACTCGGCGAAAACTGGAAATCACAAAAACTTTAAAAATTTGTAACTCCTGAACGGCTTTACCGATTGAACACTTTGGAAAGGTAATTAAATTTCCTTGTCACAAAAAATACTTTTTGATTCCCTCCCCTCACCGTCGTATTGTAAAATTCAATTTAGTGACAAAATTTAAAGTATCTCGAGAAAGAAATTTTTTTTCTTTTGAATTTTTTTCTGTAAATACCTACCATTATACCATACAAATTCGTAAATGCGTTGTTGACTTTCTAATGAATTTAAAAAAAAATGAACACAAAAAAAGTTTATACATTTTACTGAGTTTCGATTGGTTTTTATGTTTTATGTACATAATATTATTGCAATAGTTTTAGGAGAATAATATTAATCAGAAATTCATTTAAAAGAAAAACTTTCAAATATATTACCATTAGAATTTTTTTTTTACTTTGAGA
Source organism: Chrysopilus asiliformis (assembly GCA_964034945.1). NCBI lineage: Eukaryota > Metazoa > Arthropoda > Insecta > Diptera > Rhagionidae > Chrysopilus > Chrysopilus asiliformis. The sequence continues at coordinate 91,457,330 of OZ035962.1, forward strand.
AAGGTTCCGCCTGGAATAAATCCGTGAACATTTTGAGTTTCGCCACACTATAACAACAGCTCAAGATTTGTACAATTAGACAAATAGGCTTAAATATACAAACAGCTTTTGAATTTATAACACAGAGAAAATATGAGGTAAAACAACAACTTCAAAGAAGGTTTGAAAGTGTAAAAACTCAAAAAAAAACTCAAAAAAAGAAGGAGCTCAAAATTTTCATAGATTTATTCCAGACGGAAACTTTATCAAAGTAAAAAAAATTTCTAATTGTGATATATTTGAAAGTTTTTCTTTTAAATGAATTTCTGATTAATATTATTCTCCTAAAACTATTGCAATAATATTATGTACATAAAACATAAAAACCAATCGAAACTCAGTAAAATGTATAAACTTTTTTTGTGTTCATTTTTTTTTTAAATTCATTAGAAAGTCAACAACGCATTTACGAATTTGTATGGTATAATGGTAGGTATTTACAGAAAAAAATTCAAAAGAAAAAAAAATTTCTTTCTCGAGATACTTTAAATTTTGTCACTAAATTGAATTTTACAATACGACGGTGAGGGGAGGGAATCAAAAAGTATTTTTTGTGACAAGGAAATTTAATTACCTTTCCAAAGTGTTCAATCGGTAAAGCCGTTCAGGAGTTACAAATTTTTAAAGTTTTTGTGATTTCCAGTTTTCGCCGAGTTTGATCCTCTCCCCTCCGCTTACCGGACGTTATTCCACCAAACAAAAAAATACGGGTAACTTTTTTTTTAAGTCCCTAACAACATCCAAATGAAAAAAGTTAAGAAATCGAACATGACTGTAAACGTGAGTATGAGTTGAGGTGGAGTTCACCATATGATAATGTGACTTACCTTCACATTTTATTTTTTTTGAATATGAAGTACCTCTCCGATTGCCTTGTAATTTTTTTTGTTTTGTAGGTAAGGGATTAAGGAGTTTTTGAGAAAAAAATAAAAGTAGTGCAAAACCGTTAAGTTACCGTTATAATTTTTTAAAAACAAAAAATATTTTTTCCTAACGGTTCCTCACACTTAATTTTTTTGCTATAATTTTTTTTGAAAACTATGACTTTCAACGAAAAAATTGCGACAAGTTTCATCAAAATCGGTTAACCCGTTACGGAGCTAGAATTTTTTCAAAAAAATCATGTTTTATTTTTTTTCTCCAAAACTACTCGTTTTTTTGGATTGAAATTTTGGGAAAATATTTATTGTAATGGTGGCAACTTACGAAAAAAATTTCAAGCTTCTATCTCTGGGGGCACTTTTTGTTCCCTTATCCCTCTATGGCCTTTATCGATGAAATGAAATTTACCCCCACGAATTTCTCTCTTTATTCATTAATCATTTACCAAAATGATGAGAATTTCCTTGGGCAATAGCAAACTGTAAGCAATAACTTTCATTATAGACGAAATATTAGCAAATTTTAGCGTATTTGCAGTTATGGTCATAGAATTGAATTTAGCCCTCCACATCGAAACACTTCTCATTTATAATAGGTATTTCTTTTGATTTTCACAATTCATAAAACCACCCCAAATGTATTTTATTCCCATAGAAACAGTTTTATTTCCCACTCAAATTATAACTGTAAAATTTTGGCATTTTTCATGCTTCGATGCTTGCTCGTTATTATTTTCAATTTGCCAATTAAAGTCAAAATTAGCATTCCAGCATGATTGGGAAATTCGCACGAAATTTCAAGTGCCGAGCATGGAGGTTTGAGGGTTGGTTAAACATCACAGGATTCAAGCATCACAATGTATTTTCCGAGCTTGATTTTATATCGCCCAGGACTCCATCATATTCCACATCAAACAAGTATTTCTGGGATAAAAAGGCCCAACACTTTTCACAGCACCCGGAACCAATGCTTTGACGGGTGAAATCTGCATAAAATTTTATATGTTTTGGTCCTTTTTCTCTTTGTTATCATTATTTTTTTTCCTGTATCTTTTTTACAGAGATACAAACTTAATGCACATGTCTACCCACACTGTTTGCATATCAGGAAATACGCTACGACACACAGGCATATCGCGGGAAATTTTAAATTCAGAATGGCCAACCCTTCATCAGCATCATTGGCTTGCCCGGGGGCGATCCTCATATAAACAGCAAATGTGTGATTTCAAGTGAAAAGTACTAAAAACAAGTTGTCTTTTTTCACAATAAACCAAAATAATATATATATATTTAACAGGACAAATAAAATGTATAAATAAATTGTTATAATTCCAGAGTCAACATTGAATTTAAAAATGTTTTCCCAATATGAAAATCTGTGAAATTAAGTTTGTCTTGGCACTTGATGGAAATTAAATTATCACAAAGTGAATTTTTCCATTTTTCCATTTTAAATTGTGATATTTGATAAAATGTTTAAATTAGCGGAGTCAAAAGTATTTTTATGCATTGCTTTGCGGCATTTTATGGTGGCTATGGATTTAAGATTTTTTATTACAATTAAATGCTTGCGTGCCGTTTGCACCAACGTTTCTTAGAAAATTATGTATAACTTAAATGTTTTAAGTCATAGAATTTCTACGGTTCAAGAAGACTAACCGCAACTTAATTTTTTAACAATAGTATGCGCAAACGGGCTTTAGTGAAGATTTTTTGAGCTTAAAAATAAAAAAAACCCTCGTGACAATAATTATGATGGTAAAACATAACAAAAGCTATAATTATGGTGATATCCCCCCCCCCCTCTCTCTAATGGTTCATTTTTGCCCATTAACGAACTTAGTCTCGCATTTTACGAAAAACGGATCTGCGCAAAATTTCAAGTCTCTAGCTCAATCCATGCGCCCGCAATCCGCGCCACAGACAGACGGACAGACAGACAGACAACGGACGGACAGACAGACAGACGGACGGACATGCAGAAATTAATTATTTTTATCATTCTAAACACACTGGTGTAATTCATTTTTTTGTGTGATGACGGGATCTTGGCGTTACAAACGGTAAGGCAAAGTTAGTATACCCTTTGGTTTCACCATACGGGTATAAAAATGAGTTGGTGTCTGTCTGTTTGTCTGTTCCTCTTTCACGCGAAAACGGCTGAACCGATTGACTTGAAATTTGGCATGAGTGTCTGTGGTAGTTCTGGTTCCAACATAGACATACGGAAAAGTATCGCGAGGGGTGGGGGAGTAAGGGGAGGGGGTAAAGTGATTTCGAAACTTAGTTTTGGCGCTATGTTACTCTTTCGCGGGGAAACTACTGAACCGATTGACCTGAAGTTTAGCTCCAACATAGACCATCAAAAATAAAAATAAAAATTTGAAAAATCTTAACCCGGCAACGAGGGGTATGCAAGCTAGTATTTGATAAAATGTTATTCTTTACATATTGTATTTTTCCGAAACAATAAAAATTTGATGAATATCACTTTTGTAAATAATCTCTCGACCAAAAAATGAAATTTTTGTTAATAACAAGTGTTCCCTCCCCCCTAAAAGATCCCTCAGATCATTTCGCCACCGCTCCTCCCCCCTCCCCCTCTTCCACCCAAATAAAATCCTAGGTGCCCCGTTGCAATTATTATTTAAAATTCCTTTACAGTAAACGAAACTTTAAAAAGAAAAATAATTGAATAAATTGTGTCACAACAAAAGTTAAAGCTTCTTATTGAGTAATGTATTAAATTACATTTTAATTGTTTAATTAAAATAATCTGTTTAATCAGTAATTATTCGCCTGTAACAGTTCCCCACAAAGAGATAATATTTGATATTAAAGTAAATAAAATAAAAAAAAATAAGTGCAAGGATTTCACATAAATAATATATTTTCCAAGAGCCTATATTACAGCATGAAAATCACTGTATATCAGTCACCTGTAGTTCAAGAGCGAAAAATACCATTTAACAGCGAAATCGAGAATTTATTAAAAAATCTATTTGCAAATAGCTTTTAGTATGTGTGATACTTTCAATAATTTATTTGTACAAATTAAAACGTCCATTTCTGTTTGTGTTCAAAAATTTATTCGCATGGGTCCATTCTGTTTGGCAAATCAATTATTTACAAACGTTCGACAAAAACCAAAATTCTCATATATACAAATTCCACAACATATCATTTTACAGTATCTACAACATAAAATATCCATAGTAATAATATATACTTACTAAAAAGATGCATAAATTTCAATCTAGCAAGCAATATATTGTAATGTAAACTATGATTATATAGGTACCAATATTACTGGATTCCAATGGGACCTTCAGCATTCGATCACAGAGAAATATGTATGAATTTCTCGCTATATTTTGGTTATATTTGTACAAGATGCAGATCAACTACACTTGGCATATATTGAATAAAATACCAGCATGAGTTTGGCAAATGGAAAAATCAAAACAAAATTTCACCGGAAAAATTGAAATAAAATATATATGTATATATATCAAAAATACTGGAATCGCGTGAGGATATTTTATTGAGGCACACATGAATCAAATGAAAAATTCATAGTCCAGACTAAAGCTTGTAGAAAAAAAAAATTTTTTTTCAGTTTCCACCCTTTTTGGCCATGCCTTGATTTTCCCGCAGTAGCGGCACCAACAAAGCCCTTATGATACAGTAATTTTTACAAATTTGTATTTTAAATTCAGTTTGATTGCACATTTGGTACAGGATTTTCAAATATACGAAAATATTTGGTATTTATGACAGCGAGAAGAGATGCAAATAATGAAATTGTTCAAACGTGTTAATAGAAACACCCATAAAAAATTTAAATATTTATGTGTTACAATCTCGGCTGTTGGTATAAACTATACTGCTGGTATCAATTACGTTTTTATATCATGATATATGTTATAAACAATTGAACGGATTTTTAAAATAGCATTTAAGCAGCCGTGTCGTCTTTAGTCACATACACTCAGAAAAATGGAGGCTAACTCGACGACCTACATACGGCGTAATTGGCCTCGGGCAGGCGCGCGTTCGCCTGCATGTGCGCAAGTAAAACTGAGTTGACCTGTGGTCGGAGAAATTCTGAAATTAAGCCACCAGCAGGTGAAGTAGGGCATTGGGAGCTGCACGAGTTGACCTTAGATAGGTTAACTCTGACCGCTAGCTGGCTTACAGAAACCTCTGTAAGGTCAGAGTTAACCTGACAAAAAGTTGACCTGAACATTTTTCAGAGTGTATTACGTCACCATCCAAATCGCGGCGAAAAGCAATTTTTGTCGCGGGCACATCACCGTTGGGCGAATGGTTTTGCCGGGTCGCAGCGCTTATACGCGGATCTGAATTATAGGTCTAAATATTTAGGCCCAATTTCGTGAATTGCTGCATTTTTAGGACGCAAAAAATAAAGCCCCATGTGCCCGTGCTTTTCGGTGCTATTCGGGTAAGCTGAGACTGAAAGGGGGTGTGGTGTCAATTTTAGTTTTGAATTTTCACACCTGCTTTTTTGCAGATTTTTTGAAGATTTTGTTGTCTTAAGATTTTAGGTTTCTCGATTTTCCCTACTAAACATTAAAATCTATTAGTTGTTTACGTGTGCTGGTCATACAAAAAATTGTTATATTCATGTGTGTATTTTTTCACATCCCCTCCCAATAGTTTCAATAGATTTACACTGAATAGTCAAATTTTTGTCTTTTTAAAAATTTATTCTAGCATTGGATGAAAACAGCTGAACCGATTTCCACTAAAAAATTGTATATGGTTAGGGTAGGGTTGCCATCCCGTCCTCTTTTATTCAGATATTTTGCTCCATTCAACGTCTATGGGGGAAGTTTTTGAATGTCTCTTGGACACTACTTTTCTCCATAGGGCGAAATTTTGCTGGCACATTCGAAAAAAATAAAAATACCTCCGGACACCCTTAAATAGACGACTGGGTCTGGAGAAAACGAACACGGGATGGTAACTTTCAAAATAAAATACTTTAAGTCGATTACCATCCTTCTTCGTAACCCAACATCTATTAACTTTTGAATCGATCGACCGATGGGGATACTCAGGGTATTCACAGTCCTCTTTTAAATTGCGAGTAATTTTACCGCTCGGTAATTCAGTCAAATTTAACAGATTCTTGCCGAGGCGGTAACTTGGTTCATGTAAAAATGAATTACCGGATTCGGTAATTGTAGACATGCCTTGAGTCGTGTTTTCCGACCCGGTTATTCGGTATTAAGAATCAACCGCGAGTGGCGCTAGTAATGTTTTTAGTTGTCAAATTTTCTCGCTGGTTATCTCATCGGACTGCAAATTTTTTCAATTTTGATAGCCGTTGCCACAATAGAAATTCAAAAGAATACATCAAACATGGATTTAAAGGTATGTGACAATCAAATTCGCAGTTCATGATTTGGTCACGTATCAAATAAAAGCGCTGTTCTCAAATCTGTGTTGTGGGATGTTCACAGCAGAATATTTTCAGTCTTTTAATATTACCGAAAACACCGAATACCGAAAATTAAAAGAGGACTGTGAATACCCTGACTGTTTCTTAAGATTAATAAAGAATTTCTTGAAAAAATCTTCCGATGGAATGGTCCGATTGTGCCCTTTCAGGAACTTAGCCTAGCCATTTACGAGAAACGTAGGTATACAAAATTTCAAGTCTCTAGCTCAGTCCCTTCAAAAGTTAAAATGTTCACAGAGGACTGACGGACAAACGGACAGACAGACAGACAGACGGACGAACATGCCGAAATCAAAATCTTTGGTCATCCTAAAATGTAGTTCATTTTTGTGTCCGACGATAGGTTCGACGCGCTACACACGGTGTACTAAATCTACTATACTCCTGTATGACATATCATATAGAGTATAAAAATAGCCACTAGTCAATTCCATTTAAAATTCTAAAAGAAAATCTCAAATTATCTTTTTTTGTAAAAAATGTTTTGAAGCCCAAAATTCTGAAAGAAAAAATGCAGAAATATCTATATGGCTAGAACCGCAATATCTGACTTTCATTTAATGAATCAAAGATAATAGACATCATGATCATCATGTCAAATAAAACCAGATATATAAATTCATTTATTATCCTAATGTGATTTTTAACAAGAAAAAAAAATCGAATTAAATTCAATTTCAACGCGCTTTCACCGAAAAATCTCTTCCTGGTTCGTATGATTCAAAATCAATTTAACGTTAAAATACCAGACAGACGCCCAATTATACTTCATTTCGCATCGCTGGCCCAAATAAAAATGCAAATTTTGTTATTATTACACCTTTAATTGCCTGCTTAATCTTAATCATTGCAGAAAAATTTTCCACTTCACATCACTTGAACAAAAGCTCATGAATAATCATAATTCATACATACAAAAAAAATGACAAATGATTTCACTAAAGGTGCGAAAAAAATCCGTCCTTGAGTGATTAATTTGTAAATTGCATAACCTGTACATATTTTTTTCATTAGTATTTTAAAAACACGCCCTACTATTCTACCCAATCGCTTTCAACGCCTTCACACGCTTCTCGACGGGGCACACGATCGCCACACGATCGAAACATTTCCATAACACCCTCTGCCACTCCCCTCACACCACAATCAGCCGAAAACAGAACCTACAACAACATTAGCCGAATTTCATACTCCATAACCCATTGATCAACCTACAATTCACCTGTGATACCTGCACCGAACTTAAAAAAAACTCTCATATGCATCGCATCAACATTGCCAGCAACCTGCGATCCGAATTAAACCGCATCAAAGTGATCTTACCGAATTTAAAAAGTGTCTTTCTCATTTTTTCCCCACACCATGTATGTTATCGCCACCATTAAAACAACAATAAACGAGCAAATAAACAGAAATTTATTGATATTTTTTTTTCTTTTAGTAATTTTTGTTTCATTTCCCCCAGGTGTTTAAGCCAGGTCTGATCGAGTCGGCTCGATCACGATCGAACGGCCGAAAAAAACTTACACACGACACCGTTATATAAAAATCGATGCATCACAAAATTTTCGACCAGTTTTTTTGGAGGTTCGTCTCGTTGCTCCGGTAAAAAAAACGTGTTATTTTTTCAAGCAGTCTAAATTTTACAAAAATCGAAGAAATACGGTAAGCGGAAATGCCTTACACGATCGGTCTGCATATTGATATCTAAACGAAAAATTAACAGAAATCATTGAAATATTAGCCATAAAAAATAGTGTTCAGTCAGTTGATTTATTTGTTTTTGGGGAAAATCAGGAATGGCCACGATAGAAAAGCTTTTCGTCGGGTTTTGGTCCTAGGATATTGGTTCGGACCATTAATTAATTTGTTGTCACCTATGATTGTGCGTGAATGTGGAAAAGCTTTTGTGCAGTTTAATCTTCGATCTTAGTTGAAATTTAAAAGAAAGTTAAATCTACAATAGCTACTTTAACCCTCTCAGTTTCTTAAAAAAAAATAAAGACTCATTATTTATTTTTTGGTCCAATTTTGGTTCTGGCTTTTAAAAAATTTTATTCTGCAACATTTCTTGCTACAAAACCAATACTCACTATAAAATCAATTCTCGCTATAAAACCAATTCAAACCGAGATCGGATAATTGAAAAAAAACATAATAATTTGCCTTTTTTAAAGTTTTAAGTCCTCATAATTTGAAGAAAACGAACAGTTTTGCGCAGATTTCTTTTTGTTCGAGTCAGTGACAGATGATCGGTGCGGGGAAAGGGGGAAATTTTTAACATCTCAAAATATATCGACAAGCCAACTACGAACTCTTTAACGTCACGACTATTTTCCAAAATAAGTGAATTTTTCTGTCTTTATTTTTTTGTCTTAAAACACAACAGAAATTACGCCGCAGGCAAAACTTACAAAACAAGCCAACTACGAACTCTTTCACGTCCCAACTATTTTCCAGTGAATTTTTTTGTCTTTCTTTCCGTATTCGACCATAACAGAAAATACGCCGCAGGCAAAACTTTTTTATATCATAATTGATTTTTTTATAATAAAAAACGTCAGAGGCAATTTTTTTAAAAAAAGTGACATAATGGTTGTAGAAACATATAAAAAATACTGCGCCGCAGGCGAGAATTTTCGGTTTCAAACCCAAATTAAATAACCTGGGACAAAAATTTTGATTCCGGGACGCAGGAACAATATGCCTACATCCGGGTCTATCCCGGCTTCGTTATGCGGGTCGTTATGCTGCAATGAATCTCCCAATTCTAGAGCTTTATAAAACCTCAAAAAACAATTTCGGGCCCTAAATTCAAATGGGGACCCTAACATTCAGAAGGGGCTTCAACAGCCAGATGGGAGCCTTAGTAGCCGAATCGAAGCCATATTAAAGTTATCCTTTTCCACCGTTTTTTACTAAATAAAGTAAAAAAAAATATTTTTCTCAATTTTGGGCCCCTCAAGATCAAGAGCCTTTTGTGCTTACACGGAAATCCGCCACTGCCACAATATACGTATATTTAAGAATACCAAAATAATACAATGCCTTAGTATACGACGTTTCAATTAACGACGCAAAGGAACACATTTTTCTGTACCAAAAAAGTCGTTCGAATTCACACAAAAGCTTTAGCTGCACTAAAGCTCATATCTCATGATGAAACCAAAGTTAAGGGATCAACGAGCAGCAAAAGCTTTCTCCTGAATCCTGGAATTTCGGTTACTTCCTAAGATACCAGCTATTATGTGAAATAAACACCCCTTTTTAAGGTACATGTGACATTGTTATATTAGTCATCTTATTCCTCTCACCACGCAAACCGAGTCAAAGACTTTTTGCTTGAGACACCGATAAAAGACAACACCATCGGTAGTAAGACAGTAACGGGTAACGTCGACAGGTTGTCAAAGTCTTTTACTATCGCATCGTCGTGTCGTCGTGGTCATAGCCAACGTATCTGTATTTTCGTTATTATTATTTTTTTCGCCTTGATTTTATGTCAATGATTCTTTCTTGCAATTGAACAGCAGTCAAAAACTTTTCGACACGACGAAAATAAGCGTAGTTTTAATTAATCGAAAACACAACCCATCTTTGGATTCCGCATTTAACCATCAGAATATCTATCCCGATTCGTTTCATTTCAATCTGTATCGTTCACTTTTTAATTAAAAAACTTTTTTGTCCTTAAGCTTTTCTCCTATCTTAGAAAAGTTATCTACAACAGTTATTTCTTTTATCTTATTTCGTTGGTTTCAAGTTTTTTTTTTAAACTTTTTCTGCATTCGACGGACTTTTTTTTTGAGAAATTTATTTTTGAAATTTCGTGCCGACTATTCGTATTGGTGTTTGTGTATTAGTGATTGAATGTTTATATAAAGTGACGTATATCTCATTAATCGAATCTTTGTCGGGAATTTCAGGGAATTTCAAATTTACCGGATTCAAGACCTTCTCTCCGGATCTTCACCAAAGCTATATTCTGGGCTAACTAACAAACTACTGAAAGATACAAAACATTTATTCGCAACGCAACGTATACTTACAAAGTTTAAAAAAAAATCAACTTGAATTTCCATAAATGCAAATTGCGGTCTTCTGTGTCGTTGCTTGTGACTTAAATAATAATTAAAAGAACACGAAATAGTAATCATAATAATAATAACTGGTAGCAGGTGTGAAATACAGTTTTCAAGTTGAAGTTGAAGGTATCGACATCTTTTTGTAAATTTTCGACTCGTCACCATTCACCACTACGAGACAGAAAAACAGCGAATCAGTGGTAATCAACTTAGCTACCTTAAGAGATTCATCACCTGGAAGCTTCCAAGTGTTCGTTCACCTGACAACCGAGAGTAAAAGTAAAGTGTATTCGGTAAGTGGGCCAATAGCATTTTGATCGCTGTTATTTTATGACTTTAAAAGACAGTCATCTTGAAAATTTATATAAACATAATATTGAAAAAAATCGTATACACATTTCCACGCAAAAACGTTTTTTTTGTTCTCGAATTTATCCGTTAAATTTTAAATTTATCACCGATAGTTTATTATGTTGATAGTTTATTTCATTTAACGATCATTACGTAAATCCGAATAAATTATTTTCAAGATAACAGCACCCACATGTGATAAAAAAAAATATTTGTGACATTTTAAATTATAATTTTATACGCAAATAATAATTTCGTACAAATATTAAGCTAACACTGTGTTCTGATGCAACCCATTGATATATTTTAGACGAAATCTATGAACGAATGAATTTATCATGATGAAATAATAACCCTCTGTTACGTTTACATTTTTCCCCATTATAACTTGTTATGCGATACACCGAAATCATTTAAATTTAAACATTCATAAAAAATTCAAATATAAATTCATCAAGACTCGAATTCATAAATTTGGAAAATTTTGCATATGAAAAGAAAAGCAAAAAATATTTCTTCAGAAATTTTAATACTTTATTAAATGTGGGAAATTCGATGTCTTGCACCAATTTTATAGTTGGCAAAGGTATCATTTAGCCTACAAACGTTCTGGTTAATTTTTATAATGCATTTATTATACTCTAACTAGAATTTGGACCCGGCTTCGCCCGGCTAAAAGCGTGAACAGAAAAAAAAACTTAGGAAAACTAAATTCAGTTGGTTAAAAATTAGGTAGCCTGCATGCTGTTCGTTAGTTTTTTCTTTTCGGAAAATGATTAACACACTAACAAAAAATTCCAGCACTTGAATTCGGTATTACTTTACCCCCCTCTGCTTCCTCCCCCACCTTTCGGGCTACTTTTTAATGAGTCTATGTTGGGGCTGGACCACCGACGAACATCTCTGCCAAATTTCAAGCCAATCGGTTCAGTAGTTTTCCCGCGAAAGAGTAACAGCGCAAAAACTAAGTTTCGAGATCACTATACCCCCTCCCCTTACTCCCCCACTCCTCGCGCTACTTTTCCGTATGCCTTTGTTGGAACCAGAACTACCACAGACACTCATGCCAAATTTCAAGTCAATTGGTTCAGCCGTTTTTGCGTGAAAGAGCAACAGACAGACAGACAGACAGACACAAACTCATTTTTATATATTAGTATGATATAAGAACTATACAGCAGTATATTATTAGATTTAGTATACCGTTTGTAACACATGGAACCAATCATTGGACACAAAAATGAACTACACTTTGGGATGACCAAAAATTTTGATTTCCGCATGTTCGTCCATCTGTCTGTCCGTCTGTCTGTCCGTCTGTCCGTTTGTATGTCTGCTCGTCCGTCTGTTCGTCAGTCTGTTGGTCCGTCTGTTAATCTCCCCATCCATCTGTTTTTTCCTCTGCCTGTCTGTCCGACCGTAGCCACCATAAATTTTGAAGTTTCTTCTAAATAGAAAGGCTAAGTTCTTGAACGGGCAAAATGGGACCATTACCTCCCTTTTCCCTATACGAAAACAGTTTTTTACAATTTTCTCGGAAACGGTGAGTCATATTGCAAAATTTCTAAAAGTAAATGTGTTTAAAATAGAATTTTACATAACTCATCCATACATCAAAATACAATCCGACCATTGGTTCTCCCTCTACCATACAAATTGAATACTTTTTTTCCAATTTTCTCGAAAACGGTGAGTGGCATTTAAGGCGAAATCTGTTTAGAATATGATTTTACTTAACCATTCCATAAAAAATCCTATTATAAACACATTTTACCTTTAACAATTTTTCAATATGACTCACCGTTTTCGAGAAAATTGCAAAAACTGTTTCAAAAAACTGGGGAGGGTGGAAGGAATGGTCCGATTTTGTCTGTTTAAGAACTTATCCTAGCGATTCACGTAATTATACAACATTTCAAGTGTCTAGCTCAATCCTTTCGAAAGTTATGGTGTTCACGGACCGACAGACTGACGGTCGTACTTTCGAACGGACAGACGGACATGAGGAAATCAAAATCCTTTGTCATTCCAAACCCCCTGGTGTAAATTGAACTCAATTTTGTGTCTGCTGCGTTACACAAAAATACTTCACAAATGGTATACTAAATCCAATAAACTTCTAAATGATTCTCATATAAAGTATAAAAGATGAGCGAGTAACCCAAGGAAACAAGTATACTTCATAAATTGATCAACGGTCGAGCTTTAAAAATGGATAAAAATTTCTGTCAAATTTTAGGCGAAAGCTACATTATTTTCCATTTTTCAGTAAAGAGAATCAATTTCTGAAAAACTTTGTAAAATCACAGCCCAAATATTGAGAATTCTAGAAAATGTTTTGTTGAAGAAATACATAAAGTCTATAGGATAGGTTAGAACCAAAATGCTTTTCTTTTATTTGTAACAAAAATCTCACATTTTGGGGAGAAAAATCGTGTAAAAAAATTTAAAATATTCTTACATTTTTGTTATGGGTTTTTTATCCATTCGAAATATTGACTTTTTTAAATCATATAAAATGAAAATTCTAAAGATCCAACATTTTCTTAATTTTTATTATTATTCAACGTAGCTGGCATTCCATATTTTGACGTATAATCTATTATATAATATGCTCGTGAGTTGTCTGTCTGTCTGTTCGCTTAAAACTTGAAAGTCGCTGAACTGATTTGAATAAAACTTTCAGTGGATCTTACTAGCGTCCATGGGCGATTTTAGACCACAGATTTACCCAGAGTTCCCTTTCCTTCTTAAGCCCAAATCATACTAACGATTGCGATTACGATTACGATTACGATTACGATTACGATTACGATTGAGCTTCTTTGACCAATGAAAATCACAAAAAATCGCAAAAACTATTTAATTTGTGTGGGGGGAGGGAAGGGGCTATTGGGGCCCATTCAAGAAATTATCGTTACTATTTACGAGAAACTCATCTGCGCAAAATTTCAAGTCTCTAGCTTGATTTCTTCGAAACTTCTCGCACTATAAGAATAAAAACATTAAATGGTGACCCTATTTCTGTTTTTTTTTATAAAAATTATTCGGCATTAATGTTACTTATTACTTCATTTATTACGAAAACTTTTTTAAAATTCTACTAAAATAATATTAAAAATGTCAACTATAGTATTTTCGCAATAAAAATAATTTATTTTAAGAATTTCCACAAAAAAAGGATAGAAATCCTATTTGAAACGAAAAAACTTGCTTGCCTTAGTTTTATTTATTGCAATGTTTACTAATTTAAATAAAAGAGAATTTATTGTAAAACTTTTTGACTTCAGAGCCAATAATGTGACAACATAAAAATCAAAACAGGTCAATTGGCTTACATAAGAAATAGTTTTTATATTAAGTAATGTCTACGCATGAAACAACAGCAATGACTCAAAAAGCTTCGATTGTACTAAAGAAGAGTTAAATGCCTCCTTCCGGCGAGATTCTTTGTAATATTCGTTTGAGATGAAACCACAATAACAATCAATTGATAAAATAGATATCAGTTTTTCCCCAAAAAACCGCTAAACCACCTCGTGTTCCCCTAGAATTTCTTGAAATCATTTCCATCATCCGCCGAAATCAATTCAAGCCGCCAAAAAACTTTTCCACTCACAAAAACGTCCAAGAAGGCTCTAAAACCAATCCGAAAACTTTTTGCCGGTTTTTTTTTGTGTGTGTGTTTTTTTTTTCGAGACCTAATTTCAAGTTTTTTTTATGTTTTGCCCACTCATCATGCCACCCGCCCAGACTTATGATCGCCCAATTTAGACAGCTTGGCGTCGCTCAGAAGCACTTTAGTATGCAAAAATATTGTACTTGGAAGCGATTTACATTAACAGAAAAAAAACCTCGGAGAAGCCACCGTCATTGGGGCAGTCGTTAGGCTTAGCGATCTCTTAATGAAATGTGAAAAAATATAAACATCAATGATGACGACCAGAATATTCAGCAACAACAGAAATTATGTAAAAAACATAAAAATAAAAAAAAAACGCCGCCACCCGTTCAAAATCTGCAACATAAAAATTCGCGTTTGTGTCTGGAATAATTAAGAAATGAAAAAAGGTTGATGAGATTGTCAGGGGACAGGAAATGAATTTAGCATAAGATATAGCATAACAGTTGACATGAATGGTGGTAAATTTTTAGCTGGTAGTATTTGTACGCATTTTTTCCCCGTGTATTTTTAGACAGACACATAAAGCTAATATTAGTGACCAATGAAATTTGCGGCTCAACCCGGGCAACATATGTTTTAATGAATTTAATTAACATTAATATAATCTAAGCCGAGACAGATAAAGGTCAAAAAATGAAAAATCACTGATGTTACTCAAACAACGTGTTAGAATAAAAGCATTCGAGGATATTGTTCTGCGGAATAATACCGTACGGTAAGCAAACCGCTCGTTGACGAATTAATTGTCGATGACAATAACTTGATCAGTTTTTAATAAATCGTTGTCCATCTAAGTTGTTTTAATTTATTGTCGCTTCGCTCGTATAGCCCCTTACAATTATTTCAGAAGTTGGGACGAATTTGGTGTAAGCTGGCTAAAGTTTTGTGAAGTATTATCTGTGTAAAAAGGCCAATAAATATATTTTATCATTCATACGGAATGGATACTAGAGAACGTGCTATCGCTTTTCTTGAAGATGCAAGAGTTATTGAGCTTAAGGAGAAGCTCCTTGCACTGGATTTGCCTACAGGTGGTCAAAAGGCAATGTTAAAACTACGGTTAGAGGAAGCGTGGCGTGGCCTTACAGACGAGGAATTGGTACTTCACATTCCAGACAACGTGATAAGGGGCGATGGCGAAAGCAATGACGATGATGACAACGATCAAGATCCAGAAGACGAGAATCCTGTTCCGGTAAGCATGCAAAACAATGTAAATTTAGATATGGAAATCGAGCGTTTAACGACCGAGCTCGAGAAGAAACGACGAATTTCCGAATTAAAAAATCAACTGCAGGAGTTGACCTTGAATGATAACGCGTCCAGTTCTCTTGCCTCAGTTTTTCAGTTCAAAGATGTCGAGGAATCCTTCATTAAATTTAGTGGGGACGATCATTTTCCCATAAAGAAATGGATTCTAGATTTCGAAGAGTCCGCAGAACTGTTCCAATGGGATTCCCGCATGCGCTTTATCTATTCAAAGCGACTTCTGATTGGAACTGCAAAGTTGCTGCTGCGAACGGTAAATGTGAAATCGTGGACTGAACTCAAAGCCGTATTGTTGAAAGAATTTTCAAAAACCGTAACTCGTGCAGACATTTATAACGAGTTGCGTCACCGAAAAAAGAAAAAGGAAGAGAATTTTCAACAATACGTCCTGGTCATGCAAGAAATCGCTTCGCATTCGGAAATTGAGGAAGTTGACCTAGTCCAGTACATAATAAATGGCATTCAAGATTCATCAAACAATAAAATGCTTCTCTATAATGCCGATAACATCGAACAGTTGAAGTTCGCTTTAAAAAAGTATGAGCGAATAAGGAGAAATTTCAACTCTAATGCTGAACTACGACCAAGCCGGCCACAGGACCAAAGGAATTCTCGACCAACAAAGTGTTACAATTGCAACGACTTTGGACACTTGAGCATCGCTTGTACAAAACCGAAAAGAACGCCAAAATCTTGCTTTGTTTGTGGAAAAGGGGATCATGTAGCTGCGAATTGTCCTAGTAAATCAGCAATGGTCATCAATAATCCATACGACTACGAAAATTCAACGGAAAGAGCCGATCAAAGTCAGGATGAGCGTCAACCTCAATTGTATGTATACAACGTGCGCAACGAATTTGAACAGGTTATTAACTACAAATTCTACAAAGATGGTGACAACACTATGCAGACATCCATCGCTTTGACGACGCTGCTGGATACAGGCAGCCCGATAACGTTTATACAAGAAAGGTTTCTTCCCACCATAATAATTGACGTCAGCAAGCCAAACAAACATCGATTTACTGGGCTCAACGGAAGTCTTTTGAATATCATCGGTCAGGTTTCTTGTAATGTATCCTTTCAAAATTATATTTTTAAATTGCCTAATGTATTTGTTGTAAAAAATTATTCTATGCAGTATCCTATAATTTTAGGCCGGGATTTCTGTAAAATAGCTAATTTAAAATTCAAGACTTTGCAAAAAGAGGACGATTACACAACTGTAAGAGATTCATGTCATCATGTCAACGCGAAAGGTATTTTTACTGAAATTTCTGAGTCTAAGTTAGCGAATTGTGATAATTTTGAAAATGCCATCTTAAACAGCGATATCTCTGATAGTCCCAATTTGGTTTTAGATATTAACACTAATGTTAATAATGCATGTAATTTAACTGTTGAGAACATGGTTGCAGAAGCTTCTGACAAAGGTAGCGTAAAATCATTAACGACCGAAACCCCGATTCAATTAGAAATCAGATTAATCAAAGACACCCCTTTCTATTGTTCGCCGCGACGTCTACCCTATTCCCGTAAAATACAGCTTGGAAAAATTATAGAAGATCTTTTATCGAGGAAAGTAACCCGCGAAAGTAAAAAGGCGTACGCTTCTCCTATTGTGTTAGTGAGAAAAAAGAATGTTGAACTCCGTATGCGCGCGGATTATAGGGAGCTCAACAAATTAACCTTAAAAGATAACTTCCCACTGTCACTTATAGAGGATTTACTCTACCGTTTACGCGACAAGCGATATTACACCATCCTCGATCTTAAGAACGGTTTTCACCACGTGAAAGTAGCGGAAAACTCAGTCAAATATATCGCTTTCGTTACCCCTATGAGGCAATATGAATTCCTTAAAATGCCATTTGCAAAGAAAAATTCCCCTGCTGTTTTCCAACGGTATATCAATTTTACCTTTCGAAAATTGATCAAAGAAGGCAAACTACTCTTATACAAAGATGATTTGTTGATCGCGACAGAAAGCATCGAAGAACATATTGAAATTTTAAGACAGTTGATGATCCTTGTAAAAGAAAATGCTTTCGAACTTAGGCTAGATAAAGGTAAATTTCTGCACGAAGATATAACGTATTTGGGGTACAGAGTCAATTTAAATACCATTCGACCAAATGAGGAAAACCCTAATGCGATCCGAAAGATCCTAGTCCCGAAAAATTTTAAAGATGTTCAAAGTTTCATCGGGCTCTGCTCTTACTTCCGTAAGTTTATTAGAGATTCCGCTAGTATTGGAAAGCCCCTATACGATATTATAAGGAAAGACTTAAGCTTTAAATTCGGTATCGCGGAAATGGGAGTTTTTGAACTGTTAAAAACTATTACCCAAATATAAAGGACCCTATGAGGTATATAAAATTTTAGACAATGATCGTTACATGATCAGAGACATCGATGGTTTATAGATATCAAGAATTTTATATAAAGGAGTTTACTTCTCCGCTAACATGAAGCCCTATATGATTAATTAAAGCTTGATATGATGACATAATTTCAGTTTATTCTTTTTTTTAAAAAAAAAAACTATCAGAAATTAAATTAATTTTATATAATGTATAGTAATTTTATGTGTTTATACATCGCTATTTTTGTCAGTACAAGAAGAAGACGAATTTTGTAAACATAATTAATTGAAAAGCATTCGCCACAAGCGGTACGCTTATTAAGCGTTTTCGTTATATGTAATGTTTGTATGTTGCAAATCAAAATCGGGTCGATTATGTATCAGGTATGGCCGAACTGTTAGAATAAAAGCATTCGAGGATATTGTTCTGCGGAATAATACCGTACGGTAAGCAAACCGCTCGTTGACGAATTAATTGTCGATGACAATAACTTGATCAGTTTTTAATAAATCGTTGTCCATCTAAGTTGTTTTAATTTATTGTCGCTTCGCTCGTATAGCCCCTTACAAACGGTTAGCCGATTTGAATTTTTTCGATTATCACAATATCGAAAAAAAGAATCAGTTATGGAAAATTATGGAAAAAGTGAATAGAATATCATTTTAAACATATGGTATTACATTTTGACACATCGGAGTTTAAGAAAATGTTTATATCTCCACTTCATAAATACACAAATAAGGGCATAGGTGACATAAAGTAGAGCATATTTTTTTTAAATATGAAAACCAGTACAATATTTGAAGATTCCACGCACGCCATTGTAGCGTGAAATCTTCAACTATTGTATTTACTTATATGAGAATTTCTTTTACATATTTCATGCTGAAAACAGTTTTTTTCTTTAGGTATTGTCCAGGAAAAACATCACTAAAATTTTGCCTTTGCGAACCCTCTTCCCCCCCCCCCCCCCCTCCTCCCACGCCTTACCTAAAACTTTTCCAAAAGAAATTAACTTTTCCCGTCACTTTTGGTGGTATTTGTTTTTCTTGCAGAGAAATTGCGCCACAGGCAACATTTTCACAGAGAAATATATGTCATAAACAAAAATTTATTAATAAAATTGGCCGCAGGCTATTTTAAAAAAAAAATACACGTGAAGGTAGACACTTGTTAAAAAACTGCGCAGCAGACGATAAATTTTGCTTTCAAGACTAAAACGAATAATCCGGAACACCAGGACCACATCCCTGAATCCGGGAATATTCCAGCGAATCCAGGACGTATGATCACCACCCTACACCCTAATCTTCAGATTGTCACCCTAAGTGAAATTTCATTTCGGTGAAGTTTTTTTTTCCTTTTGGCGAGTTTTCCTTTCGGTGACTTTGATTTTTTGCGAATTTTTTTTCGAAAAAATTCGTACAATTCATAAATTCATAAAATTCATAAATTCATAAAATTCATGGTTCATTCGTCGCTTTTCCATACATACACGATTTTTTTTATGAATTTTCCTAAAAACTGTACAAAATATCGAGTATTTAGAACAGAGTTGCCCACCTTTGGCTCACTAAGCTCCTCACACGCTTAAAATTTTGATCCATAGCGACCGCGCATTTTACGCAGTTATGACCCATGAATCAAATACAACAGATTGCGCAAAGACGAGTTTCATTTTGGTAAACTTCTGCGCATGTCGTCACAAGAGCGTACTGAAATGTCATTGATATGAGATTTGTTCTGTTTTCGCCTGAAAACTGGAATTTATTCTGTTTGCTGCAATATAAATATTATTTATTTTTATAAATAGTAAAAAAATAGTCAAACAACAACAATGCCTGTGAATTTTTACTACACTTTGTGAAAATAAATGAAACATAGCTAAAATTTCTAGGTTAGAATTTTTTTATTTTTCCTTTTTCTTGTAGTTAAATGTTCACAGAGTTCTTTATTCAATTTACGTATGTATACGAAAATACATCCTCGATGTGAAAAAAAGTTTTTTTTACTTTAATATCACAATTATCTAAAGATTCAGACAGTGTTTCAGACATGATTAACCCATGAATAAGTTGTGTCCTCCAGCGGATTAACACTGCAGCATTGATTGCTTTGTCATGCAAAGGCTCCTCGTTTTATTGTAATAAAGCAGCAACTAATAGTTTTGACTGCTTTTCAGCCATCCTGGTTGTCCGACTTGAAGTTGCAACAGTTTCGGAAATGCTAAATAAAGTTGGAATAGCATTTACCTTCAATTTTCGATGATGTACAAACCCTGTAAAATATAAACATTACTTAGAGTTTTGCTATTTACTCATATCTTACCTATTTCATGAAATGTATGGAAACTCGTCTTTTCACTGCCTTTCTTTTCGTTGTTGCACACGGCACAAACACCCATTTCAATGTCTTAAATATTAAACACTTAGTTCTTGAGGTTAGTTTTGATATTACAGCACTTTTAATTACTTTTCAAACACTTAAAACTGAGATAAAACCACAAATTCTAAATTTTCCATAGACTTATTAAAGATCTACGCGCAGCTGACGTCACAATCTCTTGAGAGCAAAAATCCAACATGGCGGACCTGCGCAATGCGCAATCTGTTGTATTTGATTCATGGTTATGACCAATATTGTCATATTTTCATTTGTATCTCGTAAAAATTTGTGCAAAGCTCGAAGAGCGCAGAAAAAAATAGCAAATTCTATGGATCAAACCCATTATTCGTTCAGTAGCATTTCTGCTGTTGATGCGATTGGCTGTGTGCCCTTTTTCCTCTTGTAGACTGAGTTTCAGTGAGTTACAAACATCCCGTCAAACATCCCGGCAGGTGTCGTTCCACATGAGAGTAAATACGCGAGTAACTCTCAAAAAACCTCGAGAGTTACTCGCAGGAGGTTGTCCATTTGAGAGTTAATTTCGGCGATTTTTCTCTTTTCAAGACCAATATCTTAATTTTTTTGACATCTTGCTTTGGCGAGTTCTCGAGAGCTACTAGCAAAATTCAAACGCCGTTCGTTTCTGGCGAGCAACTCCCCGAGAGTTCATTGGCTGCGTGTCGACTAGAGAGTAGAATCACTTTTGACAGCTCGCAGAAACTAGCTCGTGAGTTTTTGCGAGTGTTTGCGAGTCTCTGCGAGCGACTCTCAGAGACGTTTCCATTTGCGAGTAGCTGCTATCGAGAGGTTCTCGCCGGCATTTACTTTCATGTGGAGCGGCACCTTAACCCCTGGAACCCAATGAATGCAACGCGAACGCAACGCCAACGCTGTGAACTGTCACGCAGCGCAACATTTCAGCGGCAGAGCCCAATGACAACTCGTGAAGTAGTACAAGTGACATAATATAAAGTAGTATAAAGTTGACAAAATTACAAAAATGGATAATTTTGAAGCTATAATTTACTTTGTTGGTCTTTATCTTTGTTATTTGTATGTTATTGCACTAAGGCTATCAATTTTTCCTCAAACGACATTTCCCCAACCTCACTTTATGAACTTTCAACGCAGAATTGCTGCGGCAAAGTTAGAAGTTTGCAAACTTTTGCGTTGTAGTTGCGTTCACTGCGTTCGCTGTGCTCACTTCAAATGATTTCTATGGAACAAACTTGTAAGTGACAGTTTCTGCGTTCGCGTTGCGTTCATTGGGCTCCAGGCATAAGTCTCTTTCATTTTTTGAATTAATTCATATAATTCATATTGGGTAAAGCCATTTTTAAGTATTGTCTAGATAATAATGGAAATTAATTTTGGGCGCCATTATAATTCTTTGCCAGAAGTGGACTTTTTTCTTTCGATATTCGTGAAAACAATTGATAAAATAAACGTAAAACATAAAAATGTCGAAAGTTTATTTGAATTCAAAGTTTGGTGATCCAATGTGTTCATATAATGTCAGCTTGCCACTGAGGACGTGAGAGCGCCACTATCTCAATTTTGTTCTAGTGTGGAATAAGAAACCAAAAAATTGCGACTAGTGGTAATTCAGCAGATATAAATCGGGCATCTCTGATTTAGAATACAACTTTTTAAACCTTGACCTCACATCAAAATTCAATTGGATCACTCTTTCGCACTTTCTAAATAAAAGAAATAGGATTTTTCGCGATTTTCCCGAAAATTGTACATATAAATTTTTTTCTAAATAGAATAAACTTTTATTTCTGTAAAAGAAGCTGTAACTATTTTGATTGAATTAACAAATTTTTAAACACTTCCATGAGTTTGTGAAAATTATTTTCGCTTCCATAAACTGACATAATAGAGCTTCCCTAAAAAGCTGTGAAAATCAAAAGAAAATCAATTCTGTAGCGTTTTTAAATCAAAAAATATCTGAATTTCAAATACATGCTTCAAAGATTCCTAGTAGATAATTCACTATCACTTCCGAGATTTAACAAATTTTTAGGAACATGATATTTTTTTTGCACAAAAAACTTACCTACATTTATTCTCTCTGGGAATTTCGTAAACTAGGACGTCAACATGAAAGGAGAAAAATGTAACGAAATATATCATATAAGAGCTAATTTCCTAATTAAAATGTTCACTTCAGTAAACATAGAATTTTTCAAAGTTTCACTTGTAAAGTTTCTCATTCACTATACTTAACTTGAGTTTTAGCTTACAAAAACCCTTACAATATCTTAACAGAAATTTTATACAATGGAAACTATTATAAATCGTATAAAAAGGAGCCTTCCTTTGACTTTGACTTTGATTATTAACAAGACTATAAAATATATGTGAACCTCGCTCGTATCATTATTTTACACGATATCAAGGTGATGGCATACTTTTACCTAAAACTATGAACAACTAATTAACAACTCTACAGATTTGTAACGTGGATTTTACTTGATATAATGTTGGTAAAGCTAAACATGATAAGATATTTAAGTGTGGGTTTATTTCGTATAGTAGATACGACACTGGCATGTGTAAATTTCAGGTGATTCTTGTACAGGTGTAATGATATAGAAGCAATATATCCTTTTTCAAGAATTATTTTTAGTTAAATTAGCAGAACAATCTCCTTGAGATACTGAAGTGACTATCTCATCTTTCATCCGTTCTATCAGTTGGTTAAATTCTACACTCCCTCATCTTATCCTTTTGTTTTTGTATCAACTTTCCACTCTTTCTCGACTTCAACATTCCGTTGGCTGGGTATCGGTGTGACAAAATTTTATCAGGTTGTACAACGGACTATAAAAGTTTCCATTGAATGGATTCCGTATTATGAGGTAGCATCAGGATTTAATAGCATCCTTCCACGTTTATATCCGTTTAGATCTCTTTCAAACACTAGCACTTCCTTGATATTCTTCCACCTCAACCACCTAAAAATTAACCCTTCTCCCCCTCCCCCTATTCTCATCCTTTTCTCTGTCATCTAAACAGGGGTTAATTTGTTTATACTGCTCGAACATACCAAAAAGTTTCCTTTCATCGAATCTCATTTTACACTTGAAAGGATTCTAAAGTAAATTAAAATTTTATACATAATGAAAATATCGCGCTATACTCACACATAAATACAACGAAAAAACATCAAGAGTAACAAGCAACAACAGAGAAATGGAAAAAAAATTTCAATAGATTAAATTTTATTCACACCAAAAATATTTCCCCGAAAAAGCTCGTTATTGAAAATCTTGTAAAGTAATTAATTTATTTACAACGAAAAACGTTCATCAACTCCATCTACTTACGAGAAATTTACTCAAGAAAGTTTCTTTATTTTTTTTTGCTTTGAGTAAAAGCGCTGAGAAACGACGATTTACTTATTTATCTTCATCGTTTAATGTTAACTTTAATTAAAAGAAAATATCATAAATGAATTTTTGGCTGAAATTTTCCAATTATAGGCCAAAAATCGTTGTTCTTCTCATCAGGTTGAATATTTTCCTACCTTTTGACGGTTTTCAAATAAATTGACCTTGGATGAAAATCTCCGTCGGACTGATTTAAACATTCGATGAAATTAAAAGTCTATACGAAAAAGTTTTATATTAATTAACTCTTTCACGGTCAATTCTGAAATATATTTTTCGTACGCACTGTAAACATTTCTGTGTAAAAATAAAATACCATTAATATTACAAAAAGTATACCCAAAGTAAAATGAATATTTATTTAAAAGGAAAAGTCAATTTTGCTGAAATTTTAATCAGATAAACTTTTTCCATGACAAAAGTTGTAATTGATTTAAATTTAATCAAATTGCTTTTTTATCTTTAGAAATAAAAAACTTTGTATCCAAATTCTGGAGTTGGAAATTGATAACGAATACGGAATTTTAAAAATGAGATTTACATGCAAAGGCAGTTTTGGTTATTTTTTTAATATTCTTAAACTAACCACCAAATATTTTAAGTCAAATTTTCGCTGTTAATTCTATTTAGAAAAAATGTGCTAGAGGCCTTAACCACTTCATGCACGGCGGCATGTTTTGAAAAAAATCGGCAAAAAAAAGTTTTTATCGTCTAAAAAGCTTAAGGCCCTTATTATGAATGTCAATTCACAAATTGATAGTTGATAATTATCAACTAAGTTGTTACATCGGTATTACGAATGGCAATCGGTGTCAACTTTATTGATAGCTGTCAACCAAAGTTGACACCGATTGACAGTCGTAATACCCATGTATCAACTCAGTTGATAATTATCAACTATCAATTGTGAATTGACATTCATAATAAAGGCCTAAATTGACTTTTTTTAAATGTTTCTTTAAAAAATAAAAGGTTTTTTAAAAAAATTGGGTATTTTTAATTTTTATATAGCGTTCTTTTGAAAATAAAAAATATCAGTTGTGGTAGACACAAAACTTTCCTCTGCAATATTTAGTTTCAGATAAAAGGTTTTTACACTAGCTTTCAGAAAAAATATTTTTATAATAGCTTTTTTTCGAGAACCGTTAAAGGTAGCTAAAAACCTTTAAAGGCAAAAATGCAGTAAATTTTATCTACTTTAAATTTGGTTATATGCATTTTTTTACAATAGCGCATGGTTTCCGAGAAATTTTCAATAAACATAATTATAAAATTTTCAACGAGAAATTTTCAAAAAACATAAAATATGTTGAAAACCGTTAGCGATACGTAAAAACCGTTTAAGTACAAAAATGTAGAAAATTTTATTTCCTTTAAATTTGGTTACATGCGTTTTTTCATAAAAAAGCGTAATTTTCGAGAGATTTTCAAAAAACTTAAAATTTTTCAAATATCTCTGAGCTAGGAGCTTGAAAGTCTTTCTAAATAAATTTTACGAAAATCCCAGTTTTCTGTCAACTTTTAGAAAAGTAACGTTAGCTATAAGAGGTATCCTCCACACCATTTTTTTTAAAACAGTTTTTTGAAAATTTCATGAAATTTCCGCTCTTTGGAAAAAAATTAACATAACAATAAACATTTCTACATTTTTTTGCTTTAACGATTTTTACATATCTCTAACGGTTCTGAAGATATTTGAAAAAAAATTGGTTTTTTGAAAATTTCTCAAAAACTATGCGCTTTTGGGGTAAAAATATGAGAAAATTTAAAGAAAATAAAATTTTCTGCATTTTTTCCTTTAACGGGTTTTTTTGTTCTTTAACGGTTCTCGAGATGGTTGAAAAAATAATATTTTTCACATATTTTTTCCGAAACGAAATATTGCAGAGGAAAATTTTGTGTTGATCGCAACTTATATTTTGAAATCGCTTTTCATTTCTGCTGATACCCTAAAGTAAATATGCGAGCAACTCTCAAAAGCTCTCGAGAGTTACTCGCAGGAAATTTGAGAGTTAATTTCGGCGATTTTTCTCTTTTCAAGACCAATATCCGTTCGTATCTGGCAAGCAACTCCCCGAGAGTTCAGTGGGTGCGTGCGCGACTAGAGAGTAGAATCACTTTTGACAGCTCGCAGAAACTAGCTCGCGAGTTTTTGCAAGTTTTTGCGAGTTTTTGCGAGTTTCTGCGAACGACTCTAACGCCCGTCGTACACTTGAGCTAAGCTATGTGAGCGAGGTTAACTATAGTTACATAGCTTAGCTGGGTTAGCTCACAACGTTGCACACTTGAGCTGAACTACGCGGCGATATTTAAATAAATGTATGCCATCAGTTGTATGCAATTGGCACTTACACATTTATGTCCACATAATACTACACTTTTGCAAACACCGATTCTACACTGTATAACGACGAAAGTGTGTATATGTTAGTTTCAGCGATGCCAGCGAAGTCGTTCGCGTAGTTGAGGTCTGAACTACGCGAGCGAGCTTAGTCCGTCTCGCCCATGACTAGGCGACGTAGTTTCATAGTTTCGCTAAAGTGTGCGGTCACCAATGTAAATGCTAATGATTTTACTCTCACCGAGAAACTTAGCTCACGTAGTTGAGCTCGCTTAGCTGAAGTGTGCGACGGGGGTTAGGGACGTGTCCATTTGCGAATAGCTGCTATCGAGAGGTTCTCGCCGGCATTTACTCTCATGTGGAGCGGCACCTTAAGTAACCAAAAATGGTCACATACCGGTTACGCGACTGTCACACAACGTAAGTTATAAAATATATGGAATTTCAATTTGGTCACAATACCGTCATAGTGACGTTACTATAACGTTTAGCTGACCGTTTTTGGCCAGTTATTTTGTGACTGTCTTGACAAAGTCAGGGTTGCGCAACCGTTTCCGCGAAGCATTTTTGTGACGTATGTTACAGACGGACAAACAGACTGATGCCAACGGACGTACAGACAGACGGAGGGACATGCGAGAATCAAAATCTTTTATTATCCCTAACAACCTAATGTAGTTCAGTTTTGTGTCCGATGATGGGGTCGATGCTTTACAAACGGTATACTAAATCTAATATACTTCTATATGACATATCATATAGAGTATAAAAACTTAGTCTTGGTTTTGATGATAAAAAGTAAATAAATTACCACGTTTAGTAAAAAAACTGCTGCAACGCTTAAAAAGAGATTTTCAGGCTTCCCGTTTTTTTAGCTTATATTTTTTCCAAACAAATAAAGTAAAATAAACTTATGATGACGTTAAAAAAACTTTCTTTCTAAATTGTTTTGCGTTTTGAAACTGTAATAAAAAAAATAAAATAAAGCCGCCAAAAGAAAATTTAAAAGAAATATATTAAAAAAGGGTAAACCGTGCATGCAGGCAGCCAACCCTAAAATTAAATGTCTTCGCCATTAAAATAATAAACATCGTTTATGACAACAATAAAAATGAACTTTAATAGCGTTATTTTGCATTCAAATACCTCTCTATCGATTTCAATTTCGCATCCAGTTTTCCAACACCATTCGAACCGGAAAAATTATGCGAATTACACTTTCTAAGGGAAAAACAAAACCCCGAAATAAAAAACATATACATATAACAAACGATTACCTGAAAAACTTTGACGACAATTGACAGCCCTTAAAATTTCATTTTTATAGAATTATGCCATAATACGGTCGTCATTATGGGTGCTTTATATAAAATAAAGTAGGGTAAATATTCGGAATTGACTCCTCTCGCCCCAAATTTACCCAAAAAGGCGAAAAAGGATTCTCCCCACAATCCCCAGGTGACACTTATCAGTGAAAGAACGAAGCGGTTCGCCAAGAAAAGTTGAACGAAAGAAAATCTGCCTCGTTTTTCAACGGAAGCGCTTCGAATTTTCTTTAGAGATTTGCTATACATTTTCCTGATTTTTTTACCGGTTATTTAGACTATCAACTTAAACCGTATACGAAACGATGGCGAACATATTGGCTGATAAAAAGCAACTCAGAACCAAGCTCTATACATTTTTCCACGTCGGTCTCAATTCCTCTATCATACCGCCGGCCGCCCTCTTCAATATCCTGTTTTCAGGAGAAAAAAACCGTACCACTAAAGGTGGATGGTGGATGGCAGTTGCTGGATGTCGGATACTGAACGAATGTTCTTCACAATTTTTTATGTGATCTCAATTTAACGTTGGCCATAAAAAGTGAAATTTTATAATCAAAACCCAGAGAGTGTGGTTACTGTGGAAGACTGTGGCTGTGGCGACGACAATTTACAACCACTGTCGGTTACATAAATTTTCTTTCCGTAAACAAATCGCAAAAAATTGATTTTGGCGCCTTTTTTTACTTCCTCTTGTCGTCCGCCGCCATTGAAATCAAGAATAAACGCACCGCATCGGCAACGCTTCGAAGGTGTTTCATAACTTCTGCTCAGATGATGAACATAAGAAATTGCTGGAGGTAATCTTAAGGTTTGTATACAAATGTGGATGCTGCCAGCTGCTCGTATAATTCAGAATTAAGGTATTCGCTCTTAATTTCTATATTTTTTTTTTTACATGTTTTGTATTATGCCTTTACTGTGAGACGACAGTAACGAGAACTGTGATTTATTGAGGCAACGTTTTTAATGTACGAAAGTTGTTTTTTATAGCAAGCAATCACGTTACAAAAGAAATTTCTACTTAGCCGGATTTCCATTTTACACAAGAAAATTTCAGGAGTCACATGTCAACCTAGTTTCTAAATTGAACCGCAATTTAGGAGAAAGAACACTTTTGAAAATTGTATAGAAGTCTTGACTTTAAAAATATGTTGTAGGACATGTATTAAAAAAGGAATGAAATTTTCAAAACCGTAGACACATCAAAAGTTTTGCCTTTACTTTTGTTTTACTTTTAAGATCCATAACAACAATAATAACGAAAAACAAATATCAGTTGCGATATTTAGTTTCGGAAATAATATTTAAAAATAATATTTTTTACAAATATCTCAAGAACCGTTAAAGATACGTAAAAACTGGTAAAGGAAAAACTGCAAGAAATTTTATTTTCTTTAAATTCGGTTATATGTGTATGTGTTTTTCAAAAAAAACTACGATTTTCGTAAAACTGCTTCACAAAAAATTTCAAGTCGGTAGCTCAACGCGTTCTCGAGGTATTTAAGATAAGTACAACTGACAGACCGACAGACAGATGCTCTGATTAGGACGAAATCTGTTTCAGGCCAAATTATGAGAACATTTTCCCAAGCATACACAAAAATGCGTTTTATCATTTTCTTTTTAAAAAATGGAGGGGACGTTAAATACAGGTTTTGCCCCCGGGCACCGTTTTTCCTTGTGCTGCAGGCCGCAAGTTTTATTAATGAGGAACACAACATCTACCTATCACCGATTACTAGCCTTGTTAGTTTTTGAGTTCGGCATGCTTGCATTTTAGAATAGTCTGAATGGAAAAGGACTAAAATAAAAGTTTCGCCTGCGGCGCATCTTCTTCTCTGGGTGATTTTGAATGGGTGATTTTGAAGTACATTTGACTTTAGAAGTACGAGGGCAGTCCGATAAGTACTTAGCCTCATCGCCCGACGGCGCCACTATCGCAGGAGAAATTTACTATCTTGTAGTACATTCTCATAGACGGCTACAGTCAAAATTTCAGCCGAATCGAACTCGTAGTTTTGTTTTGACCGCGTATGGAAGCGGGCGTGTCTGCGGATTCCAGAAAAATGGAAAAAGAGCAATATCGGTCGGTGATTCGATTCTTGTTTCTGGAAGGGAAATCGCGCAGCGAAATCAAAGAGCGCTTGGATGCTGTGTACGGTGACTCTTCTCCTTCGATGGCGACCGTCAAAAATTGGTGTAACGAGTTTCAACGTGGTCGCACGTCGGTTTTTGATGAGCCACGCCCAGGTGCTACGAAAACGGCTACCACGGAGGATAACATAACAAAAATCCACGATCTCGTATTGGCAGACCGCCGATTGAAGGTGCGCGAGATAGCTGAGACAGTAGGCATCTCAAAAAACCACGTGGGTCATATCCTGCATGAAATTTTGGGCATGAGAAAGCTGTCGGCGCGATGGGTGCCGCGTTTGCTCACTCGGGACAACAAGCGCAACTGTGAAACCACTTCACAGCAGTGTTTGACGCTGTTTAAGCACAATCCGAAGGAGTTTCTGCGTCGTTTCGTGACCGTCGACGAAACATGGATCCACTGGTACACACCAGAGACTAAGGAACAGTCGAAACAGTGGACTTTACCCGGCGAACGTGCTCCGAAGAAGGCGAAGACTGTCCTATCTGCCGGAAAGGTGATGGCCACGGTTTTCTGGGATTCACAAGGTGTGATCTACATCGACTACCTGGAGAAGGGCAAAACGATCACAGGGCTCTACTATACCGAATTATTGGGCCGATTCGATGCCGAATTGCAGAAAAAACGGCCCCATTTGGCGAAGAAAAAAGTGCTCTTCCACCATGACAACGCACCGGCCACGGCCAAATTGGTCGAATTGGGCTACGAACTGCTGCCCCATCCACCGTATTCTCCATATTTGGCCTCGTGCGACTTCTTTTTGTTTCCAAACTTGAAAAAGTCACTCGCCGGGCAGAAATTTGAGTCGAATGAGGAGGTCATCGCCGCTACGGAGGCCTACTTTGCAGACCTCGAGAAAACGTATTTTTCAGACGGGTTAAAGAAGTTGGAGCATCGCTGGGTCAAGTGTATCGAGCTAAAAGGAGACTATGTTGAGAAATAAATGGTCACTTTTCCAAAATTTTCGTTTGTTTTTTGTTGGCTAAGTACTTATCGGACTGCCCTCGTACATCATAACTTGGCAGAATTCTCCAAGAGATAATATTTTATAACGCTTAATATCATAAAAATATAACAAAGTTGTAAATTTGCCCAATTTCTGAAATATCACTTTCATTTCTTTACATTTTATGGATCCTCGTGTCTTTTTATAGACTCAGGGATGCCAAAAAGTCATGTAATTTGACAAAAATAAAATTCATTGTGCATACTTTCGAATTGGAATAATTTTTTTTTTCTTCTTTTTCAGAAATTTCACTCGCAGCTAGGAAGCATAGGATGTTCACCAAAGTTGTCTTGCTCTTGATTTACAACAGTTTAACACCCCTGAGTTGTACGGAAGCTTTTAAGCTTCACACCAACAACACTAACGACACGGAACAACGAGCTTTACGGTCTAAACGTAGCGGTCCATCGCTTCGCTACACGCTTTTCAATCCACTAGTAGATGTCTCGAATGCACAGCTTTTGGACGAACCGGAACTGAGGCCAAATCAATGTGGCACCCGGTCCGTCCGTTACCACCCCCAACGTTCTGCTCGCATCATTGGTGGACAGGAAGCGCCATACGGAGCCTTTCCCTGGCAGGTGGAAATCCAGATGTTTAACTATGAGAAACGGAAGTTCGAACATCACTGCGGAGGGGCGCTGATTGGGGAACGAATCGTCGTCACCGCTGCACATTGTCTGCAAGTCCCGAAACTCGAATACTTGCGACTGGTTTTTGGGAATCACCTCCTGGCCGAAAGGGATTTGTTCGAGCATGGATTCAGAGTTGATGCTATCCTGATGCATCCCAAATATCGAACAAGTAAAGAAACAAAAATAATTTTCTGCACTTCACCCTAAAGGATTTTGTTATCCTATTATTAGATGGTCCCTACAGTAACGACATTGGACTGCTGAGAGTCCGGACGCCACACACTCTCGGGATATCCTTTAATACTCACATCCGGGCGATTTGTCTACCAGAGCGCAGTGAAATGCCGTCGCCTGGAACCTGGTGCTCCATCACAGGATGGGGCGCTCATCAAAGTAAGTAGGATAATAATCTCATTATTCCCAAGGATCTCAGTTTTGTTTCTATTTTCTGTTTGCCCGCCAATTTCTTCGCGGGAACTTGAAAAAAAGCAGCTGAAGACTTAAAGAATGTTGCTGGTGTTCTGAGAGCCGCTGCGGTTCCTATTCTTGATCTGGACACTTGTCGGATGAGTTCCATTAATGGTGGTCGCACACAAGAAATCCTGGACACAATGCTCTGTGCCGGTGAGTTTAATTAGTGGTTTTTTTTTTGTGATTTCAAAAACCCATTCAAAATTAACTGTTTTTGTAGGATTCCTTCAGGGTGGCGTAGATGCTTGTGGAGGAGACTCTGGGGGCCCACTGGCTTGTGAATTCGATGGTAAATTTGTTTTAGCGGGAATCGTTTCCTGGGGCGATGGTTGTGCCAAGAAAAACCGCCCCGGTGTTTATACAAGAGTAGATGCATTTCTTGACTGGATTCACGATGCTATGCAGCGATTGTTACGAATGTGATACATTTTTTTGTTAGATCTATTGTAGTTTTATTTATT
This sequence comes from Chrysopilus asiliformis, assembly GCA_964034945.1. NCBI lineage: Eukaryota > Metazoa > Arthropoda > Insecta > Diptera > Rhagionidae > Chrysopilus > Chrysopilus asiliformis. The sequence continues at coordinate 91,489,677 of OZ035962.1, forward strand.
TATTTTTTTTTGTTTTTGTTTAACAAATTTTATTCGAACTGTTTTACATATTTTTTTACATTACGCTATTTTCATCAAATAAATGCATTTTCTTTGAAACATTTTTCTTCTTTAAATATTTTTCTTTGATAGTTTTCGATATACAGTGTGACCTCGGTAATCGCAACTATAGTGACAGATCCTGTTGCAATAACCGAGTCAGTTGCGTTAACCGAGTCACAACATTGCCTGCCAATTTTAGTTTTCGTGTGTTTTTTTGTTGGCACAGACTTGTTTTGTAACTGCCATTATTTAATAAATGAAAACAAGGAACAGAGAATAAAGTCAATAAAAGATTTCCTGTAACTATTTTTTATCTTTTTTTGGCCGAAACAGTATCAGATTATAAAAAAGTTGCGTTAATCGAGTCCACCTCATTTGGAAGTTGCGTTTATTGAGTCAACAGTGTAAAATTTTAGGTGTTGCGTTAACCGAGGAGTTGCGTTCTTCGAGGGTTGCGTTTACCGAGGACACACTGTAATCGCAACAAAACTGATTTTTTTTTAATTAACCGTAAATCTCGAAATCGGTTTGAGATATCGAGTTCTACTCAAACACAAAAGTGTAGGAAATTTTACTATCATCAACTTTTGTCATACATAAGACTGTAAAAAGTGCGTAGTTTCGGAGTAAATCGTAAAAATCGCAAAGTTTCAATTTCAAGACTCAGAGCTCAAGTTGTTTTTGGTAAATCTTGTCGACACATAAATCTTGTGCGAACAGACAAAAAGAAATTTGTGTAATATGACTCTAATTGAGGCGTTAAAAGCTAGAGTGGACCAACCCACATGTCGAAATCGTGAATTTTTTTGTGTTTGAATCACTATTACGAGTGAGTTTTTAGACAAAAATGTTTGGATGCACCAAAAAACGTTTCAACATTGAGTAATAAAGTCCACAGATTTTTTTTTATAAAAATGTTCAGTCAATAATAGTACAGAGTGGAAAAGCTTCAAAAACTCGATTATGTGGGTTGGTCCACTCTAGCTTTTAACGCCTCAATTGATTTATGGTTTTTCGTTTTGGTACCTAAAATTTCAAAATTTGGTTCTCGTTTTGGTTTCAAAAATTTCAAAAACTTTGTTCTGGTTTTGGTGTTGGTCTCTGAATTCCACAAATTTAGTTCAAGATTCTAAGATTTACACTATGAAAAATTTGGGCTTATAGGTCATCTGGAGTATTTTACTTCAATCGAAACCATTTCTATTCAAGTCGAAACCATTTCTATCCTAGATACGTTCCACAAAAAGAGCGCGCAAACCGAAACCGCGCACTGTGAACCCTACTTTGTATGAAATTTTGGGGTTATGAACATATTTTTTTAAACGAAAATTATAAAAACATCCGCGCAGTTGCGAAATTTTTACCGCGCAGTTCGAAATTTTTGTATTAAAAACTTAACTGCGCAGTTGCGAAACCGCGCAATTAAAAACCGCGCAGTTAGAAACCGCGCAGTAAGAAACCGCGCAGTTGGAGGAATTACTGTATAATAAAATTAATTTTCGATTTAAACGATGGGAAGTTTTTTTTTATTTTGAAAATTTCAAAAGTTTGGCTGGGCTTGGTTCACTAAATTTTTACTAGTTTAGTGATTTTTGTTCTTACAAAAGAATGGTAGATATGTTGACTGTTTTTTGGTACTAGATTAAAAAAATAATACTGGACTGTAAAGCGAATACAGGAAAAAAAAATATCGATCCTAAAAATTCAAATGTGAAGCAAACGGAACCATGGAAAAAATCGGGTATCTGGTTTGGTTTTTGGTTACAGCATTTGTTTTAAAAAATGGTTTGATTTCGGTTCGCTTTAGCCATCTTTTCTTAAAACCGATTTGGTTTTAGTTCATTTCGGACATCTTATTTTCAGAATGGTTTGGTTTATGGTTTGGTTTTGGTTCACTGAAATTTTAATGGTTCAGCGGTTTTTGCGTTAGTTCAGAAAACCAGTTTGCATCTTGGTTTCCCAGCATGTTTTTTTGGGACATTGGATTGTTGGATCCTCGCATTTTGTGGCTTGAATTTTACGTTGTGCATAAATCGAGCTTTGCCCGCACTTTTTTATACTACGTAACGTACTTTGTATAATAAAGTAAACATTTAAAAATGCTGGACCATGCTGCTCAAGCAAGATTGCACAACCAATATAGAAAATTAGAGATTTCGAATGCAGGTGGGGCCAATGCGAAACACGAAGGTGTTCATAGGTAATCCCGCGCACGAAAAATATTAACACCTACACCATTTTTTTTTGCTGAAGGAGTGTATATAAATGCAGTGAAGAAAATTTAAAAAAAAATATTTGTAACCAAAATTAGTAAGGATGTCTATACTTTCAACAATCGAACGTAGCAAATTATTTGTCCAAAAAAGCATTAATAAATATTTTCCCTCACATAAGCTACGCAGGTCATCATCAGTTTTTCTTCGAGCAGAAAGCAACGTTATTCAATTATATCGCGATAAAAGAAAGAAATTTTACTCAACCCCCTTTTAAATACTTGGGGGATGCCTACTTTAGTCTGATGGCTTACGTTTCCACATTCACTGGGCAATTGGCTTTTCATACAATCTTTCAGGTGCGACCAAATGACGACGTCTATGACCATGCGCACAATAAATAACTAACGTCTGCTGGTAAAGGAAATTCTAAATCAGGGGTAAATTGAATATATCACCTTTAATTATTCACACTCATACAGCGATGGAAGCGCAAGGGCTTTTTGAATTTTGCTTAAACTGGAATTCACGCATGCGTATATTTGTAATAGCGTGAATACATCAAAATTATAAGTGAGAGGGTTTTATTAAAAAAAATTACATAAAACAACAATTTACCATATTAGACTCAAAAAAAAAAATTTATGCAAAATCGATAAAAAAATTGTTGATAATAAAATTACTTTTATTCTAGCATTCTAAACTATAAAAAAAAAATCTTTTATCTATACTCAAGTGACTTATAGTACTTGTTTGTCCACTATATTCACAGTACTTACATTAAAAAATATCAGTTGTGATCAATACAAAACTTCACTCTGCAATATTTAAGTAGTTTCGGAAAAAAATATGTAAAAAATATTTTTTCCAATATCTCAAGAACCGCTACAGATACGTAAAAATCGCTAAAGAGAAAAATGCAGAAAATTTTATTTTCTATGAATTTTATTATATACATTTTTTCTCAAAACCGCATAGTTTTCAAGAAATTTTCATAAACTGTAATTTTTCAAAAACAAATGTATGGGAGGTACCCGTTATAGCTTAAGGTGATTTTCCAAAGATGATAGAAAACTACGATTTTTGTAAAACTTATTTACAAAAAAAATTTCAAGTCGCTAGCTGAACGCGTCCTCGAGTTATTTAAGATACGCGTAAACGGAGAGACCGGTCATTTTTTTTTTCTTTCTTTGACTTTCTGTCATGGAATGAAGGTTTAGAGTGAAATCTATATAAATTGAAATAGTAGAGCACCTGGAAATTTATACTACTTGAGCAAGTTTCCAGCTAACCAAAGACTGGCTTAGACAGGTTCTACTGTGATATTTACGAAGTCTATTAAAAGTCTTCGAAAAAGTTTTTGGAGATAAATTTCTAGCATGTATGTTAAATTAAATCACCATATTTTTTTCCATCGATATTTTAGAGCTTATTTTGCCTAATTTAATTCGAATATACAACATAAATTTGTTCATTTTTTAATGCTATTTGCTCAGAATATCACAAAAACTAGAGCCGTTCCAGCCAAACCATTGGGAATCAGTGTTCCTAAATTACCCTAAATTGACTTTAATATTAAATTAAATTAACAAAAAAGTCTTTTTGTTGCTTTATGTTATCACTATTCTATTTCAAATTTCTTGACATTCTAATACGCCCAAAATGGAATTTCCTGAGGTTACATAAAGGATATCAATTAGAAAAAATCTTGAAAAATACAAGTACAACCAAAATGTAAAGATTTATTGGTTAAAAATCACAAAATTCGAGCGAAAATCCAATCTTCTCATTTGAAAATACAGTAGAATCGCGATAATTCGTACCCCGATAATTCGTATATCCCGCTAATTCGTATGAATTTGCTGGTCCCTTGAAATACGAATTATCGGGATTCTACTGTACTAGTAAATCTATTGGTTTGGGGAATATGTTCGTAGCATTTTTATATTTTCTTTTGTTTTACAACGATTTTTTGCTGTTAGACAAAGTGTATAATATTCATTCGATAGAGATTTTTCTGGTCTACAAAACTGTGCTAATCATTTTTTGAGTAATTTAATTTTTTATTATTTTTCTGGCTTGAAAATGGAATATCCAGGAGGTAAAAATCAGCATTTTCGACACCTGCTCTTCTTCGCTTTTCAACGAGGCCAAACAGCTGCTGAAGCAACCCGGGACATTTGCAACGTATACGGAGAAGGTGTCATAGGCGAGTCTACAGCACGGAAATGGTTTGCAAAGTTCAAATATGGCGATTTTGACGTCGACGACACGCCCCGCAGCGGAAGACCTTCTGAATTTGACGAAGAGTGTCTCAAAGCACTTTTGAAGGAGGACGGTAGGCAAATGCTCGAAAGGAATGCCACGGTCAACAAAGAGCTCTACATAGCCCAGCTACACCGCGTGAAAGAGGCTATTCGACTGAAAAGACCCCATCGACAAGGCCAAACCATACTCCTTCATGACAACGCCAGGCCCCATGTTGCACAAGCCGTCAAAGCCGCACTCCAAGAGCTCGAATGGGAGGTCCTTCAGCATCCACCGCATTCTCCGGGCCTTGCACCGACGGATTACCATCTTTTCCGCTCCTTGTCGAACCATATGGGGGGTGTTACCATCGACAATGAAGAGGACCTTAAAAACTGGCTCAACCACTTCTTCGATACCAGACCCGGCGATTTTTGGCACAACGGCATCGACAAATTGGTCGAGAGGTGAGAGGAGGTCGTAAACAGCAACGGCGAATACATAATTGATTAATTTATTGTTATAATTATTGATTTTTGTTTAAATAAAAGTCTTAAAGGTAAAACGCTACGAACTTATTCCCCAACCCAATATATGCCAACAAATATAGAATCCCTATAACCTACGCTCAGAGGGAAAAAAGGCCATATGAATAAAATCATTGTTAAATCAACAAAAATTTGACAAAATAATTTTGTTGAATTAAGGGAAATTTATTTTTCGGTGAATGAAAAAATTTGTTGTATGGATAAAATCTGTGTTAAATTAATCAAATTTTTGTTGAAATCACAAAAAATTGTTAATAATTTATAATCGTTCAACAAAAAATTTGAAATTTTAGCAAAAATAAATTTACGGTGAGCCAGCTTCCATACCAGAAACCGGCTTCTGATGGAGTTTTCAGGGCAAACAAACATGCCTGACCTATTGGGGGGAAATTGGATGTGAAAACATCCACAAAAATATAATAATATATAATAATATTTTTGTTATATCGCTACTTCGGAGGAAGACTGTCACAACTTAAAAAACAAATAAAAAAAATTTAAGAAAAACTGTCATAAATCAAATTTTTTTGGGCTGTAAAAGGTGTTAGGATGGTGAAACCTAAGTAAAATTTGCTTAAAAGTTAGTACTATTAACCATGCAAAAGCTTGTTACTGTAGATATTTTCTAAATATCAGAAATACTAACACAAAATATCAGAATAACTTTAAAACGTCATTTCCCAAAATTTACAATTTTTGAGTTGTGACAGTCTTCCTCCGAAGTAGCGATATTATTTTTTGTTTTTGCAGACCTATAAGCCAAGAAATTCCAATAGGATTATTTACAAATGATATTTTGTTAAATCAAAAAAATGACAACAAATTGTTATATTGCAATTTTTTGTTTATCAAACAATTCTTTTATAAATTTAACAAAAAAATTGTTGGGAATCATAAAACGAGGTTTTTGTTATATTATCTTTTATGAGTGTAGAATCCATTTACGCTTAGTGTAGGAAAATATGGAATATTCAATGCGCACAAGTGAACCTGAACAAGTTTCCTGTTTATAGTTCAGCACAACATAAACCCATTCGACACCCCAATTGAACCGAGCAGCAGCTAAACGACTCGCCACCTTATCATCCCTTTTTCGACGAAAGTAAAACAAGCAAAGTCAGCTAACCCTAAACTTCTAATTTATCTCGGATGGTGACTTTGCTTCCTACTTTTCGTCTCTTATGCATGTCACAGACAGGAAGCGCATGCGTCCTTAAACTCACAACAAGAATAAAGTTCGGTTCTGCGCGTTGTCATGACTTCCGTACTTCACTCCCCAGCCACCCTAGTTATCTCTTCGTTGCGCATTTATCTGGACAACATTATCTGAGGGTGATATGCGCGGTTTCAATCGGCGCGCATTCACCCAGCAAGGATATCGATCGACCTTTCAGAATTACGTCATAAGCGTAAAGCCGTGGACTAAGCAGTGGTGGTGCGCATGTGCATCAGGAGAACCTGCGCAATTTTTCAACCCCTTTTGTGACGCGTTGCCATTGCTTCTTTGGCTTGTGTGTGTGTTTGTGTGTCTGTTTATAGGGCAATAAAAAAAACAACAGCATACGCGACTAACGACGGCGGCTTCGCGACACTTAAACCAGAGGCAGTTTTCCTTTCTCCGCTGGCCTAGTGACAGGCGAATTGAATTTTGTGCGCCGGAAAAATTCTCTACTGCAATAAAACCAGCAACACCGCCATCGATTTTCCTCGATTTTCCACAATTTACAGTAATTTGCTAACGTTTTTCACTTTTCTGGTGTAATGATGACTACACGTCGAAAAAGCGAGATGTGGATATCGAATAATCGTGTCCTGGTCGGCGGTAATAAAAGAATTCACGGCCGAAATCCAAACTTCGAGACGGAAGAGACGAAGGTGTTAATTTCTCTTTGGGGTGATCCCAAAATTCAAAAGACTTTGATTACCACCCACAAGAAACATCCCGTTATTGTTAAGCTAGCCGAGAAGATGCGTGAGTTCGGCTACTATCGTTCGCCCGAGGAGATAAACACAAGGATAAAAAATCTGAAGTGCTTCTACAATCGGATTAAGAAGGACCTCGAAATAGGAACGACTACGGATCCGACATGGAAGCACTACGCCGCAATGGAACAGATTATGACGCGACCGATTTTTAGTGTGCGTCCGGATGAGATCCCGAAACCCTCGGCCCGTTACAAAATGGAGGAGGAGGCGAGTGGCGGGGAGGTGGCCGAATCTAAACGCAGGAAGGGTAACGGGAATGGGGCTGACGATAGTAGCACCAGCGAGGATGACGAGGAGCTGTTCACGCAGGAAATGCTTTTGGATACGATGGACGAAAGCGAGGAAAAGCCAGACACTTCCGAAATCGACATCGGCCAGGGGCAGCAGGACGAAAACAACGACGAGGACGATGACGTCGAAATTAGTGCATTGATTGAACCCAAGCAGGAGCCCATCGATATTGATGACGACGAAATGGAAGTCGAGAAGGAAAGGTGAGTGGGATCAAGATTTTTCCCCAATTGTAAACGAAACGCAAGTAAACTATCGCCACAACGCACTCAGAGACGGTTCACTCTTCTAAATATGAGTGGAGTGAATGAGTTTTCGCTTCACTTTCGTAGCTTTCGTAACCGCGAGCACGTGGCCTTTGTAAACAAAGTGCCTACCGGCAGGGGAAAATTTTTGTCGTAGGACATTTAGCCGTGTGTCAGGCGCAATGCATACTGAATTTGCTGGAAAGAATTTGGTTCTTTTTTCGAACGTGGATTTTGAATGTGTGATTTGCTTATGCGATAAATTTTTTTATCTAGTTTTAATATAGGGTGAAGGAGGTTTAAATGAGGAGGTTTAAATGTTTTATCTTTAAAAAATCAATGTTCCTTTTTTCTTTTACTAAAAACACTGTACAACAAAATGGAATTGCCTTTTCAGGACTGGCGATATGTTAAGTTGTTTCGACTAATTAGGGGCCGCTGAGCACAAGGTTTTGCTCTACCACCTGGAACAAAGTTTTGATCTATCTTTTCTAATTAAAAGCTTTTATTTAGCTTGCCTTCGTGTTTGTTTGTCTGTTTGTTTGTCAGATTCAAATCATGCAATCAAATTTTAACCCACTCATCCGATTGACTTGAATTTTCCACATATACGTAAATACGATGACAATACAATATTTTCACTACTCCGTCCTTTTTAGGATAAGGAAAGGTCCTGTAAGAATAACGTGATTATCCTTTTCTCCAAATTTTCCCGGAAAAATCGCATTTTGGGAGTTTTTGAGATCGCTGAATCCGAACCTGACGTTAAGAAGCCCGGAAGGATAGCGGAAGGTTCTGATATGATGATGTGATTATCCTTTTCCTGGTATTTTCCGAGAAAAAAATCTCATCTTGGGATTTTTGGGATCGCTGAATCCAATTCTGGCATTAGGAAATCTGTAAGGATAACGTAATTTTTTTATTTTTTTTTTTCAAATGCGCAAATGACTGAGTGCCTCTACTGAACCAAAATCATTAATTTCCTAATAACTTTAATTCCAGTGTTGTGGAAGAAGCATCCGACATATTCCCAAAACTTTCAGCTTACCTACAAATAACCAGTAGCGGCGCATCATCGACCAGCATAGCAAACTCACAAAATAAAATCATAACAACGCTCGCGAATTCAGCAAACAGCAAAGACATTAACACATCAATCGCAAACGCCATCAAATTATCACAGCCCATAATGATAACGACTCCCCAAACGGGAGTCAATCGACAGCAAGGACAATTATCCCTTGTCCCTACGAATTTTCTGCTCAAACAGCCCCAACAACAGCTTCAAATTCGACCACAACATCAACACATTCTCTATACAAAACCGGCAATGACAGCGAATCAAGCGGCCCAAGGATCAGGACAAATGCCAATGAAAGTCCTTCTGGTAAACACTCTGCAAAAGACCCCCGGAGCGACGACAGTGCAAGCTTCAGTCACCGATTCACATTCACAGCCAAAGATTTCCTCGGTTACCACAATCAAATCGAATGTTCTTCCAAACGTTGTCAACGGCAATGATATTCATCAAAAGCCGAAACCTATGACAGCAAAACCTACACTAAAACCAAAGTCTGAAGGAACCGTAGGTCAGTAAAATATTTTTTTCTAAAAACTTATGATTCAGATTGTTTTAACAAAAAAAACTTACTTTCTTTTAGGTCTTCGCGGTTTATTAACACAATTAGTGCAATTACAAAACGAAAGCTTGGACGTTGCAAAACAACGTTTGGAAATTGAAAGACAGAGATTTGATTTCGAGAAATCCATAGCGGAAAGAATAATTAGCGCTTTACCGATGTTTCAAAATACACAAACTGCGCAAATTCCACAGCAATCGCAAGATTACATTCCACCATTGCTAATTCCAAAGATTGAAAAGGAGGATTAGGCATTTTTTTTTTACATTTTCTACTTTAATTACTTTGAAGCATGTCTCAATTTTTCACATTGCATCAATAATCATTTGAAATACAAAAAAATATGTACATAAAATGTGATAAAAAAAACAACTTAATAAATTAATATTTTTAAATTTTGTGTTTTTATTCATAACTACATCGAAAAATTCTACTAATTAATAACTTAAATATAGATCAAAAAAAAGTAAACCAATTAGATATATAAATATTTTTTTACAAAATCGAATTGTGTTAATTTGTGCATTCGTTAATTGCTAAATGTTCATTCGTTCCAAATCTCTGATCTCCATAATGTCAGTTTTTAGCCTTTGTTTCACGATTTCACGCCAAATTGCCTCTCTGTCTCGATTATCTTTGACTCCCATCCGCTGTAGAGAATTGTCTGTGATGCGTAGAAGTGCTCGTCCGGTTATTTCATGCTGGGAAGTTAAAAATGAGGATATTTTTTGAAAAAATAATTATTGATACGTCGATTTGAAAAAAAAAACATAACAAAAGCTATAATTGCCAATCTGGCAATTATTGAAAACCCGTATGGTGATTTAAGTGAATGGCGAACAGTTTTATCAAAATTCCACTTTGAAGTCAAATTTTCCAATAGGATTTTTTAAAATTTATTCCAATCGGATTTTCATGTATGGGAGTTTTATGTAGAATCATATCCTAAATAACTTTTGTTCTTGGACTTTTTTGATAAAATTCGCCGTTTTTGAGATATTCAGAAAAAAAGTTTTCGTTCGTATGGGGGGTACCCCCCCTGATGGTCCATTTTTGCCCATGAACGAATTTAGCCTCGCATTTTACGAAAAACGAATCTGCGCAAATTTTCAAGTCTCTAGCTCAATCCGTGCGCCTGCAATCCGCGCCACAGACAGACAAGCGGACAGACGGACAGACAGACGGACGGACATGCAAAAATTAATTATTTTTATCATTCTAAACTCACTGGTGTAATTCATTTTTGTGTGTGATGATGGGATCTTGGCGTTACAAACGGTAAGGCAAAGTTAATATACCCTTTGGTTTCACCATACGGGTATAAAAATTGTGTAAATTCTGAATAATTACAAATAAATTGATAAATATTCAAAAAAGTCAATTATACAAGACATTGGGGCTGGATTTTAGCAGCAGTTCTAGGCAATTTTAGAACTGCTAGAACTTCTAGGACAGCATTTTTCTAGCCTGAAGCTTTAAACGGCATTTTGACACTTAAAAGTTTTGAGGAATCAAAACTTCAAAAAGAACAAAACCTGGAGTTAAGTATCTCCGAAAACTATTATAATACTTTCAATTTAAAAGTGTGTTTGACATCGGCATCTAAAAGCTTTTAAGATCCCTACAACGTATTTTCCTTAAAAATAAATTGGCCTGCGGTGCATTTTATCACTGTTTTGCCTACGGCGCAATTTTTATTATATACCGAAGGACTAAGATACCCTAATTTTTTTTATCTAGATAATCCAAGCATCAATTTATGCTTTTATCCAAACATCAATGCAAACTTCTATTGGGTCGGTCTTTCAAAATTCCATGCACAAGAAAAAATCTTTTAAATTTTTCTTTATTGAAATGAGAGGAGCCAACAGAGAAGTTTGGTATAACATTTTTTTTAAAATTCGTCCATTTGAGAAAAAGTTTGGTTTAAAATTTGTCTAAAAATAAGAACTTGTTCTTTTATCTGAAATATTTAAGTTCTAGAATTTTACCCTTGCAAATAGTTCGGCATAAGCAAAATAATCTTCCAAATGTCGTCTAAACCATTTTTGCACATCTGCGACTGTCCACAGATAAACTGGTTTTGGCCGCGCTGTTTTCACTTTTGGTTTGTTTTGCTGCACTGTTTCTTCAACCATTTTCTAACGAAAATACATTAAATCGCCAGTAATCAAAAATCAAAAATATTTTTCCACGAAATGTCAACACAAAATGCCACAATTCACAATAGTCTGCAAGTAGTTGTCAAAATCAATGGCAATTGTGAACCAAGTTTCAGTATTGTCATCTGTCACCATTCACCATTTACGTTTGACATGAAAACTCGTTTTTCAATTACTTTCTTTAACATTTTTCGCCTCAATACATTATAATATTGCTCTATTATTAAATCACCTACGAAATCAAAAAAAAATCCGGGGTAATTTAAAAAATCGCGAATTTCCCAAAAAAAACCATAAAATCCCATTCAACACTTTGAACCTACTCTTCGTCAACTGAAAGATCCCCACGATCACACCCTTTTCAAATTTTAATTTCAAAAAACGGACGAAAACCGGATAAATTTTACTCTAGATTTTAAAGCGATTTCTACAAATTCCGGGCAGCTTTCGCAATTCAAAAATGCGAATTATTGTGCTTCCATAATCAAAATAATATTAACAAAAGAAAATTAGTGTTTATTTATCGGGAGAGAGCCATAAAATGGATTTTGCAAGTGAATGTGGAAAACATTGACTAACTTCTTTGTTGCATGTTTGGTAGAAGAATTTATTAGAAATTTCGTGGATTTTCGTTGAAAATGGAAGAGTCAGAAGCCTCGAATCTGGCGGAAAAGATGAGCCGCGAAAATTACGAGAGATTCCGGTCGTTAGTAAAAATGCATCTTTCGTTCGAGTTGGAAAATTTAAACTGGGACGAGTAAGAAAACAAGTTTTACTCAAATACAATTTCCAGAGAATTTCCTATAATTAAAACCAAATTTTTGTTAGATTCGATTTGCCGTGCCATGAAGTGATGTATGTGGAAAAGGGAAAGGTCAAGAAATGGAATCGGCTAACAAAAAAGATGAAGGGATGCACGTCCAACAAAAACAGTCCGGAAGTCTCGTCCTTTGCGTTAACCAAAGATTTTATTGAGCAGTTGCGGATTTTGAAGAAATTCTTGCTCAAAGAAGACAGTAATTTGTGGACAAGAGGGGTTTCAAGTAATTTGGATGAAACTAAGATTTCTTGCTTTCTTTTAGACGTTGTTCAGGAGGGGATCTTTCGGAGAACGGGCGCGGTGTCCAGGCAAAATGAACTTCGGTCACTTCTTAATCAGCGGAGGGTCGTTGACGTCGATGAGGGATACACAGTGCACGATTGCGCAACGGTGTTTAAAGGATTTCTAGCGGATTTGCCAGAGCCATTGTTAACAGACGCCCACTATCCCGCGCACTGTCAAATTGCCGGTAAAATTCACCTGCAATACCACCTAAAGTCCAAAAATATAAGAATCCTTTTCAGGTCTATGTAACAGCGGGGAAAGTTCTTCCACAAAAAGCCGCGACGAACACGTTCTGCATTCGGTCCAGCTTCTGCTGCTCCTTCTTCCCGAAGAAAACCGAGTTCTCCTGGAGGATATCGTGGATATGTTGCACACAACAAGCAAATATGAGAGTCGGAATAAAATGTCGCCTGATAGTTTGGCAACTCTTTTTGCTCCACATTTGATTTGTCCACGAAATCTCCCACCAGAAGCTCTGCATTATGTGTCCCAAACAATGTCCAGCGTACTAGCCTACATGATTTTTCGAGGCACGATAATCTTCGATACTCCTCCAAGGCTAATCACCGACATTCGAGCGTACTTTCATGAACAGAAACGGAAGAAAACGATGTCACCAGAGCAAATCCTCGACGAATCCATATCAGATATTTCTACGGTGAACACAGTTTACACATTTGTTGATCGGGAGAAAACTGCCGAAGCTCACAATTCCAATCCAACGGATACGGCATTAGCGCAACTTTACGCGCACATTCAAAGTCTTCCAGAATCGTCCAAGAAGCGGAAATTGATTAAGCAGTTTAACAAAGAGAATGGTCAAGGTATGTTCGGAGTTGAGAACGGGAAATTTGTCCTTTCGACGACCTTGCATTTAGTTTTGTAAAGGTTTGAAAAAAATAATGAAGAAAGCAAATAAAACTAAGCAGCTGTCCATAAACTACGTCTTTTTTTAGTCTAAATGGGAGTTTCGGACTAAGGAGGGACGGCGGTACTGAGGAAAGCAATAGTCAGATTGGGTTTTAATGTATGGAAGGGTCACGGAAAATTATATTCTAAACACATTTTGTCTTTATACATTTTTCGCGAAAAACGGTTGCATTTATTATGAAATTTTACCCCTTCAAAAATTAGACCGCATTCGCTCCCTGGTTTGTGAATATTTTATGGAAAGCCCCTTAATGGCGGGTTTCACCAATCTTTTAGCGATTACTTAATCGAGCTACAAGGCTCCTTTGGCTAAAAATCAGCCCGCTTACTCGATTAGTGGTCGCTAAAAATTTCGTTAAACTTACCAATAGTCCTCCAAAATCACCTCACACCGTGTTCTCAAAATATGTAATATTTCAGTATTTTGCAAACAGTTTGAAATTTTTATGCTAAAGAATTCTATTTTTTAACCACTTTTTTTTAATGTCTTCTTCAGGAACTCCTCTGCAGCTGTTGATGATGAATCGTGTTAAAAACGCCAGCGCTGGACGAAGTGCCAAATCAATTGGAGATTCTATAAAAAAGCATATTTTTAATAAAAGCATCATATCACGAACACCAAAGAGATCTCATCCGATTCCTGCTTCTTTCGATGTAAGTAGTCTGGCCCCCCTTTTCCAACTCCCGTGCAAAATTATTTTCTTAATCAAACTCAAAACTTTTGCTATATTTATACAAAATGTCTTCATTTTTCTATTGTTTTGCTTTATTTTACTTAATTTTTTCGTAACAATGAAAAAAATTTGCGTTTTTTGATTTTTTTTTTGGGGAAAAACTGGACATTTTTACTACAAGAATTATAGTCTGTCTGTCTGTCTGTCTGGCTGTCTTACTATCTGTTTGTCTACCGTGAACACCTTAACTTTCCAAACGATTGAGCTTGTATCGTTACGTTTCTTGTAAATGGCTAGGCTAAGTCCTTGTACGGGTAAAATTGGGCCATTGCTTCCCCCTCCCCCATACAAATGCAACAATTTTTCGGAATTTTCTCGAAAATAGTTAGTCATATTGAAAAATTTATAGAGACAAAATGGGTTTAGAATAGGGTTTTGCATAATTCGTCCATACGTCAAAATCCGATCTATGGGAAAATTACAGTTCCGGCGTCTTCTTTTTTTTCTATCACGAGAAAGTTCGTTAACCCCTCACCATCCCCCTGCAATTCGGTGGCTCTTGACGCCATATACGGATGAAACTAGAGACTGTGCCCTTTCCAAAAAGTACTCAACCAAAGTGAAAACTTCACTGATTCAAAAGTTAGTTTAGGGGGGCAAAATCATGGATCGTTCTTTCAGAATTTTGGGGTCCTAATGGTGTCGGAACGTAAATTTAGTGTGGCAGAGTAAAATTCGCAGATTAAAGTGTCACATGTAAACGACGCCCTATGCCTCCCCTCAAAAAGACAAAAATTTAGTCCATATCCGTATTATATAAGTTAAAATGCCTCGAACGGTATCTAGTTTCAAGACACTTATTTTGTGGCGCAACATCCCATATACCAAAAATGGTCTCTGGTAGTATTTTTGGTATATGGCACGTATCTGCCACTAAATAAAAATGTCTTGAAAAGACTCACATTTGTCAGGATATTTTGATTTAGTGGCAGATCAGTTTTTTAGGACATTTCTAATGTCTTGAAAGAAAAAGAGTTTTAAAGCATAAACGAGGGTATAATCTATGTCTAAACAAGATCAAGTGGTAAAACTTCTAGCAAAAAATTTCCTCACTTTATTTTCAAACTTGTCTCACTTCTTTTTAAAACAACTTTCTATCTTAATTTTCATACTTCTTGAGTTTCATTTGGCATTGTGTGTCGTCTAACCATTAACCCCATTAATTGTAAATAATGCATGGATTTTGAATTGATTTTTCAGACACCTAACAGTGGTCCCACAAATCCTAAATTACGAGTCCTCTTCCAAAGTCCTATGATCCCCAGTCCGGCGTCCTCCATAGGTTCCACATCAAAATCAATCAACGATGACTACCCGTCGATTAGAAAGAATCTCGCGCAGAAATCAATTTCCTCCACCTCCTCCTCTCTGCTAACAAATTCACCACAAGTGAAATCTTCTGTGTCATCGCCGTTAGTGGCGGTCAGCCGAGCTTCCAGCGGTGAGCTTTGTGAAATCGACGCAATAGAAACCTCAGACACATTAGAAACACCATGCAAACTGACTGTTGAAAATCTTGCCACGTCCACCGAAGTCCTTGCCACGCCAATGTCGGTAAGTTCTTCTGCTACCACAATAAACCCAGCAACTGGAAAGAAAACCGTTGCATTCATGGGAGAAACGAAGATCACACTCGAGCCAGACAGCAATGATGAATTTCTAGACGAAAATATGCCACAAAACGGTGACTTATCGTCGAGATATAAATCAGAGCCGAATTTAAGCCGAGTGTTGAGCGATAAAAACACCCTCGACACACCAACAACTGGACGCGGCTCATCGTTCAAAAAAAAATTAATAAAAGGTGTCAGCATGGGAAATTTGAAGTTTTCCTTCACTCCAGACAACAAAAAAATTGTGAAAAAATCAACTTCGATGCTTCTATTGAGTAGGAATTCCGGCCTAAGATCAAAAATCGATATAAACTCGCCGAATAAGGAAAACTTTGAAGGTATCGAACGAACGCCACGCAGTGTAAATCAATTGATCTGTACGAGTACGCCGTCATTTTTGTTTGGACAAAAGTCCGTGTCGCCAATAACGAAATCAACCCAACGGATGCCAAAATCAATGCAGGTACATGAAAAATGACACATTAACCATCTAAGAATTGACCATGTTTTAATCATTATGCATGATTGATCATTTTCTCTCTACAATCTTTTATTCTTTTCTTCAAATTCTAACATCTTTCGAGCTGCCACCATTTGAATGCATTTCGATTTTAATTGTTCTCATAATTTGCGGGGAATTTTCAGGAATCAATAATGACTCCCAGATCGCGGAAACCTGTCATGTTGACTGCAACTCTCGCTTCGATGGAGTCAAATTCGACTGTTTGTAATAACGAGTTTTCCAGCTTCCGGGAAGAGGACGAGGATTCAATTATGAGTAATCACGAAATGTCGACATCACGCCTGGATAAGGACTCACCGCGACTTCACAGATCACGGAGTGAAAGTGATTTTCGAGGGATTCTCGAGGATCATCCGTTAGGAACGAATTCTATCTCTAGCTCGGCACCAGAGTCGTTGACCAACACTTTTAGGTAAGATTTTAACTTAGTTTTGAGAAAATTGTGTTAAAATACCAGGATGTAAGCCTGAGAACCCATTTAAATTGGATATTCGAAGTAATTCAACCCAAAATTCAAAAATTTCAGTGAAATCGGTTGAGCCGTTTCGCGTAATACCGAAACAAAAGTTCGGACAGATATACAGATTTTACAATTTTATTATTTTACAATTTTATATTTGATAGAATAGTAATTAGATTAGAAAATGGTTTAATTAAATATCTTAACAATTCCAGGGAATATCTATTGACGCGAAGTGTTCTAACAACGAGTCCCGTTGATTCGTCCTTTTCTAGTCATTCTGACGATTTCGAATCATCGCCCGATTTTGATGTTTTAGGCGATTCGGAATTAAGTGCGAGTCTACTGTACTGTTTAGATGGAAATCAACCAAATGATGATTTAGACTTCTCCGATCAACAACAACCATCGAGTAATCGAAAACGTCGATCAACGGAAACAGAAAGCAGCGAAATTGATACCAAGAGATCGTTTATTTTCCCACAGAATAAACAACAACCCGGCGAGACTTCTCTGTAGCAATCCTGCTGACTGCTCCCGTTTATTATTCTCTTTTAAAAATTAATAAGTTTTATTATTATTAAATTTTTATTCTTCTGTATGCGAAAGGATCATAATGTCGAAATTTTCTTCAATGTTTTTTGTTCTTTACATAAAAAATATTTACTTATATTTACCTATTATTCTGTACGTTTTTATTGGTTAATAAAAAAACTGATATTAAAAAAAACTTCTTTAATTTACTAACTTATTTTCTTAAAAGCAGTCCTCATTGATTAGTTCTGCGTTGACGGCCAAACCACGCTCTTTCAGCGCCTTTGATATCAATCTGTGCTTGTCGTGCCGCTGTTCCTGTTCCCTTCGCTGAGCGTCAAGGATTTCTTCTACGGAAATTTCTTTCAGTGGTAGTTTATTCTCTTTCTCACGATCCTGGAAGGGAAAACATTCAGAAAACTGGATTGATTTCAATTTCCACTCCCAACTTACAATTTCACCCAACAGGACGACATTCTCGCCGCGAATTATAAAAACTCCCCTTGGGATGTCGCCGTACTCAGTTCCCACGTGAATCCGTTCGATTGTCCTGTGGAGCACAAGATTCGCAAATTGATCAACACTTCGCAAATACCCAATCAAAGTTCGTCCATCCCTCAACAGAACCATGAGTTTTTCTGCAATCAACAAAACATATTTAGAATTCTTTTAACGCTACTTGAATTCTCATTAACGGATACAGTAAATTAACGGTATTCATTATCTTTTTAAATATTTCCAAGTGAATCGATGAAGATTTGAAAGAAAATCTACTCACTGTCAACCTAAAATAAGAAAGTGTTTAACATTTTGGTTCAAATACTTATTTGAAGATATTTTTTTACCTCTTCCAATAGATGAGCCGTTCCTGCTAATCCTTCCATTACTTTTAATTATCAAATAATTCGCAATTTGCAAAAATTTCAATGTTTAATCACAAATAAACAGCAGAAAAATAAAAAAAACCGACCAATAACAAATCAGCTAAAGTTTGCCTGAAAAACTTGCCAAAAAAAAGTTAGGTTTTGTTACTGGTACAGGTACGGAAAAAAGTACTGGAAAGACAAGTGAGTTTTTTTTTGTCGCAATCCAATTACCAAGAAATCAGGATAATTTTTTAACGTTTTTACCAAAAATACATTATTATGCAATTTATAAGCCACGATTTACGTGGGAGGACTGGATTTTTAGAGTTTGAATTCAAATATTTCAAGCAAATTCAATAATGCCGAAGTCAACCGACATTACAAAATAAGGAAGACATCAAATCATTGATAATCATTACCACAATACCGTTTTTGCGGCATTATTGAATTCAGAAAGCATTTAGAAAACTGTTCTATAAATCCAAGTAAAATAATTAAATCAAAAATTCCCGCTACGCTTAAAACTTTTTAATTACTTCTGCACATTAATCAGGAATTGGTGTTTAAGAAAAAGGATTCGCACATAAATTGAACCAGTCCGTAACGTTAGATTAGTGCAGTTTTTATGGCTGTTTCAATTATTTAGGGCGTGTGCGAAACAATCTAATTGCATGCTAATTTGTGTGCGAAACAATATTTTTGCTTGCAAATTTTGGTATGTTTTCATTTATTTACCACAGCGAACTGGAATTAGAATGCAATTAAACCGTTTTGCAAACACCCTGAACAGTTATTTAGCTTTTATTTTTCATGGTGCGTAATGGATGCCGAAAACCAAATAAATAATAAGAAGGAGAATTGCAACCTTGAAAATTTGCTAAATGAGAACGAATTAGGATTAGCATGCAATTAACCATTTCGAGGTCCAAAATAATAAAATTTTTAAATAAAAATTTCAATTTTTTTTTGTTTTTATTCAAGAATTTCACATTTTAGATATGCTCTGCAAAATTTTGTCATTGCATTATGGCACTACCAAATTTCTTACGTCAGTTTCTTTTTTCAGTTGTCATTTGTGGAGTTTTTATTTCGAAGTATTTATTTCATAATTCGCGAACGAATTGAGGTAACCAGGATACCAATTTATCTCTTTCAATACAGTAACTTTACGAAATTCGTGCAATCAATAAATTTTTGGTTAAGAGAATCACCCGAAAACGAAGTGGAAAAAAAATGTTGGAAGATTGGTGAAAACGAAGTGACAGCAACAACAAAAAAAAAAGTTTCGAGAGCATAAAATCGAAACAGTTCCCATCGTCATTTCGGAGCATTTGTGGAGGAGGAACCAAAACAAAGACTTCACCTAAATACAGAAATCGAATAAAACCGAATAGAACTTTATGTGTCACAAGGCCAATTGGTTAACATCAGCAATAGTACAAAATGAATGCATTGATTCGAAGCCACAAGAGTGTTTTGGGGCTGAACGGGCATTTCGGGAGCACCACCAGCAGCAGCGCCAGCATCAGCCCGGCAAATCTCTACCGTAATCACAGTCGTAAGTAGATAAGAAATTCATTAACATTTATTTCGGTCGTGGTGGCTGCTATTTCTTGGATAGTTTTTCTAAATTCTGCGTAAGTGCGCTTCGATTTTCATTTGGATGGGGGGATAGATTCCTGTGACGTACCCCAAATGACAGAAGCGTTCTATTTTTTCATATGCTTGGCACACAATTTTTTTTTGTATACCTGAACATGTGTCACTGTGTGAATGCTGATTGGAAATGTAATGTGTTTAAGCTCGATCAAGCGTAATTTATATAATCGCGGAACATATGATTACTAGGAAGCTAACCGGTTTACCGCACGGCATTTGTTAGCTGTTGATCTTCACACGGTTATAGCTAAGGTCACAGAGTTTATCTCTCAGATTTAAGAAGTCGTTTCTTTAGTAGAGCTCACAGACTCATCAAACGTGGGAAAAGTACTTTGAATCCAGTAGGAATTCCACCTGTTAACTTCCTTCCCTGACGACAAGCTGTCTATTGCACAGATTTCAATCCATTATATGCTGAGATTTGCATAGTAGATTGCATAAATCCTAAGTGCATTCATATTCCCGAAAGACCCAAGGGAGCCGCCGCAAAGTGGCAGTCAATCAAGCAAGCGGGCCAAGTGTCGCCCAGCTGATGCTATGGGACTTTGATTGCACACATTGCCATCTAAAATTAAATGTTCCACTTAACGGATATGTGGATGCTTTGTTATTACACATCGCATTCGATCGAGACAACGGCGATTAAGTGGAAAATTTCGACTTTTCACTATGCCGAGTGACTTTCCATTCGGCAGCGTGTGTTTTTGGCAATCGTCTTGATGTTTTCATTACAATTTTCTCATTCTGAAGTTGAGTTTACGTCGAATTTTCTGTGAGATCAGTTTCTTAAAATGTACTTACTGTAAGAATTTCACTACAAGAAGATTTTATTGCAATTTTTCGCGTTTTTTGGCAAGTATTCAAAGTAAATAATTGATATTGACATATAGAGAAACTAAAGTTGTTTCTGAAGGTGAAGCTAATAATTCGGTGCACGTTAAAAATGTAATTTTCCAACGTTTTTTTTTTGTTTTGTTTTCCAGAAAAGGCCGTTTTAAAGTATAAAAATATCTGATGTGAACCGGACATGAATTTCCTCGACAATAATTAAATTTTCGGAAAAAAATGTTGTGTTTTTACCTGAAAAGCGCAAAGTTTTAGAAAAATTTTCAAAAAGCTATTTTTTCAAAAAAAAACAATCTGGCAATCATTGGAGACCCGTATGGTGATATTCGTATCAAAATTCTAACAGTTGTACCAAAATTCCACTTTGAAGTCAAACTTTCCAATAAGATTTTTTAAAATTTATTCCAATCGGATTTTGATGTATGGGAGTTTTATGTAGAATCATATCCTAAACAACTTTTGTTCTTGGACTTTTTTGATAAGATGCACCGTTTTTGAGATATTCACAAAAAACGATTTCGTTCGTATGGGGGGTACCCCCCTAATGGTCCATTTTTGCCCATTAACAAACTTAGCCTCGCATTTTACGAAAAACGAATCTGCGCAAAATTTCAAGTCTCTAGTTCAATCCGTGCGCCCGCAATCCGCGCCACAGACAGACAGACGGACAGACGGACGGACATGCAGAAATTAAATATTTTTATCATTCTAAACACACTGGTGTAATTCATTTTTGTGTGTGATGACGGGATCTTGGCGTTACAAACAGTAAGGCAAAGTTAATATACCCTTTGGTTTCACCATACGGGTATAAAAATTTATGGGGTAGGTACCCAGTTAACGGTACTTATCCAAAAGTAATAGAAAACAACGATTTAAATAAAACTTTTCCACACAAAATTTGAAGTCGCTAAGCTCAACGCGTTCTCGAGGTATTTAAGATACGTACATAAGTCGAACAGACACCGACAGACGGTTTTCGTCTTTTTGACCCACACCCCCTCACCGGGTTCTTTGCCATCAATTAAAAATTTAAAAAAATATGCATAAACAATAACAATTTCGGAAAAAATATGTTTTTACAAAAAACTGACTGAAAATTCACTTGAATATTAAATAGTTATAGAGGTCTGCACACTTAATGGCTAAAATTTCAGAAATCCTTAAATTTATTTTATTCCCATATGTTTTATACATTTTTTAATGTCTTCACGTTAATTTGCAGGCACAAAAACCCTTCTCCGTTCACACAGATTGAAAAAATGCAAAATCGACGATATTCGCGTGCGGCCGACATGGCGATATCCATTCGAAACGAATGGTCTACTTGTTCATCCCAGCGTAGCATCACAAATCCCACTATGGCTGGAGCCATGGTCCAATTCAAATCTCCTGCGTCCACATGAACAAATTTTGACCAGCAATCGGCATTTCTCGATAAGTTCACGATTGTACGATCAACCTTCTTCGAAAGTAGAAGTCACTGTCCAGACAATCAAGAACAAGCAGAAGGAGAAAGAGGAAGCGGCCAAGAAAGAAGCTCTTGAGCCGGCGGGTCCGAGCGAAACGAAACTCGTCGAACAGAAGCCAGTTGTGAAGAAGTCTCTGCAGCAGAGAATTTGGGATGAAGTGGTCCATTACTATCATGGATTCCGATTGCTTTTCATCGATATAAATATTTGTCGTAAATTATTATGGCGTGTACTTATGGGTAAAAAACTAACCAGACGAGAACATCGCCTGCTTATTCGAACGACATCAGATCTATTTCGTTTGTTGCCGTTCTCAATATTTATCATCGTTCCATTCATGGAGCTTCTGTTGCCCGTATTCATAAAATTTTTCCCTGGAATGCTGCCGTCAACATTCCAAACGGCCAAGGAACACGAAGATAAACTTAAGCAGAGCTTACAGGTTAAGTTAGAGATGGCGAAATTCTTACAGAAAACCCTAGACGAAATGGCTGTGCAGCACAAGGATCACAAGTCTGAGGAGGCCAAGGACTTTTCGAATTTCTTCAAGAAAATCAAGAATCCCGATGAGCACGTGACCAATGATGAAATTATTAAATTCTCAAAACAATTTGAAGACGAAATCACACTCGATTCGCTCTCACGAGATCAGCTGACGGCGTTGTGTAGGATTTTGGAGATCAACACTCTCGGCACAAACAACTTTTTGCGATTCCAAATCCGTATGAAGTTGCGAAATTTGGCCGCCGACGATCGAATGATTCAGAAGGAGGGCGTAGAATCACTCACACTCTATGAATTGCAGCAGGCATGCAAAACGAGGGGTATGAGGGCTTATGGGCTGTCAGAGATGCGAATGAGAAATCAACTCCAAGAGTGGGTGGATCTCAATTTAAACGAAAAAGTTCCTCCGTCGTTGTTGCTCCTTTCGCGAGCTCTGATGGTTCCTGATGACACACCAACCACGGATAAATTGAAGGCGACGATTTCAGCTCTGCCTGATGCTGTTGCAACGCAAACGAAGGCCGCAATTGGTGAGCGGGAGGGCAAGATTGACAATAAGACCAAAATCGAGATCATCAAGGAGGAAGAGAGGAAAATCAAAGAGGAACGAGAAGAAGAACGAGAAGAACAGCGGCAAGTCGATAAGGATAAATTACGCGAAGAAGCGGAGATTCTCCTGGACAAAGCACCAATCATTGAAGACGCACCTGGTCTCCGTCCTGCCCGGGTAGAGGCTGTGAAGGCCGAGGAGGGTATTTCGTCGAAGGATGTTGAAGTTCTCGGTGAGGCGCTGAAGAATTTGTCCGAAGACAAGAAGAAGTTGATTGTCGAGAAGGAAACCATCAAGGACTTGAAGGAGGAAATCGAAGAGTACAAGGAAGATGTCGAAGAATTACACGAAATTCGGGTATGTTATTTTCAATCAAAGAGTTGTGAAGTGATTTTGATTTGGTTTTATAAAATTTTTGACAGACAACTACTGGTACTAAGGAGGAAGTTCGCGAAACGCGTGCTGCCAAGATTCTATTCAAAAAGGTTAATTCTATGATTAATCATCTGGACACAGTGCTAAATACATTGGAGAAGAAGGAAAAAACACTCAGGCAAGATATTGAAAGCGTAGATGAACAGGCTGAGGTCTATGCGAAAAAGAAAGATGAATTGGTTTATGTCGATGAACTTTTGGACACCATTAAACAGGTTTGTTTTCGTTCTTTTCTTCAAAAATTTACGTAAAAATGTCTTCTGAATGACATTTATTGGGGATGTCCATAAAATATGTCACATTTTTGGAGCATCTGCGGTTGGGTGAGCGTCCATATAAAAAATAGCAACAAAAATCTTTTGAAAAGTAGAGAATGTTTCCGAAAATGGATATTTTATGGCCTGTCCCTTGTGTGTGTGTGTGTGTGGGATGACAAGTGGAAGGGGGGAGGGGAGGCACGGTGAAGGGGAGATTTTCGGTACTCTAAAAAACATTCCCAAATTTTTGGATAAAATTGATCTAGTAGTTTTGTGGCCAACTTCCCTAGTAACATTGGCTCATCAGTTCTCTACACTATCAAAGGAAAAACGCACACAATTCAGTTGTATTTCAGTTGTGTTGGGCGAACATAAGGTGGTGTGCCTATATACAGAATTATTTGTGGAAAAAAACTTCACAGTAAATGGATTTAAACGCTTTGAGTTTGACTCATCATGAGCCGTCCATGACTGATCATGTAATGTCGACGAGGCGATGCGTTCGGCATCGATTCGTAACCCACTTCATGTGTTTCCGAAGTTCGTTCGGTTTTACCGTTCACTCTGGAACTGAAATGCTTGAAAACGATTTATTTTCAGTCTCAGTTAAAGTGCAATTGGAGAAAGATGTTCATCAAGTTTATTATGCTTCAGTTCTTCAATTTATGAGTTCATCAAGTTTATTATGCTTCAGTTCTTCAATTTTAGGTTTCATGAGTTCATCAATTTTGGTGAATTCATAAAAATAATGAATTCATCAACACGCTTACTGATGAGGTAGGCAATTCGACTCACAATGAGTTTACCAATGAGCAGTCATCAATACATCATCAGTACAGCGCATGAATTATTGGTACTAATGAGTATATAATGAGCAGTCATCAATACATCATCAGTACGGCAAGCCATTATACTCATCGAGAGGCTCATGCGTAGGTCATCGAAGGAATCATGAGTAAAAATGGGTATATAATGACGACTCATGATGACAATATTTCCCAGGTCTAGAACAAAAATCATCATGACAATCACCTGTTCGCGATTATGAGCTCATCGATGAGCTCATGATGATCGTGCTACTAGGGTTCTCACCTGTACACAGACATACAGACGAACAGATGTTGAGTTTTTCAATAAAAAGTTGTTTGACCTTTTGTTTCGTTTCAGCTTCAAAAAGTAACCGATGAATCACGTCTTAGTAGCATACAGAAAGCGTTAAGTGCTATTGATGCAGATCAGGATGGACAAATCAAAGTGGATGACGTCCTAAAGGTAGCTTCTTTGAAACAATTTATTTGGAAGAATCCATTTGTGATTAATGAAAAATTTTAGGTCATCGAAACGATTGGCAAAGAGGATGTAAAATTAAGTAATAAGCAATTAGAAGAACTAGTCGCAGTGTTGGATAAGGAAGAAATTCTGGAAGCTGAGGATAAAATCGAGAAGGCTCTTGCAAAGAGCTTGAAGGAGTCTACACAGAAAACTGAAGAGTTCTTAGATGTTGCGCCTGTCATTCGTGATGATGCTGAAGACATGGAGAAATCCGATGAGAAGCATATTTTGTCAAAACAAACAACAGCAAAGGTAAACTTTAACTATTAATCCACAAAGAAACAATCGAATAAAGACCACTTGCTGGAGCAGTTCTTGTTTTTTTTAATAACTTTAATGCTGTTAAAATTTTGTGAATGCCTAAAAACTTTTATTTAATTGCAGAACGATGATATAATTAAGGATAAAACAATTTTGGATGCTGGCGCCGTAGCTCAGGCTGCCGCGGACAAACAGAAAGAGAAAATTTTGCCCACATCATCGACGACTGAAATTCCGTCGTCGTTGCCACCACCGCCGCTGCCGCCATCACCAAAAGCTACAAATCCAAAGGATAAAATGCTTTGATACACAAGTGATAAAAAACCTGAAAAGCATAGCTAAAATAGATTGGGGTGGGGATATTTAATTACAACAAATTGTACTGTTAAAAAAAATAAGTTAAATAAAAATGAAGTAAAACAGTAAGTGCTAGAAGACATATGGCTGCGGATTATGTCGTAATTCCTAATATAACCTCGATTATTCCGGTGTTAAATAGAACGGTAGTTTATCTTGGGGAGAAAAATTCTTAAGTAAACATTATAAAATGTGCTAACACAAGAAAAAAAAATGTTACCTTTACAATTTAGACAAATAATTCAGATAGCAAAAAGCAAATATAATAAAGATTCAATTCTATTCAGTCCTTTCTTTGCCACACA
Organism: Chrysopilus asiliformis; assembly: GCA_964034945.1. NCBI lineage: Eukaryota > Metazoa > Arthropoda > Insecta > Diptera > Rhagionidae > Chrysopilus > Chrysopilus asiliformis. The sequence continues at coordinate 91,515,794 of OZ035962.1, forward strand.
AGTATTTGATATGAAATGAATGCATTGATTGCTTTTTTTGGACAATAATTTTATTTATGATTAGTCATGCAGTTTAAATTTAAATTATTTTCTTCTATTGTACAAACAAAACTTTATTTTTTTTTTAGAAAACATTTAATTACGAGTGTGATTCTCTTAATGGCTTTTAATTTTGTTGTTCCATAAATTGTTGGAAAAATACAAATCCTAGTGAAATCAAATAAATTGTCATCTTTTTTTACTCTTTGTGCGGAAATTTAATTTTTGGCACTCATATATTTTTCAACACTTGTAAAATGAATTTGTTATTGTAAAACTAAGCAAATAAATTTAAAAAAATCTATTGAAATTTCTTCGTATGATTGAGTTTTAATTTCGTTACCTTTGCAGTTATTGCGATAAAGCTGTGGAAGAAATACATTATTGTGGTCATAAAATACGTCGTTTAGTCTTTTCAGATCCCCCCCCCCCCCTCCCTTCGTCTCGTTTGTTCTAAATTTTTAGTTAGGAATTTAAAATTTTTAGTTGGAAAAGGCCACTCTCGCCCTCTTAAAAATGTATGAGTTATTTTATAGGTGGTCTTTTACAATTCACAGAGTTCTAAGAATAAAACTGGAAAACTTGTCAAACTTATATTTATTTAACGGATAAACAAGGTGATCTATTATGAAATACGAACGCAATCGTAACGATTGAGATTTAACTGTTGTTAGTGCAAAACACTAAAAACAAACCCTCAAATTCCGACCGTTGCGTCTACGATCGAATTTGATAAGAGGTCCCAAGGTTTGTTTTATAAACAAGGACATCTCGTTAATTTATTTACTTTTGAATGTGATAAGGAATTCGCACAAATTCTTTTAGGAATTCCGGTATTTTTTGATGTTTATCAAATACAAAATATTCCTCTAAAAATTTCATGTTGGTATAAAACACTAACAACAACATTGAGTTTACGATCCGAATCATTCGTATCGGATCCTGGAATAGGGCCTATAGTTTCGCTGAAGTGTGCGATCACCAATGTAAATGCTAAGGATTTTACTTTCAGCGAGAAACTTAGCTCACGTAGTTGAGCTCGCTTAGCTCAAGTGTGCGACGGGGGTTAAGCTTGCCTGACGAACTTTTTGAACGGGATTATATGCTGCAAGCTAAAACAATACCATCCTTTGCCGCAGTCAGGTAAAAATATAAACTCCCAATACTTAAAAAAATTGTCCTGCTCAATTTTTTAAAATTGGAACACTGAAAACAAAACTAAAATACCGTCAAAAAATGCAAAACAATGGGTGTTTTTCTTACAATCTAGGACGAGTGTTAAATCCATTCAATTTATTTTTTATTCAAAAATGATATTTTTCTACCCTCGAGAGAACGGGCTTCAGTTACTAGAAAAATGTCTTATTTTCATTTTTGTCGTATTATTATAAAGGAAAATATGTTTTTCTGAAAATTGACTGAACCGATTTTAATAAAACTTTACAGTTAAGTTCACTGTGGCAATGAGATAGTTATAGCAGAGAACAAATAATCTAGAGAATAAACTCTTACAACAAATGTTTAGAGAAAATTTTTCCACTGTGAGATGAACCAAGAGGATCCGATGTAACACGGAAAAAAATATCCATCCGATTCCTCCATCTCATTGAATAGATACATACGACGAAAATGATTCTCTCTGCTTCATGCTCCCTAGTCTAAAAGTAATTAACTTTTAGGCTGTAGCTAGTAAATGATAGGGACATTTTCCCCCCTTCGAAGGGGAAATTTGTCAAAAATTTGTTCGGCAGAGTTTTTTCTATATATTCCTTATTCTATGGTTATAGCCTATGCTGATTTCCCACTTCCGTCTTACCCCTCTCTTGATACATATTGTTCTGATGCAGGGATTTAGATCCGGTTTTCAACATTCGAGAGGCCCGCCCTTTAGGAAATTTGTGCGCCAACTAATATCTACCCCTCCCCTCTCTTGAAAATCTCTATCTCTCTTGCTACATCTTGAAATTCTAAAAAAAATTTCAAAGTGATTCGGGGAGCACAGTGTAGCCCTTTGTAAATTTGTCCTTTTACTTGGTTTAAATTATATTTGTTACATCTTCCGTCTTGTGGTTTCAAATACTGTAACTATAACTAAATTATTTTATTTTATTTTCAGAAAAAAACACCTCAAGTACTTTTTCTGATTTGGTTTTATCGTTTTTTTTCAGATGTTCACAGCAAAATAGAAATTTCAAATAAAACCAATTTTCGTTGACACCTTCATAGTCGCCCATCTTGAATTAATTTCCTTAAAATGAAACCAATTCACTGCAGTAAAAAATTTGTTTCCATTAAAAAAAGAGCTTTATATACATTTACAAAATCCTTTAGCTAGCAATAACATTTAAATGAAACAATTTTGCATACAAAAAAGTTTTTTTTTTACTGATCGACGTATATTTTTTTCGTTAGTGGCAACCACAACTTTTTACAACCATGTTTTTGTATTTTTTCAAATTAACATTCTCCTCGTTTAGATAGTATAGAACAGAGATGGCACTTAGTGTTGTTGGTGCACAACAAGGCTTCGGAACCTTGTTCGGCTGCATTAGATGAACTAAGGTCTGCACAATCGCATGATTCGTGGCATTCATGTGAGCATTCAAAGGGAAATTACACACACCGCTACAATAAAATGCACCGTATCCTTCGGGCGCTATTATCCAATCCTGAAAGCAAAGAACAGAACAAAAATTTATTACAAAAAACTAAACTGGAAATTTCGTTGTCTGTGATTTGGTTTCGTCGTTTCCTCGTGCTTTTGTTTCATTTAAATAATTGAAATGACTCATTTAGAAAGTACAATTTGCTAATTGTTGAAATCTTTAAATGCTTGATTGTAGCATCAATTATATAGAAAAACAACGATTATGTGCTAATGGTGCGTTAAATGTTTGCCACTTAATTTTGTAATTGCAGTTTTTCTTTGTTTTCTAGTACAATTCTGGCAAATGATAACAAGTTCAAGAAGTTTCGATATTTTGATCCTTTTGAATAATATTATAAGCTTAAACTTTAATTATGAGGAAGTAATAATAAATATTTAAAAAAAAATTTTTTCACAAAACCACTATATCAAGTTGGCAGGCTCTTTTGTTTGAAATCAGCCCGCTAACTTGATTTAATTCTCGGTAAAAATTTCGTGATACCCACCATAAAAAATTTGAAAAAAATTCTTGGATTTGAAAAAACCTTTTAAAAATTCCTACGGTTAAAAGGTGCCTTTACAAATTAGACTAAATTTTCAAGTGTGAAAACCCCATTATAAATAGGAAAAACACCATGAAAATAAAAAAGTAAATTACCTTTAGAAAATAAATTTCTGGATTTGAAAGACTTCTTTAAAAAGTAGGAGAAACGTTTGGTAAAAAATTGGTTTTTAAAAACGCTGTTAAAAAAAATAAGAAAAACATTTTCAGGTTTGAAAATACGTTTAACAAATTCAACGGCTTGAAAAACATATTTATAATACTTTGAAAAGAAAGTAAGAAAATCTTAATAATAAACATAACAAAAGCTATAATTGCCAATCTGGCAATTATTGAAAACCCGTATGGTGATATTCGTATCAAAATTCGAACAGTTGTACCAAAATTCCACTTTGAAGCCAAACTTTCCAATAAGATTTTTTAAAATTTATTCCAATCGGATTTTGATGTATGGAAATTTTATGTAGAATCATATCCTAAATAACTTTTGTTCCTGGACTTTTTTGATAACATGGACCGTTTTTGAGATATTCACAAAAAAACGATTTCGTTCGTATGGGGGGTACCCCCCCTAATGGTCCATTTTTGCCCATGAACGAACTTAGCCTCGCATTTTACGAAAAACGGACCTGTGCAAAATTTCAAGTCTGTAACTCAATCCGTGCGCCCGCAATCCGCGCCACAGACAGACGGACGGACGGACGGACAGACAGACAGACAGACGGACAGACGGACGGACATGCTAAATTCAACTTTTTTCATCATTCTAAACACACTGGTGTAATTCATTTTTGTGTGTGATGACGGGATCTTAGCGTTACAAACGGTTAATATACAAAGTATAATATACCCTTTGGTTTCACCATACGGGTATAAAAATGTGTACACCTTTTAACCCATTGTCCCCACCGTTCCACCATAAAATACAACCCGTAACTAATTAGTTTTACCTGCCATTTCAAATCCCTGAAGTGCACGTAAAGGGTGTGAATTTGGCAACTTTTCGATTCATCAACCGCTCGTTGGTGTTCGGTGAGGGGATTCCTCATTTCCGACTTCTTTCTGCGGCGAGGAGCATTTCGCTTCTTTCGACCAGGCGATGGGGACTTAATGATCTGTAATTAAATGGACCTAAGTTAATATCAATCTATAAATAATATCTAGATTATATTGCTGTTAATTGACCTCCTGTCCTTTGAAGTAGCCCACCATAAACGGCTGATACTGGTCATCACCTCTGGCATTGACCAATCCAATATCATCCAACTTCACCTGTTTCTCAGGTCGGGAAGCCGAGTGGGCGGTGATATACAATCCTTTATTGTATGTGGAGCTCTGCATCCACCTGGCCAAAGCGTCCGTGACATTAAGTTTAAGCCAACCATGATAGCTGGATGTTGTATTAACCGAAGAAAGGATTTGCAAGTCTTCATATTCATCGATTGGATCGATCGCGAATGCTGTTATTATGTATGGCTCATTTGTTAATTTCGCATGCGAACTTGTTGGCAAGGAGTTCTGGTAAATCTTCAATTCCGCCATCATTAGCAGAACATCGTCAGATATTTCAGAGACATCGAATTTCAATCGGCGGCCGTGATCATGTCGGAAATCGGATGAATGATGGTGATCTGCTTGAATTAGAAATGTGAATCAGGTAAAAAAAATACTAATCAGGTTAAAATCAAAGGTATTCGTAGGTAAGATAACCAAAAAATTGATTTCATGTTGAGGCAGGTAAAACATTCTTTCCAGAATGAATCATAGGGCTATTGCCCACCCAAGGCGAACGAAGAATATCTTTGATTTGAAAAACGTTTTTTTTTTAGGATTTCCTTTACGTACTTTTACTAAGGAAGGTCATAATAACGTCGCTCTCGTCGATCGCCTTCTGGTCACCTTCTGTTATTATGTTGTCTTCATCGGCACTTCTTGCGACTCTTGTAATTTTCTCGTCATTCTCGTCATTAAGGCGATGATAAATATCCAGTAAAAATTTTGGAGCTGATTTTCTAAAAAAAAAAAACGTTTAAATTTTTAACGTAGATTACAAAAACGAAAAAAATGTTTTCAAAAAAAGTTAGTTCGTCAAGATTTTTATTACGATCTCGATCTGGTGTCCTTTCAAAGATTTTTCTTTTAAGAAAAATGGTTTTTTAATCTCAATAAATTGCTAAAAGATTTTTAAACTAATTTTTTTCCCGTCGATTTTATTTCCTAAACACAGAAATATTTGGTGTGATTTTTCCCAAAAGCGCATACATTTCGGGAAATTATATTTATAAAGAAAATATGAAAATTGAAAAGAGAAAATATTTAGGATACGATTTTACATGACGTTCTATTTTCTTGAGGTTATTAGAATTTGATGTATGGAAAATTTATGTAAAATTTTTGTTTGAAACAGATTTTGAAAGGAATTTACACAGGAAACAAAATTTATGTATATAAAAGCCAAATACCACTGACTCACTGACTCATTACTGTATCTTTCGAACCATTAAACCGATTGCCATGAAATTTTGCACCCAGATTTATTTTAAGAAATGGTTATTCAAAATGCCACCCCTATTAGGGTAAACGGGAATGGGGAGGGGTTGGTCTTTGAAAACATCTACGCGTTAAGTGGCTGAGAAATGTCACTCGAGATCACTAATCACGAATCTGACATTAAAATTTCCAAATTCGAAACCGGAGGTTCTGTAAAGATAATGGTTTTTTTTTCAAAAGTTTCAAATTTTAAAAATCCCTTTCAAATGGAAAAATACTTTAAAAATGAAATCGTGTGTGGTTTGGAATTGTTTATTTTTGGAAATTGTTTTATTCTTCGGTGAATCGATTTTTGTTTACAAAAAGTATATAGGAGTGAAAAAATCAAGCTGGAATTATTACAAATTTCTCTTATATTGTAAAATTAGCTAAAATCGTCTGTTGCGCACTAAGATCGACATTGAAATCGACGCATTTCTATTTGATCTCAGCACTCAATTAATTTGCATTTAAATGTAAATTTCTACATCATTTCTCAAACATCACCTAGAAAGCAAATTTAAAAACAAATTGCCAAGAAATGTGGAAAAAACTTTCTTGTTTCTGTACGACTTTTTAACTAAAATTTACTCGTTTATCCATAATTGATCCATGATTTCGAGTTTTAATGTTTCCAATTGCACTTTTTTTTATAGATTCCGATCACGCTGACAAAAAATGATCAAATTTTTTAACCTTTTCTCCAAACCCAAAGAATGTAAGTTCAATTGATAAGTGTTTAATAGTTACCTTAATGAGGGATGTTTATGCTTTCTGTTGGGCCTATCCGGTAATCCAAGTAAATCCAAAATTTCGTATCCAACCTCAACTTTGTCATTTTCATCTAAAAGTTTATGGCGAATTGTTTGATCGAAACCATTGTCAATGTAAACTCCAGACAAACTTCCTTCAATTGTCGCATAATTTACACTTAAAATTAAAACTAGTAATAAATAAAAAATATGACCGATAAACATTTTTCTATGAAAATTCAGTATTTTTTCTATGATTTTCCAAATGGAATTTCAGTTTATTATTAAATAATATTAAAAAGAAACAAAAAATTTAATGTTAAAAAACAAGTCTTTGTAGCAATTTCGATGAAAACTACTGAGCGAATCGCGTCTCTTTTGTGAACTGAAAAATGGCTGAAATATTGGGCTCAGTAAGGCTTCTCTTCTGGTATTTTATTTACTTCAACACAATTTGGTTTTGGCTTTGCTTTGATAGCAAATGTAACGATGCCTGTTTTCTGTTTTCTTCAAGTTTAACTAAAACAAACAGCTCGATAGCCGTATACAGATTTTAAATCTACCCACAATACATGTGCATTAGTTACACCCCTTCCCCTGTCACAACAATATGTCTACCTCTGCTAACAAAACTCAAAACTTAAGAGCGTCTCGAGATCTTGCCTTATAGCATTCATATATCTTGTAGATACAACTATCTTTCTTAACCAGTAAATACGTTTGATAGATACGAAAGCCAAAGATCTCTTCATCTTCCAAAGGTCCGATCATATGGCAAGTAACAAGCTTGAAAGCGGTTTCATTTATTAAATTGAAATCCAGCCGTAAAATTTTACGACCTCGTTTTTTAAACTTCGGTATTGGAATTCGAAAGAAAAAACATCCAACTTTTTTTACACTATCGGATTTTCACTATTTTTCCACAAAAAAGTATACACCCTGTGTAATTTTCATGTCCAATCACAATCTTTTATGTAAGGTGAAAAATTTTAAGTCTTGTAGGAAGTTTCTCTCCGAAAAGATGGGTCCAAATTTTAGGTGATCGGTCAAGGTAATTTGTGTGCCATAGAATTTAAACACCACAGTACTCAAATAATGCAAGAAGGCGTAAACTAGTCGTCGCGCCTTAGATTCGAATTAATTCCTTAACTCTATAAGGAGTTAATTCGGTTGCGGCACCCACCTTGCGTCCTTTGCTAAAAACAGGCTTTGTTTTTGGCTAAAATTTTCTACTAAATAGGTTCCTGTAAAAAAATTTCAAACTTTGTGTTTATAGATTTTCTTGAAAACGGCTGAAGCTATCAATAAAGAGCTATCAATGGCACTAATGGTGAAAATTTTGTGATTTGTTAAATATTCTATGCTTGAAACCTCACTTTGCTGGCTGTCAAAAGCTTTGAAAACTATTTTACCAATTGTGCGGAAAACTTGATTCGATATTTTTAGAGAGTATGTGGAAAGGGAAGAGGTAAAACTTTGTCAAATGTATGTTTTGTTTTGCCAAGCCTGAAATTTTTTTATCCCACTTTGGAGATATATGCCGTCTGAAATCACCTTTAGTTTACTTTTGTTCACATTAAAATACAAAGCCTTAAAAGCACTTAAAACATGTAGAGAAGTCAAAAATGCGGCTACACTTCTTGTCTTAAAAAAAGTTTTTGAAAATTTAATGTTTATTTTTTGTATACAATTAAATTTGTGATAAATGAGTAAATTAATATTGATGGGAGGAGCTTTTATTTTTTCTTGTATTCTTTTCAGCAAGAGATTTAAATCTTTGATGTTAATTTGAGAAATATGGGGGAGCAATTTTTTTAATTGAGTCAATAATTTCTTATAGTAGATCTTCTTCCAAAGAACGGATTTACAATGAAACTTTTTTGGAGCTTTATGTATTGTAGAAGAAACATTTTGTAATGAGTTTCCAATAATTTATGTTATTTATGAAATATTTCATTGCAAATATCATATCGATAATGGAGTGACGTCATAATATTTTGAAGATCTAACCTCACGAAAAGTTTTCGCAGAATTTTACACCGAAATTCCTTTTTTTTTGTACAGCCAGAATTTAAAATTTCATACAGAACTTTCTTCTGAATTTTATATAGAAATTCGTGGTGAATTTCATACAGAAATTCATGGTGAATTTCATAACGAAATTCTGTACAGTAAAGATTTTTAGAAAAATAATACTCTTCTATGTGTGTTCAGGTTTCGCACTTGATTTTTCTAGCATCATAATTCACTCATCCTACGATTTCCACTAGTTAAATTATACTCCGCAGGATGCGTGGATATTAATGTAAATGGATCAAAGTTTGGGGCATTTACATGCGGTTGCTGGCTGAAACAATCACATGTTAAGTGAATGAGAAACACCATAAGTAAAGCGCGAGAAGCATGCAATCTTTAAAAAATGCCTTTTAGCATTGAATATGTACAAATATAGAAGAATAATGATTAGTTTTCACCTTGGGCCGATGGTGGCGATAATGTCTGCGATTCAAGTATTAAATAAAAATCCCCCAAACTTAAAGCTTAGGTATGTGTATTAACTAAAATACCCTAAAACTTTAAGCACAATGGGAAATTTGTAATCGCAATGATCGCGGTTTATCATTGTGTGCTGTACGTGTTCAGTTCATTCCTCGTATGACACCATAAGAATCAACGCAACACCGCTTTGCTTCTTAAATGTGTGCGTGCTTTTTGGTCTGGGATATTTGTGGGGAAATTCTCAATTTGAATCTAAACTAAAAGCTACAATATTACATAAAAATGATCACTATCGCCACCATCGGCCCAAGGTGAAAACTAATCATTATTCTTCTATATTTGTACATATTCAATGCACGATATCAATTATTCAGTTTTTTTATGACGTCATATTTCATATCTGTTTTCCGTATGAAATTCATAGCATGTGACACGATTTTTGGGCCAGCTTCAGAAAGAAATGTTCGTTATGAACCATTATTTTTTCCTTATAAATTTCCGTAGGTTTGTTCGCTTGGGTGTCGTCTTTTATGAAAAGTTCAGGCCTACCTAAATCTACCCCACTCCTTACTTGTAACCCTTTGCCCTGATATCTGCTGAACCTCTTTGAACCCCTTTGAACCCCTTGAGATCGTAGGTTGACGAAGATGCTGCTGGTTGAACCCCGAAACGCGGACTTTTTTTCTTATAAAAAAGGTAACTGCATTACCTACAGAGAAGCTTTTTGATCGCCTTAATTTCAGCACCAACTATTTTTGAAACTCATATGACCAGATTCTAGGATTTAAAAATATAATACACTAATCATTATATTTTTCCATATTTTCGCGAGATAAACTTGTGTGCATTCAAACAAATATAAAATGTCTGGCAGCCCATCCAATAAATTGCTTCTATTTAAATTCATAATTCCATAAATTTTACATGCAAATTTTCAATTTCCGGATTATTTTTCAAACTCTTTGACAAAGACTATGAAATTTTTCGCAAACAATAAGAAAATAATTTTTATCGTCTTAAGGACAATTCGTGGCCATAATGGAGTAAACTAAATTTTCCACGCTAAAAGACAAATGATCTTGGCCTATTTGGACGTTGGCCATTTAATTTTTGTGATTCTTGTTCGGACATTCAGGAAAACGTTCATATAATTTTCGTTATTTTTCTGTTTTGTTTTGATCAATGGCCAAGTCTTATGGCCAGCAAAATAGTCAGGACAAATTCTTGCATACCATAAATTGACGAGTACAATAGTTACAGCCCTTAAAAAAGGGGTAGGCATTTATACAAAAAAACATAAAACTTGTTCTTTATTTTATTTCCCTATTTTCATTATAGTTTTTTCTTCTGCCTCTTTGTTTCTTTATTTATTCATTTATTTTATATTCCAGAACAGAAAAATCTTTATTCTACTTTTGTCTCAAGCTAATTTTTCATCTTCTTAGGGTAAGTCGGGAGCATAGGACCCGAAGCTAGAGAGGAAGAAGGTTTCTCATAAAATTGGATTTAATTAAACTTGCCAAGATGTTGAATGGAATTTGTGAAAGCAAAATTCTTTCGTCCTAGAAAAACGTTTTCTATGAAAAAGAAAGAAAAATTAAATTAAAAAAATCTTTTTGTTTTAATAGAAGAACTAAAATAGCATAAAATTGGACATAGTTTTAAATAAGGGATAACTATCAGCACTATTAGGTCAGGCTGTGGAGGTAATGCTAACTGATGGTTAGCACAAGAATTAAACTATTTCTGTTAGAGAATAAAAGAAAACTTTACTGCAAGGAATTATCAACAAAAAATAAAGGGAACTTTTTCAATTAAAATTACGCTGGAAATCTCATTTAACAAGTGTTGAAAAAAGCTTTTTTCATCGTCATACGTTTGTATTTATTTTAAATTATTTAATCATTTTGTATGGTTTGAGGGCAAATTGTTTACAGAGGCAGATTTTTTATTTTGTGTAGCATTCTTAAGATCTTGGATTTTAATATCAAAACCTGAATGGAATATTAAGCAACGATTCTATGGCTTCTTCAAATTAATCTTTTCAAAAATCTAATTATGTTCTGAATAGATAGGTACTTTCCTTTGCGCAAATATCCTTTCATATACACATTGCAATATTAATTATGCCCAGATATCAAAATTGATTGCAAAAACAAAGCCATTCGTGTTTCCTGATTATATATTAAGCAGGGTTTAGACGAAGCGAGTAACTCGCTGCAAGTAGACGTAAATACACGCGATTTGAGCTAGTGTGCGACGCTCGCATATGTGTGAGAATACTCGCTTCTCTCTCAAAAATAATAGAAAGCCATTCTATTTTTCTAGCAAGTAAAAACCAATACAACAACATGGAACCATGTAGACAAGAGGTGGTTTTATGTGTGTGTGTTTCGGTTCATTTTATATTTGCTGCTTTGCCAGAAAACGTCGCGTCGTAACATTTTAAGGAAAAAACGACACGGATATAAAAAACTCGTCGGCAACAAACAGTTTCAGGTCGAAATTCGCAAATTTTTCCACAAAAAAGAGTCGTGATATTTTTTCTCAGAAAATTTTAGGTTATGTTTTCCTTCGGCTGTCATTCTACTTGCAACGATTTACTCGCATCGTGTAAACGAAGCAAACTACTTGCCGAGTTACTCGCTGTGTATAAACCCTGCTTTAGTTACTGTTCTGAATAGGGTATAGAGAGACTCTAAATCTGGTCGAGAATAGAAAATATTTAGCACTTTTCACTAAAAGAATTCGGTTATTTGATTTGCTCACTGAATTTCATTTTGGAACTGATTTGGACCCAATATTTTCGTTCAAACTGAAGAATTAATAAATTAAAAACTGCTGTACGACATTTTAAATATTGCATCCATAGTGGAACTGAAACTGTGAACGTCCTGAACGTCCTGGTTTTTTGCGGATTCACTGTACCGAATTCCTACTGTATATCATCGGACAATCATCGGACACAAAAATGAACTACACCAGGGTGTTAGGGATGACAAAAGATTTTGATTTCTGCATGTCCGCCCGTCTGTATGTCTGTTCGAAAACGCCATAACTCTCGAACGGATTGAGCTAGAGACTTGAAAATTTGAATAGTTACATTTCTCGTAAATGTCTAGGCTATGTTCTTGAATGGGAAAAATTGGACCATTACAAACGACACAGTTTCTGTTTACAATTTTCTCGAAAACGGTGAATCGTATTGGAAAGTTTATAAAGATAAAATGTGTTTAGAATATAATTTTACATATCCATTCCATGCATCAAAATCCAATCGGAGCTCCCCCTCCCCCCTCACCCTCCCTTCCCATTCTCCCATACAAATGGATTTTTTCATAAAAATTTTGTCTGCTCTCATTAGAGTGACCTCTTGAGTTTTTAAGAATTGTACATTTTCTTGTGTTTTTAAAAATAGTTTGGTTTTGGTACGGTTCGTTCATATTTTTTTCAAAGTAGTTCGGTTTATGGACTGATATTGATTCGTGAAAATTTCAATGGTTCAGTGGTTTTTGGTTCGATTCAAAAAGCCATTACGATCCACGAATATTTACTAACTTTTCCCTGTAGCACTCTTTGCCGGCAGGATTTTCATGTAGTTTTTATACCCGTATGGTGAAACCAAAGGGTATATTAACTTTGCCTTACCGTTTGTAACGCCAAGATCCCGTCATCACACAAAAAAATGAATTACACCAGTGTGTTTAGAATGATAAAGAAAATTGAATTTTGCATATCCGTCCGTCCGTCCGTCTGTGGCGCGGGCGCACGGATTGAGCTAGAGACTTGAAATTTTGCGCAGATCCGTTTTTCGTAAAATGCGAGGTTAAGTTCCTTAATGGACAAAAACGGACCATCAGGGGGGGTACCCCCATACAAACGAAAACGTTTTTTGTAAATATCTAAAAATAGGTGCATCTTATCTAAAAAGTGCAAGAACAAAACTTATTTAGGATATGATTCTACATAAAACTCCCATACATCAAAATCCGATTGGAACAAATTTTTAAAAATCTTATTGGAAAATTTGACTTCAAAGTGGAATTTTGGTACAACTGTTCAAATTTTGATACGAATATCACCATACGGGTCTCCAATGATTGCCAGATAGGCAATTATAGCTTTTGTTATTTTTAAAACTATCTTTGAATAGTTTTGTTAAAATATATTAAACTTTAAAAAACCCATCGAAATGCGAAAAATCATAAAAAAAATATGAATAAAACTCTATGGTTGAAACTTAAACCAATAATTATTCTGAATTTGTAATTTTAGATCATTGTTACCAGCTTTCCCTTAAACGATATTTGATTTTAGTTCACTAAGAAAACAAGTTATCAGAATACCCTAATTTAAAAGGAAACTCCAACTCTGCGCCCTTCTTTCAAATAAATGTGAATGAAATGTGAATTTGTATGAAGCAAAAGTAGGAGTGAGAGTAAAGTGGGGGGCCAGTTAATATGTATTTTGATCCTAGTAAATGCCTTCACATTTGGAAAAATATCATTCTGGGCACTAATTAATATCTGACTATGTTCATTTTCAAAAAGTTCTACACGAGATTGAGCTGGAATTGCCATAATAGTATCTGTTAGTTTCAAGTTATACAATTTAGTTTCCTTGATATGGATGACTTTGTAACAACAACAACAACAACACCAGCAACCAAATTTCCTTCCAGCTATTACAAAGTACTGTACAAATATCCTTTTTTGACTTGGTCCCCGGGAATAGACATAAATCACAGGAAAATGATTTTTTTTTTCACTGACATCGGAAGGATAACTTTTCATGGTGGAAAGGAGATGTGGATTTAGTGACCATAAAAGGGGATGGTTGCGATTGTGGTGTTGTTGTAATAGTAATTTGACTGAAATGGGCAATGTAACCAATGGACACAGAAGGACTATGTTGTCCCACAAAGGCCCTATTCCATATAGGACGCCTGCAGTACTTCTAATGATGATATTTTTCGTATCCCAGCTACAAATTGGCAATAAATCAAGTATGAAGACATTTTTACATTCACTTAATAAGCTTCCATTTCTGTTGGTTTGTTTTTTTTTTTCTTAACTAGATGGAAAAAGTTGCTTCTTTGGCAAGTACGAATTTTCCATATTCATTCTGTGGGTAATTTATACATCGGAATTGACGAGAAATTCGTAATTTGGATACCTACACATAAAATTAATTAATGATTTACCCACACTGTTAGAAAAGGAAATGATTGCAAGCTGTGAGGATTTTTGTTTTAAATAATTTAATAAAAAAGTATTTATTTTTTTGAAATCTTTTTAAAACTTGTATTTAAATGGAGAGAAGCTTTTAACGATTTTTAATCGAAAACTTTAGACCACTAAAAAAATAAACAAAAAGATCTTTCGCTACAAATGTTAGCAGGTCTAACTTTTGCATCCCGCAAAACATTTTTATGAGCCTGCAAAAATCAAAATTATTGTCAAATCTTATTTTACACCCGAAAATTGAAGTACCTTTTAGGAGATTGGAAATTTGAAAGCCTTTTTCAAAGCACCCTTCCTTAATCCTCTCTAATCTTCATACCTCGTGTTCCCTGCATGCATTGCAAGTGTAAAAGTTGAAAATGAAAACAAAACATTTTATGTGCACTATTCCAGGACAAACACTTCTGTCGAATTTCATGGCTCTAGCTCCAGAAGATTTTGAGAAATATTGTACAAAGACTAACAGACTGACATTTTTGTAATAATCGACTGAATGCTCGGGGAAAGTTTTTTAGGCAAAATTAAGAGGTCGAAAGTTTTCATGAATAGATAACTCTATTTAACTTCGTATAAGAAAGTAAAAATCTACGACAGTAGAAAGTCGTCTGTTTGTCTACCTTTTGGTAAAAATATTTTTCTCTCTAGCAGTCAAAGATGACTCGACAAATGTGTGACTAAAACAAAACACAAATTCAACAAATTTCCTATGAGATTTCAAACCAAATGATTTATGGACACAATTCGAATATTTTTATGATGAAAAGCCTAAAAACTAAATTTAGTTGCCTACGTTGGAATAAATCATCAACAAAAATATTGCATCGTATCTACTTTTGGAAAATTCTTTTTATTTTGTTTTCTTAGAATTTTCATTTCGCATTTGTAAGGTCATTAGAATTTTTTTTAATCCTCGTTCCGCGACAAATTTTTAGCGCCCGTAACTTCAATGAGTGAGGATGTTATGGAAAAGGATATTCTAAACACTTTTTTATCAATAAATTTTCTGAAAAAAAATTAACGATAATTGAAAAAATCACAAAAATCTTTTCCATTTGTGTGGCAGAAGGGAAGAGGGGAGGAGTAATTCAATTTTTCCGTATTTACGAACGTGGTTTAAATTTTAATAAAAGTGTGACTATATTTGAGGCGTTAAAAGCTAGAGTGGACCAACCCACATGTCGAAATCGTGAATTTTTTGTGTTTGAATCACTATTGCGAGTGAGTTTCTAGATAAAAATGTTTGGATGCACAAAAGAACATTTCAACATTGAGTAATAAAGTCCACACAAAATTTTTTTCCCAAAAATTTACAGTGAATAATAGTACAAAAGTGAAAAAGCTTCAAAAACTCGATTATGTTGGTTGGTCCACTCTAGCTTTTAACGCCTCATTTATTTTCTATTAATCTCGTGGCAAGACGAAAGAGGAGGGGGAGGGAGACAACAATTTTTTTTTGCAATATGAATGATTTAGAGAAAGAAACTAAATCCGGGCATAACATCAGGAAATATGGGTCGCAGGCAAATTTTTTTTAAACAGAATGCGGGTGAATGGATATGTTTTAAATCAAAATAGCTTTTTATCTAATTGCAACTGAAAATATAAACATAACAAAAGCTATAATTACCAATCTGGCAATCATTGGAGACCCGTATGGTGATATTCGTATCAAAATTCGAACAGTTATACCAAAATTCCAATTTCAAGTCAAACTTTCCAATAAGATTTTTTAAAATTTATTCCAATCGGATTTTGATGTATGGGAGTTTTATGTAGAATCATATCCTAAATAACTTTTGTTCTTGGACTTTTTTGATAAGATGCACCGTTTTTGAGATATTCACAAAAAACGATTTCATTCGTATGGGGGGTACCCCCCCTAATGGTCCATTTTTGCCCATTAACGAACTTAACCTCGCATTTTACGAAAAATGGATCCACGCAAAATTTTAAGTCTCTAGCTTAATCCGTGCGCCCGCAATCTGCGCCACAGACAGACAGACAGACGGACAGACAGACGGACGGACGGACATGCAAAAATTAAATATTTTTATCATTCTAAACACACTGGTGTAATTCATTTTTTTGTGCGATGACGGGATCTTGGCGTTACAAACGGTAAGGCAAAGTTAATATACCCTTTGGTTTCACCATACGGGTATAAAAATAACAATAAAGAGAAATGCGCCGCAGGGAAATTTTTTTTTAAGACGTGCGGCTCAGGTAAAAATGCGTTAAAAAATGCGCCGCATTGGGGAAAAATATTTATTTTACAGCAATCCCAACCGAATTTGGTAATTTTAGTGATTTTTTTCTCAGTGTTTAAAAACTGTTTAAAAATACAAAATATGACCTTAAATTCAGTGAGCCAGGACAAAAGTTTAGTTTCCGAGACAGCAGGACAATATGCCTAAATCCAAGACTGCCCGTCTAATCCGTAACGTATGGTCATCCTGGATAAAAGCCGGTTCTATGAATAATTTCAAATTTCTTTTTGAATCAGTTCTTGAGTTTTCGAGTGGTTTTTTATCGGACTAGGTTTAATTGTTCACGATCCCAGGTGGATTAGACTAGGTTTTGATGTTTATACCCGTATGGTGAAACCAAAGGGTATATTAACTTTGCCTTACCGTTTGTAACGCCAAGATCCCGTCATCAGACACAAAAATGAATTACACCAGTGTGTTTAGAATCATAAAAATATTTAATTTCTGCATGTCCGTCCGTCTGTCTGTCCGTCTGTCTGTCTGTCCGTCTGTCCGTCTGTCCGTCTGTGGCACGGATTGCGGGCGCACGGATTGAGCTAGAGACTTGAAATTTTGCACAGATCCGTTTTTTGTAAAATGCGAGGCTAAGTTCGTTAATGGGCAAAAATGCACCATTAGGGGGGGTACCCCCCATACGAACGAAATCGTTTTTTGTGAATATCTCAAAAACGGTGCATCTTATCAAAAAAGTCCAAGAACAAAAGTTATTTAGGATATGATTCTACATAAAACTCCCATACATCAAAATCCGATTGGAATAAATTTAAAAAAATCTTATTGGAAAGTTTGACTTCAAAGTGGAATTTTGGTATAACTGTTCGAATTTTGATACGAATATCACCATACGGGTCTCCAATGATCGCCAGATTGGCAATTATAGCTTTTGTTATGTTTTTTTTTACTCATTGGTTAAAAATAATTATTTATTTTAATTTTAGTCAAGAGGAGCATCTTCAGTTTTCATGAAATATTAATTGACGGTAATTCTTGTACAATTTTCATTACATTAAGAACGTTTTTTGTGGCCTGTCCTTACTTACTTGCGATAGCGCTCCAGAACTTTAAAAATAAAAGACTCCAGTAGGAAATGGGACAAAGCTATATTGAATTTTTACTAAGGCGAATTTAATTTTGCCGCGTGTTTTTCTGTTGAATATCGTTGACTACCTTTTGGAGCCTTTGTCTGCAATTTTTCCCATTAGCATTGGTGCAATTACCTGGCTTTAATGAAATGGAAGAAAAGATTCATTAATCTGCCTGGTTTCCTGTGAACTGAATATCTGTATGTATTCTGGGTACAATCATTAACTAATTGAAAGGAAAAAAATAAAAGGGAATAAAGGACTTTTTGTGGTTTTCTGTGAGTCTACCAGATTTTTTGATTCAAAAATTTCTTCATACATCCAAGTGTGCGACTTAAAAAGTTGTTGAGTTTTTTTTATATCACCTTGGATGAACTAATATTTCACATTAAACTCGAAAAAATCAAAGAAAACATTTATAAAAATTGTAGATAAGAAAAACAAAGAGTAGTTTCTCTTTCTTAGAGCTGTTTCCCTACATTAAACCGGAAATTAATTAGAAAAAAAAATTAGAAAAAATGATTAAATTTACACGAACAATTTCAAAATTATTCAATTAGCAGGCAAAACTTTTAAGATTATTTTTCTACCACCTGAGAAAATTATCCAGTTTTAAATCAATAAAATTACCGGTGATTATAAATATTTTAAGGTATTCAAATATAATGTTAATGAAGAAAGTTAATAACAATTATGTAGAAACTTTTAATGGAAATTAATGCCTTTTGTTTTTCTTTTTTTCTCGCGTTCAACTAAAATTCCCCATAAATAGCCATCCAGCAACGCATGTATTAAAATCACCATAAATGTCCAAGTATAGCCACTTTTAGATCGTTTTGGTGATGTATTGGCGGCCAATGTAATTATGCTAGAAGGATGGTTAAAGTAATATCAAACGTTAACAAGAAAAAGGTTCAAAGTTTGTTTTTTATAAGGTAAAAGAATGAAATGAAAAAGGATGACCTGAAAATTTACTTTAAATTGCTCAAAGGCCACAGGAAATTATTCATCAGACCGACGAGTTTCCCAGCCTGTGGTTAGTTATGGATTTTCCACGTCAATTCTAGTTGACGTATCGCATTTTAACGGTAAAAAAGGTCTAATTTGCACAAAAAAATCAACATCACAAATAAGAAAAAAAATGTTTTTTTTCCTAAATAGGGATTTAAGATTTTGCAACAATCGAGAATATGATTCTTAGGCTTATCATTTCCCTTTTTCCGGAGAGGCTGATTACAATTTGTTTGAAAATATTTTGATCAAAAGGATCAAACATAAGTTAATAAAAAAATACGAATTATTCAAACATTTTGAAATATTTTTCTGATTAAACTATTTTTGATTCTTTTCATCAGAAAATAATAAAAAAACAGGAGCCAATTGGTAATTTGTGTAGGTGTTTTAAATGGTTCTTTGAAGATATTGATAATGTCCTTAGGGTGTGTTTACACTTTCATATTATTGACACTGAAAATATTTGAAGTCTTTGCCAGTTACACAAAAGCCAGCAAGGAGCCTATCTTCATAGATAGGGTGACCAGATATGCCTGAGTGAAAAAGAGCACGCTTTGGAAAAAAATCTTTATGTTGAATATTGCCTTTCTATGTGTATCAAAACCCTTCACCTATCTTTCATGCATTTTTTTATCAATTCAAAAAATAATTAATTCCCGTACGAACGAAAAGGCAGAAATAGAGTACTTCAATGCTGAGATTGCAATGAGTTCGTGATACTAACACAGCCTTTACACGCGTCTGTAGAGCTGACACAGTCACTGACACAGTCTCGTGTAAATGCTTACTGGCGCTGACAAGTCTGTACTGACGGGACATTTTTGTAGTCAGTACAGACATGCCAGTAATTTGACATTTCAGACTTCTAAGATGGCGGAAAATGAAGAATTTGAGGTAAATCTATTAAATTATTATGAATTCACTATTTTTAATTCTTTTTTTTACTTTTAGAACTCTCAGACTGGTGAAAGAAGACTAACTAGGAACTAGATAATTAAAATAATTAAGCATACGAGCAAAATTTATGCCTCTGAAATACGAGGGACTGTAGCTGTGTTACAAACGAAGTCATTTTGAAAATGAAATGGCTGCCAGTTCGCTAAATGTCTTCTAATTCGTTGTCAGTAATTTGACATTTGGAGTCTGTGCTACTGACAGACTTTATAGTCGCGTGTAAAGGTCGGGTAAGGTAAAAACAGACCTTAATTTACCTAACGGTGACCTATCTTACATAATGAAACCCCATATGCCGAATATAATAGGGGTATGATATTTAAAGTTTTTATGCAAAAAACTTCGGGAACTAATTCAAGTCGAAAGTTGAAATTCGGCATAGAATAGGATTTTATCAAAAGATAAACCTCTACCGAAAATGGGTCAAACCGAATCACTCTTTCCACCCTTTCTCATACAAATGTACAATATTTTAATGATTTTCTTTTTCTAAAATCAATCCATGGGGTTCTATGGAATGATAACAGTTTTTGGAAGCAAAAAACCGCGTCAAAATCGGCTAAGGTTTACTAATAGAAGTCGATCTTTCAATTTTCGTTACGTTACAATTTTGGTTGCGTTACAATTTTCGTTACATACATACGCACCAACACATACACATACAGACACATACAGACACATTGCGGACTAATCGAACTGAGTCATGGGTATATGTCCTGGGGACGTCTGTTGTGATTTTGGTTTTGAGTGACTTTAGTGGCTTGCCAATAGTGTAAAAAAAATGTTTCCTCTCAAATGAAGGACTTGCCTTCTAAAAACAGGACGTCTGGTCACCTTCATACATTCATTCATACATACACATTGCATTGACATTGAAGTTACTTATGTGTGCAAAAATTTCAAGTCAATCGGATGGGTGAAAGTGGGTCAAAATGAGATTGCAACATTTGACCTTACATACAAACAAACGGACAAACAAACGGACAAACAAACTGACACACAAAAAGCAAGCTAAACAAAAACTTTTAGAAACAATCCGTCCTTTAACTGTTACATAGAGAAAAAGTTCTTGACTCTAAATCTGGTCGAAAATAGAAATTAAAAAGAGTTTTTCGATCCCAAAAATTCAAATTAAAACCGAACCATTAAAAAAAATTTGGTTTTTGATTTTATTACAAGATTTGTTTTAAAAACTGGTTCGGTTTTGGTTCGGTTCGGTAACATTTTTTTTTTTAAATCGACTCGACCATGTTTTTTTAGTTGTTTGGTTTATGGTTTTGTTTTACAGTAGAATCCCGATAATTCGTATTTCAAGGGACCAGCAAATTCATACGAATTAGCGGGATATACGAATTATCGGGGTACGAATTATCGGGATTCTACTGTAGTTGAATAAAATTTCAATGGTTCAGTGGTTTTTGGTTCAGTGAGTTGGGGTCTGTCTGTCTGTTCCTCTTTCACGTAAAAACGGCTGAACCGATTGTCTTGAAATTTGGCACGAGTGTCTGTGGTAGTTCTGGTTCCAACATAGGCATACGGAAAAGTAGCGCGAGGGGTGGGGGAGTAAGGGGAGGGGGTAAAGTGATTTCGAAAGTTTTTGCGCTATGTTACTCTTTCGCGGGGAAACTACCGAGCCGATTGGCCTGAAGTTTAGCTCCAACATAGACCATAAAAAAAAAATTTGAAAAAACTTAACCCGGCAAAGACGGGTATGCAAGCTAGTATAATATAAAAATGAGTTGGTGTCTGTCTGTTCCTCTTTCACGTAAAAACGGCTGAACCGATTGTCTTGAAATTTGACATGAGTATCTGTGGTAGTTCTGGTTCCAACATAGGCATACGGAAAAGTAGCGCCAGGGGTGTGGGAAGTAAGGGGAGGGGGTAAAGTAATTTCGAAACTTAGTTTTTGCGCTATGTTACTCTTTCGCGGGGAAAACTACTGAACCGATTGGCCTGAAGTTTAGCTCCAACATAGACCATCAAAAATTTGAAAAAACTTAACCCGGCAACGACGGGTATGCAAGCTAGTTTATAATATGGAACACTTCGATTTCTTACTAAAGAGCTGTATTTAAACCCTTATTTACTTTCCGCTTGTTATTCGCATGCGAATTATTTGCAAACCGCAATTTAAACTCAAATCAGTTAAGACAAATCAATTGAACTACCTATGATTTAGATCCTGCTTAGTTTCTTTTATTATGCAAAGCGGCTTAAATTAATGATTATGATGCAAAATCTTAAATCACCAACATACATTTTTATTTATAAATCAACAAAATGTCTGAATAAAATCCAAACAATAGCAAAAGAATAATAAAACTTTTCAACTGCTATCACAACATTATGAAGGCATTATGCTGAAAAGTTTTCCCATAACAATATGCTTTTACCTCAACGGTAATTGAAAACTTAACTTAAGATTAAACAGAAATGAATTAAACTTTTTTCTTTCGCTTTTATCCATTCCACTATTATCACTACAACACACTTTATAGTTGATATTTAACTTTCTTTAGAATTTACAATTCCGTCACGGTAGAATCGGCGAAATGTGCTGAAATACAGTTAAAGTTTCGTGACATGGACATGTACAAAACTTTTGTCATATTATTACTTTGTTTGACTCCATTTAGTCGTCCTTGTCGTCCTCGGTCATATGTAACTTAGCTATTGTGCTTTATCTCACGTTTTCATGCTGCACTAAAATTATTCCTTCAATGCGACTTCACATAACAATAGTGAATTTCTAAGAAATTTCTTAAGTGAATTTTCTTTGCAAAAATTCATACATCACTGTCGAGGTTTTTCCATTTGAAGGATTTTATCTTAAGTCATGCACATTGTCTAAGTATATAAAAGTTTTTTTTATCTTATGACAACACTTTTTATTTTGGAAATTTTTTTTGACTTTATGATTGTTTAACCCTAAAAAAGGTAGAAAAAAGTTATTCAATATTCATTTGTAAATCAATATTTTTTTTTGTTAGACCGATTAGTTTGTTTAGTCAGTATTAACCCTCATACTGTCCTCGGGTCATTTCTGACCCAAATTCGATTTTAAATAAAAGTATCTTCTCAACTACATGAACAATGTTTATATGGTGTAGGCTCTGTGAACAAATTTCTTTTGAATACCGAAAACAATATTCTATTTGTTCATATTTTAATCCATTGAAGAGCACTGTAGTCTTCACGGGTCATAAATGGGTCATAATGGGTCATTCTTGACCCACGAAGACATCATACGTTATTTTTCTTAAGGACAGTATGAGGGTTAATAAATAGAACTCCAAAATGGTTTTTGGCCAAAGCTACTGTTCTAATAAAGTAGAGATTTTTGAGAAATATGCGTTCTACACAAATATTAAGTTAAAGAAATGCGCCGCAGGTTCAAAAAGTTTCATTTGTAGAAACGCTCAGGTCAGAATCAAAGTATTTTGGAAATTTCTGTGACATGGCATTAGACCAAAAGTGATTTCGGGACAGTTCACACTCAAGACCTTCGCGAGTAGGAGGAAGAGAGCGGTGCTGATGGAACGGCGGCCAAAATCGCAACTATGTCGGAAAATTCTCTGTGTGACATTTGAAAATTCTCTGTGTGAAATAAAGACGCTTAAAAAAAAAATTGAATTATGCTTTTCTGGTCATGATACAAAAACATTTTCGCCTGCGCTACAATTTTTTATAACAATTTTTGCATGCAACAAATTTTTTCCTGAAAAAAATTCTTCTTGCAGCACATTTCAATAAAAAATGTCCTATTGCGGGAAATTAAATAAAAACTGCCTGTTGCGTAATATTTATTCTTTTCCGATAAAATAAGAATGACTTTTTCATCTCAGTTTTTATACTAATCTTTAAGAAATTTCATTTTAGAAAAATTTTAACTTTTTAGTTTAAAATTTAAACCAAAATTATAACCGTATTTCTTTAAAAAGGCGGAAGGAGTGCGTGTTACTGTCAATGGAGCTCACTACAGAGCAATGATCAATAAATTTTTGTTGCCAAAAATTAAAGATATTTGTGTAGCCGACTTGTGGTTTCAACAGGATGGCGCTACATGTCATACAGCTAACGATGCAATCGCTTTATTGAGGGAAACGTTCGATGAAAACATCATCTCAAGAAATGGTCCGGTTAATTGGCCTCCAAGGTCGTGCGATTTGAAACCTCTCGATTATTTCCTGTGGGGCTACGTGAAGTCACTGATTTATGCTGATAAACCAGCAACAATTGACGCTTTGGAGGCCAACATTGTTCGTGTTATTCGTGACATACGGCCAGCAGTGCTCGAAAAAGTGGCCCAAAATTGGACGTCCAGAATGCGCTTCGTCAAGAACAGCCGCGGTGGCCATATGCCCGAAATCATTTTCAAATGTTAATGCCATGTATTGATCTTTCGAATAAATAAAAAATTTTGTTTAAAATTTAATTTTATGTGTTACTTTTAAAATTTGAAGTTCTATCGGGCTTAAAAAAAACACCCTTTATAAAAATGATAAATTTTTGCCATCTTCGCTGAAAAAGCTTAAACGCGGTGCTGATCAGGGGTGAGTATTTATATCCGGTAGTCCCTCCAGAGATTTTTTGAAGAAATTGAGTTTTTGTGGCTCTCTTTCAGTGGCGCCCAAGGCATCTGCCGTACTTGCCATACCCTAGTTACGCCCCTAACATTACCTTAGTCTCCGTCCCCAAATTTGGTACGTATACTTACATTAAAAAATTTAAATGGAATTCCATATTCGATTTTATTTAAATTCAATTCATGTCACAACAAACAGTTTTTCATATGCATATGTATATAGATATATTTTTGTTTTTCAATATCAAAAATTTATCACCAATTGTTTTTGCATATTTTTGTCAAAAAAATACATACCACAATGACAGCATTGAGTTTTTCGTGAATTGGTTAATAAATCATAATTCGATTGATTTGTAAAGCCTCTTT
Organism: Chrysopilus asiliformis; assembly: GCA_964034945.1. NCBI lineage: Eukaryota > Metazoa > Arthropoda > Insecta > Diptera > Rhagionidae > Chrysopilus > Chrysopilus asiliformis. The sequence continues at coordinate 91,540,336 of OZ035962.1, forward strand.
TTCAACGCAAAAAATAAATATCTGTGACAGATTCATAGAATGGGAAATGCTGATATATTCATGAATCGATTATATCGAAATGTGTATGTCAATTTTCCTCGACCTTCCTGCAATAGACGTTTTTTTTTCATCATTCTTCAAAATTAACTATTTGTCATATTTGAATAGCAACAATGAAATTGCATTTGATTTTACCAAAACAAAAAGTAGTTTTTCTACCGTCAAAATAGCAGATAGCAGCGTCAAAATAGCAGATTTTGTGAAATAAAATTCCATTTCATTTTAAACAATGAAATTTTAAACTTTGTATTTTGAATCCCACTTCTGATTTCGATTTTTAATCGATTTTTAATTGAAAATCAGAAGTGGGAATCGAAAAGTAAATGTAAACGCGAAAGATAATCCCTTTTTTTAATAATATTCTGTTTTTTAATCCGACCTAATTATACCTATATATTTCGTTTTCTTGTAGCTTGCAGAAAAATCACCTTTGGTCCTAAATTGCAAATAATTCAAGTAAATCGGTGGAATTGCTATATATTGACATTTATATCAAAATTTATTATTCAATAATCCTCCCACATGGTTACCATTCTAAACTGTTTGGAGAAGGAATTTTGTTTTCGGGATAAGATATTAGCATTTCGATCGGATTAGAAATTTTTTAGACATTTTATCAATATTTTTTCTGAAGTAACATACAACTGTGTACATATATTTAGATAGGAAGTGTGATATGGTTTCATGGAGAATATTTTAAAGGCGAATTTTCATTTGGAAACGATCCAACATTAGGGGATCGAATTTTGTTTATGCAAAATAATTTTTGTTGTTCATCGACAAATTCTCACTTCTTCCTTCTACTAACCCCATTTTGAGGCATTTTGTTTGCAGATATCTTCACACCCATTTACGATCCAGTACCTAAAATATTTTCGTGTGTTTCTATTTGCTTGTAAAATTTGTGTTTTTCCAAAGTTGAGTTTAAGGTTTAACTTATTTCTTTGTTACCAGCAAAGTTCTTTGTGATGTATTAAATGCGAGAAAACGTTCGATTTTCATCGATTGTAAAATTACGTGGTAATATGAAAAGTTAGTGTATGCAGATTAGATCGTTGCGACGTATTTGTAATTCGTGTATTCTTGGATCAGTGAAATGGAAAACAGGGAAAAGTATCACAACTCAACTTGTAAAAATTTGCATAAGGTAATAAGTTGACTTTGTTTGTAAGAATTTGAAAGTATTTTTCATCGCTTTAAAATTCGTCAATAATGCAATGTTATAAGTTGTCAGTTTCACTGAATTCTGTACTTTTTCATGGATTTTTTGGAACAAATATTAAGGCAGTTTGTGGCAAGAAAGAGGTCAAAATTTTTGCAAGAGATAGTTTCAAAAATTTAAAAATAAATATGTTTTCGTATTTAATTTTTTCTATTTTTCATTTATTTTTTTTAAAAATTAGCAAAAAAATCCTCAAAACGGTACATTTTTTATAGATACTACCTGGATTGAAAACTTCTGGAACTAATAGCAAAGAAAAAACCTTTTTTTCATCAAAAATATATTTTTTTCTCGATTTAGTTTCCTTCAAGATACACTTATTCTACCGGTACTGTAACGTTTGGATACGTTTTATTTGGATACGTGATTTGTCAATGGCTTTAAAATATGCGTCTTTTTCGCAATCAACACCCTCATTTGACGCTCTTTTTGGTTTCCCTTCCCACTGCGTCCCTCACCATCACTTGGCCGGAGCGAATGACGTGCTGCCTCAAAGTGAGTCCTAATGTAAACACAGTCATTCTCTTCTTCCGGAGTCATATCTTCCAGTTGGAAAAGACGCCCATCCAAACAGACACTAAATTTAGGCGACGCACGACGCAGATCATGGCCAGCACAACATAGACACTCTCGCTTTGCCGTGATTCGCTTCCACTCGCCGAGAGTTTAGAGCCGACATAAAAATTTGTGTAGATAAAAAATCTTTTGAAATTGAATTTTACAAAATGGCAGGCATTAAATTTTGGCAAAAACTGTCTTTCTTCTGAATAATCATCATATTAGTAAGTTAATGGTTGAAATTAGAATGGGTAAATTTAAAAAGTATCTCTTAATAGATTTAATGGGCAGTTTTCCATTTACGGGCTGTTGATTTCTTGTTTAAAACATAGAAGAAATTACTCACTAGAAACCAGGGATGAAAAACGTTATCGTAATGTAACGAAATAATAAAAAAATTTCATGCCTTTTCTTGAAAAATATGTTATAACGTTATAGAAATTTAATTCCGTTACAATAGCAGAAAACATAACGAAAACCGATTTTTTTCTCACAGAGCTGGTTAGAGCAGCAACGTCTCTCTCAGCTCAGTGTCAAAAACCATTCTTAAAATTATTAAATTAACAAAAAAAAACTTCGATTTGCGCATAATTTTACTTACTTTGGAATTCCACGTTTGCCAGCTTCAAAATTTCACTTTTAAATATGAGGCGTTAAAAGCTAGAGTGGACCAACCCACATGTCGAAATCGTGATTTTTTTTATGTTTGAATCACTATTGCGAGTGAGTTTTTAGATAAAAATGTTTGGACGCACCAAGAAACGTTTCAACATTGAGTAATAAAGTCCACAGAAATTTTTTTTTCCAAAAATTTACTGTCAATAATAGTACAAAAGTGGAAAAGCTTCAAAAACTCGATTATGTGGCTTGGTCCACTCTAGCTTTTAACGCCTCATATGTAGGTTTGTGCTATGTATATACAGTCCTTTCACACACACATCAGGGAAAAATCGCGCCACAAAGCTACACTCAGACAAATGTCCAGGTCAACTTTTTGTCAGGTTAACTCTGACCTTACAGAGGTTTCTGTAAGCCAGCTAGCGGTCAGAGTTAACCTATCTAAGGTCAACTCGTGGAGCTCCCAATGCCCTACTTCACCTGCTGGTGGCTTAATTTCAGAATTTCTCCGACCACAGGTCAACTCAGTTTTACTTGCCCACATGCAGGCGAACGCGCGCCTGCCCGAGGCCAATTACGCCGTATGTAGGTAGTCGAGTTAGCCTCCATTTTTCTGAGTGTATGCTGGTCGCTACTGACCCGCGACTTTTGCGAGCAATTTTTTGTCGCTGCGACTGAATCGCTCATATGAACACTCCCATAAGCGGCCGTGGTCCGATTGGATTTTGATATATGAATGAGTTATGTAAAATCCTATTCTAAACACATTTGATCTTAATAAATTTTTCAAAATAACTCACCATTTTCGAGTAAATTGCAAAAAACTTTTTCGTTTGTATGGAAAAACTTTTTCATTTGTACGGAAAAAGTGAGAAAAAGGATAATCATGTTATCCTAACAGGACCTTTCGTTATCCCTACAGCCATTTACGAGAAATATAACTGTTCAAAATTTCAAATCTCTAGCTTAATCGTTTGGAAGGTTATGGTGTTCACGGACAGAAATATAGGCAGACGAACGGAAATGCGGAAATAAAAATCTTTGGTCATCCCTAGCACCCTAATGTAGTTCATTTTTGTGTCCGATGATTGGTTCGATGCGTTACAAATGGTATACTAAATCTAATATACTCTTGTATGATAGACCAGAGTATAAGAAATACGATTTTTATCTCGCTTTTATTTCTGGTGCAAACCTAAAAAAAAATTTTCAAAAAACATTTTTTTTCAATTTTGTATTGGGAATATTTTTGATATCGATTTTTTTCACTAATTTTTTTCAATATATTCTAACAGTGATATGTCAAAAATATTCGTGAAAACTAAACTGAATTTTGTTTTTGTTTTTCGTTTTGCATCCTTGCTACAAACTGAAATTTATTTATTTCGATTACATAATTTGCCATTTGCCAGAAAAATGTAAATTTAAAATTAAAATACATCTTGATGGCTTTAATAAAGTTATATTCACCTCTGCTCTGCTTTTTTTTTTTTTTGCAAAGTGCAATTTTATATCTTCTTGGCCTGAATGAGCCTTGTACACAACATTAATATAAAACCCATTTCCCATCGTTTAAACTTTCAACGTGCAATTTTCTCAGGCTTCTAGGCATTTTGTCCTTGAAATTCCCTTCCAGCACTTAGTCTACATTACGTTTGTATCGAGTTTCGCGTTGCCATTCGCGTTGTTGGTGGCTGAATTAATGTGGTTTGAGAATCTAGGATCTTGGCGAAATCAAATTACCATTAAACAGCCACGCCACACTTTGATAATTACCTTTGTTGGCATATGCCTTAATAGAGGATTTTCATCTTTCCTTAGACATAAGGAATCGCATAGCAAACATTGAAGGACCCCCAGAGAATCGTTTTCGGTGCCCTAGGGGTGCCACTTGAAATAGAAAATATGTTTTCACTGTTATTAAGGGTAGTTGTATGCCACGTCTCCTGCTGCCCTTTAGATAATGTTTTTTTTATACTCACGTAATGGCCCAGATATCTAGTTTAGTATCATCAAATTTACTCCCCCCCCCCCTCCAATGGCCCTTTATACGATGATTGTAAACAACTCAGCGAGAGTGTTTTCCAACACAAGTTAACCGAAAGGGGTTCCATTATGGGGTGTTCCCAATACGCCTTTTCCCTGCGAACCGATAAATCATTAAAGAAAAATAAACGGCACAAAAAACAGACAATCCCAGAGTCGAGCCAAAAGAAAATCGTCCTTGACGGTTGGTGGTTATGGTGCTGAAAACGCCATAAATCGTGAATATAAAAATATATCAGGACCAAAAATGCATGTGAAGGTGGATGTCGGCTCGATGGAAATTTCAGCAGGCAAGCCGAGAATTCTTTTTTTTTGTTAGACCGAATTGACTATGTTGCTCATAAGTTCAGACAAAATTTGACGGCTATATGTAATTCCTGTGTTCATCTGTAGAATGTATTTTCCTTTTTTTCCACTTTCCTCCAATACAATCATTTATATCTTCGGACGTTGATAAAAAGTGAAGAAAACAAGGGGAATCTTTCACCCCCGACGCGATTCATTTTTTTCCGATTTGTTGTTTAGCGATTTTCCGTGTCCTTCTGGCGAGGATTTTTATTTCATATACATTAGAAGGTGGATCCAAAATATCCTGTTAATGGTGCTCTTCGGATATGTGATCCAAGCAATATTCCAACATGAAATAAAAATTTTCTCATGTTGTGTCTTTCCTTTTCAAATCGAAAGCAGAAACTGGATTTAGATCTGGATATTTTATGGGGAAATTGTTTTATTGGAATTTTATTTCGGTGAAAATGTTTCGGTAGACCCGATAAATAAAAACCATTGGTTTTCTTGTTCACTGTCTTGTATGCAAAAAAATTTCTTGTCGGATATACCACAAAAAAATCCAAAAGAAAGAGGAAATACTGGTGAAATGCGGAGGAGGAATATTAGAATGTTATTCTCGTTTATTTGATTCAAGCAAGATGATTTCATGGGTGGTAAAGAATTTAGTTTATGTTTTATGCATTTTTTACGAAACATAAAAAGCATTTCGAGCATCATTTCATTGAATAAAGTGATAGAAATTATTTAATTTGAATAATAAGGCATTTCATGAGTTATTGCGTCTTTTAATTTATAGCTTTTAGAAATAGTTTTGATTAATATATAGTATTGTATATTTAGTATCTTAAAAAGAGTATTTTAATCTAATTTGATCATTTTGACGATAGATTTTCTTTTTGACGATAGATAGTCTACATATCATACACGTTGATCCATTTGAAGGGGGGAGATGGTGAAGGGATGGAGGGGTGGGATTGGACTTTGATATATGGAAGAGCTATGAATATTCTAAACACATTTTGCCTTAATATTTTTTTTATACGACTTACCGTTTTTGAGACAATTCCAAAAAACTTTTTTATTTGTGTGGGGGAGAGAGAAGGTAATGGTCCTACTCTGCCCATTTAACAATTTAACCTCACTATTTCGGAGAAACCCACCAGTGTGAAACTTCAAGTCTCTTGCTTAATTTTTGCCCATTAACGAACTTAGCCTCGCATTTTACGAAAAACGGATCTGCGCAAAATTTCAAGTCTGTAGCTCAATCCGTGCGCCCGCAATCCGCGCCACATACGGACGGACGGACAGACGGACGGACGGACAGACGGACATTCAAAAATTAATTATTTTTATACCCGTATGGTGAAACCAAAGGGTATATTAACTTTGCCTTACCGTTTGTAACGCCAAGATCCCGTCATCGCACAAAAAAAAGAATGATAAAAATATTTAAGTTTTGCATGTCCGTCCGTCTGTCTGTCTGTCCGTCCGTCTGTCTGTCTGTCCGTCCGTCCGTCCGTCCGTCTATCTGTCTGTGGCGCGGATTGCGGGCGCACGGATTGAGCTAGAGACTTGAAAGTTTGCACAGATCCGTTTTTCGTAAAATGCGAGGCTAAGTTCGTTAATGGGCAAAAATGGACCATTAGGGGGGGTACCCCCCATTCGAACGAAATCGTTTTTTCTGAATATCTCCAAAACGGTGCATCTTATCAAAAAAGTCCAAAAACAAAAGTTATTTAGGATATGATTCTACATAAAACTCCAATACATCAAAATCCGATTGGAATAAATTTTAAAAAATCTTATTGGAAAGTTTGACTTCAAATTGGAATTTTGGTATAACTGTTCGAATTTTGATACGAATATCACCATACGGGTCTCCAATGATTGCCAGATTGGCAATTATAGCTTTTGTTATGTTTATCATTCTAAACACACTGGTGTAATTCATTTTTGTGTGTGAGGACGGGATCTTGGCGTTACAAACGGTAAGGCAAAGTTAATATACCCTTTGGTTTCACCATACGGGTATAAAAATGTTGTCTGTCCTCATATAGAGTATTTGACGTGGTGTTTCTTGTGTTTTTTATTCAATTTATGTATGATGCACAATTATTGTAAATAATGACATTCGGATTTTTTTATTTTAATTTTTATTTTTGTTTAAACTTGCCGGAATACCTGCGGTGAGGAGCCTGAAAAGTGTTCTTCTCAAACCCTCCAGTCCGAAATTGATACCTTAAATAAGTTTTTGGATTGTCCTGGTAGAAATAGCGACTACCTCAATCGATGAGCTACACATTATGCAAGCGGTGTTATCTTAGCAATTTCAGATGCCGGGAAATCAATGGACACACGAGTGCGTCGTTAAAGAGTGAATTTCGGTTTCCACTGTACAAATTTAACACGGGTTCATTACAAAGATGATATAACGGGTTTTACGCGTTTTAAAAACTCCAATTGGGACTTTAGCTTCGATCCACATACCTCTTATCGCAGTCCGCGCCTGGCCTAAAGTTCCAAATTCGACAAGTGGTTTTCAAGTCAATCGACGACATATGACAGAGGATTTTATATAAATACGTAAGAGTTGTACATAAAATATGTTACACTTTTAGAGAATTACGGGGGCGGATGTCTGCGGTAATGTAAAGGCGGAATTAAACCATTGTCTAAAATTAGCGTGACGGATTTTATAAACAGCCCCTAACGACATTTTCATTTTCTGTTGTGATGGATTACAAATCTATTTCTAAACTTCATGGAATGATAATTTTTCAAATCTGTTGAAAATAAAGTTGTTGTCTAAATTATTCACTTGGGTGTTAAAGATTAACAAGCTCTAATAGATTTGTAACAACCCACACTGTTAGTAAAACTAATCGAAATAATCTCCAAACATTTTTTTTTGTTTGGTGATAGACCAACAATTTATTTCACTTTATCACTTCTCGAATCAAATCCACATAAAACCAATCTATCGACTATTCGATTGATATCAATCGAAAGAAAAATTTCGGTGCGAAAACTTTGGGCAGTTTGGTCATTAATCAAATGGTTCGGGAAGCCTATAGACAGATAGCCCAATATAAAAATAATAATAGTGGAAAAAAGAAGAATCACTCATCTACCAATGATATCAATCTATCATTCAACTCTCAAACATTCAACTCTCTACGTAGTCCAATCACTCGTTGATTGACCATCAAGGACCGAATTTTTTACCACAATCAATGAATAAATGCCAAATTATACACGAAGGGTGGCGTTTTATTGAGGAATCATTGCAATAAATGTTCATTAATTCTACTATTGTGTCATCAAATTCATTATATGAGATCCACAAATTAATTATACTCACCTCCGGTTCCTGAAGGCTGCTAGACATGATCCAATTCGACGTGGACAATTCAACTACCCCTAATTCTAAAAAAAAATCCAATTTACACGAGGCTATTCCCAAATAAATGTTTCATTATTGATGTTAAGTGATGGAGCCATGAAATGACTTTTTGAAGTGAATTACAATTAAATTGTCTGTATTTTGATGGCTGTTTATCAAATATTCTATCATTCTATCGAATATTCTATCCATTGAATAAAAAAAAATCCGAATAAAAAAGGCAATAATTTTGTTTCCTTCAAGTTTCTCCAAAAATTCGGAAGAATCTGAAAATTATAAGGGTATTCATGGAATCTTGAAAAAGCCTCGTTGTCGCATAGACCGAGAACTGTTTAAATTTGCATAGAAAATGTTTTTCGCACCCCTGGTCAGTTTACGTGACGATTTTGGTGTGTACACAACATCGTCGTAAACTTACGCAAACGTCAAATATGTAAATTTCGAGAAATTGTAAAATTCAGCTGTAACAATAAGAATTTCTTTTGTGCCAATTGTTCCCATTTTTTAATTAGTTTTAATTTTTCACTGATTCTCAGGATTTTCAACGTCGAATTTTTTGGTTGCTGAAGGAAAACTGCGGAACATCTGATCGATTTATACAAAATATTTCAAAAGTGTGCTCATGAAAGACTCCGCGCAAAAATACATAATCGGGAATTTCATCTAGTTCCCATGAATACCCAAAATGTCCTCATTTTTCTCTGAGTTTTATGATCCACAAAATCATTTTTGACTTCAAGTAAAATTGTCCAATACACAATTTTAACTGTTTTGAAAAATTCGTCCTTATACATATTAAAAATTATTCTTGACATTACAATGCTTACGTCCCGGAAGCAAGTTCAAAACAAATTTTATAGTGCAAAGAATTGTGTTCTTCTTTCGGAACTATTTAAATCTTTCCAACTTTTCAAATTGGCGTAACTCTCCTTAATTTCTTGCTTCTAACCGACAGACGTTATTTCTCGTAGGTATTTATTACTTTCAGTAATGGCGAAATTTACTCAGAAAATTTGTGCTAATTTTTGCCCGTTACTTAAAGAAATTCCAGATCAACCAGAAGAAGGAACCACAAGATTTTTGATACTTTAAAAAAATGGAAAAATCGATTCAAACGACGGGCAACAGAACCACACCAATAATTTTATCATATCTGGTTTTTCTTGTTACTTCGAGATGTCGGTTTCCACTTCAATTTTCCCTTTTACTTTACGAAATGGGAAAATTGTTCAGTGGAATTGTATTAAATTTAAGTTTGAACCAATCTATTATTTCCGCCCCATTACGATGCTATTGGTGGCTGCTTATCCATTCGATTAGCATAAAACAATATTTTATCCAACAAAAATGCCATCAATTACAATTTTTTTTGGTATGATTGGTTTATCTTCTAATATTGTATCCAAATTAGGTGAAGAACAGAAAAAATTGCAATCATAATTTAAGCATAATTAAAAATTCTTTTATACATTAATGTAACGGCAATTTAAAGTTATTTTAACTATCCAACTTGTTTGATTCAAAAGATCAAATGGTAGAAGAGGTTTCGAATCTTTCGGTTGAAACGACATTGGCTTTTCCAGGGAAACTCCAAAAAAAATTCCGTCTGTCCGTCTGTCCGTCCGTCTGTCTGTCCGTCTGTTCGTCTGTGGCGCCAATTGCGGACGCACGGATTGAGCTAAAAACTTGAAATTTTGCGCAGATCCGTTTTTCGTAAAATGCGAGGCTAAATTCGTTCATGGGCAAAAATGGACCATTAGGGGGGGTACCCCCATACGAACGAAAACGTTTTTTGCGAATATCTCTCAAACGGTGCGGTGCATCTTATCAAAAAAGTTCAAGAACAAAAGTTATTTAGGACATGATTCTACATAAAACTCCCATACATCAAAGTCCCATTGGAATAAAGTTTAAAAAATCTTGTTGGAAAGTGGAATTTTGGTACAACTGTTCGAATTTTGATACGAATATCACCATACGGGTCTCCAATGATTGCCAGATTGGCAATTATAGCTTTTTTTATGTTTAGACATAAGTTTGAACATGAGTCGAATTTTTATAAAAGTTGAATCACGCCCAAAAATGGAAAAAATGAAAAGTTGAACCACTTCTTCCAGGGGGCTCCAAAAAGTACAAAAAATTTATGTAACTCCAAAAAGTAGAAAAAATTTCGAAACATTTCATCTTTTTAAAAAAATTGTGAAAAGAAAATTCTTTCGAATCCGATTTTACATAGGATTTCCATACATCAAAGTCCAATTGGAGCCAATTTTTATAGATGCAATTGGAATTTTGGAAAATCTCTTTAAATTATGTGATGATAACAACTTTCGAAAGGAAAAAATCTCGCTCAGAACTTTCTAATAGGAACCGGATTTTTTTTTAAATATCATCTGGAAATTACTGTTTTCCCAGTAAAATTAACTGAATGACAGCAAAGTTTACTAAAATACAATTAAATATTGCCGAAGAGTTACTGATTTTGTCCCTTATTTTTTATTATTCCAAAAATTTACTAAAAGATTCATCCTGATTCTGACACTTTACTGTTTGACCCTGGGCCGTATCCAGGCAAAGCAGTGCCAGGAGCAAAACCTTTATTTGGCGCCCAGGAAAAAACCTGTTTTTGGCGCCGCTTCTCTTTCTAAAAATTATTGATAAAACGTATTTTTGTGTATGCTTGGTTATTTTGAAAAACCCAGCGGAGACAAGAGGTGTGTCTAAATTTTTATTTGTGATTATTTTATTTTTTTAAAAAGTGCATCTTAATTCTTCGGTAAACAGCAAAAATTGCGCAGGAAGCAAAACTTTTATCAAAAAAACGTAGAAATTAAAAAAAAAAAAGAGGACGGGAAGGCAACTCTACCTTAATTTGACTTAACAATTATTGAAGAAGCTCATCTTCTATGATTTATCCTTTGTAGCAAACGATGCAGCAAACGATGCAGCAAACTTCCAAATGTCGCCTGAAGCGGCGCAGCTCCTCAGAAAAATGCTAGAACCTAGCCTCAATGTCTATTCTTCCTAAAGCTCGCTAAATTAAATTTACCAAATCATGGAAGAAAATTTTGATTATTTTGCGTATCACCGGTTTGGATTTGTTGTAGTACTTATTTGAATGGCATTTAAAAGTTTACTATAATTCCAGTAAATTTTACTCGAATTCTCAGTAAATTTAACTAACATTCTCTGTAAAAATTACTGGTATTCCAGTTCGTTCCAGTAAGAGAATTTTACTGGGGATACTATACAATGGGTGAAGTGAATAAAAAAATAGCTTTTGCAAAAACTGATGTTTTTTAGCTAATGCAGTCTGTATTAAGTCTGTATGCAGTCTGCATTAGCTAAAAAAAACATCACTTTTAGCAAAAGCTATTTTTTTTATTCACATCACCTAATATTTACTGCACTGATATCCTACTACTAGATCAAGCCATTTGCTATCTCAAATAGGCCACTGAAACGTCAAAAAGCTTTGACGAAAAAAAGGGACAAAGCTAGTAATTCTGGGAAATTAAAATTCTGGAAAAAAATGCTTATGCAGGTCCCCGACGGAATATTATTCAATCCCTATACCGATTATTCATGTTAATATTCAGAGCTCACTGTACATTAATATGCAATTCCCTAAACTGTGTATAAGTCTTATGAGTTCGACGTAAAACATATAATTCAAGTGTTATTGAGTTGGTTGATTTGAACGTCTGGCATCACTAAAATTCGAAGACAAAGAAAAGGAAATTTAATTTACTTAGAAGAGAACAGTAAAGTTTACTGCACGTCAACGTGGTTACCTTTTTGCTGGGCTCCCAGTAAACTCAGTTTATATAAAAAAAAATGATAAACCTCAAAATTAATAAAGCCAATTTGATTTTATTGTAAAACTTTTCTGTTGATTGTTATTATTTTCCAACCACAATATTTGAAATTATTTCCTACAATCAGATAAACAAGAATATCCGATTAATTCTCCTTAAATAATAAAATTATATAATTTAAACCCTTGTTTTCCAACAAAATCAAATACTGTTATTTTGGTTGCTTACTTATTTCGAATTAAGTCAAAATTTTACGAAACGAGCTTCTATGGCCTTTGGCAACAATAAGCCAAAGATTTGTGAAACGTGCTCCGGCAAGGATAATTGCATGAAAGGCACAACGAATTACCAAAAACTTTACCAAGCAATTAAACTAAACGAAAACTTTGTGAAAATAAATGGAAGCCAAATACAAACCTTTAGAGAAAGTTATCACACAATTCTTTCATATGTTGATCCACTTTGTGTTAAACAATTATCTGTACGGACATTTCCTGTACGTAACCAAAGATCCTTCTTGAGAATATGGAAACGAAACAAATTGATCCTTCACACATCTTTCGTTCCGTTTTTCAACCCGCAATTAATAAAGATATTGAAGTTTTACACGAATTGTCTAAAGGAAAGTGTAAGAAACTCTTATCCTGTTAAGCTATTTTGATCATTTGTTTCCTCATAGTTTCATATATTTCGGTTGTCTACGAGTATAAGCCAATGATAACAACTTAATAGTAAAAACAAAATGCTTGTGAGCATAACTTTAATCCCTCACACCACAATAATTCCTAATAGTACACCAAGTGGAATCTGTAGCTTAATCTGTATATGCTACCAAAGAAGCCAACAAATTCACTGCTAAATGCTTAAGTTTTATCCTTCTGTCAAACTTGCACATCATCCATTTGCCCAAATCTACTTGGGATACCAGCAGAAGATTTTATCCTATCCTATCCTTCCCGGTGTTGTTAAGGTATTTCGACAAATTTGTTGTCAGGTTAGTTGATTCGTCGATCCATCTCACTGGGTTGATGGTCTTTTGGTTAGGCACCCTATGAATTGTAAATGTGCTAGTCTTCGTGTACCGGTGTTTTTATTCACTAAACAACCAAACATCCTTCCACCCTTTTGTTCGCTTACCATTGTTTAGTATTCGAATGTGAGAAAATTAAACAAGGTAGGTACGTCCACATTCGACTTAAGAACGTACTCAACACTTGGTCCTTAATGAGAACGAGTTTACATGTTTAATTAATTATGCCGGTTCCTGCTTTAGTTCCGGTTGATTAGTTCAATCAGTTTAATTTCTTATTGTTTTGGTGAGGTTGAACGTCTGTTAACAATTTACACCTATATCGGTTTTCTATTCTTGCATAGCCTTGAGGCTCATTTCCACAGAACAGAAAAGGACTTTCGAGAAACTTCTAAATGCATCTGATGTGCAATTCCGAAAGTTTTATTTACGGTGAAAATTAATCAGCAAGAATGTTCCTTAGGGGTTTTCTTGAATTTCCTTGGATTTCCTATTAAAATCTTTAGCCACGAACAAAACGATTTTAGAAAGTTAAGTGAATTGCTAGTGAATTTTTAATCAGCATTAAAGAGATATTTTCTATAGTGCATTTAACTCTTAATTAATTTATTTGCACAGTTTATACATTTTTATACTCATATTAGAATTAGTATACCGTTTGTAACGCATCGAACCAAACATCGGACCCAAAAATGAACTATTCCAGGGTGTTAGGGATGACCAAAAATTTTAATTTCTGCATATCTGTCCGTCTATCTGTCCGTGAACACCACAACTTTCGAAAGGATTGAGCTAGAGACTTGAAATTTTGTATAGTTGTGTTTCTCGTAAATGACTAGACTAAGCTCTTAACCGGTCAATATTGGACCATTCTTTCCCCCTCCCCTATACAAACGAAACAGTTTTTGGCAATTTTCTCGAAAACGGTGAGTCGTATTGAAAAATTCAAGGTAAAATCTGTTTAGAATATGATTTTGAATAACCGTTCCATACATCAGAATCGAATTGGACCACTCTTTTCCCTCTTTCCTATACAAATAGATTTTTTTAACTAAACATTTTGTCTGCCTTCATATAGACTCGAGAACGTGGGCAGACAGAAACTTTCTGATCAGGAAAAATTATGAGGATGTACGTACGTCTATCTGTCGACCTATCGGTCAGTCCGTTTCACGTATCTTAACCCTCTAGCCGGAATCTCCGACGAAAGCCGGGCTTCAGGGAATTCGCTTGTTTATAAAGGGTAACAATTTTAATCGCCGGAAATTGCCGGAACGTGTTACACTGACTTTTGTAATTTATCGCTTTACTTACATGCTGGAAAAAATTTAGCCCTGTACGTTGTCTTGCTTACGGTCTGTCGCAAGTTGTAAGTCATATTTTGGTGAATTTTTTTCGGAAATATTCCGGTTAGAGGGTTAAATAACTCGGGAATGCGTTGACCTAGCGACTAGAATTTTTTTGTAAGTGGATAGTTATCTATCTTAGTTGTCTATCAACTTTTGGAAATGTAACTTTAGCCATCACGGGGAGATACCCCATACATTTTTTTAAATACAATTTTTGAAGATTTCTCGAAATTATGCGCTTTTAAAAAAAGCTACATATGACCAAATTTAAAGAAAATATAATTTCGGGTTTTTTTTTTCTTTTAACGGTTTTTACATTAAGCGCTTTTCGAGATATTTGAAAAAATATTATTTTTCACACATTTTTTACAGAACTAAATATTGCAGAGGAAAGTGTTGATCACAACTGATATTTTATGATTTTACCGCAGAAATGCAAAAACGTTTTTCGAATCGAACCCAAAAACCACTGAACCATTCAATTTTGGGGAACCAAAATCAAGAGCAGTACCAAATTACAGAAGTTTGAGACAGCAAAACAAAAAACTAGAAGCAAATTTTCAAATTTTAGGAACTAAAACCCAAACCTAAACCATTCTTCTTTGCACCAAACCCGATCCCACACTATGAAAAGTTTTGGTTGGCATCTCTGTTTTAATGTATCGGGTCTTTCAACAAGGACATAACAATTTTGTATTTAAATAAAACACAGAATAATTGAGATATCGGGCTGAAATTTATTCCAGGTGTATTGGACATGTTACATTTAAGTATGAAATTCGATGTTGTTCATATGGTCGCAAACGTGCTGCTGATTGATTCTTTGGAGCCAATTTTCCACACATATCGGCCGGAACGTTGGCAATTTCTCGTTCGATATTGTTCCTGAGCTCCTCTAATGTTGTTGGCTTGTTGGCATAAACCAACGACTTAACATAACCCCATAAAAAGAAATCCAACGGCGTTAAATCGCCTAAGCGAGGTGGCCATTCGACCGGACCATCATTTCATTCATCATTTCATTTCATCATTTTCATTATTATTTCATCGGACTCAGAATTTCGGTAGTAAGTTTTAATAATTTCCAAACGTTGCTCGTTCGTGAACTTCACCATGATAAAAATGTAACCTTGACTGACGTTTTAGCATTGCCAGATCATAAAAAAAGTTTTAGGGTGCGTTTTTATTAAAATACGAAATTGTTATGTCCTTGATGAAAGACCCTTTAGAAATAGTACTATATAAATTATTGATATCTATAAACCGCCACACATGAATCATATTTAAAAAATTCTGCCCATTATTTACACGACATTTCCAGAGTAATCAAAAATAAATGCACTCGCAGTTTACTTCTGTTTTTATCATAATCATTGTATAAAAGTTTATTACATCAATAATGCACGAATAAAATCAGTCAACAGAGCAAAATATTTATTTTTTTCACACATCATCAAAAAAACTGTTTCAATTTTCCACACAGCAGATAAAATAGACTTTTCAATCACTTCATGAATTCAAAAGTAATCCGCATTTTGAACTTTTTTTTTTGCTGATATGCACAACAAAAAATATGAACAAAAAATTTCCAGTGTTTATAATTTTTTTTTTTTTTTTGCCTTTGAATTCTGTGTGATTTTTATAGACACGATGGAATATCAAAAGAACTTTTAAATTGAATTTTCCTCTTGACGCTGGGCTTTTCACGGATGATTTTCGAATGAGGGGTCATTCGGGACGGGTAAACAGACCAATTCTGAAACAACGCTTGGGCTTTTCAACCCCATTAAGAGACCAAAAACGAAACCTTTTTGTTCAGCCGATGAGTTTTCACTTCATTTTGTTGGGTCCCTTCAATTGTACAATTTCTACCGTATCCTCTGATGCTTTGTTTTTTTATTATTATTATTATTTCGATACGAAAACGTATTTAATTTAATAAAAAAGTAATATACGAACAATTTTCACCCAAAATGTGTCAACTTTTCTTTAGCAATTAGTGTTAGGCATGAAGCCATTCCCCCCAAAAAAAAAATTCGCACGAGTCAAAATCAACTGACTTCATTTTTATTATGAAACTTTTTTTTTCATCGCCAACCAATAAGACAAAAATCCTATTGAGTAGAGTCGAGTCGAGGTGGTTATAAAATACGGAAAAACTCCAGTAATTGAGTTTGTGAAGAAAAAATTAAGTGCTCAGGTTTATCGTGTAACCGAAAGTTTGAGACAAGTTCAACTTGATGTTATTTTTGAAGGGTAGCAATTTTCCTAGTACTAACAACAACAGCAATAAAATTGGTAACTCTTAATGGACATGGGGTGAAAGTTTTCATTTCATTCCGAGAGTTGTAAATAAATGTATTTATCACACGAATTTCGTTTATGAAAAGTTATTTACATTAATTTATTTCGCAGGTCAATAACTTGTGAAATCGTTCAAAGTCCAGAGTTAAAATTTTAGAGTTTTTTTTAAACTGTTTATTAATTTTTATTATAGCGCAAAAAGAATCTGCCGAAAACTAAATTCGTCACTTCAGAAAAAATACAAAGTTTTTCAAAAAGGCTTTACTAAATCCAATAAAACCTACCGATTTCCAAATTTCTAGCTAGTTCAGGAGATAGCAAGAAATAGGGTTAAAGGAAATGTCCGGGATGGATTTTATTGGATGAAAATTTTCTTCAGAGGACGACCAACCCTATAGTCGAAACTAGGTCAAAATCTCGCAAATATTCAAGAGATCACAGAAGAGTGATTCACAAAGAAGGGGTGATAGGCCGCTTGTCCGATAGTGAACACGCGTCAAAATTTATTCAAAAGTTCGGAAAATATCGGAAAAAGAGGTTTATAGCAAAGGTCCGGTAGTAATTTTAATGGGTAATTTTTTTTTTGGATGACGCTTTGGTCAATTATGAAAACATCGACTTCTTTTGCGAAATTGAGAGAAGCCAGAATCGGAACTCATAATTTTACCCTTAATAAGGGTAATATTTAGCATGTAGCTAGGGGTTATTTTAGATGTGTAGCTTCGAAATTAGCTAGGACTACCTAATACTTACCACTACATGAATTTTCAGCTAATTCTTTCTTCCCGGCAGACCCAATGAATGTCAAATGATTCACTAGTGATTCGTTGACATTCACTTGGATGAACGAACCTTTTACTAGTGAATCACTAGAAGTATCGGGTCTTTCAACAAGGAAATAACAATTTTGTATTTTAATAAAAACGCGCCATAAAACTTTTTTTATGATCTGGCAATGCTAAAACGTCAGTAAACCTGGACATTTTTATCATGGTGAAGTTCACGAACGAGCAGCGTTTGGAAATTATTAAAACTTACTACCGAAATTCTGAGTCCGATGAAATGATAATGAAAATGATGAAATGAAATGATGAATGAAATGATGGTCCGGTCGAATGGCCACCTCGCTCATGTGATTTAACGCCGTTGGATTTCTTTTTATGAGGTTATGTTAAGTCGTTGGTTTATGCCAACAAGCCAAAAACGTTAGAGGAGCTCAGGAACAATATCGAACGCGAAATTGCCAACGTTCTGGCCGATATGTGTGGAAGAGTGGTGGAAAATTGGCTCCACAGAATCAATCAGTGCAATGCTCGAGGTGGCCATATGAACGACATCGAATTTCATACTTAAATGTAACATGTCCACTACACCTGGAATAAATTTCAGCCCGATATCTCAATTATTCTGTGTTTTATTTAAATACAAAATTGTTATGTCCTTGTTGAAAGATCCTTTACCTCTAGTGGTGTTCGATTTTCTCCACCACCGGGGACTAACTGCAACCTGAAAATTTGAAAATACCAAAAGAGGAAAATGCGCCGCAAGCGAAAATTTTGTGATATTTAATTTCAGTAAGGACACTCTATCGAAACTCTGAAAAAGGCTGAAAAATGAAGCTAGTTTTCGCAAAGCGACTACGAAGCTTTAGAGGGACTACGAAGTATTTCGCCGCATGATGTTTGAAAAGCGCATATTCATTACAATCTATTTTTGGCCAGATCTGATTTCTTGAATCGCGTTTTTAATCAAAATTTTCTAAAGTAATGTTTGGTTTTGTAAAGTAACAAAGATTTATTCTAACTCTTAGTTTCATTTCTTTGCTTTTCTTTTGTTCACTGATGCAAGCAAATTTTTCATTAACACCAAGAAAATACCATAAAATTGTTAACCTAAAATTTTTAAATTTTTGTAATTAATTCATTGAGCAGTATAACTCTGGATATCAGTACCTAAGACCTGATAAAGTGAAAACACTTGGTATTTAAACAGCCATTAGCCGAAATTATTTTACTTTTAGTACGATATTTTCTCAAGTTTTAAACCTTTTCAAGAAAAAAACTGCTTTCATTCAAATAATAATGAGTTTTAATGTCGTTTGAAAATCATTTGCTTTGTCACAAAAAAGAGATTCATCAAAAAATTTGAAATTTCACCACTTTTTGGCTCAAGATTTTTTTTTCATTTCACATTCCCTTTGATATTTGTCTCATTAAATCATTTCAATTCTGCTTTGAATCCTTTTTTCTTTACCAAATCCTAAATATTTCCATTCCTTTGCATTTGTCCCAATTTGATTATAAATATATTTAAAAGACTAAAAAGCTCTTTAGTCTTTCAAAAAATGTTTGTTGGAATATCAATAGAGCTTTTACAATTTCGAAATTCATTATAATTTATAATTGAACTGCGGTAACTGCAACAGCTATTTTGTCAAAAAAAAAAAACTGCTAAGATTAATGAATGAAGGAGTAAAAACAAATTTAAAGAAAGGCTATAGAAGTATCTTTAGATAAAAAAAATAATTTGGATTCCTTTGGAAAGAAAGCTGGGAAAATCCTTTTGGCAGTTTCAACTTACAAAGCAAATTATACTCAGTTTAACAGAAAATTAATGAAAAAAGGAAAACTTCTGGATAAACGTCAGTAAAGCTGTTTTCCTGTGAGGGAAAGGAGCAAAAGTTATCTTCGGATGCGTGCTAGATACTCCCCTAAAGTATAATTTGGGTCAGCCGCAAATGGAAAAACTTTTCACCTTAAATTTTTCGTATTTTTATATTGCTTCGTTATTTGTGAATTTAGTTTTTCTCCTACCTAACAGTTTCATAAAATGTGGATTTTTGGCGTCGTTATTGTTAGAATCAACAAAAAAATGGCAACATAAATTTTCCATTTCCTGGACTGTCTTTTGATGGAAAACTGACTTTCTGTTAAGTGAAGCAATAAAGCAGTTAAATTTATTTGTCTTGGAAATTCTATAACTATTTTGTTTGGTGTAGGAATAAAATAGTAAATCTTTGCAACTTTGAAACTAAGGAAACTGCATAGGGAAAAATTTAATTAAAAATTCAAAGTTCAGTTAAATTGGAGATCGCAAAATATACAAAGAAGAAACCCTAGAATGAAATGAAATCTGTTTATACAAATTAGACATAAATTAAAGATTGATGATGGACGTTTTGGTTTGACTTACAATATTACTTTTTATTAGGGGTATTCATGAAACCAGATAAAATTACCTATTGCGTATTTGCATGTTTTTAGGCAGCGTGTTTCGTGAATGCTTACTTCAAATATTGTGAGCAGCCACAGTCACGAAATTAAAAGTTAAAACTGTCGAGAATCGGTGAAAAATTAAAACTAATTGAAATATGGGAACAAATGGCACAAAATAAGTTCGTGTTGTTGCAGTTGAGTCTCACATTTTCTTGAAATCTCCATCATATCATACTAATACTCGTATATAAAAATGAGTTGGTGTCTGTCTGTCTGTTCCTCTTTCACGCAAAAACGGCTGAACCGATTGACTTGAAATTTGGAATGAGTGTCTGTGGTAGTTCTGGTTCCAACATAGGCATACGGAAAAGTAGCGCGAGGTTTGGGGGGAGTAAGGGGAGGGGGTAAACTGATTTCGAAACTTAGTTTTTGCGCTATGTTACTCTTTCGCGGGGAAACTACTGAATCGATTGGCCTGAAATTTGGCATAGATGTTCGTCGGGGGTCCAGCCCCAACATAGACCCATTAAAAAGTAGCCCGAGAGGTGGGGGAGTAAGGGGAGGGGGTAAAGTGATCTCGAAACTTAGCTCTTCCTTTATGTTACCCTTTCGCGGGGAAACTACAGAGCCGATTGGCCTGAAGTTTAGCTCCAACATTTTTCAAAAAATTGAAAAAACTTAACGCGGCAATGACGGGTATGCAAGCTAGTATTTGATAATTACATACGTAATTTGAAGAGGTTGTTTGACAATACCAATTTTCACCATCCATTTACTAGGTGGTAAACTTACGCGGTAAACTGCATTACGAGACTTTTCCGCGATTTCATGAATCACCCTATTTTAAACATTAACAAAAAATATTTGATATGAACAGCGCATGAATTTCTTATACCAAATCGATGTCATTACGCAATTTACACTTTATCCCGATGAATAAAATATTAGAAGCATTCACAAATCGTATTAAAAAAGCTGTTATCGTCGTAAAATAGTATTAATAGTTAAAGTTTTGTAAACAACCACAAAATACACGGTATTTTTTCGCAACTTTATCACAATTTATTATGATATTAACCGCATGGTGTGAAAATATCAAAGGGTAAATATATAAAGGAAAAATGCCCCAATTTTTGACAGTCTCAATTACCTGTTGGTTTTTTTTTTTAAATTGAATACAAAAAGTGTTTTAGTAATTAAAATCCTTTATGCTTAGTGTTTTTAGTTATTTAGGCCCGTTTGCGCGTATTATTCTTAAAAAATTAAGTTGTGGTTAGCCTACTTAAACCGTAGAAATTCTTCGACTTAAATTTTTTAAGTTGTACATAAGTTGCTAAGTTTTGTTGGTGCAAACGGCACTTAGTGATATTCCTAAAATTCCGCCACAAAAAGGTAAACGGGGGGTTTTAAAACACCCAACCCGTATTTACCTCTCGTTAACCTTTTTGGGGCGGAATTTTGGGAGTTTTCCGGAACGGATTAAAACGAATAGGAATGGTCCAACACGCAATCTAAACCGAAAACCCTTACAATATATATATATAATAATGGTTGCGAAAGCCTAAAAACATGTTTATTTGAAATGATTTTGAATTTTTCTCCAATCGCAGGACGATTTATAAAAATACTTGTATATGAAATGAAAATATCCCGAACGTTATTCTTAAACAAAATGTCTTCAATTCAACGAAATTCAGAAAATCCCAAACATCTCTTTTAATTTTCCTTTTTGAATGCCAAGAGCCAATTGAATCAGTAAATGCTTTTCCATTCAAATGTACTTAAAAACAATTGATTCCTTTTCGACCTTAGATAGACATTTCTGTTCAAATCGTAGATGGTATTTCGTTGAAAATGCGACATAAGTCACTATAGATTCTATTGATTTTCTTCATTGAACCAAATACAATTCTCGAGGATTTCTGATCTAGAGAAACAGGAAGTCGAAGAAATCATTCATAGATTTTTGATTAGTAGGTTTCAGTTCTACTTGAAACTAGAAATTTTTTGAAAGTGCACTTGTGCTAGTAATACTATCAAATCAACTAGTACTTAAAAGTTTTTCTTTTGTGTTTGTAAAGAAAATTCAATTTTGTGTTATTTCCTTTTAACTTTTGCCATGTTCTTGGGAAATATTACAAGTGAAAATTCTCCCATGAGTATCCATCGGACTAACTGTAGGTACCTAGAAAGATATAGATGACTTCTTTCCCTTTACGTTGCAATGAAATTAAGTTTCATAAAATGCACACAAGGAAATGAATTACCAGAAAAATCTGTTCTTATTAAATTCAATATTCTTAAGATTATATTTAGAGCTGACATTAAGATGACATTTCTATTGAACTGGAATTGTTTTCGGAGTAATCTTAAGTTCTTTCTTTCAATTTATTTTTAAGATTTTATTGTATGATGGTGATTTTTTTTGTGAAATTGAGAGTAGCTAAATTTATTATTTATAAATCATAAGAAACGCAATAATTGCCAAGGATTAATCGTCAAATACTCTATAGAGGACAGACAAAATATTTATTTAAAAAATTCGATTTATTTCAAAGAGGGGGAAAGGAGTGGTCCGATTGGATTTTCATGTATCGGACTATTGTGTAAAATCATATTTTAAACACATTTTGTTTTCATAAATATTACAATACGATGTACCGTTTTCTATAAAATCGCACAAAACTATTTCATTTGTATGGGGGAGGGAAGAGGGTATGGTCCAATTGAATTTTGATGTATCAAAAAGTTATGTAAAATATATTGGAATTTCTTCGCTTATAGGTCTTTAACCCTTTACTGCAGAATGGATGATAAATGGGAGAATCCCATTAAATTTTATATAATTTTGATGCCCGATTTTTTCAAGTGCTTTTTTCCAAAATAAGAATGTGATTTTCCTTTGGAATCCAATTAGAATCCAAGTAGAAAAATTCATACAGGAAAGGGTTAAAAACAATAATATAACAAAATGTACGGACGGACATGCGGAAATCAAAACTTTAATCATCCCAAACACCCTGGTGTTCTTCATTTTTCATATAGAGTATAAAAATAGTCGATTCTCTCTCTTTCTCTCTCTCTCCCTCTCTCTCTCTTTCTCTCTCTCTCTCTCTTTCTTTCTCTCTCTCTCTCTCTCTCTCTCTCTCTCTCTCTCTCTCTCTCTCTCTCTCTCTCTCTCTCTCTCTCTCTCTCTCTCTCTCTCTCTCTCTCTCTCTGTTTCTCTCGTCCTCTTTCTCTCCGTGCCTCTATCTGAAAAGGTGAAAACTAGCGTAACGTAATTTTTAGACAATTATTAGAAAATTACTCACCGTGCTTGTTTTCCACATCGAAACCACTCGACCGATTGAGGAAATTAATTAGTGGTGAACATTTCTGAAAAAACAGGTTTTTTTTTCAAATGCGGATCTTTTCTACGTTTTTTTTTTTTTTTTTTTTTTTGCAAAATTCACTTTTTTTTGTTAGTTTGTGCCTGGGTTAATGATTTCAATAATTTTTCGTAAAAGCAAATTAGTAACTCAAAAGTGGTCCTTATTTAAATAGTTGTGACAAAACCGGGACGGCGGTCCCGGGCACATCTTTTAAGGCATTTGGCACACCGAATGCGTATTCGCACCGCATAGCGAAAAAGTTCATACTTAACAAGCGATCTTATATTGTATATCATCTACATGAGTTCTAATTTTGCGGAGACACCATTGTTACGTAATACAAAATTAGAGCTCATATAGATGACATACGATATAAGAATACGTGGTAAACTTGAACTTTTTCGGAAAGCGGTGCGAATTCGCATTCGGTGTGCCAAATGCCTAAGGGTCTCAAAAACAATACCGTGGATGCTAATTTGATCGAATCAAGACATCAAATATACAAAACTGTAAAGTTTTTAAATCAGTGGTATAATTAACTTGCAGCGCATATTACCTACAAAAACTTTCGCAAGCGCATATTACCTACAAAAAATTTTCGAAAATTTTCCCGCGGCGTAATTTTTGTTCGCACTCCTTTCTCCCTCTTTGAAATAAAAAAAATCACATTTCTTCCTAGTTTCCAATTTTCCTGTCACAAAAGGTTCAAGAATGCCAGATACAGGTTTTCCCTGGCTTCAGTCACAAAGGTTCCCGAATGACAGATATAAGTTTTCCCTGGTACCCATTTGGCTTCACACGAGCCTGCTATTTTTCAGAAACTATTTCTATTTTGATCAAAACCATGTGTGATTACGACATTTTTAAATAAATTAAATAATCATAATTCATTTTTAAAAATATCTTTTATTGTGCGACGATTCTTCTTAAAATTAACTATAAAGATTTTTTTTAACATTTTATTATAATTCATATAATATTAAATTCAATTTAATCTACTAAAAAAATTTACAATTACAACCCTCTTTCTGTTAAATTAACAATTTTAACAAAATACGCGAAATAACCAAATATCATCAGTACATTGGAATCTTTTTAATCTTTTTTTAATGAAAATGTTATTTTTTTTCCTTCTTTTAATAGCGTTTGGTCCACTTGTAGTACTAAATTATTTCACGTTTTTTTTTTTTAAATTCTTTCTTGTTGTCGCCAATCAAAAAATGCACGGTAAACAGTTTTGATAGGATAATTCGATAACATTTAAAGGATTATTAAAAATTTAAGCAAACAATAATCTGAAAATGAATTTTAAATTTTATTGGAGATTTTTTTCTTGCTCTTTTATTTTCCATTTGTTTATAAAATTTAATTTCCGTGAAAAATACAATAAAAAATTGGAAAATATTAATTGAATTAAAAAATCGGGTAAAAAGTGGATTTCATGCGACAGGGTATTTTTTTTTCATTCCGAAAGTGTTTTCATTTCCACTAAAACGAAATTGTTTTAAATCATTTTTTTTTTGTTTTTGTTGTGGAAAATCATGCCTTGAATAGCATAAGTCCGTAGCGAGTTCAATTTTCTATATTTCATTTAAAATAAATTTATTCACTTTTCAATTTTCTGGTGTTCGTGTGTCACTATTTTATTTATTATCAATTTTTCAATGAAAATAATTTTTTTTTATTGAATTTTCCTAGAGTTTTTCAGATTTTCATTTACTGACTCTTGTAATAAAATATATGGCGCTTTTGTGATACAGCACATTACATATGGTACTGGAGAGAGTGTGAGAAAAAGGGTGGAAATTTTACAAGCGGAAATATTATAAAAAATTCATTAAATCAGAAATTGAAAGGAATAAAAAAGGGATAACAATTAGTGGTCTAGTCACATTTTCGAAAATTCGTTTAAAACAATATTTTATTGATTGTATGATAGGTTTTTATATAATTTATGCTAAAATCGATACTATAAGGTAGGGATAGTTTTGATTGACATTAATTCGTTTCGACATCGTTTTTCAACCGAAATTTCACACAATTTTATTAATCAATTTATTTTATAATTCACTCAATTTTATTATATTATATTTTTATTTTATTAGTTTGAGCCTATTTTCACATGTTTTTTTGTGGTTTGAAATTTGTTATATTAAATTTAACGTTATATTTTTTTTTCATTTTAGTTATTAATCACGATTACTAAATGTCGGGTAGTACGCCCTTAATATTATGACAGCCATTGTAAATGGCCTTACTTTTAGCACAGTTAACATCATGGTAGATATGTTCACAGAGTTTTGGTTCTGAATTGGAAAAGTTCGCTAAATGTTCATGACTTTCACGTATTGTCAAATCTAAATCACTAGTTTTACTAAAATTTGATGATTGCTGTTGATGCTGTTGTGCAAATGTCCTTTGCAAGGCGTGCAAACTCCCTGAACTCACCGTCCGTTCGAGTATTTCGCCCCAGTATTTCTCCGACAGTCCTTCGATGTCTGGTCGATTGGACAGCTGCCGACATGGCGGCCTTGAAGAGGGTGGTCCTGGCGGCAGGGGAACGGAGTTTTGATCACATTCTGAATTCACATTACAACAATGAATTTTTTGGTCCGTTGACTCCTCATAAGGACACCACTGTAAAGAGTAAGAAAGAACAATCAGAACTGAAATAAATAATTTTTTAATATTTCTGAGCAGTCTTTAAAATCATGCGAGCATCACACAAATATTATGATATGCATTTTGGAGTTAATTTTTATGTATATTTTTTAGGTTAGCGTCAAAACTCAGTGCATGCGACTTAAAGCTTTCAGCTTCAAAAATAATAATATACATTTTATCGAGATAATTTTTACTTTCCTCTGCTATAGAGGGAAAGTATTGTACTCATGACGGAGACCCACTCGTGAACGCGGGCAGACAGAAACTTTCTGATCAGTACGAAATCCGTTTCAGGCAAAATTATGAAGATGTCCATGCATCTGTCTGTCGGTATGTCAGTCTGTCGGTCTATCCGTTGTATGTATCTTAAATACCGCGAGAACGCGTTGACCTAGCGACTTGAAATTTTTCACAAAAAAAAGTTTTACAAAAATCGTAATTTATACATACACTATCGACTTTCGAAAAAGTAGCTCCCTTTACTTGATCACATTCTGAATTCACATTACAACAATTAATTGACGGGTACCTCCCATAAATTTCAAAAAAGAAAATTGTTTTTTGAAAATTTCTCGAAAGTTATGCACTTTTTGAAAAAAAAATATATAACAAAATTTAAAAAATATGAAATTTTCCACATTTTTCCGATTTAGAGGTTCTCAAGATACAGTACACGCTCGATATTGTGAACTCAAAAAAACCAAGGCTATTCGCCTTGTTCACTATACTGAGAGTTACTTAACACTACCATTAAGTAGTTCACATTGCAGTTACTTTTTTTTCTTTTTGAGCAAGTTACTTACTTCTCCAGGTATTAAAGCTAAGTGCACACGATATGATCACTGTTCATATTTCTGAACATACGCATATGTTGCTTATAAGCTTCAAATGCTCATATGTTCATACAATATATGAAAGGTGTTCACACGATATGAACATTTTGTCCCAAAGCTTCAAATTTTTAGGTGTGTTCATATGTGCTCAAATGCATTGTGTTCATATTTTTTCTGCGCGTATGAACCACTGTTCAGAC
Source organism: Chrysopilus asiliformis (assembly GCA_964034945.1). Taxonomy (NCBI): domain Eukaryota; kingdom Metazoa; phylum Arthropoda; class Insecta; order Diptera; family Rhagionidae; genus Chrysopilus; species Chrysopilus asiliformis. The sequence goes on from OZ035962.1 coordinate 91,567,318, forward strand.
GATATGAACGTTTTGTTCAAATTACAGATATGAACAATTTTTAAGAACATTTGAGCACACAACACAACAAATTACAAAACTGTCGAAAACTTTTTTTTTGTGTTATATTCCAGGAGCTTGGAGGCGAAGACCAAACTGGTCCGTGTTTTAAAGTCCATGAACTTAAAAGTTCAAATTCGAATCGAATTATTTTACCCTGAGTGGGATTTGAACCACTGCTCATTGGATCACAAGGCAAGAACTTAGCTGACTGAGCCATCCACGCCACAAATCTAAAACCTACTAGACCCAAATAAAAACCAGAAAACATCAATTTACGTACAAATTTGACTCAAAATTTTACATTTGAACATGTTGAAAACTTAGCCCATGTTCAAATGTGACAGTGTGTTCATATCTGTGATCATACGTCCGAATTTTACAAACTGGGCTCATACGGTCCCAAAATAGTGTTCACACGGTATGAACAGGTCGTGTTCATACGTTTGCTCACGGAATGTTCAAATGTGTTCATATGCCTTGTGTTCATACGTATGAACACAAAAATATGGTGTTCAGACGATATGAACACGTTTGGGACCCTTTTTTGCTTAAAAATATGAACAGTGATCATATCGTGTGCACTTAACTTAAAACATCTGTTTTTCAAGTTTTAGAGTAGCCAATGTTATAAAATTTTTACGAAGACTAGATAAAAACGAAGACTAGTTCGTGCTTTATTTTATGTTAATAGCTATATGTAAAATGAAATTAATAAAAAAGTAATCTCTTAATTTCAAAATCATAATTAATTTGTGAACCACTCCCCCCCCCCCCCCCCCCCCCCCCCCCCCCACCTCACAAAAACTCATTCTTGTTGCACGAGGCTTGGTTTTTATTTGGAACCGAGATTATTATTTAAGGTTTATGAGTTTTAGGGGAAAATATTTATCATACAGATATACCTACATTTTTTTTGATACACTGAATAACCTAACATCGTTTGATCATTAATTTAGCTTGAGTAAAACTTTGTTCTCATATGAAAAAAAACCCATATTGCCGAAAAGGATAAAGCAAAAATTGTGATTTATTCGGATATCTAAATGAAAAACTTTATTACAGTAAAAGAAAACAAAGAAAAACTAGGAGATATATTCGGATATATTCAACAGAAGTTATTTCATTCATTTTTCGGAAATTGATGACTTCTATGTTCCATTAAACTTTCAACAGAATCGTATTCAATGCCATTAAATTGCCCATCATCCAACATTTTTGCTACAAGACACAATGGTCCAAAGTGCGGCCATCAAAACTTCACGAAGAGAATTATTGCTTATTGCACACGAAACCGAAGAATTTTTCCTCTCAAGGTTTTCTTATTCCTTTTTAAAGCAAGTACATTTATGTCCATTTTCCACATTTTCTGTACATCTTGATGTCATCCATTGAATGATGTGACGTAGTTTCCGAGCAATCGTGCTGGGAAAAAATATCAGAAACACGTGATGAGCTGCCCATTTGTGACCCAGTGGGTGGTAGTACAGAAACGAAAAAAATACTACTTTTAGAATAAAACGATAAAACCAAGAGAAAAACTTATTGTAACCAACATCTTGTGAAATATCATATAAAATAAAAACTATATTCAGAGAAAAAAAAATACAAAACATTTGCTTTAGTGATGAATACAAATGGAAGTTTTCAGATAAATGGGCGCATCTGATCGCATACGGATCAGAAGCGGATTGAACGAAAAATATCCTTAAAAATTTCAAAGCATTAACCGAGAACAAATACGTCGACTATCATGAATGTATAAAGAATGTACGACATCAGTGTACCGTGGAGACATGGTGTTGGAGTTCTGTTGAGTGGAAAATTTTGTAAATGCAAACTTTTCTCCGAATTCAATTTTGCCGTGAAAAACTGAATGGTTGAATGGATCACCCTCTCGATGGTTTTCTACTAGCATTTTTGGTGTATCTGCCACTAAATAAGATAAACCTCTAGTAGCAGATACGTGTGATACACCAAATGAGGCTATCAGAGCAAGAGTGGACTAACCCACAAGTCGAAGTCGTGAGTTTTTTTTGTGTTTGAATCACTATTGCGAGTGAGTTTTTAGATAAAATTGTTTGGATGCACAAAAGAACATTTCAACATTGAGTAATAAAGTCCACAGAATGTTTTTTTTTCCAAAAATTTACAGTCAATAATAGTACAAAGTGGAAAAGCTTCAAAAACTCGATTATGTGGCTTGGTCCACTTTTGCTCTCATCGCCTCAAATATAGTAGTAGTAGCAGGGTTGCCAGACTGAAACTGACCATTTGGAATCAAAAAACGCCCAAACTCTTCATTCATCTGGCAACAATTGGTTATATAGCTATCTTTAGTCTAATCTATCTATTATTTCTAAACCCACACTAAATATCGAGTCTTTCAATAAGGACATAACAATTTTGTATTTAAATAAAACACAGAATAATTGAGATATCGGGCTGAAATTTATTCCAGGTGTAGTGGACATGTTACATTTAAGTATGAAATTCGATGTCGTTCATATGGCTACCGCGCGCACGTTTGCTGATTGATTCTGTGGAGCCAATTTTCCACCACTCTTCCACATATATCGGCCGGAACGTTAGCAATTTCGCGTTCGATATAATTCTTGAGCTCCTCTAACGTTGTTAGCTTGTTGGCATAAACCAACGACTTAACATAACCTCATAAAAAGAAATCCAACGGCGTTAAATCGCATGAGCGAGGTGGCCATTCGACCGGACCATTTCTCGAGATTACACGATTGCGACCACCGACTCAGAATTTCGGTAGTAAGTTTGAATTATTTCCAAACGTTGCTCGTTCGTAAACTTCACCATGATAAAAATGTAAACCTTGACTGACGTTTTAGCATTGCCAAATCATAAAAAAAGTTTTAGGGTGCGTTTTTATTAAAATACAAAATTGTTATGTCCTTGTTGAAAGACCCTTTATTATAGTTGCAGCAGCAATCTGGCTTGTTCCACCTGCATACAGAAAAATTTGGCGGTTTGAACTCGATTTCATCCGATTTTTTTAAAATTTTTAATCCGCATGGACTTATTTTTACAGTTATAACTCCGCAAAGCTGGATAAACTTTTTACGTAGGTATCCAAAAGGATAAAACTGAACACGTTTTTATTATTCCCAATATAGATAAAAAATTCAAATCATTGAAAAAATAAAATATATAAATGGGTTTAGGGTAGAAAAAAAAACTCCGTATGGTGTTTGGGATAAAACCTATTCATTCATGTTTAGAGGTACTTCGCTGAATTGTTTGAATGGGTATGGTAGCTGGAGTTCAAATCTGAAGTACCTGGGGTTGGTTCAAACCCGACCCTCCGCACCGGGAAAGTTTTCCACTTACATCATATACTTGAATGTGTGATAAGTAAAATATAGAAATTCATAAATTATTATTTAATAAATTAAAACTAAAATAGGGAAAAATATAAAAAAAATTAAAATAAACAAGATATGTACTTTAAAAATCATGATTCTGCAACGCAGCCATAATGAGGGAGAAATGTTTTTTTTTAATCTACCACCATAATCTCACATATACTGTGAAAAATCAAACATTTCTAGGGGTGTAGTTCGCGTAATTTAAAGTAAATGAATTTATTTAAAATTCCAAATGGATTCTTTAAAAACTCCAAATGGATAACACTGCACAACAGCCATTTTGCTGCCAAAGATTTTACGATCTATTTAGGATAATTTGACGTCGCTGATTCAAAATATTCTAGTGGTTTGGCCAGATTGGCTCTAGTTTTTGAGAAAATTCCGAGAAAGATTATATTTTTCCAAAAAAATCCATAAAAATTGAGAATTTTTATTTTTACTTTCTTCTACGGAGTATAATAAAGTATTGTATTCATGAAAAATTTCGACCTCTTAATTTTGCCTAAAAAACATTTCCCGATCACTCCTGAGTCGATTGGAGTTATATTAAAAAAATGTCTTTCTGTCTGTCAGTCTGTCAGTCTGTCTGTCAGTCTGTCAGTCTGTCAGTCTGTCAGTCTGTCTGTCAGTCTGTGTACAAGATTTCTCAAAAACTAATAGAGCTAGCGCCATGAAATTTTATAGGCATTTTGGGTCCTGAAATGGGACGATCCTATCAACTTTTGGTGGAAATCCGTTAACCGGAAGTATCCAAAATGGCGGTTTTTCAAAAATCGCAATTTCGTTTTTCTCGATTTAACTCCCAAACTACGCGTTTTTTAGTGGCCTTAAGTATGACAAAACTTGGAGAAAATAAAATTTCCCACACTTTTGTCTTTAGCTGTAACTCGATATCTCAACCTGTTATCGAGATAAACCGTTATTTCCAAAAAAAACAGTTTTTTGCGATTATCTCGAAAACTAACGGGTTTTTGCTGACTGAATATATGAAGTGAATTAATGAGAATGGTATTCTGCACAATTTTGTCTTTTACCGTTATCCGTTATCTTGTACCGTTATTGAGATATTTTCATTAATATGTAAAAAATCATATGTTTGCGAATATTTGCCAATAATTGGCAAAGTAACGGTTTTTCGTTGATTGGTTTACAAAATAACAGGTGAGGAGGCTAGAAGGGAGGTTAGAAGGGAGGTCAGAAGGGAAGTCCTGCTGCAAGCATGGTCAAAAACATCCGCGCCATCTCAAGCAGTCCAACGCATTGTGGCTCAATGTTCCTCGTTGAGGTACCCAAAAGTTACAGGAGAACTTCTTTGATAGCTACAACCAAAATAATATACACTCTCGAAAAAATCCGGGGACAAATTAGCATCGCCTCAAAACATATCTCAAAGTAAGCACCTCGCAGTGTTATTCAGAAAAAAAATTAACACCGAAGCGCGGAGGTCTTTTGTAATTTCTAATTTAAGCAGCTAATGTTTTGTCGGCGTGTTTTGTCGGCGTGTTTTGTCGGCGTGTTTTGTCGGCGTGTTTTGTCGCCGTGTTTTGTCGCCGTGTTTTGTCGCCGTGTTTTGTCGCCGTGTTTTGTCGCCGTGTTTTGTCGCCGTTTTTTGTCGCCGTGTTTTGTCGCCGTGTTTTGTCGCCGTGTTTTGTGTTTTGTCGCCGTGTTTTGTCGCCGTGTTTTGTCGCCGTGTTTTGTCGCCGTGTTTTGTCGCCGTTTTTTGTCGCCGTGTTTTGTCGCCGTGTTTTGTCGCCGTGTTTGTTTGTCGCCGTGTTTTGTCGCCGTGTTTTGTCGCCGTGTTTTGTCGCCGTGTTTCGTCGCCGTGTTTTGTCGCCGTGTTTTGTCGCCGTGTTTTGTCGCCGTGTTTTGTCGCCGTTTTTTGTCGCCGTGTTTTGTCGCCGTGTTTTGTCGCCGTGTTTTGTCGCCGTGTTTTGTCGCCGTTTTTTGTCGCCGTGTTTTGTCGCCGTGTTTTGTCGCCGTGTTTTGTCGCCGTGTTTTGTCGCCGTTTTTTGTCGCCGTGTTTTGTCGCCGTGTTTTGTCGCCGTGTTTTGTCGCCGTGTTTTGTCGCCGTTTTTTGTCGCCGTGTTTTGTCGCCGTATTTTGTCGCCGTATTTTGTCGCCGTGTTTTTTCGCCGTTTTTTGTCGCCGTGTTTTGTCGCCGTGTTTTGTGTTTTGTCGCCGTGTTTTTTCGCCGTTTTTTGTCGCCGTGTTTTGTCGCCGTGTTTTGTCGCCGTGTTTTGTCGCCGTGTTTTGTCGCCGTGTTTTGTCGCCGTGTTTTGTGTTTTGTCGCCGTGTTTTGTCGCCGTGTTTTGTCGCCGTTTTTTGTCGCCGTGTTTTGTCGCCGTGTTTTGTGTTTTGTCGCCGTGTTTTTTCGCCGTTTTTTGTCGCCGTGTTTTGTCGCCGTTTTTTGTCGCCGTGTTTTGTCGCCGTGTTATGTCGCCGTGTTTTGTCGCCGTTTTTTGTCGCCGTGTTTTGTCGCCGTGTTTTGTCGCCGTGTTTTGTCGCCGTTTTTTGTCCCCGTGTTTCGTCGCCGTGTTTTGTCGCCGTGTTTGTTTGTCGCCGTGTTTTGTCGCCGTGTTTTGTCGCCGTGTTTTGTCGCCGTGTTTCGTCGCCGTGTTTTGTCGCCGTGTTTTGTCGCCGTGTTTTGTCGCCGTTTTTTGTCGCCGTGTTTTGTCGCCGTGTTTTGTCGCCGTGTTTTGTCGCCGTGTTTTGTCGCCGTTTTTTGTCGCCGTGTTTTGTGTTTTGTCGCCGTGTTTTGTCGGCGTGTTTTGTCGCCGTGTTTTGTCGGCGTGTTTTGTCGGCGTGTTTTGTCGCCGTGTTTTGTCGCCGTGTTTTGTCGCCGTGTTTTGTCGCCGTGTTTTGTGTTTTGTCGCCGTGTTTTGTCGGCGTGTTTTGTCGCCGTGTTTTGTCGCCGTGTTTTGTCGCCGTGTTTTGTCGCCGTGTTTTGTCGCCGTGTTTTGTCGCCGTGTTTTGTCGGCGTGTTTTGTCGCCGTGTTTTGTCGCCGTGTTTTGTCGCCGTGTTTTGTCGGCGTGTTTTGTCGGCGTGTTTTGTCGGCGTGTTTTGTCGGCGTGTTTTGTCGCCGTGTTTTGTCGCCGTGTTTTGTCGCCGTGTTTTGTCGCCGTGTTTTGTCGCCGTGTTTTGTCGCCGTTTTTTGTCGCCGTGTTTTGTCGCCGTGTTTTGTCGCCGTGTTTTGTCGCCGTGTTTTGTCGCCGTGTTTTGTCGCCGTGTTTTGTCGCCGTGTTTTGTCGCCGTGTTTTGTCGCCGTGTTTTGTCGCCGTTTTTTGTCGCCGTGTTTTGTCGCCGTGTTTTGTCGCTGTGTTTGTTTGTCGCCGTGTTTTGTCGCCGTGTTTTGTCGCCGTGTTTCGTCGCCGTGTTTTGTCGCCGTGTTTTGTCGCCGTGTTTTGTCGCCGTGTTTTGTCGCCGTTTTTTGTCGCCGTGTTTTGTCGCCGTGTTTTGTCGCCGTGTTTTGTCGCCGTGTTTTGTCGCCGTTTTTTGTCGCCGTGTTTTGTCGCCGTGTTTTGTCGCCGTGTTTTGTCGCCGTGTTTTGTCGCCGTTTTTTGTCGCCGTGTTTTGTCGCCGTGTTTTGTCGCCGTTTTTTGTCGCCGTGTTTTGTCGCCGTATTTTGTCGCCGTATTTTGTCGCCGTGTTTTGTGTTTTGTCGCCGTGTTTTTTCGCCGTTTTTTGTCGCCGTGTTTTGTCGCCGTGTTTTGTCGCCGTGTTTTGTCGCCGTGTTTTGTCGCCGTGTTTTGTGTTTTGTCGCCGTGTTTTGTCGCCGTTTTTTGTCGCCGTGTTATGTCGCCGTGTTTTGTCGCCGTTTTTTGTCGCCGTGTTTTGTCGCCGTGTTTTGTCGCCGTGTTTTGTCGCCGTTTTTTGTCCCCGTGTTTCGTCGCCGTGTTTTGTCGCCGTGTTTGTTTGTCGCCGTGTTTTGTCGCCGTGTTTTGTCGCCGTGTTTTGTCGCCGTGTTTCGTCGCCGTGTTTTGTCGCCGTGTTTTGTCGCCGTGTTTTGTCGCCGTGTTTTGTCGCCGTTTTTTGTCGCCGTGTTTTGTCGCCGTGTTTTGTCGCCGTGTTTTGTCGCCGCGTTTTGTCGCCGTGTTTTGTCGCCGTTTTTTGTCGCCGTGTTTTGTGTTTTGTCGCCGTGTTTTGTCGGCGTGTTTTGTCGCCGTGTTTTGTCGGCGTGTTTTGTCGGCGTGTTTTGTCGCCGTGTTTTGTCGCCGTGTTTTGTCGCCGTGTTTTGTCGCCGTGTTTTGTGTTTTGTCGCCGTGTTTTGTCACCGTGTTTTGTCGCCGTGTTTTGTCGGCGTGTTTTGTCGGCGTGTTTTGTCGCCGTGTTTTGTCGCCGTGTTTTGTCGCCGTGTTTTGTCGGCGTGTTTTGTCGCCGTGTTTTGTCGCCGTGTTTTGTCGCCGTGTTTTGTCGCCGTGTTTTGTCGCCGTGTTTTGTGTTTTGTCGCCGTGTTTTGTCGCCGTGTTTTGTCGGCGTGTTTTGTCGGCGTGTTTTGTCGCCGTGTTTTGTCGCCGTGTTTTGTCGCCGTGTTTTGTCGCCGTGTTTTGTCGCCGTGTTTTGTCGCCGTGTTTTGTCGCCGTGTTTTGTCGCCGTGTTTTGTCGCCGTGTTTTGTCGCCGTGCTTTGTCGCCGTGTTTTGTCGCCGTGTTTTGTCGCCGTTTTTTGTCGCCGTGTTTTGTCGCCGTGTTTTGTGTTTTGTCGCCGTGTTTTGTCGCCGTGTTTGTCGCCGTGTTTTGTCGCCGTGTTTTGTCGCCGTGTTTTGTCGCCGTGTTTCGTCGCCGTGTTTTGTCGCCGTGTTTTGTCGCCGTTTTTTGTCGCCGTGTTTTGTCGCCGTATTTTGCCGTCAAAACACGGCGACAAAACACGGCGACAAAACACGGCAACAAAACACGGCGACAAAACACAAAACACGGCGACAAAACACGGCGACAAAACACGGCGACAAAACACGGCGACAAAACACGGCGACAAAACACGGCGACAAAACACGGCGACAAACACGGCGACAAAACACGGCGACAAAACACGCCGACAAAACACGGCGACAAAACACAACGACAAAACACGGCGACAAAACACGGCGACAAAAAACGGCGACAAAACACGGCGACAAAACACGGCGACAAAACACGGCGACAAAACACGGCGACAAAACACGGCGACAAAAAACGGCGACAAAACACAGCGACAAAACACGGCGACAAAACACGGCGACAAAACACAAAACACGGCGACAAAACACGGCAACAAAACACGGCGACAAAACACAAAACACGGCGACAAAACACGGCGACAAAACACGGCGACAAAAAACGGCGACAAAACACGGCGACAAAACACAAAACACGGCGACAAAACACGGCGACAAAACACGGCGACAAAACACGGCGACAAAACACGGCGACAAAACACGGCGACAAACACGGCGACAAAACACGGCTGCCCCTAAGCTCTGACTGAAACTATAAAAAAATCAGCGATGTCAACTTAACCTAAAATGATTGAGATATCCATGGCAACAACAAAATTAAAAAAAAAAAAAAAAAAAAGCTACAATTGCCTGGAGCCAATCATCAAATACTCTATATCAGGGGTGGGCAAACTTTTCCAGGGTACGGGCTACTTCTAATTTTTTTAAGGTGTTGTTTTACTTCAGCCTTAGTCACCCCAAAATGTCTTGTCGGTCCACCGGTCGATCGCGATCGACTTAATGCCCACCCCTGCTCTATATGATGACAGACAAAATGTTTATTTAAAAAAATCCATTTCTAAAGGAGAGGGGGAAAGAAGTGGCTCGATTGGATTTTGATGTATGGAACGGCTATGTAAAATGATATTCTAAATAGATTTTACCTTTATAAATTTTTCAATACGACTCACCGTTTTCGAGAAAAATAAAAAAAGCTGTTTCATTTGTATGATGTAGAGGGGAAGGAAGATGGGCATCAGATACAGATTTTCGAGAGAGTTTAGTACCGCCGAACACTTCCGCTAGAGGTCAATTTAGTAACAAAATACAAGATTACTTTCTGCCCAATACAATTGGTAATTCGTTCTTGTTTAATCTAAATCACTTTGAAATAGTACAAACTCATTTTCAATCTGATTGGGCTATAACGCTGTTAGTTATAGCCCACGTGACCAAAGTGTTGGTAAATATATAAGAAAAATATTCTTGACATCATTAAAGTGATGATAAAAAGTTTTAAGTTTGTTAAAGATTATCCCCATCCAAAACCAATCTGGATGTCATTCGATCTATGGAGGTCAAGGCCGGCCTCCATTCGTATCCCCATTTTCAGAGTACTAACTCCTCCTGCTGATGTCAAACTTTAAGGTTGAAATTTACGGATAACTTTCAAGCTTCCCATTGTCCAACCTTCAACTGAACCCCACTCACCGTAAGAAATAAACCCAAAAGTGGTAAGAAATTCTCCTTTCTAGCTAAGATTCAAATGTGTGCGCTTGTTAGGATCACGACGAGTACTAAAGTATGTAGCACAGTGTTTGAAAGTACATAAAATAAAGTTGGTATATAAGAAGAAGATATGTTCCATAAACTGGCGACTAAATAGAACAAGATGAACACCCCCGATGGAGCTAAAGTGGGGTGGTAATTTTTTATCCATCTTCTAACATGAAAGAAAATCTCACGTATTTGGGATTTTCTACTTACAAAAAGAACACAATCTACCCCTGCCTCTTCGAATTTCCACCTTAGCGTGAGTCTTTTTTTTTTGTTACCTAAATAATGGAGGCCCGTCGTAGACAACATTTTTGTTTTCGTGGGATCGCAACTCGTATATTGTAATTTCCTTAGATTTTTCTTGTTCCGTTCATTCCCTTGCCTGCTTCCTACCTTTTTTTGCCGACATCTCGAAAAACCCATGAATCCTGATGGCCGTCAATGGGTTTTTGGCCAGGATTCCCGTAGACTACCATCGATGCCATCAGAAAAAGAAATAAATTACCGGAAAAACGAAAAAAAAAATAGGTATGTCACGTGACCTTTTTGTGGTTTTCAGGAAAACATACATTGAACAAAGCCTGCTTTAACCAATATATATTTCAGCTGCTCGTTTCGGCCAGCCGCACTATCAGCGAATGGTACAAATAAAGGTCAATGTTGGTGGGGAGTTGAAGACTTTTTCGGTCACAAATCGAATGACCAGGAAACGAATGGTGTTCATGTGTTAATTAAGTCGATCAATAAACTTTAACCCACCACGCAAACCCCCTGGTCCAAATCGTTTGTATTCCCCACATAATTTTCCTTCCTCTCATTTCCTACTAAATTTATGACCCCTGTAAATCATTCAATTCAATTCGCCAGAAGACAGACAATGAACCCCAACAGGATGAGTATTTCTTTATGGACCACACCAAGATTCTATATTTTGGCCCTAAAATTTCCTCAACTGATTGGTAAAAAAACTTGTATTTCTTCCGACCTCGTAAGGTCGATTGTTTTTTTTTCTAATTCTTCTATCCATTGACTTGACAGATGTCTGAATGTCTGTAATAACGGCGTCGTGTCCTTGATTTATGTCAAATAAATTATTATCGTACGAGAAATTCTTGAAAAGTCATTCATCCCGGACAGCCACATTAACTACCATAAAGCACCGACAACCTCGAAGAACCTAAATATCATTGTTAAATAAAAAATATCGTCCTTCTCAAGGTAGATTTTATTTAGTCTGTAATACAGGCACTAACATTCACTTGTTCTTAAATTTCCAGCTATCTCTAAATCCTTCAGATGTCATAATTTTATTTTTAGAACAAGGAAAAATATCCCGCGTAATTGTGCTAACGCTTTATTTAAAAATTTTTCGCGAATTTTTGATATCCGTGACTGGAAGAAAAAGAAAAAAATACTCTCCAAAGGACTATTTTGCCAAGAACAATGATTATGCGATCATATAAGTGTATTAAATAGGAAGCAAACAAATTTTAATGGGATATCAATTGATTTTTCTAGTATTTTTTTTTTTTGCCAGTGGGTAGAATTGCGTGCGTATTTTGTAATCTACATATACTTTTGTTAAATACTTCAACTAATAAAACCATTAAATTATTTATGGTCCAATCCCTCTCTGTTTTGTCTACGTTTTGACTAAAGCCGACCATACACGATATGGTACACCAATTATCTGCAAACAAGGACGTGCGTCTGATGAAATTTTCTTTTTGGCATGCAAAAAAAATGAAAATACAGTGAACACCTCCCATAACTGTACAGTAAACCAATAGCACAACTACAAAAATAGTCGGAAGCCAGGAGGTTAAAGAGAGGTGGAGACCATTCACGTCACGCCTAATGGTATAGCGAGTGGATTCCAAACTCTGAGATCTCGGCGTCTGCCTGCCGCCATTTTGTTTTTTCATACATACGTAACAACATATTGCATAAATGTGTGCAAAATTAGAGCCAATCTGACTAAACCACTTGCAGCGATGTCAGATCATTCTAAAAATGTTGTAAAATCTTTAGCATCCAAATGGCTGTTGTGCAGTGTAATACATCATTCAATATTTTATAAATTCCTCTTGAGACTTAATAACTACATGTTTAAAGGATGTTAAAAGAGAAAGAAAAAAAACTTACCTTGTTAGCAAGTAGATGCCGACTGAGCCTCCTAAAATGTCCATTCAGAAGCCAATATAGGAACGGATTCCAGAAACTATTGCTTAAGGCTGTCCACGTAACAATAAAGTCCAAAAACGGTGGCAACTGATGGAATTTTTAAAATTAACAAATTCTTAAATTCTCTTCAATACACGTAGTATAAAGTATAATTAAAAATACCTTTGATCCAGTACACGCGGTAACAACTTCCTGTATTGTCCACGGCGTCACCATCACTATAAATCCCAGCGAAATTGCGGCCATCGTCCGAGATGCTGATCCACTTAAATGCCTCTCCTGTGCCTCCATCTAAATAAACAGGAGGGAAAAAAATCCATGAAAATGTGTAGATGATTTTCAACCTACATGGAATTGTGGCGATAGGGAATAAACATTTCACATGCAGAAAAAGTTATTTGAAATATTTTAAAATCAATTTTTTTTTATTACCTTCTCAGTTATGGTTGTTGGTGTTTCAGCTGGGGGTGTAGGAATGTTGAGTCTAAAACGACTCGCATGGAAACTCGATCCATAGCTATACATTAGAACCATGGTTGTCGGAAAGTACAGGGAACACGTCGACAAAATCCTGTATGACGGCTTACTATAGAAGGGCTCACATACCAACAGCCCGGTATTGTTAAAATAATATCCTGCAAAGATACCGATACAATCTGAAGCCGAGGTGAACGGATAAAAAATTGATGGCGGTATGAATTTGGCATCGATACCAGAGGATAAATGGAAAAGCGAAATGGAATCAAGGATTGAAGGCTATAAAATGAATCAGCAAAGGATATCAACTCACCTTTGGGTAGGACCAACATACCGAACACTGTCAGGCATATAACCCATGTTATACTCAATATCGCCACACAACCCTGAAAAATTGAAATTTAGTTGTTATGAAAACAATTTCTGTTTAGATTTTTTATTTATGTTTATTGTCGAAACACTTTGATTGTTGGTTATCTTCTGGCCAAATCCCTAACAGGAAGACAGAAACAATTTGGTGCAAAGTTTATGAAGCTCAACCATAAAAAAACAAATTGAAACATTTCTTTGGCATTCAACAAACATATTGCAGAAAACATTTGCAAAGCAATGATATAAGTTGACGGCATTTTAGGCGTTTCAAATGCAGTTATGTACTAGATAAATATTTTTGAATATGATATATTTGCTGCGTTTTTATACCCGTATGGTGAAACCAAAGGGTATATTAGATTTGCCTTACCGTTTGTAACGCCAAGATCCCGTCATCACACAAAAAAATGAATTACACCAGTTTGTTTAGAATGATAAAAATAATTTATTTTTACATGTCCGTCCGTCTGTCTGTCCGTCTGTCTGTCTGTCCGTCTGTACATCTGTCCGTCCGTCTGTCTTTCTGTCCGTCTGTGGCGCGGATTGCGGGCGCACGGATTGAGCTAGAGACTTGAAATTTTGCACAGATTCATTTTTCGTAAAATGTGAGGCTAAGTTCGTTAATGGGCAAAAATGGACCATTAGGGGGGGGGTACCCCCCATACGAACGAAAACTTTTTTTCTGAATATCTCAAAAACTGTGAATTTTATCAAAAAAGTCCAAGAACAAAAGTTATTTAGGATATGATTCTACATAAAACTCCCATACATGAAAATCCGATTGGAATAAATTTTAAAAAATCTTATTGGAAAATTTGACTTTAAAGTGGAATTTTGATACAACTGTTCGCTGTTGACTTAAATCACCATACGGGTTTTCAATAATTGCCAGATTGGCAATTATAGCTTTTGTTTTGTTTTTTATATGTTACTGAAAATTATCAAATCGTCAACAGGAATTTGAAAATCGTTAAATTCCGCTAAAACTGACTTGAAAATCGTCAAAACGACCTGAAAAACATCACAATGACGATAAATCGTCACATCTGGCAGCGATGTCTGTGTTTCGAGCAATTTAGTAATCTGTCGAACGTAGTCAGATTTAAATTGCTCTTTTGAGGTTAAGGCTAACAAAATTGTGTCAAATCCAAAATGGAAAATATTTTTATGTTTGATTTCTTGGATTCCTCTTCATCTAGTGAAGAAGAATTTCATTTGGTTGCAAGTGTGACGGGATATGTTAAGGGGAACATTCCAAAATAAATTATATTTTGGTTTATGCTTCTTCCTGTTTTTTTTTTTAAATTCTCGAATCCTAAGTGGAGGTGCTGGGGATCTGCTCGAGAATGAGAATACCTCGCTCTACTCTGTGATAGATCTTGCTCTGAATCTGCCAGTCGAAAATGCCATCAGAATGGTTTTCTCACCAAATAGTGAAAGAGTGCTATTTGCATTATCCTTAAGCCTAAACCACAATTACGCGTGCGTGCGTGCGGCACCCACGTGGTGAAAGTAAAAACTACGTATGCATTTATATGAGTAAATGTATAATTGCGCGTTGCTCAGACGCGTTGCCACGTTCGTGCCGCGTCCGTGCCGCGTAGAGTAGGCTCAGTCTCTTTTTTTAGACGCGGTGACAACTACTAGATGCCAGAACAAACACGCACGCGTAATTGTGGTTTAGGCTTTACACGATTTACATAAATGTTGTTGAAGAGAACACTTCGCTTAGTTGATTTCGCGTACCGTAAAAAATTTAAGTTGTGTTCAATATTATAACAAAAATCGTTCGAATTATTTTCCATAAACCAAAAGTATTAAAGAGTAATTCTCGAATGTTCCTCTTTAATTTCGTGATAAAAAAGGCATGATGCCGCTTAGAAACGTGCTTTAAAAGGATTTTTGTATTGAAAATATGAAACCATTGACACACAAAGAGTAACTTTCATCCCTATTCAAATTTGTACCTATAATTGTTAAAAGCTTTAGGTTATATACACTTTCGACTAAAAAGTTTTCATTCGTCTACGCTTTTGCAATTCGACACCTTACCTTATGAAAAGATATGGATTATTTAGGGAAATTTAATTATTTTGTCATTTAATTAAATCTGATAATTTAAATTTAAAGCGATGATGATTTTCTCAATTCGTAGAAGACATTTTCATTGAAAGTTCTCATATTAATTCATATTAATTATCTACTTCAGGTAAACTAATTCAACAGACGAAATCTCAAGAAATTGAAAATAAAATACTTTCATTGATAAAAGCTAAATTTAATTCTGCGAGTAAATTGAGAATTTGTGGTGTTTAATTGTAAAATATCAAAGTTCCTCAGAATTGTTTGATGTTGTGGGCCATCAGCAATCTTAAGCTTTATTCAAAATACCAAGTATCAATTATTTGTGTTACTATTTGTAAGTAAAAGTAATATTTGTAAGTAAAAGTTAGATATATTAGTGGTTGAGATTAATATCGGGAATTTGTGCCAATTTTAGGTTAGCTAAAACAAGAATTACTAATGGCAACCGTAAGGAGTATCTAATCCAAACCTAATTAATTAAATAAAGTCGAATAAAATATTCTGATTTTCTAAGTTTACAATTAGGAATTTCGGCAGCATTCTAAAATAATCATATTTTATTATCATGAATTACTATAAATGAACTATAAATTAAGCGTTATATCAAGATTTTATCCGATAAAGTGCCAAATATGTGAATTCCACGAACAAATTGAAAGATTCCGTAACACTTTGAAATTGTTTACCGAAATACATATATTATAAATATTTGGGGGATGAATTTTACATAAAAATGTGCTCTCATATCCTTTGGATTTTATTGATTCGGTGTCAGAAAATATGTTTATAGACCATTTTCGGTGTGTAAATAAACCTAAATACGAATAAATAAATGAAAGGAATACAATAAAATTGGTAAACGTCATCATAAATCTCGATTTTGCATAAAAACTTTCAACAAATAAACGTCGCGTTCTGTTGAAACTCTTGTCTTTGACTTCATAGACACTAAACGCATATATGAGCAGATTTTATTTTATTTTTTTTTTAAAAAGGGAAATTTATGTAAATATGGGCGTAAAATGTTTTGAATGGTAAAACACCCACAAATATAATAATATTGCCTACCATCGAGCCGATTTATCCCCTATGGCAAACGCCACTTGTTTATAAAACTGCCTCAAAATGCCGCAAAAACCGCCTCCAGCTCCATGGATTGCTAACAAAATACACTACTAAAATATCTTCGTGGGAAACATAAAAAAATAAACGGAATACAATGAGAAACTATAGAAATGTCACATAAACAAATCTCATCGTTTGTTGTTCCGTTTTGAACAAACTAAGGACATTTCCAGCAAAAAAAAAAGGGGGAAAAAGATTCAATGGCGAATTTTAAGCTTAGGCTCTCCGGTACCCCGAAACAACCTCGCATATCAGATTTCTGATGATTTTGGCCGACTTGACACCAGAGAGGGAAATTGCCCGTCTTTTGTCGGGGTTGGGGTCCAAGAGGACTAGGGGATCTAAAAAACATTTCCCACGTCTGAATGAGAGTCTGATGACTGTGTCGCCTTTTGAAGTCGTTCAGATTTTTGTTTCTCACATGTTATTTTACCGCCGAAATGGTATAAAAAAGACATCAAAAAACCGCATACGAGTATGACGTCGGCTGATGTCTAAAGGATAACCCTTTTGTTGATATACTTTGTAGGTTGCCCCTATTCCACCACCGGATTCCAAAATCTTATTCACTCACCGCATCAAATTCTTCACCAAACGTCAGAATGGGGGTGGTGTTTGTGGTTGACTTTTTGAACCAAAAAAAACAAAAAAACGGGAGAAATAACTAGAAGAATAGGGGCTCCATGGAATGAGTTGGATGTGAATCAAATAGAAGCTCATTGAATGAGTCAGTCCTACGCCCTTTCCCTGAATCGCAGGCGAGATTCGCAAACAATGCGTCAAGTCAGCATATTTTCAGTCAAAAGGCGTAACGCCCGTTTATTTATCCACACATCTGTATATAAACATAGTGAAGAAGAACCCGCAAGGGGATATCCTTAAATGGGGCACTGTTTGAAAGTGCTATACGAAATAACTACAATTTATTCATGTTGGATTTAACTCAACGCTTTAATGTACGGGTATTTTTGTTATGACTATAAAAGCTTCTTCAGGCTAAGGATCGGCCAAGGACTCCCACTGAGTCATAAAATTCCAAGTATGGTTGAATGTCCAAACAATTCAACTGGTTCTGTCCCATACGAATAGATACGAGTAATCATGGTCACTTGAGACTGTAAGCCAGTTTTGTTTATATTTTATGGAGACGCCTAGAAAGTGATCCCTTTCTCGATTTTTTTTTTTGCTTTATTTAATTTTGGGAAAAGTGTCCAGTATAAGCAGATTTTGCGGTATTTAAACTTCCACACAATAGAATATTAGATAAATATAGACATCAAAACTTGGGTATTGTAAAAAAAATTTTTTTTAATTGAAATTCTTAAACATTTACGATACCAATAAAATTTAAGTTACTTGTGAAATCGCAATATAGCCGGACAGTTTTTGGTCGAAGAAACCGTCCGGCAATATCAAAAATATCTATGAAATTTAATACCAAAATTTTACAATTGGAACGTGATGTATGGAAAAGCTACGTAAAATTTTGTAATGTCGGACTTTACTCACGTAAATGTGGCCATTTCCGAGATTTTTATACCCGTATGGTGAAAACAAAGGGTATATTAGATTTGCCTTACCGTTTGTAACGCCAAGATCCCGTCATCACACAAAAAAATGAATTACACCAGTGTGTTTAGAATGATAAAACATAACAAAAGCTATAATTGCCTATCTGGCAATCATTGGAGACCCGTATGGTGATATTCGTATCAAAATTGGAACAGTTGTACCAAAATTCCATTTTGAAGTCAAACTTTCCAATACGATTTTTTAAAATTTATTCCAATTGGATTTTGATGTATGGAAGTTTTATGTAGAATTATATCCTAAATAACTTTAGTTCTTGCACTTTTTTGATAAAATGCACCGTTTTTGAGGTATTCGCAAAAAACGTTTTCGTTCGTATGGGGGGTACCCCCCCTAATGGTCCATTTTTGCCCATTAACGAACTTAGCCTCGCATTTTACGAAAAACGGATCTGTGCAAAATTTCAAGTCTCTAGTTCAATGCGTGCGCCCGCAATCCGCGCCACAGACGGACAGACGAACAGACGGACAGACGGACAGACGGACAGACAGACGGACAGACAGACGGACGGACATGCAAAATTCAATTTTTTATACCCGTATGGTGAAACCAAAGGGTATATTAACTTTGCCTTACCGTTTGTAACGCCAAGATCCCGTCATCGCACAAAAAAATGAATTACACCAGTGTGTTTAGAATCATAAAAATATTTAATTTCTGCATGTCCGTCCGTCTGTCTGTCCGTCTGTCTGTCCGTCTGTCTGTCTGTCCGTCTGTCCGTCTGTGGCGCGGATTGCGGGCGCACGGATTGAGCTAGAGACTTGAAATTTTGCACAGATCCGTTTTTTGTAAAATGCGAGGCTAAGTTCGTTAATGGGCAAAAATGGACCATTAGGGGGGGTACCCCCCATACGAACGAAAACTTTTTTCTGAATATCTCAAAAACGGTGAATTTTATCAAAAAAGTCCAAGAACAAAAGTTATTTAGGATATGATTCTACATAAAACTCCCATACATCAAAATCCGATTGGAATGAATTTTAAAAAATCTTATTGGAAAGTTTGACTTCAAAGTGGAATTTTGGTATAACTGTTCGAATTTTGATACGAATATCACCATACGGGTCTCCAATGATTGCCAGATTGGCAATTATAGCTTTTGTTATGTTTTTATCATTCTAAACACACTGGTGTAATTCATTTTTGTGTGTGATAACAAGATCTTGACGTTACAAACGGTAAGGCAAAGTTAATATACCCTTTGGTTTCACCATACGGGTATAAAAAAAAAGTTGAATTTAGCATGTCCGTCCGTCCGTCTGTGGCGCGGATTGCGGGCGCACGGATTGAGCTAGAGACTTGAAATTTTGCACAGATTCGTTTTTCGTAAAATGCGAGGCTAAGTTCGTTAATGGGCAAAAATGGACCATTAGGGGGGGTACCCCCGATACGAACGAAAACGTTTTTTGTGAATATCTCAAAAACGGTGCATCTTATTAAAAAAAGTGCAAGAACAAAAGTTATGTAGGATATGATTCTACATAAAACTCCCATACATGAAAATCCGATTGGAATAAATTAAAAAAAATCTTATTGGAAAGTTTGACTTCAAAATGGAATTTTGATACGAATATCACCATACGGGTTTTCAATAATTTCCAGATTGGCAATTATAGCTTTTGTTATGTTTTATTATACACACACGTTCAATTTAGAACGTGTATGTTTCCAATGTTTTGGCCTTATTTTGACGTATCCGATTGACTTGAAATTTTGTACACGTATACATTTCGGGTGGATTTTTTATATTCTGATGTGACCATTTTAAAATTTGGACCACAAAATGCTATAAAGATAACTACATGATTCTTTTCGAGAAAACTTTTCAGAGAAGATGCTTTCTGGGGGTTATCGAGATTCCAAAAAAAGCCATCACTATTTCAGAGACAATCTAATCTCAGTTTCGTCAAAGTTTTCTACCCACAAAACATAAGCAAACGAACAGATTTCCTACAAAATGTTATTCACAGAAAAGATCTTTCATACCAACTGAGATTCGCCTCACTACTCATTTTCCAGAAAAATCTTTGTATATACTTGGAATTAAGAACTCATTATTCCCGAGATGTATACAAGTAGCTTAACTCGTCGTCGGTCGTCATTGTTGACTTCTTAAAATGCTTCACATCCTCAAATAAAACTACACAAGACACACTATTTGTTCGTTCCTTCCGTTGTAATAATAGTCTCTCTGAATGGCATCACATTTGGTCTGGGTTTGCTGCGATTTATCGGCTGGGGGTAATTAAATAAAACGTGTCTGGGATGCTAAATATCCCTATTTCAACTATATTTAACGATCTCCATCTTGACTACAGTCTAGTGATATTTCCTCCCTCCAAGCTTAATTTTTCCGTATAGGAAAAATACGTACACGTCCATAGAAGCCATTGTGTATAGACAACTGAGAACCTTTTAGTTTGTCTCGCAGGACATTTAATCCTTTTCTAGATGCCTTTCACACTTGACTTATATTTATGATGTGATCACGTCTAGTTTTACTAAAATAAATTCCCTCCTCGTAGTCGGTTCAATGTTACCACATTTTCTTTTATGCAGAATGAAAATTCTTGTTTCAGTAAATTGGTCACAAATTGCTGTAATTATCCCAGCGAGACGCACATTGATCGCTCTCTAGTAGAATAAAACAATATCGTTGGATAGAATTCATTCATGAATACATGATTTCTTTAATTATACTTACGATATTACAATGACGAAAACTTTTAGTAAATTGAGAAGTTTTTAAAGGAAGGTATGGCATATTCAATATTTATTTCGACAGAACAAAAATATTTAAAAAAAAAACATTTTTTTAGAAGAATTGGATTGACTTTAGATCTAAAAAGTTTGAAAAAAGTAATATTTTAATAAAACAGCAAAGATATAGATTTTTTTAAGGTGTTTTTTACTATCCGCTCCTACAAAAGGAAAGTATTGTATTCATGTCGGATACCGAGTCGAGATGGCGGGCAGATAGAAACTTTTCATCACGAAATCCGTTTCAGGCAAAATTATGAAGACGTCTGTGGGTTTATCCGTTTTACGTATCTTAAATCTCTCGAGAACGCGTTGAGCTAACGACTTGTAATCTTTTATCCTTGGTTTGCGTTCAAATAATGATTTTCTTACTTTAAAATTTTGTTGTTACATTGGTGTTCCGACTTATTAACCCCCCTCCCCCGCCTCCCCTCTCCCCTCTCTCAACCATATTGTCTAGTCTCGAATTGACGCAAAAAAGTTTGGTCAACCCACACTTTTTTTCAAAAAATAAAGTTTTTTTTTCTTTATTTTTCGCTTTTTGGAAAAATAGAGATCGATGCAATCAGGTCTTACTGGAATGCGGTTCCATTCATATGAGGAGGTGAACAAATGGATGCATGACTGGATCAAAAAATGCGGGCCTTTTTCACTCAACAAATCCGTCTTTTGCCTGAAAGATGGGCTGAGGTTATAGCTTCCAATGGAACATACTTTGAATAATATCCATTTATAATTTGAATCAAAAATAAAGAAGATTTTTCACAAAAAAAAACGCTAACAACTCAATCCCCTCATCATACTAATATTTAAAAATGAGTTGGTGTCTGTCTGTCTGTCTGTTCCTCTTTCACGAAAAAACTGCTGAACCGATTAACTTGAAATTTGACATGAGTGTCTGTGGTAGTTCTGGTTCCAACATAGGCATACGGAAAAGTAGCGCCAGGGGTGTGGGAAGTAAGGGGAGGGGGTAAAGTGATTTCGAAACTTAGTTTTTGCGCTATGTTACTCTTTCGCGGGGAAACTACTGAACCGATTGGCCTGAAATTTGGCATAGATGTACGTCGGGGGTCCAGTCCCAACATAGACCCATTAAAAAGTAGCCCAAGAGGTGGGGGAGTAAGGGTAGGGGGTAAAGTGATCTCGAACCTTAGCTCTTTCTCTATGATACCCTTTCGCGGGGAAACTATCAAGCCGATTGGCCTGAAGTTTAGCTCCAACATAGACCATAAAAAAAATTGAAAAAACTTAACCCGGCAATGACGGGTATGCAAGCTAGTAGCAGATAAAATTTAAAACACCCTAGAGAACTGAATAGTTACTGCTTAAATACTGATAGCTACAAGGGCTGTATTATAATCTTAAAATAAAAAAAAAAACAATTAAAAAATATTTCAAATTAAAATCAGCATTTACTGTTTTTCCTCTTTAAAACAAAACCAATTGCACATTAAATCTTAATTAATTTCGAATTTAAGTAGACGATCTGCGATTTAAACGGAATGCCATTTTAGATTCATGAAGTGAAATATTTTAAAATTATTACATCATATTGAATAACTCAGAATATGAAGCATACTTTCAACGTAAATATGTACCGGTGCTCTCAAGGTTAAACCAGCAACAACCTAAATTGTAACGAAAACGAAAGCTAACAAAAACAAAACGATCAATAAAGGGAAAATTATCTGGAATGTATATACCGAGAAGGATATGAATTACGCTGAAGAAGTAATATTTATGACTTCAAAGGAAAATTGATTTCACAAACAAACACGTACGAGGAAAAAAAACAACAAAATTAAAATAATTTTTTTATGCTTTTCCACTGATATTATCCACGAATTGCATTTGCGGCGTGTTTTCTTGGGAAGTCTTCTTTAAAAAACACACCTTAATCCACCTAACGGTGAGATGATATCATTCTTACATAATCAAACCTGATATGATCAATATAAGTGGGTATAATGTTGAAAGTTTAGATAAAGAAACAATTGAGAACTCGAGAACTAATTGAAGTAGAAAGTTGAAATTTGGCATAGACCAGGCTTTTATCCAAAGGGAGGGTTCTATGGGATGATAATAGCGTTGACTCATCAACGCACACACTCAGAAAAATGTCCAGGTCAACTTTTTGTCAGGTTAACTCTGACCTCTAGCTGGCTGACAGAGGTTTCCATTACATGACATTACATCCTCGAAATGCCTATCTAAGGTCAACTCGTGCAGCTCCCAATGCCCTACTTCACCTGCTCGTGGCTTAATTTCAGAATTTCTCCGGCCACAGGTCAACACAAGTTTTACTTTCCCTCATGCAGGCGAACGCGCGCCTCGCATAGGCTAAATTTTCCTGCCCGAGGCCAATTACGCCGTATGTACGTCGTCGAGTTAGCCTCCATTTTTCTGAGTGCAGACGGACAGAAAAACATCAAAATCTTTTGTCCCACTAAACACCCTCGTGTACTTCATTTTTGTGTCCGATGATTGGTTCGATGCGTTACAAACGGTATACTAAATCTAATATACTCCTATATAACATATCATATAGAGTATAAAAAGTATGAAAACTGCACACTTTAATAAATTTTTGTTGAATATTTTTTTAACTGGACTTTAATGGGTAGATGTGGTTGGACTCGGTTCATAAGAGACAAACGGACAAAATCGAATTTCTTCTGCTTTCAGTGCCTTCTAAAAGTGAGTTTAGCCAATATAAATCAAATCACCGTTCACTAAATGCTTTAATTTCCCAAAGGATCCATTTAATCTTTACAAAAGAGGCGACAAAAAAAAAGAAAATTTACGTCGCCTGACACAAAGTCAAAGATTTCAGTTGACTTGGTCTCTGCAATGGGAATTTCTTTCTTTCTCACATGGTTTTCTGTTTATATACCACCAGAATCTTTGTATTGTGGGAACAAACGTAAAACCATATCTAGAATCAAAAGCTAGAACAAAAATAAAACTCGAAAAATACAGGGAAACTAACGCTCCCGCTAGACGATTAAACCGTATCCTTAATAGAACTTAAAAAGGCAAAGAAAAGCAAAATAAAGCGAAAAACACCGGCGAAAAGAACTGAAAAAAAAGTGTTTGGAGAATGGTACGAGTTAGAGTATGTACATAAAACGTATGAGAATAAAAAAAAAACAGTTGAGGCAATCATTTCCAGAGTGAAAGTCTATACGCCAAAACCAGATACCTGAAAATGCTGGCAAACAATAAAATTACCTTTTTACTGGAATGCTGGTGATATCTTCTCGGGTGTAGAGCACACATGTATCTATCCACTGCCATGCATACTAATATGACGGCACTTTGCTGGGACAAAGCTCCACGTAGAAGCGCCTGTAATTTAATTATTTATTCATTTGGCATCAGTCTGACTGGTTTATTACATGTGGAAGAGCGGGGGGAAACGGGAAGCAGGAGAGCCCCCGCAAGCTATAGGGGAGTTCATGAACCAAGGGCTCAGGATCATCATTGGACCAGGTACATTATTACAATATCACAGGTATATAAAATATATCATATTCTATAACATGCACGTATAGTCACTTCACTAACTTAATATAATATGGGGGTAGACTGAAGTATCTGCTTTATTATGGTTTATTTTTGTCAGTGACACACAGAGCCACCCCATTGAGCCTCAAGTGGAAAACTGCTCGTAACGTTCATAGGGCAGTATCCAGTTTACTGGCTATAGGCTCACCTACTTAAGTGCAGAATGAAAAAGGATGCCCTTTCCCACGGCTCCAAAAAAACGAATCATGAAAGGGAAAGAATTACGAAATTGTTTCGAACAGTCAGTGGTTCTAAAATGTTCAACGAGGCCTTTTTTTGATAACATAAAACTGATCCATTGAATGCAGACATACTTATTTTAAAAAGTACTACTTGCGTAAAATCTAAACATGAAAATTTCAAGTCATACCCGCTTAAAAGCATTCTAGGCCAATGTTGTGCTACCATATGGGCCATCAATAGGCATGTGCTCCAGGATTCTGGTTAGGTGATAGGGGACGCAAACGTAAAATGATTTAGAAATGCCAGAAAGAATTCCCAACAATTTTTTTAAATAAAAAATAATTTAAAACAGAGATGCAAACCGGTTTTTTTTAACCGAACCAAGAACCGATGAACCATGGAAATTTTAGTGAACCAAAACCAAACCATAAACCGAACCACTCTGAAAAAGGAAGTCTAAACCGAACCAAAATCAAACCATTTTTAAAAAATATGGGCTAACCGAACCAAACCAGTTTTTTTTTTTTTTTAAAAGATAGTCGAATTTTGACGAAAAATTATCGAACTGAACCAAATCCTAACCAGTTTTTCAAAAAAATGCTGTAACCAAATCATAAACCAAAAATTTTTATAGTGTGTCAGTTCGGTTCATATTTAAATTTTCAGGATCGAAAAATCCTTACTCGGTCTATTCCTGATCATATTTAGAGTATAGCACTTTTTTTAATTTATTGTAGGTCTCCGTACCTTGTACCTCAAGAAATATAAATGATATGATCAGGAAATGCAATACGACCGAATAGGGACCAAAAACCACAAAACCACTGAAATTTCGGGGAACCAAAACCAGAAGAAAATTTTGAAATCTTAGAAACCAAAAACAAAACTAAATTTTTGAAATTTAAGAAACCAAAATCATAACCAAAACCAATTTTTTAAATTCTTGGAACCAAAAGCACAAACCAGAAATCGAATTCACCGAAACTGCCGAAACCGAACCACACCCAAAATCCTTTTGGTTTGCTTCTCTGATTTAAAACCAATTTTAATCAAAATTTTGTTTTAGTGTAAAACATTGATGTTCTTTCATATCTAATTTGTTTACTTTACATAAAAATCGTTTCGTAGCAGGAAATCTGTAATCGGCATTACACTTCACTATGAAAAAATCGAATTTGTGATTTCCAGAAGATTTAGTAGCAAAACATTAGGCGCGATCTCCATACAGACGATTTTTTCATCTGATAAAAGAATGAGATGCACTTATGCAAAGACAGCTTGTATAATTGTGTGAGAGAGGGGGGAAGCACTGGTCCGATTAGATTTACAGCCTTATTCTAGCTACGGTCACTAGTCACAACTCGGTCACAAGAGCCTCAAATTCTATGGACTTGTGACTTGTGACTTAAGTATCACAACGCCAGAATACGGCTGTTAATCTCCCGGAATTTTGTATTCGTTTCGAATTTTTGTTCTTCATTTTCAAAATACCTTGCAAATACACACCAACAGATTGAGAGCAGCTGAGCATCTAAATTGATTAGGCATACACCTCATCAAGGAAGTTTCACTCAGGTGAGAAATATCTGCAACCGGGTATTCGAAGCATTCATCAAAGGGTAAAAGATTTACAGAAATTGGGAGCACATGACGTGACGGTTGGGTGAATATTTACGAGTCGTGACGGTAGATAGTCGTAGGATACGAGGATAATTTCCGTGACTGGTTTGGGCAAAACAAAAGAATGACATTCACGTGCAGATTGGATATATGGCCTAGTTATCTGTCGAGTCTTGTATATCTTCGTTGATATTTGCCCTGAAATGAAACTTAATTACAAGTAAGTTACCTGAATTTGGCAGAATATTTCTCCGTAAGGCCAACAATGAAACAAGGCAGTTAATAGTCCGAATGGTGTTATCAGGAGACCAATTGCCAGGTCATTAAGAGCTAACGATGTAAGTAAATAACGGGGCTGAAATGAAAATAATAAAAGTGAAACAATTGACTTATTTTCTGTAATAGTGTAGCATATGCCTGACAAAATATAAACTTTCCTTTTAGAATTCTTTTTTTTTTAAATAAAACAAGAACTTAACAATTAACATTAATGTTTGTAATTTTATTCGATTTCTTATATTTCACTTTGGTTTTTCAATTTTTTTTTTGTGTGTACTTTAGTGTCAGATTATACAAAATTATGCGAAAAAATGTAAACCTGAAACCCTTTTATTGCATTTCGATCCAAAGATCGTGTATCTAGTCATGCCCGTCTCGGAAAATTAAAGCTTTTCGAGCTGCTTATTTCCTCATCTCGGTTTTTTTGCGATTTCTTGTATGGAGTACTATCATTACATCTATAAGTGCATATTACATAAGTAGCCCCCCAAGATGAACCGTTCACTTAACAGAATTTATCTATAATTGTAAGCACCACAAACACTACTTGTATGCAAATTTATCGGCTAATTCATCCCAAATCCGCGCGATAACAATAAAACTAGTTGCAGTTAAAGAAATCGAATTAACTGAAACTAACTTGTATTTTAAAAAACCCCTTTTCATATTATCCTCATAATATTTAATTCCCGTACCTAATTTATGGTTTTATTGCCAAAGATTGGAGAGATTACAAACAACATCGCCATAAGCACCCCAGTCGACATCAACTCCAAGGAACTGGAATTTCTTCTAATAGTGCTGATAACCATTGTAACGATGTCATTCGTATACCAAATCTACAAGGACTACAGGAGATCCCTTAAGAAGGCGTTACTAATATATTAAGTAATGATATATCAATTATATGTAAACAAAATTGTAGAACCAAAATGTTAGAGGCTAATACTAGCCTGATTCATTTTTCCCAATAAAAATATAATAATAAAAAAAAATGCCAAAGGTCAAAAGGAAAATGGAGCAGACTCGTTTTTGTTTTAATTAAAATAATTATACCGTAAATTGAGAAGCTATTTGTAATGCATTTAACTAATCTTCGAATAAAAACAAAAGAAATGCTACAATTGCCAGGTGGCACTCGCCAAATACTCTACATGAGGACAGTCCGAATTTTGATTATTAAAAAATCCATTTGTGTAGGATAGCGGGAAGTAGTGATCCGATGAGATTTTTATGCATAGAAGACTTTATGTAAAATCATATTCTAAAAACATTTTGTCTTTATAATTTTTTCAATATGGCTCACTGTTTTCAAGAAAATCGCAAAAAACTATTTCATGTGAATAGTGGAGGGGACGGAGTAATGCGATTGGATTTTGATGTATGGAAGGGTTCTGTGAAAATATATTCTTAACATATTTTGCCTTCAGAAATTTTTCAATGTCACTCACCGTTTTTGAGAAAGTTGCAAAAACTACCTCTTTTGTATGGGGGAACAAAAAATCCGATTTGCGCTTTCAAGATTCCAATTTTCGAGAAGCGCAACTGTAAACAATTTCAATTCTCTAGCTCAATCCTTTCGAAAGTGTGGTGTTCACGGACAGGCAGACAGACGGACGGACAGACAAACGAACAGACAGACGGACAGACAGAAGAACAGACAGACGAACAGACAGACGGACAGACAGACGGACAGACAGACGAACAGATAGACGGACAGACGGACAGACGGACAGACGGACGGACAAAGAGACGAAAAGACAGACGGACAGACAGACAGACGGTCAAACCGTTGGACAAACATACGGAAATTAAAATCTTTTGTCATTCCTAACACCCTGGTGTAGTTCATTTTTGTGTCCCACGATTAGTTTAATACGTTCCAAACGGTATACTAAATGTAATATACTACTATATGATATATCATTTAGAGTATAGAAATGAACCAGCTCAAATAGAGATTTCAACTAGATTTTTTTCATCAAATGAATTTTTGATATTAGAAGGTTATAATCACGTCATATAGAATATTTAGTGGCCGCTTTTTGGGAAAAGGTATGTAGTTATTTTTGCATGTTTATTTTTATTGCGTTTATTAATATTTAATCAGATAAATTGAATAAAATTTTCAAGTAGTATGTTACGATGTAGTGGAGCTTTAACAATAGACATTGAATTGGAATTTAATACTGATTGGCCTGTAACTAACTTAATAACAACTTTAGTAGTGTGTGAAACGGGCTAATTGCTTGATAATTTCGGTTCGAATTCTAGTTTTTATTGGAAAGTTTCCCACTTAAGATTATTTCTGCTATATTCTCCCTTAAGATTATTTCTGTTTCCAGTTCGTCTTATAAATGAATGAAAACGTACTAGAATTAGCATGCAATTAGACCGTTTCGCATACACCTTAAGTTGTTACTAAGTTATTAAGATTGTGGGATATATTTTGAGAGGTTTAAAAATTTTGGTATTAGTTAGATAACGAGTGTTCCCAGTTAACAATTTAGCGAAAATCCCACCCAGAGTGAAATCACTTTTGATTCGCTTGGGAGAAGGAAAAGTGAAGAATTCACTTGTTTTTCGCGGACTCGAAATAAAAGCGAACTAAACGATGAAATATTTTTCGCTTCATATTCACAAAAGTGGAATAAAAGCGAACAAAAAAACTTTTCTCCATGCTTTTTCACTTTTGTTTCGCATTTTTGAAAATAGTGCGAAGCTCTCTGGGAAAAAATCGTAACTGCACAGAAAAAAAAATTTAATTTCTCGTCGTACCTATTTTTTAGCGCAGTATAAATTTGTCACAAAATCCTAACCATCGAAAATGTTTCGCATTGGTGAATCGCCGGCGATTCTCCTCGGTGTATCGAGGGAAAAAATTGAATTGGATGCAAACCGTCCGAGATTTGCAAGCGAGTTCAACTTTTTTTAATTTCCTTCGCTCATATGATTTGAATTGGCTTCGTTTTTGTTTTTTTTTTTGTTAATTGGGTTGTTATTGGCCATGGCTACCCGCATTTGTCCTACCCGAGGTCATTTGAAGGTAAAAGTGGCAATAGATATTAAAACAAAATGTTTACTAATATCCGCTAATGATGAACATTACCATCAAAAACAATTTAGTTCTGATATTAAAAAAATCGGAATGTTACTAGTCATTAAATTTGATTGAATTTTCAGTACTTTTTATGCTCACATAGTATCATATAACAAAAAATTCTTGAGCATTTTAGTATACCAATAGAGATTTTTCGACATGGAAGTGATTGTGATTCTACAGATTTTATTATCTTTACCGAAAATATTTGGAAAAATATTTGATGGGCACTGCCCACTGTTGACGTCCGAAAAGTTCCCTTCAGATGAATATTTTGATGTGGTGTATTGGGAAATTGCATTTTTCCTTCCAATTGAGGGAATTGATTCAACAATTTTCAAATTTCAGGGACTGAACACATTTTCAGCCCCCAACACAAAATTTCTTGGATGTTTGACAACTAAGATTCGGCCGGAATCACGTAAATTGGACATGTACTGTAATACAGATATAGATACTTTAAAACCGTGGTGCTCAAATTACGTCGGCAAAAAGGAAAATAATGCAAAGAAATTTAAATTAATTGATGACGGCATGAAGTTACAAGTGATCTACACAGACCTAAAAAACGTTCTTGTTATCTGGGGCTGCGGAAATATATCAAATGGAAAACACGAGGAGGGCGGTTTTATCTTGGGCCGTGAAAGGCGAGGTTTTTTAAACAACATCGATAATGCTTTTAACGCAACTAAAGCAAAATTGAAGGACTTCATAAATGTAACGGAACATTCTTGGCTGTTTTTCAATAACACCTTCTGTAAGAAAACTTGTCGGAACAGTCCTTTTAAGTGTGGATTAAACTGGTCAAAAAGGGAGCCTTTGAAACCACTGCTGATAATCGGAATAATTGCAGTAACTTTACCTCTATGCTACATTATCATCAAGCAATTTAAATAATTTTTGAAAAGACTATTTTTTAGTCGCACCAAAAAAGATTTTTTAGTCGCACCATTTTTTCTTGTTTGAAACCCACAACAAATATTTGAGTATGTAATATTTTAATAAATAAAGTGGTTTGAATTGAAAAGAAAGTGTTATTATCAACAAATGAGCGTTCTCTGTTTTTTAAGTTGTGCAACTCAATTTCTGGGAAAAAAAATAATCTCTGGATGAGACATGGCTACTTTTGCTGTGCTGCACGAAGAAAAACTGTCAAAAAAACTGCAACGACTAAAAAAATTGCCAGTTTTTCTTCGTGCAGCGCAGCGAAAGTATCCACATTTGATCCAGGCAAAAGTGGGAATGTATATTCAAAAAAATATATTAAGCCCCCTGTTTGCTATCTCAATTCTTTGATGTTCAAGCCAGTGTGGTTAAAATCAAGGAGAAAGAATTGACCTTCGGGACATTTAACTGTCCTATAGGCTTTGTCTTCATTACTGTTTCTCTCTTTTTGTAAATGGTCTTTCAACAAGGACATAACAATTTTGTATTTTAATAAAAACGCACCCTAAAACTTTTTTTATGATCTGGCAATGCTAAAACATCAGTCAAGGTTTACATTTTTATCATGGTGAAATTCACGAACGAGCAACGTTTGGAAATTATTAAAACTTACTACCGAAATTCTGAGTCCGATGAAATGATAATGAAAATGATGAAATGAAATGATGAATGAAATGATGAATGAAATGATGGTCCGGCGAATGGCCACCTCGCTCATGCGATTTAACGCAGTTGGATTTCTTTTTATGGGGTTATGTTAAGTCGTTGGTTTATGCCAACAAGCACACAACGTTAGAGGAGCTCAGGAACAATATCGAACGCGAAATTGCCAACGTTCCGGCCGATATCTGTGGAAGTAGTGGAAAATTGGCTCCAAAGAATCAATCAGCAAACGTGCTCGCGGTGGCCATATGAACGACATCGATTTTCATACTTAAATGTAACATGTCCACTACACCTGGAATAAATTTCAGCCCGATATCTCAATTATTCTGTGTTTTATTTAAATACAAAATTGTTATGTCCTTGTTGAAAGACCCGATACATCACCAACTGTTTGGATGTCGCCAAAGCTTTTTAGGCAAATCGCATTTAACTAAATTAACTTTGAAGGATCTCTAAGTTCTCCTATAAAATTTGGCTATCACTATTAGCCAATATTTTTATGAATCAATCCGGACCAACAAAAAATTGTATTATGTTTGGAGCTATAAAAAAAGCATAAAAATCATAATATCAAGAAATTGTATGTAATCGGTAAAATACGGTTCTGATATTGACTATAATTTTTGGAAATCAATTTAATGAATCAATCTGCATGAATTTAAAAAAAATGCTTAGATAAAAGTCGATTAAAAATTTTAAATATAAATTCTGATAACTCGTAATATTTACCTGTTGATGAATATACGCGGAATATCGACGATTGTTGATTACAAAAATTACGAGTGCATTAGCACCAATTATTCCTAGTGTTAACATTAGTATTAGTAGAGCTTCTATTGTTTCAGTCAGTCCAATATGGTAAATTAATACGTTGCCAGTGTACCTGGGATGTGTACAGCTCGAGTTCTTAACTGCTGGTGCCACAAGCCAAGTACCAGCCTTCAAGTCCATCGCAAATCTGTAATTGTAAAACAACATATTATATTTTCTTGAAATTATCGGGCTTGATGCAAGTTAAAAAAAATACGAATTTTTGCTACCCTATATATTTCAGGGCATGTAAAAAGTTCACTAAACGGACAACAAGCTCTACAACCATTGTTGGCAGCTGTGCCCGGATGATAAAAAGGTTTCCCACGTTGTTTTCTTAACTAGATCAAAAATGGAAATTTTATTGAGGAAAGCATAAATTCAAAATTTCCCATTTCCTATTTACGAAATGCTGGAAAATTCCAAGTAGACGTCTTGGCCTGTCCCAGCACTAACGAAACTGAGTTCCTTGTGCCGAGTGGAAATTCTTAAATGGGTGAATTTCCGTAAAATCTCCAGTGAATACGGAATTTTTGCATATCTCTAAAACGTTGCTATAGAGTTGATATTCACACAATTTCATAACCACAAAACATCTAGAGGTTTATAAAAGAAATTCCAAGGATGTTTTCATAGTTTTCCCCGTACTAAGAAACCATCACTTATCTCGTCTTAATGAATAAAAAGCGAAAAAGAAAAATCGGAAAAAAGAGACCGTGGGATATATTCAAATACTTAGAATACCTAGAAATTGCTTATTATTCGTAAAAATACACTGAAAAGTATACATCAACTTAAGGAAGGGCCAGTTTAGGATATACGCTTATTATAAACATTGGTAGTGTAATGTAAGTTCGCTTCTTTTTGACTTTTAATAACACAATGTTTGTTTATTATTATTTCACATACTATTTATAAAGGGTCTTTCAATAAGGACATAACAATTTTGTATTTTAATAAAAACGCACCCAAAAAATTTTTGTATGATCTGGCAATGCTAAAACGTCAGTCAAGGTTTACATTTTTATCATGGCGAAGTTCACGAACGAGCAATGCCACACAGCTAGTCAAACAATTGATCTATTGAAGGAGAAGTTCGGTAATCGTGTAATCTCGAGAAATGGTTCGGTCGAATGGCCACCTCGCTCATGCGATTTAACGCCGTTGGATTTATTTTTATGGGGTTATGTTAAGTCGTTGGTTTATGCCAACAAGCTAACAACGTTAGAGGAGCTCAAGAACTATATCGAACGCGAAATTGCCAACGTTCCGGCCGATATGTATGGAAAAGTGGTGGAAAATTGGCTCCAAAGAATCAATCAGTGCAGACGTGCTCATGAACGACATCGAATTTCATACTTAAATGTAACATGTCCACTACACCTGGAATAAATTTCAGCCCGATATCTCAATTATTCTGTGTTTGAAAAGACCCGATACCAAAAAATTATCCGGCTTCCACTAAAAATTATTAATATTTAAAAAAATATTCAAGGGGACAAATTAAAATATTTAAAAAATAAGTTTTGGTGAAAGAAATCAATTAATTAATAGCAACCAGACCATAATCTTAACTTTGTTCTGCTATAGAGGAAAAATACTGTATCCATGACGGAGACCGAGTGGAGAACGGGGGTAGATACACTCAGAAAAATAATTCGTAATATCTACGAAAAACTTAATAAAGTCTACGAAAATGGGTGGTTTGGACCCATTCAAGAGTGGTCTTAGAAAAAAAAATGTTGCTGTTATTACGTTGGTAGTTTGTTTTACATAGAAAATTATCTCTTTGGAAATGCAAATCTGTCTCATTTTGGCTTCGCACGAAAGTCAACTTTAGACGTTTTGGCTTCACACGAAAGTCGACTTTAGACGTTTTGGCTTTTTCTCACACATATATTTAGGTACGTATACTTTTTGACATTAATTCTTGAAAGTTATTTCCAATTTGAAGATTACTCACCATTTCTAGAAATGTCAAACCGAAGCGATTTCATTTTTCATTCAAATTGTTTTGAATTAGTACCGGCTGCCTAAAAAAAATACTGAAAACATGTCCATTTTTTACAAATTTGGTATTTAAAAAATGTATCCTGTCATTAAACCATGGCGGCTAATGAAAATTTTAGACCCTTGTAAAATTTTCATGTCACAAAGATAGACATTTTACAAAATTCGACAATGGAAACAGTCGTTTATTTCTAAAATTAAAAGAACAGTTTCTTAATTAATAATAATAATTGTTGTTTTCAAATTCCATGTTGAATTAAATACGCCGTTTTCAATTTGTTTGAAAAGCAATTTCACATATAAAAAAGAGGGCTTTTAAATAATTACAAAACGAAAAAATTTCGATAATATTTTCGCTATCAATTTCAGAATAAAAATCAACCACTTGAAACCTTACTTAAAGGACAAAAATGGTTAGGAATGGATTACATGACACTTGACAGACTTTCAAACTTGCTAAAGTATATTCAAGAAAGTAGACAACATCTAGAAACCAGTCCTCATCTCCTTGGTGGCCATACTCGTATTACGTCTGCCTGTATGCTGGCTGGCAGCCGCCTACATCTGTCTGACCGTCGTTTTTCGGAGATCCTTGTTTTTCTACAAAAATTAAAATTGCAAAATCTATGGGAATTTACGGTGAATTGAGGCCACAAGGGAGCAATTGGGACGCGTCCAGCCAAACAGTTTAGCAGTAAAAAGGACAAAAAATCCATTAGATAACTCTTTAAAAGCTAAAATCTGGAGAAAGCATTCAAAAAAGGACACAAAACAGAAGGGACACCAGATCGTACCGTACCAAATGGCTGTCGAGAATGTCTCGTCGTGTAAAAGATCACAATGGGGAGATATAGTCTGGCAAACAATAAAACGTCGAATTAACTTTACGAGTTTCAGCTTTTCTCATCCAACGACAAGAATTGCTGCGATTATGCCTAGCAACTTAATACTTTTTATACTTTTTTGAGGGAAAAGTTTTGTTTTACCTCCCGTCCGATTGAGCGGGTATTTCCCCCCTTAAGATTATTTCTGCTATATCCTTTAAAGGTCTCAAGTTTCATTGCTTTATTCATATCTTCGAACTTCAATGATTCTGTTTGATTTTTGTCTTAAACTTTTCCATTTCCAATGACTGACATCGGGATTGGCTTGTATAAGAAATTAATTATGTTATTGTGGGGACAACATTCGCATTAGGTTTTATGAACAAAGTATAAACCCAAAAATTATTAGTATAACAAATTCCATTTTCAATTAAATACGATTTTTTTGCTACTTCGAGCTTTGCAGTTGCCAGCCGCAATTCTCGGAAATATACAGCAAGCAATAAAGGTAGGATATTCTGTGAAAGCCTATTAACCATGATGTGTTTATTATATCAAGGTCGGAGAATAATTCGGAGGATATTGGATCCTTACAAATGTGGACTGTTAATTACCGTTTCTGACGACATAATATTGTACTTTATGCACATGTATTTCAGTTGATTATGAATCCTGAAGCGTTTTGGAAAAGTAAAAAAAAAACTTAATCTAAAGGGTCTTTCAACAAGGACATAACAATTTTGTATTTTAATTAAAACGCACCCTAAAACTTTTTTTATGATCTGGCAATGCTAAAACGTCAGTCAAGGTTTACATTTTTATCATGGTGAAGTTCATGAACGAGCAGCGTTTGGAAATTATTAAAACTTACTACCGAAATTCTGAGTCCGATGAAATGATAATGAAAATGATGATATGAAATGATGAATGAAATGATGGTCCGGTCGAATGGCCACCTCGCTCATGCGATTTAACGCAGTTGGATTTCTTTTTATGGGGTTATGTTAAGTCGTTGGTGTATGCCAACAAGCCAACAACGTTAGAGGAGCTCAGGAACAATATCGAACGCGAAATTGCCAACGTTCCGGCCGATATGTGGGGAAGAGTTGTGGAAAATTGGCTCCAAAGAATCAATCAGTGCAAAC
Organism: Chrysopilus asiliformis; assembly: GCA_964034945.1. NCBI lineage: Eukaryota > Metazoa > Arthropoda > Insecta > Diptera > Rhagionidae > Chrysopilus > Chrysopilus asiliformis. The sequence goes on from OZ035962.1 coordinate 91,602,960, forward strand.
GTGCTCGCGGTGGCCATATGAACGACATCGAATTTCATACTTAAATGTAACATGTCCACTACACCTGGAATAAATTTCAGTCCGATATCTCAATTATTCTGTGTTTTATTTAAATACAAAATTGTTATGTCCTTGTTAAAAGACCCGATATATGAATGCCGAAAATAAAGGACTTATAAGCCTAATGCTCTTATTCACAAAATGTTACTCGCTGTTTATCCTTAACTTTAAATCTGAGGCCCACTTTCGTATTCAGAAAATAAGAGTTTTTCGCAAGTTCTGTCGAAAAAGATAACGCACCCTTTAAAAATCATACAAAAATTTTAGAATATATGATTTTCCACTAATTTTCCGTACACATAAAAATGCATTCGGGCTAGTCTTTCCTTCCTCCCCAAAACAAATACTTTTTTTGCAATTTTGTGGCAAAAAATGCGGTTTATCAAAAAAATCTTGCAGATAGAAAAAAGTATTCAGATTCTACCAAAATTGTGCATGTTAGGCCTAAAGAACGAAAACGCTCATTGAGCGTTCACTGTATCGAGCCGGCAGCCATCAAGTACCGCTCTATCGTTTCAGGATTGTCATGAAGCGAATATTGACCCAAAGACGAACCGTCGATCTCCAATTTCCCCATTAAAGCAATTGTGACTTTGCAGACACATTAATAAAATCAGTGTGTCGTTCTCGTCACTTCTTACGCATCTTGTACGGGGATGTGAACTATAGGTCTAAATCTTTAGACCCGATTGTGTAAATTGCTGCATTTTTAAGTCGCAGAGAACAATCCTAATGCGCCCGTACTTTTCGATGCTATTTGGGCATGCTTTTATTTCTGATACACAGTGCCCAAAAAATTGTTTTGAAATATTTTCAAATTTTTTTAAAATCTTTTTTTAAATTTTTTTTAATTTAGTATAACTAAAATTCCAAAATAATGACTGTCTTTCGCCACGCTTTTTTATAGTTTTTTTAGTCTTCGAATATTTATCCTTGCTTTTGAATTATTCTTGCGGACCTTTGGACTCCAGAATGGAAGTTAGCGGTCCCAAAAGCCCCCAGATGAGATTATTTCCGAAAAATCTGAGGAAAAATGTAATTGTGCAAAATAATTTATGCACAAAAACTTTGACCCGGAACGATGGGTATGAATCTATATTATAAAATACGTATTTACTAGCTAGTTTAGTAAAAACATTTCTTAAACAAAAATATGCGTGAGTTAAAAATAGCACATGGTAATTTCAAAGGATTTTTTTCAAGAATTTTGATATCTGAAATTCCAAGTTCACAACACCAAAATTTTTTGCTGAAGATTAAAAACACAAACAAAAAATTTTATGAATTCTCTTTTATTATAAAATTTTTTCTATGAATTCTCCTTTAATTTTCCGTTACAGAATTGAAAGCCACATTTAATTTAAAAACGTATCTTTAAAATTATCTCATAGCAATATCCTTTGAACTCAAAAATATTCATATACGTTCTAGTAAAAAGCAAAATAAAATCATTACAACGATGTGAGTTTTATGTAAATTAACCTGAATTCACCGGTTCTGTTTTCGTATTTCCAGAGAGAAAATTGAAATTCTTGTTGTAAAATCACAAACGATACCAGACCAGTTGCTGCAGGATTTTCTAAAAATTCACTCAAGGAACTTACATATTAAATTCTAAAAAGCAAACATTATTTTATGTTATGTGAAAAAAAAATAATATGGAAGCACTCATACATCTTAAACTGTTTTTTGATGTTTAAATTTCTCATGAAATTTAATTTTCATTCACCCAGAGCTCAATGAAAACTACAAGATTTTATCAGGAAAAGCATTCTGCTATTGACCATTTTCCCAGTATTTACTACCGTTGCAGTTATTTGATATGAGTAAATATTTCCTAGAAATTCCTGCAATTAAATAGAATGCATTTAATAGAGAACTTTAGCACTCGAGGCAAAATTAAATCTACAATTGTTTCTAGTTTATGATAAGGATCACATATTGTTGATCACCATAACCACTTTTCACGTATGCTTCCTCCTGGCACACCTGCTAATTACATAAGTTGTTGCTAACATCAGTTTCATTTAAAATTAAGCCACATAATATGCTCCGGGAATCGATTAATTTTGCACAATGATTGCATTAACCAAATAGCGTAAATTACATAATTTGATGGGATTACAATATTATGTATTTTATTTTGTTGGAGACTATTCACCTAAATTGGAAAGTAGTCAAATGTATTTTTAGTAATTGGTAAAATTGTTTTGTGGTCATTCAAATTGCACAGGTGTGGCATTAAGGATACCACAGAATTGTTTAACGTATTTAAATTACACAAATTAATGTTTTCGATTTATTTACTTTTAATTGCTTTATCACTGAAATATTGTATTGTCTGATTGGTTTTATATCGTTTGAAATTATTATAAAATTTAAAATATCCGAATGGTGATATTTTATCTTAAAATATCAGTTGTGATCAACACAAAACTTCCCTCTGCAATATTTAGTTTCGGAAAAAATACTGGGTCTTTCAATAAGGACATAACAATTTTGTATTTTAATAAAAACGCACCCTAAAACTTTTTTTATGATCTGGCAATGCTAAAACGTCAGTCAAGGTTTACATTTTTATCATGGTGAAGTTCACGAACGAGCAATGCCACACAGCTGGTCAAACAATTGATCTATTGAAGGAGAAGTACGGTAATCGTGTAATCTCGAGAAATGGTCCGGTCGAATGGCCACCTCGCTCATGCGATTTAACGCCGTTGGATTTCTTTTTATGGGGTTATGTCAAGTCGTTGGTTTATACCAACAAGCCAAAAACGTTAGAGGAGCTCAGGAACAATATCGAACGCGAAATTGCCAACGTTCCTGCCGATATGTGTGGAAGAGTGGTGGAAAATTGGCTCCAAAGAATCAATCAGTGCAATGCTCGCGGTGGCCATATGAACGACATCGAATTTCATACTTAAATGTAACATGTCCACTACACCTGGAATAAAATTCAGCCCGATATCTCAATTATTCTGTGTTTTATTTAATTACAAAATTTTTATGTCCTTGTTGAAAGACCCGATATGTAAAAAATAACATATTTTTCAAATCTCTCGAAATCCGTTAAAGATACGTAAAAACCGTGAAAGGAAAAATTTGGTTATATGCATTTTTTCATAAAAGCGCATAGTTTTCGAGAAACGTTAAATAAAACTCTATTTTTTCAGAAAACAAATGTATGGGAGGTACTCGTTATAAATAGCTAACGTTACTTTTACAAAAGTTGATAGAAAGCTACGATTTTTGTAAATCGTCATCAGAGCGTGCTATACTAGCTTTAGCTAACAGTAGGGCAATTCACTCTTGATCGTAGATAGTAAAATCGTAGATTGTAATGTAAATCTACGATGGAAAAGTACAACAAAGCGTGAGCAGCGCTTTACTAGATGTTGTGGGTTTTGTCGTAAATTTTTGACTCTTTTATTTATTTTTTTACCTAAATTGTTTAAAACATTTTTTAACTCTTAATTTATACTGAATCATATAAATTCTTTAATTTACTTAGTTTTCCAATGTCCATTTTAGAGTTGGAACCAAGTTGACATGTGACAAAACATGTCTTAACCTCACTTTATTAGAAGTGCGACAAAAACTACGATTTCACCATACCTTCGGGTGTGGTAGGTTGTAGTTTTCGTCGTAAAAAAATTTGTATGGAGAAGTGTCAAAAAACTACGATTTTATTTACGATTCTACGATTCTACGACAATCAGCTACGATAAAGAGTGAATAGCCCTAGTATTTTGATTGGAGCGGTATAAGAACTCGACCTAAATTACCATTTATTACTTCTTGAAACCACATTTCTGTAAAAGTACGAATATGTTTACATATTACATCATTTTTTTCAAGTTTTACTTAAAATATCCAAATCTTATTTAACGAAAAACCTTAACTGAGTTGAAAAGCTCCAATATGTTTTATATGAATCCTTTAAAACGAATGAAATTTTATGTTCATTCATTCATCATTTATACAAGGGAACGAGAATCGTGGATTCAATTCGAAGAACTGGCAAAAAAATCTTAAATCGAATAAATTTGAGCTTTTACTTAGCAGAGAGTACCGAGTTAACTCTACTAAACTCTGGAATTGATTACAGATACTATATATAAATGAATAAACTTGTCCAGTTTAACGGATGACTACTGAAATGGTCGACTATAAGGGTTGCATGAGAGTTTTTTTTTCACTAAAATGCTTTGCTTCAGAAACGAGTAGCAGGTCTTTTAGTTCTCTTGATTGAATTCTGAATCAAATGCACGATTAAATATAGGATAGTCCATATGCACTTATAAAAAGAAAACGTTAAACTTATAGTCTTCAATTAATGTTTGTTTGATTTTTTGGTTTTTTGATTTTCAACTTGCTTATCTTATTTGATAAATTAATATACCGACTATTTGAATTTCTCGATCTCTAGCATTTTAATATTTTTCTTTTGAAAATTTTTGGGATGAAAATTTCATCTCAAGCGTTAAGCGTTAAGCGAACTCAAGCGTTAAGCGAACAAGTAAGTGGTTCTCAAGCGTTAAGCGAACAGACAGGCAGACACATCCGTCGTAAACGGGTTAAAGTTTTTTACATAAATTTCTTAGCACCAAAGAACCTGAGAAATAACTTAAAAACTTTTTGAAAACATAACAAAAGCTATAATTGCCAATTGACAACTATTCAAAACCCGTATGGTTTTATAGAATTGTTCGAAGTTTAAGTGAACGGCGAACAGTTGTATCAAAATTCCACTTTAAAGTCAAACTTTCCAATAAGATTTTTTAAGAAATTTTCCAATCGGATTTTGATGTATGGGAGTCCTAAATAACTTTTGTTCTTGCAATGTTTTTGATAATATGCACCGTTTTTGAGATATTCGCAAAAACCGTTTCGTTCGTCCCCCATACGATTTTCCCCCTATACGGTCCATTTTTGAACGATAACGTTCGTCCCCCATACGGTCCATTTTTGCCCATTAACGAACTTAGTCTTGTATTTTACGAAAAACGGATCTGCGTAAAATTTTAAGTCTCTAGCTTAATCCGTGCGCCCGCAATCCGCGCCACAGACGGACGGACAGACGGACGGACGAACATGCAAAATTCAATATACGGGTATAAAAAGCGGTAAGCCTTCAAGACTCTCATGACGAATATTGAAATATTCTAACACCAGATTTTCGAAATAGAATTCATAGTTTTTCACTACGAATGGTGGCCAAAAGTGACCGAATCCGTTTAATCGATCGGACTCTAAAAATCACATTCTAAACACATTTTGTCTTTAAAATATTGAGAAAATCACAAAAACTGTTCAATTTGTATGAGAGGGGATAGTATCTTTAAAAAAAAATCTTAATTAGTTCTGGATACCGATTAGTTCGCAAGCCTTCCAGTTCATTTTTGTAACCACAAAATACGAATATAAACTTGATTTTTGAACACACATTTTGCGATTATTTAAGAAAGAAATTATCCCTCCGCTAGATTTTTCGTATTACAATTATCCTTTTACAACGACACCAAATTCAGTATACAATCAAGATTACTCTATATTGTCACACGTAAAACGTTTTCATAAAATCAAGACCGAAAAAAAATTGAAAGCCACTATACTGCCAAAATTGAATAAAATACATATTCAGTGTCAAATTCAATATTTGGTAGCTCGAACGTGCCTTATTTCAATGCTAAGGACATGTCTATTTACGCGTGTGAGGTGTATTTCTCTAACATCATGAAAAACCCCCAAAGCCCCCATCGAGTTAGAGCCACCATCCACTCAGTCCCACCCTAAACGTTATCCTATATCTATATGTGGCTGTGTTCGTATTGCTGTTGTGTGATGCCGTTGAAAGAGGATCAAGTGACACGAAATATTAGTGAAGATAAGTCATCTACAAAAAAAAAAGATTTTTTTTTATCCATATCCCATCTCGCTGAAGAATTTAATTTTGTTCAAATAACTCCATTAAGACCTGTTGCTAAAATAATCATCCCAGCTCTTTTAGATCCATTCACTGATTTTTTTTATACTTGTAGTACTCGGGATTTGTTTCGCATTAGCGGAATATTAAGGGTGAAATTTTTTTTCGGGGGATGAGATTCACCGCACTGTGTATAAAGCAGAATATTTTATTGGAGAAAATTATATAGTAGTCACTTTTTATCCTTGTTAAAAGCCAACAAAATATATTTCGAACATTTTTTGTTCTCCTGGTGGTGGTGGCGGCGGTGGTGGTGATTTTGAGGCTGAAAGATAGAGTCGGGCGAACAGGATCGATGTGAAGCTTTTTGTTTTCATCAGAACCTATAGGCATCAAAAATATTTCAATACAGAATTTTATGGCGTCCATTATTTCTGTGATTTATTGGCGACATTAACGTGATAAACTGATTATGTGCCATAAAAATGTACTCTCTGCCAAGAGTACTCGGCGAGGAGATTGCGGGTAAAAGCAAGGACCAAAACGTTCAGAAAATTGTTCACGTTGAGAAACGGTGGGAAAATTGATTACAATGCTTTAAGAGAAATTCGTCCTAATATTCCCAAAATAGCGGAAGCATCAACATCGAAAAGTTCTCTTCAGTCGTTTAGGTTCTAAATATCAGATAAAACGAGCCCTTAAGGAAATCAAACTTCAAGACCTTCTTCTTTTGGGAAATTGATAATTACTTGTTGGTTTGGAAATGATAAATATTCGCCCAGCTAATGATCACATTTTTTCACGTCCTCAGATATTCAAAACCGTTTCATTACAACTAAATAAATTGAACAAAATAAATATAAAATTATTCATTTTTAAAACATTAACTTTTACTTTCCTCTGCTATAGAGGGGAATTCTTGACGGTGACCGACTCCATAACGGGGGTAGGTAGACAATTTCTAATTAGTACGAAATCCATTTCACGTAAAATTAGGATGTCCCTACATATCGGGTGTTTCAACAAGAACATAACAATTTTGTATTTAAATAAAACACAGAATAATTGAGATATAGGACTGAAATTTATTCCAGGTGTAGTGGACATGTTACATTTAAGTATGAAATTTGATGTCGTTCATATGGCCACCGCGAGCATTGCACTGATTGATTCTTTGGAGCCAATTTTCCACCACTCTTCCACACATATCGGCCGGAACGTTGGCAATTTAGCATTCGATATTGTTCCTGAGCTCCTCTAACGTTGTTGGCTTGTTGGCATAAACCAACGACTTAACATAACCCCATAAAAAGAAATCCAACGGCGTTAAATCGCATGAGCGAGGTGGCCAATCGACCGGACCATTTCTCGAGATTACACGATTGCGACCACCGACTCAGAATTTCGGTAGTAAGTTTCCAAACGTTGCTCGTTCGTGAACTTCACCATGTTAAAAATGTAAACCTTGACTGACGTTTTAACATTGCCAGATCATAAAAAAGTTTTAGGGTCCGTTTTTATTAAAATACAAAATTGTTATGTCCTTGTTGAAAGACCCTTTATATCTGTTGGTCTGTCGGTCTGTCTGTCTGTCGCACAATGTCTCGAGTAGAACAAATTTTGTGAGATTCGTCAAAAAATCCACATTTAAACAATTGTATTTTACTAAGAAAATAGTTGCCCCGTTTAAAACCGCTTTAATTTTATTCTTATCATTTTTTTCTGGATTCGACAGGATGCCACAGTTGAGATTTTTTCTCTATACGTGAGCAAAAAAAAAATTGTGTTTTTTTATAATTTTGATGTAATTTCTATAAAAATTGGTTCATATAATACATCTGGCGATTATATATTACTGTAGGACAGCTTTAAAATGACACTATATTTGATATTCTAGCTATTCAAATTTTGGAGAAATAAAGATTTTAGGAATAAGAAAATGGTTGACCAAATTCCAACTTTATGTAGACCTCAAAAAAAAAAGTATCAAAAGTTATGAAAAAAGTCTGAAATTCGCATTATTCAGGAACTCTTCCTCTATTACAGGCCAGAAAGTTTCATCCAATTCTGTTCAATTTCGAGAGATAAGTAGAGTTTTCCAAATTTAGTCAATTTTATTATTTTCAATTTTGCCAATTTTTTGACGATATTTGTTTATGTATTTTTATATCGTCCCCGTTTCCATAGATTAAATTAATACAGGAACACTTGTCAGCATTAACTATTATAAAAATTATCTATATATGTCAAAAAATCTCCTCCCTTTTTACCCCCTCACCTGCTATCTCTGGAACCGGTCAAGGGATCTTCCCCGGGATTTCAGTATTGAATAAGTCTTGCCACAAACAAAATTTTCCTCACTGAAATTAACCCCTTCCTCCTCTATGCAATAAACCCTTTTCCTGCTACCTCCTTTCACCGCGCTTTCATCGTTAGATAGCTCGGTTCTAAAACAATTTTCTTCTCAATAAAATCTACCACACCTTTTTCCCCGGTTATATTTTGGTGAAACTGATGACCAAAAATGTCCAATGTTGGAATTTTTTAAAATGCAAGATTTTCCATACAGTTTTCGACGTTTTTTACGCCCCCGGGGTAACTTTTGAACCAGTTTTTTTGGCAGAGAACTGCAGGCGGATGGTCAGCTGCCATCTTAGGCCTATGTTAAACACGGCAACTTTAAGCGGCGACTTTTCTTAAATATAGGCGTGAGAAGTGAGGGAAGCGGTGGCTAATGTCGCCAGTTCCGAAAGTAGAAACAAGGCAACAAAATACGCACACAAGTACAAAAAAAACAGGTTCGTTTTTCACACAACTTCACACACACATGAAACACTCACTGTGTAATATAGAGAAGTTTCCGGCAACTTGTCTCCGGGTGTAGCACAAACGAGCAACTTTTTGTATCATGTATCGGTTAAAGTTCCCGTGTGTAACATAGGCCTTAGACGCGAGACATCCGCCTTTAATAAGACAACCCGATACGCACTTGGAAATCCTCTATAATAACCTTGTTTTGTAGATCAAACATTTTCAACCTCACCATCCTCCTGCAGTTCACCGCCAAAAAAGAGCTTGTGTCCATAAAACTAGAGCAAAAGTACCTTTCCAACGCAGGTACAACGAAAATGAAACCCCAACTGGTTCAAAAGTTAGCCCGGGGGCATAGAAAACGTCGAATCCTGCATGGTTCTTTTGACAAAACCCCCGAGATTACAAAATGTCAACACGTACAAAATATCTTTGAAATAATTACCAATTTAATCCAAATACCTTCGTTAATTTCATTCAATCAAATCAAAAGTCAAACAGAAAGTTTACCATTAAATTATCTTTTATCATTTATCCGCCATCAATTCTTCACTTCACTTGAATTTGGATTTGTATTCCGTTCAGAGATACATTATATCTGTGTATCTAATCTTAATTAACAAGCAAAATATAAACTTATCGAACTTTATTTGTTTATTATACAAATGTTGCCAATAAGGTGTGGAAAATGTTCCATAAGTATATCTCAAATAACTGACAACATCAACTTTATTAATGAGCTACGGGAAAACTCAATCATATACTTCTTAAGTTTTCCACTTCATTCCAGTTTAATATTTTGCATAAATTTTTTTTCCATTTCCTGTACGCTACTTGAAATGGAAAAGGAAACTGAAAAGTTTGCTTCTATTTGGATTCCTCCTATCTGATAGCTAACAACATTTTCAACATAATAATAATCAACATAATCAACGTGGCAATATTATGGGTGTATATCTCATTTTAATATTTAATTGCAATATTCAAACCAACTCTGTTAATTATATCTTGTTTATATAAAACTTCTGTATAATCATCCATCTTTGATTCACCTTCACCCACGTACCTCTATAACATAGATCGTCTAATGCCTGTGAAACACTAATGTACCAAGTTTTCATATCTCCGAAGGCAACAAATGGAACTTTTCTCAATGCCAAGCTAAGAGCACTGTTAAGTGTTGTTGTAAGGATCAAGGATGTCATTTTATGATATCACTAATATATTCTATGTATTTCTGTATAACGATTACAGCACGACGACACAACTATTGAAAACTTGTTACCGACCGATAGAAACTTAATTTTTATTTCATAGATTTTTACTTTCATCTTCTATAGAGGGGAAGTATTGTATTCATGACGGAAACCGACTCGAGACCAGGGGCAGATAAAAACTTTCTGATACGTACGAAATCCGTGTCAGGAAAAATTATGGAAATGCCCGTGCATCTGTCTATCGGTCTGTCTGTCTATCTGTTGGTCTGCTTGTTTTACTAATTTTAAATAACCCGAGAACGCGCTGAGCTAGCGACTTGAAATTGCTTGTAAATGAGTATCTCAAATAACTCGAGAACGCGTTGACTTGGCGACTTGAAATTTTTTTGTAAATAAGTTTTGCGAAAATCATAGTTCTGTACCAACTTTTGGAAAACTAACGTTAGCTATAACGAGTACCTCTCATACAATTTTTTGAAAAAATACGGTTTTTTTGAAAATTCCTCGAAATCTATTCACTTTTGGGGAAAATCAATGTAAAAAAATTTAAAGGATATAAAATTTTCAACATTTTTATACCCGCATGATATGTATACCAAAGGGTATATTAACTTTGCCTTACCGTTTGTAACGCCAAGATCCCGTCATCACACACAAAAATGAATTACACCAGTGTGTTTAGAATGATAAAAAAAAATTGAATTTTGCATGTCCGTCCGTCTGTCTGTCTGTGGCGCGGATTGCGGGCGCACGGATTGAGCTAGAGACTTGAAATTTTGCACAGATCCGTTTTTCGTAAAATGTGAGGCTAAGTTCGTTAGTGGGAAAAAATGGACCATTAGGGGGGGTACCCCTCATACGAACGAAATCGTTTTTTGTGAATATCTCAAAAACGGTGCATCTTATCAAAAAAGTCCAAGAACAAAAGTTATGATTCTGCATAAAACTCCCATACATCAAAATCTGATTGGAATAAATTTTAAAAAATCTTATTAGAAAGTTTGACTTCAAAGTGGAATTTTGGTACAACTGTTCGAATTTTGATACGAATATCACCATACGGGTCTCCAATGATTGCCAGATTGGCAACTATAGCTTTTGTTATGTTTTTCTTTAACGTTTTTTTAGTATCTCTGACGGTTGTCAGATATTTGCAAAATTTAAGTTCTTTAAAACACTCTCTGAAAATATGCTCTTTTGGAAAAAAAATTACCAAATTCAAAAAAAATCTTTAAAATTTTCTGCATTTTTCCCGTAACCGTTTTTACGTATTATTGGTTTGTCGAGATATTCGACAAAAATATTATTTCTTACATTTTTTTTCCGAAACTAAATATTGCAGAGGACAGTTTTGTGTTGATCACAACCGATATTTTTTTTAGAAAATCACTATCAAAACGCAACAACATTTCAAAATTAATGAACTTCCTGAATAGAGCAAGCCGTTCAGTAAGTCAAGTAAATTTTATTAAACTGCAGAAGATGAAATTTCATTTCACTTTCTCCCTCGAAGCAATGAAGCAATTTTCATTTTCAAAATAATTTTCTCAGTTTATTTTTGAAAATCACAGTGACACAGATTTGCAACTGCTTTCGTATTAAACGAATCAATTACTATTTCCTTAAGTCGTATATATTTATACACTTCACAACGTTATCCTCCATAGGGATTTGTAGCGGAAAGACTAGCGAATGGAAAATTTTGGTAAGATTTGCATTGATTAAATTTGTTACAAGTACCTATTGTTGTTCAAAATTCATTTGAATATTCAAAAGGAATAAGACTTATTTAACTTTTGAATTGTTTTAAGCAAATTACGTTCATCGGAATACATCCTCTATTCAAATATGGATCATCCTCTTATTACCCCGAATTTCATGCCGTAAATACTAAATGTGGTGAATTTTGCTAAATACTATCATCTCCGTATAATTTAAAGTTTTGCGAAAATTAAGGTAAAGTTTTACGATTTTATCGCCGGATATCTTTTCAAATGTCATTTTAAACTTTATTTATGGCCACTTTTATTATAAATTTACCAGCCACTAAATTTATTCAATGTAATTGTGTGTAGAAAAAGGTTATAAAAGTTTAAATGTGATTCAAGAAATCGCTTATTCTGATACACTGTTGTCAATTTCGGCGATTTTTTGCAAATTAAATGAGGTTTTTTTCATTTATCGGGCTTAACATTCCCTTTTACGATATAAAATATGCCAAATATTTTCAATATCGTAAACCAGCATTTTAAGCCCGATAAACGAAAAAAATGTCATTTAATAAAGAAAAAGTCGCCCAAACTGTCAACCGTGCCTTGATGGCAGAACCATCGGTGAAAGTACCTATGAATCATATGTGAGTCTCGTTCAGTGAATTAAGATACGGTTTCGAGAAAATTTTCCCTTATATACTTGTATGTTACCAACGAAACCCGGATTCAGGTTAAACTTACAAAAGTCCCTTACAAAAGGGAATGTTCCCCAAGACATGCTACAACAAAAATTGGGGAACATTTCCTTTTGTAAGGGATTGAGTCCCTTACAAAAGGGAATGTTCTCCAATTTTTTGTCGCAGCATATCTAACATATAGGGTCGGGTAGGGTGAAGTGGTCCGTAGGGAGTAGTGGTCCACCACCATTTTTGTTAGTAATAGTGACATTAGAACAGAATATGCAACTCTCATCGGTTGCTCTTGATGACAGCTTGTTTTTTATTTGTCATTGAAGTGTGCAGACGTATATTTACTCACTCTCACAGACCAGTGCCAAAAAAAACACTGTGAAAAGTTTTCGCAAGTATTCACATTCAACAACATTTTGACGAATTCTTCATCAATTTCAATAAGGTAATTAATATAAAATGTTGTTTACATTATGAACTTTGTAAATCCACCGAATTTCTGCAATTTTTTCCACAATTGTTGAAGCAGCGTCATTCCGCGCAAAATAGCGTCGGTAGGGAGAAGTGGTGCACGTTTGGTAGGGTGAAGTAGTCCACCCTGTCAGTGTCATATTTCGTATTTTCAAGTTTTTTATGAGTTATTTTGAGTGTTTCAAATCGTGGCCGAAAATCGATCCGAAGGTCGATTATAACTTCTCCCAAAAATCGAGCTGAATTAGAGTAGCAGAACAAGCCGCCGGAAAACGACGCTTAACAACTACACCGAAGAAACCAACACCAAAACAGACCAAACGCTCATTTGTTACTTTCGAATAAACCATATTTTTGATCAAACTTCATGATTATACTTTTATTTGTCATTTAATTTTATGTTTATGCGATTTCTGGGAAAATGTTGTGGGTGGACCACTTCTCCCTACCATTTTGAAAAAATCGAAAAATCAAAGTTTCCGATAAATGCCTAAAAATTAAATTTAATGTCAAAAAGTTGGCAATCTGTGAATGCAGAAAGTTAGCTTAGGTCCTGCTCTTGCGATTTGACTATCTTATCATGCAAAAATTCGAATTTTTGACCATTTTATGGCCAATAATAAAACCATGGAACACTTCACCCTACCTGACCCTACGGTAATCTCCCCCATAATTTTGGGAATGATTACACAAGAAAAAGAATATGACAATTTTTTTGTTGAAATGGGTTCTAAAAAATTAGGGAAGAGTTAAATTTCTTTTTATAGAAATGATTCCCATATTTGGTCACTATACCATTTTTCCCATAAATATGGGACTGTAGCATGTAGTAATTTTGGTAGAACGGTTCCCATATATTTTTTCTATGTATATAAAAAAAATCAAAAATCAAAACATATCAAAACATATCAAAACAAAAAAAATGCCTAATGCATGCCTTTCTTTCATTCATACATAATTAGAATTGGAGAAACCCAATTTCAGTCTAATTGACGAAAATTAATTTGTGAATAGTCTAGAAGTCAGTGCCATTAGCAGGTTAAATACATTAAGCTAATTAAATTATTCTCAATTTGGTTGATTTCCAAAAACGTAACAATTCATCAAGGCCTTATAAAAGATATCTGTATTCATTATATTTAATTATTTGCATTCGCCCATATTTATTACGATATTTTCCTCCTATAAAAATAGTGTTCCTCGCCAATCTATCTTAAACAACAAAAATATTCCATCGAAATTCTTAGCAATATCTCTTATTTTATCTATGCCCGAATCTAGACCTGAAATATCCACAAATTAGACCCGTCAGCTCTTTAATTAAGTAATTCACAGATAAATACTTATGGCTCCCAGAAGATTTCACCATCAAAGGGTGGCGAGCCAGAAGCTTAAATAAGCAAAAATACGGGGCAAAAAAAATGACTGGAAAACATTTTATTTGTATTTCTGAAATGATATTAAATCTTGTAAGATAAATGTCGTAATAACAACATAAAACGTATAGCGCCAAAAATAGAAACATTCAATGTCTCCGGGGATCTTTAATTGGGAGTCCCTTGAGTGGGATTAAATCCACATGAATATACTTTGCATTTAATTTTGTATGTTGCATAATTAGACACACTAACCTACTAGGTTAGACTCATTTGGTTAGTCTACACGAGAATACTTTCAACCCCCACTGGGAATATTAAATTACTAACTTGAAAGCTTTTGTGAACCCGATAATCCCTAAAACTTTATGGAAAATTTAAAACTTTTAATACTTTGGATTCTAACACCACCGGTTACGTAGCATGCGAGATGAATCTCAGTATTTAAGTATAATAATGGTATATATTTGTAAAAAAATCCATTATAAGGTTCTCACACTATGAAACTGATCGGAAGAGTCAGGGGATGATGCCTAAGAGGCTGTTTAGATTAGCCGATCCAGGCGACAGGCCATGAACGAAACTGTCAAAATTACAGGCAAGACGAGGAAGTGGGGGGTCAGGTTTTTTCAGAAATCTCATATTTTTTTTCGAAGATATATTTTGTTTTGGAAATCTCTTCAGGAATCTCAAAATTCGTAAGTAGCGTTAAAAAGCGTTAAAATGGGAAAAGCAGCGAAAATGTTTTTTATGGCAGAATTTGTGTTAGAAATTCTTTATCCAACTCCGAAAACCGCAAAACGCACCTCAATAATTTTTATGGCGTAAGTACTTTTAGTCGGTATATTTTGACAGTTTAATTTCCTACCTTTTTGACTTCCTATCTTTGAGTTTAATATCCTATCTTTAGAGCAGCTAATCTTCCTGTTTTCATTTAAAAGTTTTAGGTTATTAAGGGAGACAAAAAAATTTTTTTTTTAAATATTGAAAATAACCTTTTTTTTATAAAAAAAATGCACTAAAATGGAAAAAAAATAATATTTTGGGTGCTGTGTATCAGAAATAAAAGCGAGATAAATATTTATTTTATTTTATTTTTTATACTTTATCTCGCTTTTATTTCTGATACACAGCACTCAAAAAATTGTTTTTTTTTCTTTTCTTTCACAGGAAAGCCTAAAAAGTAAAATAATTCACCAAAATAGCGAAATAGATACGTCGGAAATAGAGACTCCGATCGTATTTTCGTTAGGTAACTGATTTCGGTTTCAGTCTCGGAGATTAAGTTTTCATTAGAAGCATTTAAGGATCATAACCCCCAAGAAGTTATCAAGCCGCACGTAAATCCTGTTATTTGTGTTCATTTGGTTTCTTTTGGGTGTATCTTACTCCAGGTGTAATCCAGACGTGTTATTACACCTACCTCCCTGCAATGCCGAAAATTTTATCACCCACTATCTGAAGCTACTTCTCATCGTTTTACTACATCTTATATCCTCTCTGCACTTACATTCTGCATTTACATTCAGGCCGTCGGGTTAAAATCGTATTTTCTGTAAGCTACCTATCCTACCTGAAATTCTTTAGTACGTATCTCATCCTTCCTTATGGAATTCGATGAAGTACCATGGCTGATTTTATTATCAAAGCTTTTGGGAGAAGAAATAATCGCTGTTTGGCTTATTAAAATTCTATTCATGAGATTACATACATTTTTAGCACCACAACGTTAACCAAACACTGCAACAATTTTCATACATGTACTTCCTCCCCTTGTACTCTTGGCTGATTCTCGCTTTGAATCCGAAATTCTAGATGTTCATTCATTAGTCTTGAACCCAAATCCTGTTCACTACACGTAAAACTGAACCCGATTTCACCCACTCTCCAGGGACAGGATTTGATGAAATTAATAAATGTTCATTGTGTGGCTTCTACGGAATTCTTCATTCCGTTTTCCCAGCCCTATATTCATTGTTTTTCCCAAGTATAATCTGGAAAAATCAAAAGATAAACGGCAGAGGGTGGCAGAGCTTTTATATAGGCAAAACCCAAAAAATTATCATCTATTCATGTAGCGTTCTCATTTTCGCTATCGTCGGCGATTTATCTTAGTATTTATTTAACACAAATACTGTGATGCAATTTGCGATTATGCTGATAATCCCATCGCCAATTTTATTAATTTAATCGACTTTAAGCTAATTAATCTTTTACCTGTGTTCATTTAATAAAATCATTTCAACGTATCTAATAAGTAAATTCACCAAAAACATTCCTCCCAAAATATAACTTGGTAACATTACATGACTTAAAATATTGTTGGTTCTGCATAAGAAAGCAATAAATATTTTGTTTATTCCCTCATAATGATTCTTAGACATTTCATAACTGAGCAATTGATTTTTTTGTGACTTTGAGATATTGATTTTGTGTTTTTCGATTATGTTTTTTATTCGAAAGCAATTCAAGAACTTCATTCTACTTTCTCCATGTACAAATTTTTAAAATTACTTTATGTTATTGAAAAATGAGCATTTTTATGGCCCAAAAAAGGACCAAAATGAAAATTTCACATTTCCTTGTAATTATTAGATACAAGTAAGATGAATTTATACACTTGTTCTACTGCATATAATTAGCAGTCAGTTATATTTATATAAAGTGGCCATATGTCCCGGTATGGCCGGAACAGTCCCAGATTTAGGCATGGTGTCCCGGAAACTAAACTCTTGTTCCGGATTTTTCATTTCAGTGTTATAATTTAACAAACTATGAAAAAAACAATCTCCAAAAATGAAAAACGTACTCTATTTCGGCACTGGGTTGCTCTAAATGACACTTTTTTTTCGCCTGTGGCGCATTTTTCCCAAAGGGCGCATGTTCCGCCCATTTATTTTTATTGGCATTTTTGCAATTTACATTGCAATTATTTATAACATGTAAAGAGCGTTAAAAAAATAAGTTAATTTTTGCGTGATACTGCGTACTATTTAAGTCATACGCCGCATTATCTGTACCAAATTTTGACTGCGGCGCCAATTTCTGATTTCGATTTTCGTCCAAATAGAAAATTATATAAAATTAGCTGTTCCCTTTCAACCACCTCCCCCCCCCCCCCCCCCCACCGCTCATATTGTCTCGAATTGACCCAAAATAAATATTGTGACCCTATATTTATACCTAACTGAGGCGTTTTGATCCCCCAAATAAAAGTGAAGTAGATTTTTGGCTTGAGAGCGACATCAACGAGCCATTTTGGAAGGTAAAGTTGTTTTTCTAGACTTTTGATACATGGTTTTTTTCGAATGTTAATTTAATATTATTTTATTTTATTTTAGTTGACCTAGCGACTTGAAATTTTTTGGAAATAAGATTTACAAAATTCATAGTTTTCTGCCAACTTTTAGAAACATTTTTCGGCATTGCAGGGAGGTAGTTTTCGAGAGATTTTGAAAAACTTGATTTTTTGAAACATCCCGAGAATCGTTAGAGATACAAAATACCATTAAAGTCTCCGTCATGAATACCCTCGATAGAAGAGGAAAGGGAAAAGGAAATAAAATTTTGAATTTTGAATATTGGCAAAAAGTATTGTACATTTAGAATTATTGTAAAATTTAAAAAAAAAAAGATTTTTGAATTCTTTTCAAAATCCGTGCATTTGCCACTACACAAGTTGCCAAAGCGATCACTACTGTTTGGTATTCAAGAAATGACGGGCGGGGCATATTGTAGAGTTTACTCTATAGTATTTTTTTTTTGTTTTTGCATACTTCTGCTTTAATGATAGAACCCTTTAGCAATTTTGACTTCCCTCATTATTTATCAAACGCGTGCCATAGTTTTCATGGATCTGCAACAAGACTCTATTGGGAAAATTCGCATACATCAGACCCTAAGTAAACTCTCGCATTTTCCTAAGCGAAAAGTTCACCTTTTTCAACTACTTCGGTTCCATTCGATATGTGTGTATGTAGAACATATCAATTGCTTTTATAGTGTTGGAAAAAGTCATAAATCTCTAATGTTTTATTTCTATTTTTTTTTCATTCACCAGCAAAATAAATGAATGCAATCCACTTCTGATTATGACTTAGCCTCAAGGTTCTCGTGATTCTGAGCACAATTCTATCTATGGATATGTCCTGTATACCGTCCTTATATGTGAACATAGATAAGTTTTTTGATAACAGCTCACATATCTACATTATATGCTGTGTATTATGGTACAGATAATCGCTTTTATAGAAACATACATTATACATATATATGTGTATATATTACGAGTGTATTTGGGTGGACTACTTTGAGAAAAATATCTATCCTGGCACTATTTAGCCTAAGAGAATGACCTCAGAGGATCTACAAACTATTATATAGATAAACTGTCATATGATGACAAGATTAGTTATATATCACTTATATTTATCTCATGAGCACCAGTCGATGTACGAGTATAAGGATAATATTCTAGCTATCACATATGTACTTAAATGTTTATACATATGTGAAAATTAACCCATGGTATCCGTTGTTTAAACTATGTTCGCCCTTGTCAATCATACGCCATACACAGGCATAAAATCTCGGCTATCAGTTAGTAGTATAATAGGATAGAAAAGTCCGTCTTCTACATTTATTCTTCACACGCGTTGTTATTATATCCATGACCATGGGGATCTTATTATTTCGTGCATGCCCAAGTAACCAAAAATAATTACATACCGGTTACGCGACGGTAACACAATGTGGGTTGAAACACAAGAAAAGCTACAATTGCCAGGAGCCAATCTTCAAGTACTCTCTATGATAGACGAAATGTTAATTTAAAAAAATTCATTTGTATAGGAGAGTGGCAAAAGAGTGATCCGATTGGATTTTGATGTATGGAACGATTATGTAAAATCATTATCTAAACTCATATTTTATCAGTAAATTTTTCGATACGATGCACCATTTTCGAGAAAACTGCAAAAAACGGTTTCCGTAGTATGGAGGAGGGGTGAGGAGATGGTCCGATTTTACCCGTTCAAGATCCTAGCGTTGTCATTTACGAGAAACTTAACTATACAAAATTTCAAGTCTGTAGATCAATCCATTCGGAAGTAATGGTGTTCATGGATGGAGAGACGGACGGATAGACAGACGAATGGACGGATAGACTTTTCATTTAAATATTCTTCTTAACCCGTTTAATATTCTTTAAACAATAAAACAAAAATAGTTTTTTCGCTAATTATGATAAAGAGTTCATATTTTCAATTTAGCGCCACTGGATTTTTAAATTCAGCGCCCTTTCCTCGAAAAAAGTTTCGGTACAATTTTTCAATTTAAATGTATAAGCAAAGGAAATACAATACATTTTTCTCTGGCCAACTTTTCACGCAGTTTTTTTTATCAATAGTCCGATCTCTTTTCCACAAATCAGTCTATCTATTTCTCACATTTGTAAAATTTTCAGACCATATGTTTTTACAGGGGGCTAGGGCTATAAAGAAAACTATTTTTAAAATATTGAAAAACCCCGAAATAAAAAAAAATCGTTAAAAACCGTCCGTCTGTATATCCGTCTGCCCGTCCGTGAAAGGATTGGCCTAAAGACTTGAAATTTTGTATAGTTGAGTTTCTTGTTAATAGCAAGGCCAAGCTCCTGAACAGAAAAAATCGAATCATTCCTTGCCCCTCCCACATACAAACGAAAAAGTTCCAACATTTTTATACAATTTTCCCGAAAACGGTGAGTTTTTACAATTTTCTCGGAAACGGTGAGTCATATTGAAAAATTTATAAAGGCAGAATCTGTTTATAATAGGATTTTACATAACTCATCCATACATCAAAATACAATCGGACAACTTCTTCTCCCCTCTTCCACATAAATGAAATATAAAACAGAAAAAAAATCCTGTTTTCTCGAAAACTGTGCATCGTATGGAAAACTCCTTCCCCCTCAAATTGTACAACTTTTTTCAATTCTCTGGAAAACATTGAATCGTATTGAAAAATTTATAAATGTGAAATCTGTTACCTACATCCAAATCCAATCGGACCACTCCTTTCCCCCTCTCCTATACAAATGGATTTTTTTAATAAACATTTTGTCTGTATAGAATATTTGATGATTGGCCCCTGACCATTGTTTCAAATAGCGAAACCATTGTTTCAAATAGCCAATACTGGTCACAAAATAAGAGATTTGCAACGGTTTTTTTGCGACCGGTCACATTGCTGCCGTCATATAAATGGATTTTCAACCGCCACTTTGCAACTAGAGTCACATTGTAACCTGAGTCTTAACTGGTTGCTTGGGTAGCTCAATTTCCAGTAACGCTGTGTGCAGTCTATGTGCTCGAATCCATTTAAAAGGATATCTTTAAGTATATCTGAACATTTATTCGGATCTATAGAACCATTCAAGAAGAAAAACTGTCTTTATAAAAGCTTGCTTGGGTCCCCTTATATCCTGTTTAGCCACAGAACATTCTTCTTCTAATAGAATGATATTCATATACCCTAAATGTGTCTGTTCAATATTGTAGATCGTACATTCATATGTTTCTCACTACAGATAGAGTTAAAATCCATTTGGGTCAAGCACTTACTTCGGGCTGTTTGCCTGAATTTCTGCCTATCTATAGACACCTTGTTGTCATCTCCACTTTCACCCAAATCCTCTCAGACGACATAGACATTATCGCCATATATAAAACTATCCAAGAAAATAATCTCAAGCCCCATAGCTTCCTGAATACAAGAATCGTCTAATCAAAACGTATTCAACTTCACAAAGGATAGAGTGCTTTATATGCATTTGCTCGATTAGCTTTATTCCTTTCATGGAAATAAAAAAATTAAAAATGTATTTCTCTAGATCAAAAATACTAGTTAACTAAAAAGATTTAGAAAAAAATAGAGAAAAAATAGAAAAAATTTTAAAAAAAAATTTATTGCTTAAAAAAGTAAAAAAAAAGATTTTAAGGCTTTTGGTATCACAAATAAAAGCGACATAACTATTTTTTATTTATCTCAAGAACACTTCCAAAGAAAAGGAAAGAGAAGTATTTAGCAAAGACCAACGAACAGGGGGGTGTGAATTAAAGGTTTCTATTCTAAATGTTCTGAGAAAAAAATTACCTTTTTTTTTAAAAAAAAACTTTTAATTGATTGGCGCCTCTGTACTAGACTATGCTATCTCTCTAGAGCTGTGAAAATTCTGACACCTTTTTAACTACGATTTGTTCACATTCCCCAAATTGTAAAGCTTAGTGCACACGATATGATCACTGTTCATATTTATGAACATACGCATATGTTGCTTATAAGCTTCAAATGCTCATATGTTCATACAATATATGAAAGGTGTTCACACGATATGAACATTTTGTCCCAAAGCTTCAAATTTTTCGGTCTGTTCATATGTGTTCAAATGCATTGTGTTCATATTTTTTCTGCGCGTATGAACACTGTTCAGACGATATGAACGTTTTGTTCAAATTACAGATATGAACAATTTCTAAGAACATTTGAGCACACTTTTGAACATTTGTGCTTCAAGGAGCATTCAGGCGGCGGGAGGTGAAGACCAAACTGGTCCGTGTTTTAAAGTCCATGAACAGAAAAGTTCTAAATTCGAATCGAATTATTTTACCCTGAGTGGGATTTGAACCACTGCTCATTGGATTACGAGGTAAGCACTAAGCTGACTGAGCCATCCACGCCACAAATCTAAAACCTACTAGACCCAAATAAAAACCAGAAAACATCAATTTACGTACAAATTTGACTCAAAATTTTACATTTGAACATGTTGAAAACTTAGTCCATGTTCAAATGTGACAGTGTGTTCATATCTGTGATCATACGTCCGAATTTTACAAACTGGGCTCATACGGTCCCAAAATAGTGTTCACACGGTATGAACAGGTCGTGTTCATACGTTTGCTCACGGTATGTTCAAATGTGTTCATATGCCTTGTGTTCATACGTATGAACACAAATATATGGTGTTCAGACGATATGAACACGTTTGGGACACTTTTTTGCTCAAAAATATGAACAGTGATCATATCGTGTGCACTTAACTTAATTGTAAATAACAAACATCTCAAAACAGTTAACGGGTTTTATGCTTTAGTGCTTTAAAACCCCAATTTTGACAAATATTGTAAGTCATAGCCTTGTACGGAACCGCCGATATGAATCAGTACAGATTACCAAAAGATTTTCCAACATTTTTATACGAGCAAAAAATTTATATATTCATAGAAAGGTTTTAATATGAAATTTAAAACGTGAAGGGCAAAATCAATTCCGCGACACAAATTTCGATTTATAACCGTCCGCCTATCCGTCTGTCTGTCCGCGAACCATAACTTACGAAATAATTGAGCTAGAGACTTGAATTTTTATATAGTTGCGTTTCTCGTAACTGGCAGGGCTAAGTTCTTGAACCTTCCACCCTCCCTCATGAAACCGAAAAACTGTGTCGGCTTTTTTACCGATTTTCTCGAAAACGGCAAGTCGTATAGAAAAATTTATTGAGGCAAAATGTATTGAATATGTTTTCACATAACTTATCTAAACATCGAAATCCAATTGGGCCACCCCTTCCCCCTCCCTTTTTTCGAAAACGATGCATAGTATCGAAAAATTTATAAAGACGAAATGTGTTTAGAATATGATTTTACATAGCCCTGACATATATCAAAATTCAATCTAATTCTGTACCCCAAAAAAAAATTTTTTTTCATAAAAATTTTGTCTGGCAATTATAGTATGATAGTACGAAGTATGATAACAATATGTATTTAAGGCCGAAATTCACCACTGTTTGTATGGCTTAAACTCTGTACCGCAGAGATTTTGCAAATTTTACAGGAGAGCCATTTTTAGTTCGGAATTGCAAACTTTTTATTGTGTATGATTTTCGGTAATTATTTGAAACTTTTGTAGTATATTTTATTTTAGGGCATTGTTTAAACAAAATATTAGTTGATATATAAATTTGTAATATCCATCCCAGTGAGTGGGGGATTAGTTACAACCTTTTACCTCTTCTAACCATTTTGCTTTACCTCTATCCTGGCATGCCAGATACAACTAATACTCATTGGATATCTCGTCATTCATTGACTGTGTAGATACGATACTTTGCCAATTAAAAATATACGTCCCCACAATGTAGTTACAACAATAACCCCAAAATCGCGGTTTTGGCAGTTACGACAGTTTACCTCTGGGGTACAGAACGGTTCTGCCACAAATATTTTGATTACAGAAATTGTTTTCCTAAAATTTTATTTGGCCGAAAGTTTACTAAAATAAATTAATAAATTAATAAATTATTAATTTATAAATTATTACTAATAATCCTTTAATTTTTTGTAATCACTGATGCGTTAGCATATTATTACACAAAAACTGTGATTGCATCCTTAATTAAAATTCGAATAAAATCCTTAATCAGATACTCAAAGCAAAAAAATCTGTAAAGCAATTATCAACAAAAAAAATAATAAATCATATATATATATGTATATGTAATGACGCTGCTTCCCAAATAGGACAGAGCTTTCTCAATTGATAACCATTTCCGTCCCAACTTATATTGTACTGTGATTAATACCAATTATTTGTTAATTTAATTAATAATTGCACATGTTCAGATATGCATATGCAGTTGATTAAAAAAACAAGCATAATGACTTGATAAATGCGATTCGAATAAAAGGACACTCAACAAAAATATGTAATTTTTATATTTGTGGATTTGCAGATGTTCATAATTGAAAATAATTTAGTTGACTGGTTTTACTAAAAAAAGGGCATTTTTATGCCATATATGATATATCATATAGAAGTATATTAGATTTATGTAGTATACCGTTTGTAACGCATCGAACCAATGATCGGACACAAAAATGAACTACACCAGAGTGTTAGGGATGACAAAAGATTTTGATTTCCGCATGTCCGTCCGTCTGTCTGACCGTCTGTCAGTCCGTCTGTCTATCTGTGTTTCTGTCCGTCCGTGTGTTCGTCTTTCTATCCGCCTGTCTGTCCGTCCGTCTGTGCATTTGTCTGTCCGTCTTTCTGTCTGTCCGCCTGTCCGTCTGTCTGTCTGTCTGTCCGTCTGTCTGTCTGTTCCTCTTTCACGCAAAAACGGCTGAACCGATGGACTTGCAACTTGGCATGAGTGTCTGCGGAAGTTCTGGTTCCAACATAGATCCATTAAAAAGTAGCCCGGGACGTGGGGGGAGTAAGGGGAGGGGGTAAAGTAATTTCGAAATTTAGTTTTCCCTCTATGTTACCCTTTCGCGGAGAAACTACCGAGCCGATTAGCCTGAAGTTTAGCTGCAACATAGACCATAAAAAAAATCGAAAAAACTTAACCCGGCAACGACGGGTATGCAAGCTAGTTTCTCATAAATGGCTAGGCTAAGTTCTCTAACGGAAAAATTTGACCATCCCCTCCCCCTCCTCCATACAAAACAAACAGTTTTTTGCATTTTTCTCGAAAACGGTGTGTCATATTTAAAAATGTATCAAGATAAAATGTGTTTAAAAGATGATTTTCCATAACTCATCGATACAATATAATCAGATACAATATACTCCTTTCCCCTCTCCTATACAAATGGTTTTTTTTTAAAAAAACATTTTGTCTGTCAGCATTTTAGAATATTTGACGATTGGCCCCTATACCTACTGTGGTTAGTGACAATAGTTTGAAAGAATTCTCCCCCAAAGGTGGGATTTTTCTGGAAAATAGGTTTTTTTCTCGCCTCAAATTTTGAAAATCCTCATTTTCATGCACCAGGGGTACTCTTCTTTTTTGAGTAATCGTATAATAAAATAAACTTGTTTGGGTACAATTCTGGGAATTATTCAAACAGTTTTTTTAAGAAAGCATCAAAAACTTTTCTCTACCTTTTACGTAAAATTTAAATTACCATATAAAAACGTTTTCAATCCAATTCTGTACTGCATACACACATACATATCCCGATATAAGGATTAAAATATTATCCTTGAGCTATTATAACCAATTAAATCTAAAAACCAGGTAAACATAAGAGGATATAAAATAATTTTAAATTCATTATGGTTTCTTTTGAACTTTTCCCTCCTTCATTTTCTTCAAATGCTCACATATGAATTTATTTTAAACTAGAATTTGGACCCGGCTTCGCCCGGCTAAAAGCGTGAACAGAAAAAAAACTTAGGAAAACTAAACTCAGTTGGTTAAAAATTAGTTTTTTCTCTTCGGAAAATGATTAACAAACTAACAAAAAATTCCAGCACTTGCATTCGGTATTATTTTACCCCCCTCCGCTTACTCCCCCACCTCTGGGGCTACTTTTTAATGGGTCTATGTTGGGGCTGTACCCCCAACGAACATCTACGCCAAATTTCAGGCCAATCGGTTCAGTAGTTTCCCCGCGAAAGAGTAACATAGCGCAAAAACTAAGTTTCGAAATCACCTTACCCCCTCCCCTTACTCCCCCCATCTCTCGGGCTACTTTTTAATGGGTCTATGTTGGGGCTGGACCCCCGACAAACATCTGTGCCAAATTTCAGGCCAATCGGTTCAGTAGTTTCCCCGCGAAAGAGTAACATAACGCAAAAACTAAGTTTCAAAATCACTTTACCCCCTCCCCTTACTCCCCCACCACTCGGGCTACTTTTTAATGAGTCTGTGTTGGGGCTGGACCCCCGAAGAACATCTATGCCAAATTTCAGGCCAATCGGTTCAGTAGTTTCCCCGCGAAAGAGTAACATAGCGCAAAAAGTAAGTTTCGAAATCACTTTACCCCCTCCCCTTACTCCCCCACTCCTCGAGCTACTTTTCCGTATGCCTATGTTGGAACCAGAACTACTACAGACACTCGTGCCAAATTTCAAGTCAATCGGTTCAGCCGTTTTTGCGTGAAAGAGGAACAGACAGACAGACAGACACCAACTCATTTTTATATATTAGTATGATTCAGTGCAATTTCGTCGCTTGAAAGTTTTCTCCGTTCCGTTCCGGTTTATTTTCTTCGGTATTTTAACTCAACCGAAAACCGGAAAACGAGAGATATGAAGTATCACCGTTTTTAAATTATGACGGAAAATAGATGAAGAGAAATTTTCTTTCTCAAAATGTTTTAATAAGTTTGAAAATGTGTTTTTTTTTTAGATCAAAACA
The DNA here is from genome assembly GCA_964034945.1 of Chrysopilus asiliformis. Lineage (NCBI taxonomy): Eukaryota > Metazoa > Arthropoda > Insecta > Diptera > Rhagionidae > Chrysopilus > Chrysopilus asiliformis. The sequence goes on from OZ035962.1 coordinate 91,629,415, forward strand.
AATGCAAAGGCCGTTTTGATGATTCTTTTGATATTTAAAATTTTGACTGTCGATCGGAGAATTTAGTTTGTCTTCTAGGAAAAGCGAAATATTTTTTAAGATGTCAAGCAGGCAAATTAAAATTCTCAAGTCAAGGTAAGTCGGGCAAGGTTCAGCATAATATGGCTAATGGTGACGTCGAGCGGTAAATTAGGCCAAATTTTGTATTAAACGATTTTCTAAGTTTTAATCTTGGGACAGGATGATACTTAATATCCTATAAGATGAGACATCAACATGTTTGATCTCCTTTGATATGTAGCTCGTTATGCTGCTTTGGCTTCTATGCTGTGAATTTTTTTCTGCCTTTGTATTGTAGAATTTTTTCTTCTTTTATTTTCTGTAATTTATTACAGCCCAATGTTAAGAACGAAAGAATGAGGGTTTTTTTGGATTAAAGAATTTAGATCAAGAGCCCTGGTTTCCCTTTTTTTAATTTATCCTGAATTCGCTCGTCTGGCATTTGCTCGAAGCTTAGATGTTTGAATGGTTTCAACTTTTCTTTGAGGCTTCTGATTATAAATTAAAATGCCTCCGTCATCGGTTCGATGCCTTCGTCTAAGACTTTGGGGAAAAAAAGACCAAAATTACATTATTTTTATTCTTTTGCTTTATTCATTTCTAACTTAACCATTTTCCTGCGTTTTTGGCAATGCAAATAGGATTTTTTTGTAAAAACAACGTTTATTTAGTGATGATCAAAGAATCAGCAAAGCTTTCATATCAAATTGGGTCAAACATTTTTTTTTTGACCTCTTGGCAACCATTTAAGGCAATATAATCATGTTTATAATATTGAAAAAACTGTAAAAAAATCAACAAGCTCAAATTATTCTCTCCGCCAAGAAAATTGTTGTATTTGAAAATATCGGGTCTTAACAATTTTGTATTTAAATAAAACACAGAATAATTGAGATATCGGGCTGAAATTTATTCCAGGTGTAGTGGACATGTTACATTTAAGTATGAAATTCGATGTCGTTCATATGGCCACCGCGAGCACGTTTGCTGATTGATTCTTTGGAGCCAATTTTCCACCATTCTTCCACACATATCGGCCGAAACGTTGGCAATTTCGCGTTCGATATTGTTCCTGAGCTCCTCTAACGTTGTTGGCTTGTTGGCATAAACCAACGACTTAACATAACCCCATAAAAAGAAATCCAACGGCGTTAAATCGCATGAGCGAGGTGGCCATTCGACCGGACCATCATTTCTATCATCATTTCATTCATCATTTCATTCATCATTTCATTCATCATTTCATTCATCATTTCATTCATCATTTCATTCATCATTTCATTCATCATTTCATTCATCATTTCATTCATCATTTCATTCATCATTTCATTCATCATTTCATTCATCATTTCATTCATCATTTCATTCATCATTTCATTCATCATTTCATTCATCATTTCATTCATCATTTCATTCATCATTTCATTCATCATTTCATTCATCATTTCATTCATCATTTCATTCATCATTTCATTCATTATTTCATTCATCATTTCATTCATCATTTCATTTCATCATTTTCATTATCATTTCATCGGACTCAGAATTTCGGTAGTAAGTTTTAATAATTTCCAAACATTGCTCGTTCGTGAACTTCACCATGATAAAAATGTAAACCTTGACTGACATTTTAACATTGCCAGATCATAAAAAAAGTTTTAGGGTGCGTTTTTATTAAAATACAAAATTGTTATGTCCTTATTGAAAGACCCTTTACAACAAAGTAGACGTACATTAGTCTCAAATACGTTTCAAAAATTACCTATAAAAGTGTTGAGTTGGGAAAAAAGTACCGATCGTTTTTTAATGAAAGTTCAAAAAAAAAATTTCATTCTTTAAGTTATTTTTATTACACCAAATAAGTTCGACCACCTTCTGGCCATTTTCTGGTAGAATCATGCGATGACCAATCCAGTATACCAATTAAAGAATCAAAATATGTCACAATGATCACAATTTTCGTTGTAGGTATTTACATTCCCATATTCATGTGTTTGTACAAAATATTTTATTAATCGAAAAACCATTTAAAAAATCCTCGTGGCACGGAGATTTGTTAAATTGAAAATATTGATTGTTTTTGAAAACATCCTCATTATGCTGGTCATATGGATAAAAAAATCATTGATAAATTAACCTCATTTTTGGAATAAATATTTTTGAAGGAAAAAAGAAAAATTGTTGTTTTAACAAAAATAAAGTTACAAATGTTGTTTTGTTAAATCAACAAAACAATTGTGAAATTAATAATGCCTAATTTGTTAAAATGACGGAAAATTGTTATATATACAAATTTTTGTTTTTCAAATAGTTCTTTTATCAATTTAACAAAACAAAATTCCTTCGAAATGTTATGAATAATTTATGTTATGAATTATTTACATCCTTTATGATCAATTTTTCAGCTTTTGTTTTATAATGTAATGATTCTCTTTTGTTTTATAATGTAATGATAAAAATTTTTGAATGAAAATGGTTTCTAGATTAACAAAAATCAATATTTCAATATGACCTAGCGGCGAAATTATGCATAGAAAAAATAAAATTTAAGTTTCTACCTTAAATTATTTACGTTTCATTAGCTTTTCCCCTACATTTCCAATTTTATAAAAAAAAAAGATTAACGCCGCGGTTGCGAAATAGTGACGAAATACTAACCTTCAAAACAGTAAAAAATTAGAAAGTAAAGAAATTAAAATTAGTGAGTTTCAATAGAATAATTCAATTTCTAAGGCTTATTTTTTTAGACAGTGTCGATTCTATTCTTAAAAAAAAGTTAGAATTAGTAATAAAAGGATCGATTTTGATGAACAAAGGGTACGAATAAAACTACTGAAACAAGCAATGAATCACTGATTGGAATTTTTCAGTTGACTATAAGTTTTAAAAATCTTCTTTGATCTTTCAGTACGAGTTTTAACTCCAAGCGAAAACCATCAACTTAAACATGGAAAAACTATTGGTATTAATGATATTTTTGGATTCATTTGCAATCGGGAAAATATATCAAGGACAGTGTCCACAATTAAACAATTTGTCACGCGTTATAACATATCACGAAAATAGTGGTTCCAATCCAGTACTTTTTTATTTACCACCTGATAGTGAACCGATTTCATTTTTCCAATTGCAAGGCATCAACCAGTTCAATGACGACATTTACAATTGCCTTTACATCGAATTTAATAAATTATCCAATACTATAAAACTTTGATGTACAAGAGGTGTACAGTTCGAATTATGCAAACTTGATCAAATTCGCGAAGAACTTCAACCCAAACTGCTATTCAATGATTCATCCGTTTTTCTTCTTTGGGGATGCAAAAATATTTCACAAACGCAATATGATGAGGCTGTTTACATTTTTGGAAAAGTACCCGTCGGAGGTGTGTGGAATTTAATCTTTAAAAAAAATAAGGAACTCGCGATATTTAAGGATAAAATTAATGATTTCAAAAATTTCTCCATTACCCATAAACAACACGATTGTAAGGCGCTATGTAATACGTCTAAGCAAGTAAAATGCGATGACCAATCCAGTATACCAATTAAAGAATCAATATATATTTCCATTATCACAGTTTTCGTTGTGGTTATTTACATTGCTATATTCACGTGTTTGTGCAGAATATTTGAATAATTGAAAAAACGGTTTTTTTTTTAAAACTTGTTAAATGGAGATATTTTACACTAATATATACATTAAAAATTAAATAAAACATCAAAAAAGATGAATCATCAAAAAAATCCAGCACCATCCAGATTTGAGCACGGAATCTCACGCTATCCAACTTTGTACCATCACCATTAGCATACGAAAATATATATTATAGATTGTAACCACCGATTTTGTATAAAACATACTAGACTTGAAATTGAATAAATATTGAAATACTAGGGTTTGTTTTTTTTCTTTTCGCACAAATCCCCAAATTATTTTTCTAGGTATGATGTTGATTTCTTTTATATAAAAACATCAGGTTTGTAGTGGAAAAATCGAAAGCCCTTAGCCCCCTTAGTAATACTGAAAAGTTTCATTAAAATCCGACCACCCAATTCGAAGATACCAGGCGAGGGGTATTAAGGAGAGGGAAAAGTCAAGGTTGTATTGGAAAAATCGAAAGCCCTTAGCCCTTAGTAATACTGTAAAGTTTCATTAAGTTCCGACCACCCAATTCGAAGATACCAGGCGAGGGGTATCGAGGCGAATTTTATCAGAGGTGAAACCTATTTAGATCGATTCTTTGTCCCCGAAAATCCCTAACCCGCAAGTTTCGTGAAAATCGTTAGGCGGGTTTTCGAGATCGTTGTACATACAAACATTCCTCGTATTATATTAGAGGATGTTAGCTATGGGAATAAGTTCTTAGCGATTGTGAATGGATGTCGCTAGCCGCTCCGCATGGACGAGCCCCCATTCGTCATTACATGGCTTTAGAAGGTGTATATGTGAACTGTCAAACATAGTATATGACATTTGCTGAAAAAAATAAACAACTATTATTTTTCTCTTACTGAAAAGGTCGAATTTTGTGCCGAGTAACAGTAATTTGCGGGAAGTTTTACTTCATTACCATATTTTGAGGAACAGTGGTTTGTAAATTTTAATTGTTTATAAAAATTGAATCGAGTAAAAAAGTCAATTGGTGCATATATTTTACTAGCTTGCACATCCGTCGTTTGCCAGGCTCAAGTTCTTTTTCTCGATCAAACAGAAATAACTTAAATCTTTTGAGAAAGAATCCGTTATCCTTTCAAGACTTCCGTTTCGAATTTTGAAATTCAAACACCAGGTTTGTGATCAGCGACCTCGAAAACCCCAAGGGACACTTCTAGTGCCCGTTAACGCAATTACCACAAATCATAAACTATACGTTTTGTTATTTGCATAAACCTGTACTATTACTTACCCACCACATATAAAACTGGTAATTGTGGGTAGGCTAGGAACGCAGCTAATATAGAGTGAAACCTCAATTTGTGAATTTAATGCAATGTCTAAACCAGGCATCTCCAGGCCTTGGCTCTTGCGGCTCCTCGTACATATTATTGAGCCAGACACATTTTACTTTGCCCACATTAATGTTTTTGTCACATTAGCATTCAGAAAAACGAACCTGAACGAAAGGCCGCCGAACGTGATCGAACATCTCTTTCCACCACCAGTAAGCTAACACATGGATCAATAAGTCCCGAGACTAACCCAGAGATGACGCTCGTAGTAAACCAGTAACCACGTCTTTCTAGAGTACTAACCTTTGCTTGAAACGTGTCAAAATTTTAAGTCGATCGGACCAGAAACAGCTGAGTTATCGAGGTTGGAGTAAAGTCGTTTTGTAGTTTGTTTAAAAAATGGAAAAAACCGAGTTTCGTGTTCTGATAAAACATTGTTTTTTAATGGATAAAAACACCGTGCAAGCGAAACAATGGATTGAAAAATGTTACCCGGACTCTTGTCCATCAAAAGCAACGATTTGTCGGTGGTTTGCCGAGTTTAAACGTGGTCGTACCGACACAAATGACGCGGAACGCTCGGGTAGACCTGTGGAAGCCGTTACACCGGAAAATGTGAGTGAAGTGACAAAAATTATAATGAAAGATCGTAAAGTGAAGCTCCGTGAGATTGCTGAGATAACACAGATATCATATGGAAGTGCATTTACTATCCTTCATGAAAAATTGAGCATGAAAAAGGTTTTTTCCAAGTGGGTGCCGCGATTGCTTTCGATGGAACAAAAACAGCAACGAGTCGATGATTCAGAAAGCTGTTTACCGCTATTTACTCGCAATAAAAAAGATTTCTTGCGTCGTTACGTGTCCATGGACGAAACATGGATACATCACTACACTCCAGAGTCGAAGCGGCAGTCATCTGAGTGGCGCACAGCTGGCGAAAGCCGTCCGAAGCGTCCGAAAACGCAGCAGTCAGCTGGCAAAGTCATGGCGTCAGTTTTTTGGGATACGCATGGCGTGACGATTGTATCACCCTAAAAGGTGATTATATTGATGAATAAAAAAAAATTTTGCAAAAAAAATGTTGTTTTCATTGTTAGTCTCGGGACTTATTGATCCATGTGTTAGAATCGATATGCAGTTTGATTTGTAGTTAGTTTGTTTCAGACTTTCGATGTAAGAGGATGTCATTCGTCTGCTTAATATTTATTAGATTTGTAATGAGGTTTTGAATGCCGAGTAGCAAATGCTTCGAGTTCAGGTTGTGGTGGTTTCGACGCGGTGGTGGTTGCACAGAGACAGTTATCTTGGAGACCCCTGGTCTAAACTAAACTTGTTAGTCACAATTATACATAAAACATAGAATATTAATAACTGTCAAAAAAAAGTTCCGGCGCTGTCTGGGTTAATGTCAATTCTTCCCCAAGAACCGAAATTTTTTTTTAAAGAACCAAAATATTGTTCAGGAACCGATGGATTTTTTGGGCTGAAAAGTAGTTCACAAACCGAAACGTTCAAAAACCGAGGCGTTCAGGCACCGAGACAAAATGTAAAAAAAACCATTTTAATATAAGAGAGAGGGAAAGAAGTGGTCCGATTGGATTTTGATGCAAGGAACGGTTGTGGAAAATCATATAAAATGTAAAAAAAACCATTTTTATATAGAAAAGAGGGAAAGAAGTGGTCCGATTCGATTTCGATGTATGGATGAGTTTTGTAAAATCCTATTATAAACACATTTTACCTTCATAATTTTTTCAATGTGACTCACGGTTTGCGAGAAAATTGCAAAAAACTGTTTCGTTTGTATGGGGGAAGAAATTGTCCAATTTTGCCCGTTCAATAACTTACGAGAAACGTGACCATACAAAATTTCAAGTCTCTATCTCAATCCTTTCGAAAATTATGGTGTTCACGGACAGACAGATGGACGGACATGTGGAAATCAAAATCTTTTGTCATCCCTAACACCCTGCTGTAGTTCATTTTTGTGTCCGATGATTGGTTCGATGCGTTACAAAAGGTATACTAAATCTAATATACTCCTATTTGATATAAATTTGGCCTGCGGCGCACATTTTTTTATTCTTTTTCCGCCCCACCCTGTTGTGGAGCAAAAGCCCACTTAAACAAAATTCCATTTAACAAAATTCCACACTTGTGTAAACAATGATTTCCGGTCAAGTGTTCGCGGTGTCAAATGACACGCGCTCTTGAATCAATTTCGCCAATTCGGCAATCCGGGACCACCGCGGATGATCGATAAGAAATGATCGATCAGCGCGTGGGTGTTAAAAGAAGAACGGATGATGAAAGCATGCGTGGAGTAATAAAGCAGTCTCAATTCACGGCTCCAATCGGATAGCACTTTCTATCGACAGAAAATCACTCTTTTGGCTTTATTTTGAATTTTGAAAAGTGTTCGTGTCTTTTAACGGGAATTACTTGATCTTCAAAACGTTTTCCGATCCATAAGTTTACCAGTGCAACTGACACGCATTTGGTGCATTCAAGTCCAATTATTCTAATTGATTCGGCTCTATAATTGCTTAGCAAAGTTATTGTGTTAAAGTTAAGAAACAAAAGTTATTAAATTAAAGTAATTAAAATTGTTGAATGTGAAATAAAATTGTAAAATAGTTTTAGTCACAAAACAGAAACAAATTAAGTTATTTGATCGTTTTAAATATACAACAAAAATGAACACAACATTGTTTTAAATTAAACAACATTAAATAATAAAAGGTAAAAAATATAATATAACATTAAAAAGATTATATAACAACCCCCTAGTTACATTTCTTAGTTTTTCGTTCAAATTAAGATTTATTTTCCAGAAATTTTGTTGTTTCATTGATGTTCCATTTCGGCCATCCTCACCCCCTCCCCGGTCATATTGTTCCGGATTGACCAAAAAAAAAATATGATCATCCATTAGGTCGCGGCGGGAACGTGTTAAGCAAAGGAAATCATTTTTATAGTTATTTTCCTGCGTCTATATGAACTCTTTTGTATGTAATGATTAACCAAAACACAAGAAAACAACCCCACAAAAAAAATCATCATATATTTTTTTGACAACTAACACAAATTCGTGAACAATATTTATTGTTATTATTTAGTACTGGTAGGGTGTGTAAAGTCATATAATAATGGCATTCTGAAATTTAAAACCTAAAATTATGGACAATAGATCCATTAAAGATTCGAAATTTGATTTTATCGATTTTTGTTTGAAAGTTACAAAATGAATAGTTTTGAAAATTGCTTCCCCACAGTTCGAATTTTATTTCAACGTTTATCAGTAAAGATTACCAAAATGGAGAAATTTCTGTTATTAATAATATTTTTAAATTCATTTGCAAATAGCAAAATATACAGCGGACAATGTCCAGAATTTAAAAACTATTCAAGCTTTAAAACCACAACGAAAATCAGTCATCAGCTACTATATTATTTACCACCCGATACTTTTTACACATCAATTTTTCATTTGCAAGGAATTAACAGATTTAATGTTGAAATTTACAATTGCATATGTATCGATTTGAGTGACAGTCTTGACACAAAAATTTACTGTGGTGATATTGGAAGTAAAAATGTTCTCTGCACAAGTAATTTAATATCGGATGAATTTTCAACAAAAATTCTATTCAACACTTCAAAAGTTTTTTTTCTCTGGGGATGTAAAAATATGTCAACCACTCATTTTGAGGAAGCTGCTTACATTTTTGGCAGACCAAGTTTAAACGATGTCTGGTACGAAATTTTAAAAACTGAAGATCTTAAAATATTTATGCCGAAAATTCGGGATTTCCAAAATTTCACCAAAAATACCAAAATATCGAGTTGTGCAGCTTTATGTAAAAATGCTACACAAGTGAAGTGCAATGATGCATCAAGCATACCAGAAAGAGAATCAATATATATCGCCACTATCACTATTTTGGCTATGATTATTTATCTTGTTCTTTTTATTTGTTTTTGTAAGTTATTTGATTAATAAATTAATAATAAGAATGCTAACAATTCTTTTTTTTTTGTTTTAAATTGAAAAAGTCATGACACGAAAATATATAACAAAAAATATTTTATTCTTGTAAAAGCGTAAGTAAAACAAAACCTAGGAAAGCAAAATTAAGTTGGTTAAAAATTAGATAACCTAGAGTAGGGCAGTTTAGTCAGTGCTTTTCCTTAAAGTTTTTTTTTCTTCGGAAAATGGTTTTTAAAAATCAAAAAAAAACAATAAACTCCAACATTCGGACTCACTTTACCCCCTTCCATTACTCCCCCCCATTTCCGGGCTACTTTTCAAGGATCTTTGCTAAAGCTGGACTGCCGACGAACTCGTGTGCAAAATTGCATGCCTATCGGCACGGTAGTTTTCCCGCAAAAGAGTAACGTCGGGGAAAAAGTAGGCTTCGGATTCACTTTACCCCCTTGCCTTACTCCCCCCCCCCCTCTTCTCAGGTTACTTTTCAATGAGTATACGTTAGAGCTGGACCTCCAATGATTATCTATGCCGAATTTCAGGTGAATCGCCTCAGTAGTTTTCCCGCAAAAGAGTAACGTCGGGGAAAACTAACTTTCGAACTAATTTTACCCCTTCCACTTACTGGCCCCATTCCTCATGCTACTTTTAGTGGATCTATTTTAGAGGTGGATCCTCCGCAAGCATCCAAGGATGTAAAATTTTCAATATGTTTTGCTATTACGGTTCATTTTGTATCTCTAGATGTTAAAAATATAAGGTTTTTTGAAAATCTCTCAAAAACTGTGCACTTTTATGAAAAAATGCATAAAAAAATATATTTTTTTACATTGTTCTCTTAACTCTTTCGCGGACACGTCGACATAAGCCGACACTACGAATGGGTTAAATTGGGACACGTCGGCACATGCCGACATACAAAAAAAATCGTATATAAACACGTCGGACATAGCCGACGTCAATTGCATTGGTTTTATATTTAGTAGCATTTTATGTGCCACTGCAGAAGCGATCAGATTTAAGTTAGTGCCCCAATTCGAATTCTTTTTGATTTTAGTAAAAATTAAATATTCAATAAACCACAAACCCAAAACTGAAATCTGAATTTAATTATCTGCCTTATAACCCAAATAATTACATGTGTCATTCTGCTAACATTTTCTAAAATTCATGTGTCCGCGAAAGGGTTAAACGGTTTTTACGTATCTTTAACGATGAAGAATGAAAAAGGATATTCGAGTTATCCTTACAGGTTCTTAGAATCGAAATATCGAATTTTTATCATCGGATTCGTCTTTAGCGGCCCCCGAAACCTCCTAATGTAATTTTTCAGAAAAAAGGATATTTGCGTTATCCTTACAGGGCCTAAATGAATTTTGATACACTCAATCTCAATCGCTTTCGCATCCCCGAAAATCTAAAGATTATAAATTTCATCAAAATCGGTCTAGCCGTTTTCAACATAAGTGGAGTGTGCCTGAGAGGCATACGTCGTGCTTTTACGTCGTAAAAATAGCTCGTGCCTTTTACGATTAAATGAAATAACTAAAAACTTGATATCGAGAAAAATATTAACAGAATTGCATAATGTGTACTAGTAAACAAAAAAAAAATCACGAATATATAAAGAAACAATGGGGGAAATTAACCCATTCCTTAAGCGTACATAATAAATAAAAAAATTACAACCAAAGTCTTGTCGAAAGTTTTTCTTACATAATATGACCAGATATTCTCTCTATTAAAGGTTAGCCCTTAATGGTATTTTGTCCTTCTTTGGTTTGCCATAGGGAAAATTGTTCTTCTATGCCCTTATTTTTCTACTAACTTTTTTTTAACAAAAATTATATACAATATGGCCCTTTGTGTCAGCCCCGGAAAATCTATCCACTGTTTATTAAAATTCTTTGAAAAACGAAGTTGAGAAAAAATATCTAAAGTGAACAGCACATGACCTTCTTATGCAAAATCTACGTTCCTGGGCAATTTAAACTATAACACTTAAAATGCGATTATGATTAGCTTTATATAGAAATGTGATTTATTTTACAAAATCTGAAATATCTCGATAACTATAAAATATCGATTTACTGTTTAAACGCAATAACGTAGAGAATTTTAATATCTTTTATTCTTTTTTTTTGCTGTCTTTTTTCGAAAAACCGTTAGTTTGCAAGCAAAAATGAGGCGTTAAAAGCTAGAGTGGACCAACCCACATAATCGAGTTTTTGAAGATTTTCCACTTTTGTACTATTATTGACTGTAAATTTTTGGAAAAAAAAAACTTCTGTGGACTTTATTACTCAATGTTGAAATGTTCTTTTGTGCATCCAAACATTTTTATCTAAAAACTCACTCGCAATAGTGATTCAAACACAAAAAAATTCACGATTTCGACATGTGGGTTGGTCCACTCTAGCTTTTAACGCCTCAAATCTATATTTTAAATTTTTACTTAAAATACCTCCAATAACGGTAAAAAATGGCGAATAATATTGAAAGGCAAAATTGTGGCAAATATTATTATCTTTAACTCATTTCATACATTGAACCACCGAAGACCTGTTAGTTTTCGAAAGAATCGAAAAAAACTGATTTTTAAAAAAAAAACGGGTTTTTTCGATACCGGTTTGAGATATCGAGTTCTAGTGCCAGACAAAAATATAGGAAACCTTGTTATCTCCATCTTTTCTCATACTATATGAGACTCCTAAAAAAGGTGTGGTTACGGAGAAAATCGCGAAAAACATAATTGGTATTGTTAAAAATCCGCGATTTTGGTTACTTCCGGTTAACGAATAGGATCGTCTCATTCCAGGACCAAACATACCTGGAAAATTTCATGGCTCTAGCTCTATTCGTTTTTAAAAATTCTTGTATACAGACTAACAGGCAGAAAAACATTTTAAAAGCTTTTATAAGCCTTGCTTTCGTATCTGTCTGACTGTTTGTTTGTCTGTCGAGGTCTCTTGCATTTTCACTACTTCGTCCTTGTAAGGATAGGAGAAGGTCCTGTACGGAAAACGTCATTATCCTTTTCATCAAATTTTCCGGGAAAAAATCTCATCTGGGGGTTTTTCGGGGCGCTGAGTCCGATTCTGACGTTAAAAAGTCTGTAAGGATATATGAGGCGATGAGAGCAAAAGTGGACCAAGCCACATAATCGAGTTTTTGAAGATTTTCCACTTTTGTACTATTATTGACTGTAAATTTTTGGAAAAAAAAACTTCTGTGGACTTTATTACTCAATGTTGAAATGTTCTTTTGTGCATCCAAACAATTTTATCTAAAAACTGACTCGCAATAGTGATTCAAACACAAAAAAAACTCACCATTTCGACATGTGGGTTAGTCTACTCTTGCTCTGATAGCCTCATATATTCGAAGGCAAAAAAGTATAAACAAGCGTCATTTTGGATTTTTAGTCATACTATTCAAGCACAAAATAACTAAAAAAAAAAAATTTGAAAAAATTTGAAAAAAAATTTAAAAAATTTGAAAAAAATTTAAAAAAGGCTTTTATTTAAAAAATTTGTTAAAAAGTGAAAAAAGTTTGTGCATTGCTCATCAGAAAAATAATAAAACAAAATAAATGTTTATCTCGATTTTATTTCTGATACACCGCGCCCAGAAATTTTTTTTTCCTTTATAGTATCTACACTTTTTTTAAAAAAAGTTTTTTTAAATTTGTTTTTGTAATAATGCTCTAACCGACTCGGGAAAGGTCGAGAAATGTTTTTTAGTCAAAATTAAGAGGTCGAAATTTTTCATGAATACAATAATATACTTCGTATAAGAAAGTAATTACTTTTCGTGTAGGAAAGTAAAAATTATTTCTAAATAAATTCAGAAATGTGTAATTGAAAACTAAACTAGTGAAATAAAAGTCAAGGTTTCGGGTGTAATCCAACTCATCCCAATTTCTACCAGTATTCACCAATTTAACATTTCAGGCAAATTGAATCATTAACCTAAAAGTAGGCGCAAAGAAAACTTTTACACAACAAAGTTATTACAAAATTCATCCATTCAGAAAAGTTGAACCCCGTAATGACATTAAAATTAAAGGTCAGTTAAAAAATGTTTTTCACTATTCTTCAAACCATGAAAAACATTCAGTATTACTTGATTTTTCCGAAAATAGAGACTCACTTAATTTTTAATCGCAAATGATTAATAAAATGGAAAAATTGTTGCTTTTAAATGTTGTTAATTTATTTGTGAACGGCCATATTTACAGCGGACAATGTCCGACCATCTCAAACAATACAAAAAGTCATGAAAATATCTCAACAGAATTTCAACCCTTAAAATATTTTTTATCCACCGAATTAGGTTTTAATTTTGGTTCCAGTGAATTAGAAGACAATAAAAGGAAAATTTTTGAGTGTTTAAAAGGGAAAATAAATGAAGCTAAAAATGAAATTCAAATCCAATGTTCAGAAGCAGAATTCATGCCCGAGGAGATGTGCTTTGGGGCTGACAATGAAACGTTCGAGTATAATCTAATCACTATGCACTCCCATCGCCAATTATATTTCATCCATAAAGATTTTTCCATTTTCTGGAGCTGCGACACCAATAATTACACATATCAAGAATCTGTTTATATTTTTGGACACATTGACAAGGAATTATTGAAAGAAGTCCTTAAGGAGTTTGATTTGGATATGGTTGTTAGAAACATTTCAGATTTGATCAGCGTGACTGATAGTTATGATGGTTATGATGCGGACTGCAATGAAACTTGTCAGAAAATATTTAATTGTAGCACGAACACTTCGATTGAGCATTCAAGTCATATTTTGTTTCTTACGATTGTTATTTCGGCCACTTACATCGTTTTAGGTTTGTGTTTGTGTAAAATATTCTCAAGTAAATAATGTTTTAAATATTAAAAAGAAGTTTTTGGAATTGCATTTACATATTTAAAGTTTAAATAAATTAAGCACATGAATGTGAATCAGAAAATTTGTTTTTTTTCCTTTATTTATGATATAAGAATATGCAAAATGGCATCTCTATTTGTCATATAAATAAAAAAATTTATGACAATTTTTTAAACTAGGTTATGAGTAAAAAAATATCTTCGTCTGTCTGTCTATAGTACCAGGAAGACCGAGCCATGCTCGGCGACCTCAAAATCCTACTTTTGCTGATTTTTGGGGAAAAACTAAATTCACATTATCTTTACAGAGCTTTTCCAGAGTTTTTAAATTCCCAACCTAGAAATCTAGAACTAAAACTAACGCGCGATAACAAAATTTCTTAGAAATCGGTTGAATGGTTATTGAGTAATCGCTGTCACCGATTTTTGAAACGTTGTTTTGAGACACCAGGTGAGGGTTATTGAGGGAAGGGAAAAGTCAGGTATGTATTGGAAAAATCAAAACCCTTAGCCCCCTTAGTAATACTGTAAAGTTTCATTACGATCGGACCTCCCAAGTCGAAGATACCAGGCAAGGGGTGTCGAGGGGAGGGAAAAGTCATGTTTGTAGTGGAAAAATCGAAAGCCCTTAGCCCCCTTAGTAATGCTGTAAAGTTTCATTAAGATCGGACCACCCAAGTCGAAGATACCAGGCGAGGGGTATCGCGAGGATTTTTCTCAGAGGGGAGACCTATCGATTCCTTGTCCCCGAATCGATTCCTTGTCCCCGAAAATCCCCAACCCCCAAGTTTCGTTAAAATCGTGTTTTCAGACAGACAGACATTCATCGTATTATATTATAGGATAATGATTTCTAAGCTCCTAAAGCACTGGACCGATTTGAATCGAAATTTAAAAAAAAACTCTTTAAAGTCAATGCACGCAGAGAAACAGATAGTAAATCTATATATTTTATAATGGGGAATCGTAACTATTACAGAAATAATCAATTTAACCACAAAAAAATAAAATTTTACTATTAAGTAGTTAAATTTATTATGAAAATATCAAATGTTGACTATTTTTGTAATAGAAATTAAGTATTTAAGTAATATTCTCGATTCCCCATTATTATATCAGTTGTGATCAACACAAAGTTTCCTTTAGATTTAGTTTCGGGAAAAATGTGTAAAAAATAATCCGGGTATTCACAGTCCTCTTTTAAATTGCGGGTAAATTTACCGCTCGGTAATTCAGTCAAATTTAACAGGTTTTTACCGAGACGGTAATTTGGTTCATGTGAAAATGAATTACCGGATTCGGTAATTGTATGCATGCCTTGAGTCGTGTTTTCCGGCCCGGTTATTCGGTATCAAGAATCAACCGCGAGTGGCGCTAGTAATGTTTTTAGTTGTCAAATTTTCTCGCTGGTTTTTTGTTAATCTCATCGGACTGATGCAATTTTTTTCAATTTTGATAGCCGTTGCCACAATAGAAATTCAAAAGAATACATCAAACATGGATTTAAAGGTATGTGACATATTTTACAATTAAATTCGCAGTTCATGATTTGGTCACGTATCCAATAAAAGCGCTGTTCTCAAATCTGTGCTGTGGGATGTTCACAGCAGAATATTTTCAGCCTTTTAATATTACCGAAAACACCGAATACCCAAAATTAAAAGAGGACTGTGAATACCCTGAATGTTTTTTTTTTCAAATATCTCGAGAGCCATTAAGGATATGTAAAAACCGCCAAAGCAAAAAATGCAGAAAATTTTATTTCCAATACAATTGGCTATATGAATTATTTCTTACAAGTGCATAGTTTCTGAGAACGTTTCAAAAAAATGCAAATAATATTTGACCTTCAATATCTCAAAAAGCCAATTTTTTTTTGTTGAAAAAATTCACAGCAAAATCTTCTTTCTCCAAAACCATCATGCAATTGCTCATGTCGGACTCATCGCGGACTGGTTAGTGATTTGCAGCAGTGATCAGTTTCTTTTGAGTTACGTCGTGTGTACTGGACCTAAATCAAAAAGTAACAGCAATAATCTAATATTTTAACTAAAATAAATCTGAAAACGATTTCAAGAAAAGGAAATCGATGTCGATATGACCAAAACAAAAAAAATGTGACTGAAACGAATATAGAATTTTAAACTTTCCACATCTGACACACATACACATTTACATTGATTATGCAAACTGCCTAAAAAGCTTTCAAACTTTGATTTAAAAAGTTTATTCAACTTTTCTGTTTCCCTTTATCTGGCTAATTTCTTTGAAGAGTTTCCTTTTTTCTGAAGAGTTTAACTTCCGATCTCACACTATATGTACTTAAACCGTGGACGAGTGAAACAGAATTCGATTTGAAAAAAATTGTGAAAATAAGAAAAAAGAAGAACAACAAAAAACCCCTAACAGTTAACTTTTGTTAAGGATGACAAACATTATAGAGAATCAGTTTTCCCATTTTTCATTTTTCCTTAACAGGTTTAAATTAGAATTCGACTTTGACATTCAACAGGTGAGTATGATTTGTGATTTGCTTATTGAATTTTAACTGTGATTTGTCGAAGAATATGACAAAGTGATAAATGTCAAGGACGGGAAACGAAAAAAAAAATCGTAACGTTATACATTTCGTTACGTAACGAAATTGAACTTTTATTTCGTTACGTTATTTCGTTTTGTAACGATAAAAAATTTCATTTCGTTACGTTATAACGTTATATTTCGTTACACAGAAATAGACGGAATCGGGCCAAAATAAAATCCGATTTATGTAAGGGCCACATCTATCAGTTTTCCATCAGTCGCAACTGTTACGGTACTCGTCTGTTTTCCATCAGTTTTTTAGATCCAGTTAAGCGTTCACATCTATCAGTTGCGACTAACAGTTTTTTGTGAAAATTTTCCGTACATTTTAATTGTAGAGTTCAAAAAATACCGGTGGATAATAAAGAGAGATTGTGTGTAGGCATTATTATTGCATTAAGTTCAAAAAATAATATTTGGTTCTATTCTAATGCGATACGACTGACGCGACTGACGCGAACGTTCACACCAATCAGTTTCCCATCAATTTCCCAAAAACTGATGGAAAACTGATAGATGTGGCCCCTACATTAGAATCAAAATACGATTAAAAATACTACTCCAATATTTTTAATTATATTTTATGCAGGGGCATGTCTGTGGGGTTATACTTGATGAACTTTTGTGGAGAATTTCACAAAAATATAATACTGAACAAAATAACGAAAAAACGTAATATTTTTTTTCGTTTTTCGTTACGTTTTTCGTTATTGTAACGGAATTGAATTTCTATAACGTTATAACGTAATTATGAAGAAATAGCCCGAAAATCATTTCGTTATTTCGTTATTTCGTTACGTTACGATAACGTTTCCCATCCCTGATAAATGTTATTTATTAAAGAAAAAACCAATTAAAAAATCATCGAAAACTATTTTTTTATTTAAAGCTCTGAGTTTTTTTTTTGTGGAAAAAAATGATTAATGATTGTATTTTTAGTAATCGCACAAGTTTGAGACGAAGGGGTTGTAATATTTTACATCGAGAGAGAGAGTTTGCAGTTACATCAAACGGAGAAAATTTAAAAAGAAACTTGCGGTGTTTCGGATTTTCCCAGAACTATCGAAAAGTATTGAAGAATGTTGGCAATTTTATTTTCAGTCTACTTTACTCCTCATATTGATAGAAAATATTGAAATTGCTATAGTAAGTGGCTCACAACTATGTTTCATGGCCTTTTTAGTTTCATTATCTAGTATAAAAAGTGGCTGAAACTTTCATCAGTAACCTTAAAAAAAACTACGAGAACGAGGTTGAAGATTTAAGCGGATTTGAGCCCGCTTAAGACCCTTGCATTCAGAACTAATTGAAGAAAAATCAGGCCACGCCTTTATAAACTTTTTAGTCTTCGAATATATCGCTCATTCAATGCAACAACGACATAACTCAAAAAACACAAATTTTGAGTTATTTATGCAGCTGATAAACTTGTTTTTGAACTTTCGATTGCCGAAACTTCAAATCTGTAACTCAAAAATTTGCCACCAGAAAGCATGATTTGTCGTTCTTGTCGCATCACTTTTACAGCAGAATTACAGCATTGCCTTTTTCTCGAAATCAATTTTTTTGAGTTATGCCGTTGTTGCATTGAATGAGCGATATGTCATCGCTTTTAAGTGATCCTTACGGACTTTTTGACTCCAGAATCCGATTCAGAAACCACCCCAAAGAACCCCCAGATGATATTTTTTCCGGAAAATTTGGGGAAAAGGATAATCACGTTACAAGACCTTCCGTTATCCTTACAGATATCATAATCTCAAAATCGTATTCAGTGATCCCAAAAACCCCCAAATTTGATTGAAAATTTTTGCAAAAAACTTTTACCCGACAACAGCGGGTATGCAAGCTATGATTTATATAAAAAGTTGATTTTATCTGGATCGCTGCTTCCTTCTTGAATCCTATGTAAGCAGCTTGGAATTCCGAATGCTTTCTACAGCAACTTATTTTTAACAAAAGGTTGCTAGTAGAAATAAAAAAAAATCTAAATCGTTATGCCTTCAGGACCTTTCGTTCCGAATTTTAAAATTCTAACACCCTATTCGTGATCAGCGCCTCCGAAACTCCCTTATTACAAGCTTTTTTCGAGGAAAAATGGTAAAAAGGATATTTGGGTTATCCTTACAGGAGCTTCCGTTGGCAATTTCATCACCAGATTCGTGTTCAGCGACCACAAAACCCCCAGAAGAAATTTTTTCCTGAAAATTTGGGTGATGCCCTGGCAGAATCTTCCGTTATCCTTACTTTAAGGACAAAGCAGTAAAAATATTGTATTGTCATCGGAGCTACGGATGTGTGCAAAATTTCAAGTCACTCAGATGAGTGAAAGTGGGTTAAAATTAGATTACAAAATCTGACCCTGACTGACAAACAAGCAAATAGACAAACGCACAGACACGAAAGCAAGCTAAATAAAAGCTTTTAGAATAACAGGAAATGTCAGAGAAGAAGATGCAATATAATAGTAGACAGAGTTAGAGAAAAAAATTATCAGCATGTTTTGAAAACTCAGGAAAAAACCACCCCAACGTATATTTGAGAGAGAAAATGAAGAAACAACAAAATGGCGGACGCGAGACGGTATTTTTTTTATAGTTGGACAAATCAAGAACCCACCATGTGGGGTCTTAAATTAAAGGGCTTGGAAAAATAATCATAGATTCGTTTTTCAAACTTCGGAAAAAACACTTGCAGACGTATTGCAGCATTTTGTCGTAATTGGGAAACTGAGGCAACAATCGTGTGGCAGCTTGAATGAATACCCGTGGCGAAAGACAGACGTCTTCTCTCACTTTCAGTCTTTCTTACTAATCAATCAAATACAAGGTGGCTAAAATAGATAAAATAAAATTAAAAAATAAACAAAAATTTGAAAAAAGCTGTTATAAAATAAACTAAAAGAAAAAAATATTTTTTTGGGAGCTGTGTATTCAAAATAAAAGCGAGATAAAAGCATCAAAAATAAAATAAATTATATTTTATTTTATTTCTCAAACACAATTCACAAAAAAACTTTTTATAAAAGCTTTTTCGGATTTTTTTTTTGATTTAATTTTTTGCCTCAATCAATTTGGCACCAGGCCCTGAAGATCTTATACAATTAAAAACAATTTTACCTTTTAGATGTACAAAAGCGGTAAATAATTTAGGGTAATAAATTATGCCACAATAAAATAAGATGAAATCAAAAAAAAATTCATCACAAAAAATGTGCCTTAATTTAAAAATGATTGCAAAGGACAAACTCTACACAAAAGAGGATATTTTTAGGTGCTTTCAGAATCCGTTTAAGCCACACTCCTAGTGACCAAAAGTATTCGTAAATCTTACACGCACCCCAAACATGTAATCCACTAACACGGTTCTCATTGCGTATGGTTCCTCATGTAAATCTGATTACACTTTTTCTTCCATCCTTCCAAACGTAATTCTACTTCTGTAAACAACAAATCTCCATGTATTTAGTATTTCTTTAAGACCTAAAAAATTATTTAACTTAATTAACAGAAATTCCCAACATCATGGCGTTGGTCGTTTGTCGGTTAGCCGCTTAGTCGGTCACTTGTGTGTTTTCGTAATGCGAATGATTTTTATATCCTGCTGCGACACATCCGGTGGGATTTTCACAGGACTTAAAATTCGTGCCACACCATCGTATATTTGCGAGAAAAAGGGAAATCTAGCCTGGGCTTGACTTAAAACAACCAATATATTAAAATGTTTAAATGGCTATAAAATTCAAGATTTATTCTAAAGTTAGATTAATGCAAATATAACCAGAAATTAACTTAGCAGCAAAAAAAACCAACAAGATAAATGGCAAGAAAGGTGGATGACTATAACTTTTTCGTGTATGGCCAGAGGCCAAGCCATCTGGAAATTAAATTTTCTTTGTCGACATCTTAAAGATGTTTAATGGACCGAATACCAGAGATCCACCCAATAATATACAGACACTAGCATAAATTCCTAAAATACTTATTTCACTTCTATCATACGCGGGGTAAGCGGTAACAAGATTTGCGGAGGTTGGAAGTTTTCATGCTATATAGGCTGATATTCAAGACAATCCAAAAATTTGCTCAAGTTTAAGCAAAGCAAAGAGGCTACCGGAAAGGACAAACTTTGTTATAAATTACTTAATTATATCCAAATACAGAAGTTTACCAGACAAATATACCCTAAATGAATCATTAAATTTAATTATCAATTATTCCAATGAGCCTGAATTGTGTACAATTTTAGTATAATACACCTCCTATATAAATCTTCCAGTTTTCACAGTATACCACCTACCGCCAACATAATACCACCACCACCACCATTCATTTTTTTAACCGACCGCCTTTAGAAAGCTAAAAGAAAGCTAAGAATTCTTTTTAATTTATTTAAATGGTTTTTGCTCGTATCCTTAACTTCTATTCAAAATCGCTGAGCCTTTTGATCCTTTAGTGATAGTAGAACACGGCGCATTGCCGCGATGTACGATGTGTTGGTGCGTATCAATCACCTCCTCAAAAGGAAGTCATCAATAGACGACTAAACGATCTGAATTCCAAGTTCGGAATCCTGAATTTCCAACTCATCCCTCATCGCCAACCCAAGCGACAATCCTTTGCTCGACGCGTATCCTTTTCGATTAAAATTGATTTTACGAATCAGCGACTTCTATCGGGCTATTTTCCAATGTTTGTCGAACTGTTGGCTCGAAACTTTTTGATCCTTTGAGCAGAACATCAGATGAATTTCAATTTCTATCTGCTCTCAGAAAGAAAGTTAAAAGTATTATGAATAAAAACAAGTCAAATATATTGAATGGTTAGATATCCTTGTCTTATGTTGTATACGTTTGTGGGCCTAAACCTATAATCATCCGCCAATAGAGCGGGATGATTGATTTTAATGTTGTTGGAATCAATGGTGGAGTTTAAAAACAAGTTTTGAAAGGTTTAACGATCGATAAAGAAAACAATACTGAGATTACTTTATTTAAAATGTTTGGTTTGGTATGTTTTGATGATCAATTGATTTTAGAAGGCATTGATAAATAAGAAAAAAATCGAACGTGACTTGAACGAAAAGGTTACGATTATGTTTAAACTTGAATATGAAAAGCGACACAAATTTTGTGTTCCCAACGGATTTTTAATATTTTTGCACACTTTCTATTAAGTTATTTCCAAATCGTTGGAAACCTACATTTCCGCTTATTTTCATTGTCATGAAATACAATATTTGATGACAATTTTCACGACTTCGTCCTTGTAAGGATAACTGAATGTCCTATAAGAATAACATGATTATCCTTTTCCTCCAATTTTCTGGAGCAAAATCTCGTCTGAGGATGTTTCAGGTTTGCTAAATTCGATCCTGACGTTAAAAACTCTGTAAGGATAACGGAAAGTCCTGCAGGAATAACATGATTATCGTGTTCCTCAAATTTGCCAGAAAAATGTCATCTGGGGGTCTTTCGTCCCGCTGAATCCGATTCTGATATTAAGAAGTCTACAAAGACAACCAAGGATCCTGTAAGGATAACGTGATTAACCTTTTCCTCACATTTTCCGGGAGAAATCTCATCTGTGGGTTTTAGGGGTGATCGCTAAATCCGAATCTAGCATTAATAAGTCTGTAAGGACTGGAAAGTCCTGTAAGGATGACGAAAATATCCTTTTCTTCAAATTGCCAAGTAAAAAAAACAATAGCTTTTAGAACTAGAAACCGAAAACTAATCTATAGTTTCTCGCTGGACATGAATTTTCCGATTTTTCGTGAAACTGGTTTTCTCGAAAATGTATTAAAATTTGGTGAAAACATGACAAAAGCTATAATTGCCAATCTGACAATCATTGGAGACCCGTATGGTGATATTCGTATCAAAATTCGAACAGTTATACCAAAATTCCACTTTGAAGTCAAACTTTCCAATAAGATTTTTTAAAATTTATTCCAATCGGATTTTGATGTATGGGAGTTTTATGTAGAATCATATCCTCAATAACTTTTGTTCTTGGACTTTTTTGATAAGATGCACCGTTTTCGAGATATTCACAAAAACCGTTTTCGTTCGTATGGGGGGTACCCCCCCTAATGGTCCATTTTTGCCCATTAACGAACTTAGCCTCGCATTTTACGAAAAACGGATCTGCGCAAAATTTCAAGTCTCTAGCTCAATCCGTACGCCCGCAATCCGCGCCACAGACAGACGGACAGACGGACGGACATGCAGAAATTAATTATTTTTATCATTCTAAACACACTGGTGTAATTCATTTTTATGTGTGATGACGGGATCTTGGCGTTACAAACGGTAAGGCAAAGTTAATATACCCTTTGGTTTCACCATACGGGTATAAAAAAACATACATGGTCCAGCAAAATTTTTCACTCCAAAATTGTCTGTTAGACCAAATGTCTACAGCAATTATTTTTTAAAATTTTTCTAGTGTGTTGCTAACGTTCTGTGACTTTAAAGTTGATTCAGAATCACGTGAAAAAGTTTTTGGCGACTCGTAGATGAAGGATTATGAATGCCGCTTTCAAAACTTTAATACGTCAATGGAAAACAAAATCGTACAAAGCTCTTGTCCTTCAAAGAATAAGCGACGAAAATCTTCCTTTTTTTCCTAACAGCGCTTTGGTCGGTGACTTACCAATGATGGTAATCATCGACAACAAAGGAAGAAATAAAAAGGATCCCTCAAAAATATTTTAACCAAACGCACAAAAGGAAGATTTTCATAACTTTATGACGGACGTTTTTGTAAGTTGCCGACTAACTTGGTTGTATTATATTATATCTTGTATCTTTTTATTTTACCATTCCTTGCTGCCGCATACTTTTTATTCTCGACTATCCATAGAGATATCCCCAATGGACCAAGTTAGGTTGTCTCGTCCCTTTATTTTTGTCTGTGGCGTTGTTTAGCTTCATCATTTCGAGTTTTTTTTTATCCCTTTAACCCGATTTAGCCAAAACGAAAATTGAAAGGATAAGACAGGGAATGAAGAAATCCTACCGGGACAGACTTAAGCGAAATTTCGCCCCAATCGCCGAGAAGCTAAAAAGCCGTCAGATTCTTCTTCCTATTCTTCTCTTATCACTCTACACGCATATTAAAGACTATCTTGGATTTTTATAGACCAGAAAAGAACTTGTGCTTAGCTCCGGAAATATATCTTTCTGGATAATTTTTATAAATCAGATTGTCTCAAAGATTTATGTCGCGTGAAAGGACCTTGGCCCACATCCGAACA
Source organism: Chrysopilus asiliformis (assembly GCA_964034945.1). NCBI lineage: Eukaryota > Metazoa > Arthropoda > Insecta > Diptera > Rhagionidae > Chrysopilus > Chrysopilus asiliformis. The sequence continues at coordinate 91,653,150 of OZ035962.1, forward strand.
TCCTTTATTTTTTCACGATAATTCTCTCTATTGACGATTATTATTTTCGTCTATGAATTGTTTGGTATCTAAGCATACTATATTTCTCCATGTTCTCTTCGTACTTATCTTGTGGTCCTTGGCAAAAATCGGAAAGGACATGACACCGAATATGCATAATATGAGGATAACAGAATCTTGAATAAAAGCGACCAAATTTCATGGTTTTTTTTGTATGTTTCCTATTAAATTCCTTTTGTTTGATTCAGAAAACCGATTGCTTTCAACTATTCAACTGTGGATCCAATGTGTTGTTAATTCCATTGCGAAAAACGATAATAATGAAAATATTGTCCATTTACCGAAAAAATAATACTTTGAAATGGATAAAACGTGCTGAAGGATTCATTTTTAATGTTTATTTCCAGAGACAATGAGGATTTCAATTGTTATACAGTTCAAGGTTATTTCATTGTCAAAGGCATTTTCAAATTTCCAAAGATCTAAGGATTAATACGGACAGGGTTCAAAAAAAAAGGATTGATGAGCATATTTAAAAGATTGCAACCCCTATTGCAACCCCTATTGCAACCCCTATTGCAACCCCTATTGCAACCCTATTGCAACCCCAACCCCTATTGCAACCCCTATTGCAATCCCTATTGCAACCCCTATTGCAACCCCTATTGCAACCCCTATTGCAACCCCTATTGCAACCCCTATTGCAACCCCTATTGCAACCCCTATTGCAACCCCTATTGCAACCCCTATTGCAACCCCTATTGCAACCCCTATTACAACCCCTATTGAAACCCCTATTGCAACCCCTATTGCAACCCCTATTGCAACCCCTATTGCAACCCCTATTACAACCCCTATTGAAACCCCTATTGCAACCCGATTAAGCTAGAGACTTGAAATTTTGTACAGTTGCGTTTCTCGTAAATGGCTAGGCTAAGTTCTTAGACGGGCAAAATTAGACCATACCTTCCCTTCCCCGCCATACAAACGAAACAGTTTCTTGCAACTTTCTCAGTGAGTCATATTGAAAAATGTATGAAGGTAAAATGTGTTTAGAATAGGATTTTACATAACTCATCCATACATCGAAATCCAATCGGACCACTGCTTCCCCCCTCTCCCATAGAAATAGAACACTTTTGTCCTGTTTTCTCGAAAACTGTGCTTCGTATCGAAAAATTTATAAAGATGAAATGTGTTTAGAATATCTCACAGAACTTCTCTTTAGATGTGTGACGAATTTTATAAACATTTTTTCCCGAAACGTTGAATATTGCAGTCATGTGCTGTTCACATCAAATATTTTTTTTTTATTCATTATTAGATTATTAGTTTTAATTAAATTTTACTTTATTTTATTTTATCTTATCTTATTAAGTATAAAACGATTGTTTTATACCACCTACACATTCACAATTGAAGTACAATACCATCGAACAAATATTTTTATTAAAAAAAGTATTTTTGCTGATGTATGTGTAAATAAAACTTAATTCTAAGCACTACTCTCTTCAGCAAACAAGTTGAAAAACACTCACTATTACTTATTGCTATCTAAAAAATGTTTTATGAAATATTTTTACCTTATTTTCAATAGGTGCAACATAAGTAATTCCAACTTTAACCTCACAAGTGGATATTTTGTTACTAACATCAATGTTCCACGAAAAACCCTTGTCAGGTTTAATTAAAATTGAAATAGATTGATTTCGTGTAAACAATTTCCGGAATGAATCTCTTCCTTGATTCTAATAAAATTAAGGTCGAGTAGTTTGAGTAAATGATTAGCAACTATTATTGCAAGTAACCGGAAAACCAGAACCGAAAAACAAAAACGAATGAAACCATTTTCTTTACAGCACGTTGAAAGGATTCTATAATCCTTTCTATCGTTAAATGAAAATTATACTCTGAAAAGTGTGTAATTTTGAATAGACAAAAAACCTCTATTTCATCGTCGCAACGGCAAGCACTTGAAAATATCTTTTAAACACAAACGGACAATAGTATGGAAGGCCAAGGATTTAAGATGAAAGAGGAAATTCTGCGGTTACAATAATAATATCAAAGATATACATACTAATAGCTGAAAGTCATATTAAAAAGCCCCTCAATTTCACAAAAGCAAACTCGGAACTTGTATGGAGGGAACGACGAGATCTTTATGGGAAACTTATTTAAATCAAATTTATATTATCTTAGAACCAAAAACCACTTAAATTCCACTTCATTTAAACTACCTTTATAATGGCATTATCGAATTCAAAATGTGGATAAATTATGAAAAAAAAATCAGAAGGAAAAAAAATTGCTGAAAAAAAGTTGAGCAACTAAAATACTTACACATTGAAACCGTTTGATCTCTGTTATTATATCCTTGAAATCCTCTAGATTAGAATTATTCATCTCAAGTTTTCTAGGTCGTCAAGATGCCTTTGTGACCGCAATTAGATACGAGAAAAATCCAATAAGTCACCATCGATATAGTCAGCATAGTCGACATCCTCATCATCGTCATTAATATCGACAGGATGAAGAGTCTAACCTTTGCAGTTGAAATTGTGGTTGCTGGGAACAATTTAAAATGGGGAAAAAATGTATTTCCTCCATCCAATTACGTTGGCAAAGATAGACGTCCTTAGTGGACGTATACGAAATTTTTATTTATTCCCATTTCAATTTTCACATTTCTCGCAGGTGATGCATGAATAATGTTCGGCACAGTCAAAGAGGAACAACAACAGAATAGAAGATAGTAAACTGTTATAAATTTAATTACTGTCTTCTGTTTACTTAGTCCTTAATTAAAATTAGTTTTTTTCACAACCGTTAATACGGAAACCATAAATCGCATGGAAATATAGAAATGTAAACAAAAGCCTGATATATGCACTCTTTTAGTAGAATAAGTTCTTTCTGCACAAACCACTCTCACACACTCAAACCATTGACAGTGACTGGTAGAAGTCTTAAGTTTTTCACATAAAAAAAATTCAAATCAACTTCAAACGGATAAAATGAAACTTTTCACATTGATGAATGTGTAACGAGGAAACTTGTAGGATCTAACTGGTCCGTAGTCTCCTTTACCATTCAACGTTCGGTCTTCTTTGGCTTTCGTTACACTTCCTTGTTATTCAGTCAACTCAAGGTACCCTGGTCGAGACAAGTACATACAGTATCTAGTAGTTTATTATCTTTACAAATAAAGTTAGGTTAAGGGTGCTTTATTAAGATTTTTTTTTTTTTTGATAGGGAGTTATGGTGACAAGTATCACATCACCATAACGAGTTATTTTACCGTAAGCATGAAACTTGTCATATTTATTCATTCAAGGTTTTTTTTTTCTCTCTCACATAAAACTTCAATTTCTCTCTTTATCGCGATTTTTTTTGAGAAAATTTTTTCCCAAAGAAAATTAAATCCATGAAAAAAGTCCACAAGGACATCTATTTACGCATAGCCAAGCATCTCGAATGAGTATAGACTCGAATCTCAGACTGTTTCACTTAACACAAACTGAAGTAGACACATGAGGGCTTATGGAGTAGGCAACTATCAAATTAAGGAGCCGCTCCATTGCCATGACTTTTTCCCATGACAAAAAAATGCAGGAAACTAGAGCAAGATAGACTTATGTAGATCTAAAAAGGAATGACTGAATACAAGGTAAACGTTTTCCCTTCCAGTTTAACAACTTTATAGCAATCATAGCAAACCTTATGCTATGAATATAATGTTCAAATTGGCATGGTAACAAAGCTTTTGACTATGCATGCGAAGGGGAAAAAGCTTTTAAAATGACATTACGCTATAATAACAGTTTGAATGTGTCCGTGCTTACTATTCACTTACAGGGACAAATGTGATTGTAGTAGAAATCGCCATAACATCGCCATAAAATCGCCATAACAAAAGAGGGGAAATTATTTTTGCATTTGCCGACAAATTTTTGCAGTTGATTCTTATCTCCCTTTCTCGCCAAGGCATCTTCACATAAATGTGTCTCATTTTTTTTGTCATGGGAAAAAGTCATGGCAATGGAGCGGCTCCTTTATCTTTAACAACTTGGATAGTTCCCAAGTGGATGTTTAAAGGAAAATTAATTAATTTTCTTTTTTTAATTCACCATAGCGGCATTTTATTAAGGCGACAAACGCCATTTGAAAGGAGCGTTTTTTTTTTCAAATATTTTGATTTCAGTAAATATTTTAACAATTAAAGCGGATTTCCCGAAGATCTTTGAAAATTTTCAAACTATTTAAACTAAAATCTAAGCGCAGACGCGCATCGCGTTGGTAAGCATGTAAAATGGTGTCAACTTCAACTGAAATCAATTGATCGGAGAGAAATTTTTTTTAGTTACAACTAGAGTTTAGTGTAAGGAAAAGTAATGTAAAATTTGATTACAATTACTTGTCATCGACAGAACAAACTGATAGACAAACAAACAAATAGACAAACAAACGGATAGACAAACAAACGGATAGACAAACAAACAGACAGACAAACAAACAAACAAACAGACAAACAAACAGACAGACAAACAAATAGAAAGACAAACAGATAGACAAACCAGACAGGCAAACCAGACAGACAAACAGATAGACAAACAAACAGACAGACAAACAAACAGACAAACAAACAAACAGACAAACAAACAGACAAACAGATAGACAGACAAACAGACATACAAACAAACAGACAGACAAACACAATAGAAGGAAAGTATTATATTTATGACTGAACATAACAAAAGCTATAATTGCCAATCTGCCAATCATTGAAGACCCGTATGGTGATATTCGTATCAAAATTTGAACAGTTGTACTAAAATTCCACTTTGAAGTCAAACTTTCCAATAAGATTTATTTAAATTTATTCCAATCGGATTTTGATGTATGGGAGTTTTATGTAGAATCATATCCTAAATAACTTTTGTTCTTGCACTTTGTTGATAAGATGCACCGTTTTTGAGATATTCACAAAAAACGTTTTCGTTCGTATGGGGGGCACCCCCCCTAATGGTCCATTTTTGCCCATTAACGAACTTAGCCTCGCATTTTACGAAAACCGAGCCTGTGCAAAATTTCAAGTCTGTAGCTCAATCCGTGCGCCCGCAATCCGCGCCACAGACGGACAGACGGACGGACATGCTGAATTCAATTTTTTTTTATCATTCTAAACACACTGGTGTAATTCATTTTTTTGTGTGATGACGGGATCTTGGCGTTACAAACGGTAAGGCAAAGTTAGTATACCCTTTGGTTTCACCATACGGGTATAAAAACGACTCCAGAACGTGAGCATTTTCTAAACAGTACGAAATCCGTTTCAGGCATAATTATGAGGATGTCCGTGCATCTGTCTGTCTGTCTGTCCATTTTACATATCTTAAATAACTCGAGAACGCGTTGACCTAGCGATTTGAAATTTTTTGTAAATACGTTTTACGAAAATCGTAGTTTTCGATGAGCTTTTAGAAAAGTAACGGTAACTATAAAGGGTACTTCCCATACAATTTTTTTGAAAATATCGTTTTTTGATAATTTCTCAAAACCTTTGCGCTTTTGGCAAAAAATTAACGTGACAAAATTTAAAGGACATAAAAATTTCTATATTTTTGCTTTAACGGTTTTTTTGTTTCTCTAACGGTTCTCAAGTTATTTGAAGAAAATACAATTTGTTGAAAATCTCTCGAAATCTATGCACTTGTTTAAAAATGCATATTACCAAATTTATAGGAAATGATGTTTTCTACATTTTTTGCTTTAACGGGTTATACGTACCTCTAATGGTTCTCAACATATTTAAAAAAATAGGTTTTCTGGAAATTTCTTGGTTTTTTTAAAATTATTCGGAATCAGATTCAAAGAAAATAAAATTTCCTGCATTTTTTTCTTTAAACGGTTTTAATGTATTTTTAATGGTTCTCAAGATATTGGAAAAAATACTATTTTTTACGTATTTTTTCCGAAATTAAATATTGCAGAGGAATGTTTTCTCTCATACAACTGAACAAGTGTTTTACGATTTACCCGAAAACGGTGCATCCTATTTGTTTCTCGATAAAAAAAAGCGTTCGAAATGAAATTTTCCACAACTTTTCCATACATCCTATTCCAATCGGAGTGATTTTTGAAGGGTCACGGCTTTAAAAGCTTTTTTCTAGAATACGATTTGGGAAGGGAAAGTGTGGAAAAACGACAGTCGTGTTTATTTGGGCTTAAAATCAACCGATCAACGATATACAAAAACCAATAGCTAGTCGGTTATAACGACATACAGAAACGAAGTTTTAACGACATAGCCGGTTATAACGACATAAGCGTTTATTCTTTGTTTTGTGGTCACGATTTTCGTGATAAACCAATATGACCTTTATCAAAAAGAACATTTTTACTTCGCCTAAAAATTAACTGAGGCTGTTATTCCCTGTTTTTTTTCACCCCAGAATTTTTGACCCCGGCTCAAGGTATTTTCTAGCGATTAAAACGATTAACTGGATATAGGATCAAATCAATATATGTATTATCGGTTTCTACTGTTACACAGATATCAAATTGGAATAAAATCAAAATTCAACAATCAAATTAAAAAGAGTAAAAAATATTGTCAACAGATTTCTTACATAATTTACATGGAAATTATACAGGACAAAATACGTGATATAAACTGTTCGTTAAAAAAAACGCGAAAAATGCGACAGAGGGAGGCGAAAAGCATAAAATCTCACTCATGTCAGTCAAATTTAATTATTTCAAAAAATTCATAATTCAGATTTACTGCTTGTACAAAAACCTTTCCGAAAAAAAGTTCGCCTTTTCCAGAATATTTTTCGTTGAATTTTTTTGTGACTCTTCTTGTTAAGTTATTCGAGTTTATGAAGTCTTGTTGTTGTGTCATAATAAACATCAACAATTCCGCGAAAGTTAAAAATGAAATTCCATTAAGGTTGAAAATTTCATAGGCATTGCGAATTACGAAGAATGTATTTTAAGTTAATTATGTTTTTAAAACTCTTTTCCAAAACACCAAATTTTAACAGAAATTTTAATGTTCAACAAAATTTGGGATGGTGTCTTGGTGACTAACTTGATGAAATTATGAACAAAAACGAAATCAAATGTGAATAAATCATACAATATTTTCAATAACAGTCATTTGAAAAGAATTTCCGAATAAGTCAAAAAACTCTTAATGGATATCAAAAATCGCCAATAAAAAATCCCGAATATCCGATTGAGATACTTTAATTAACTACACTTTATTGGATTCAATCAAAAGCCAATAATAACCACCAGTTTTGTACGACCACGAGCATCCTTTAATAAAGCACAACAAATTAAGATTCGACCAAAGGAATCACATGATCCTTTTTCTCTGATGTAGAATGAAATGAAGAAAAAAAATAAGATTTCGTAAGCGACGCGACAACCGACATCGTTACAGACATTAGACTATAACAAACAAAAGGAATCTTATTGACGGATACGAGTGCCAATAGTCTAGGCCCCAACTAACCTCTCCTGATTTATGGATTTTCGTGCGGTATCCTTCATTAATGAATACGAAAAATGTCAACGATTTCCCCTTGTCCAGAGGTCACTTAATGCCCATTGAATCCCATTTACCGGATTTTCTCATTCTAGTAGCCTTAACGACTTTTGTCTTTTATAAGATGGATTTCGCCGAAGGACAACAGCAGTTGCCAAAGATCGGAAAATTAGTCGAAAAAAAACAATAAAAAACTTTCCTTTTTCTAAATCAAGTCTAACTTTTTTTTCAAAACTTTAACTCATCCACAAAATGTTCGCTTCCCGTTGCTGGAATGAACACACAAAATAACTGTCTACGAGGACAACATTATCCTTTAACAAAATATCAAACACAAATCGATTGTTAGTTATTTATAGTCAAGTTTTTCCGACGTCTTATTCTTATTTTTTTTATTATTAATAATATTTCTTTATTATATTTTGGTAGTGGGACCACATTAGTAGAACGACTCTCCCGCTATATATATTACTTTCAACGACATTTCTTATGCGGATTCGATTTCTTTTATGGCCACACCATCATCAATCGGCTTGAATATTTTTCGGTAACACAAAATGATGACTTCTGAAATCAAACCTCAACTGTTCGGTGACGATAACCGTCAGATAGGAATGACAATCGTTAAAGAGCCACCCCCGTTTTAAATCATTTATAACCGCCGCGCAACGGAAGTCACTGAAATACGAAAGATATCGACAGAGGAAACGGGCGTGCGAATCCGGTGTTAGTAAAAAGACACGATATCCTTGCTCCGATTGTAGCGGACATGTCAACGGACCAGGGATGACTGAAGAAAGTGTTTCTGATCAGGATCAGAACGAGTACCATGACCAGCCAGCATAAGAATTTGATGCTACTACTATCAGACTGATGGGGTGGCAAGGATGTTGCCTATTCATTCGATCAAATACCAAAAATACTGGTCTGAGTATGAATGTTTCTGATGTTGAACATAATTCGGGCACATTTTCTACATATCGTGATATATTTTATGCTGGCAAACGAGAGCATAAAGCAGCCGAACTGAATGAAATCATAAGGAGGACTGGGATGAAAGCAGAACTTCTTCCTGGCCATATTTCTTGATAACGCAACGGAGTCTGTGCCATTCACAGCTGATTGCTCTCTCAAAGATTTACTTTCAGAATTCCGAATCCTTTTTGGCACAGAATTGCCAAGTGTGTGATTTTATTTTACTATCGTCTTAAAACAGGGTAGAAGTTTTTTCGCCAAAGGCCGTTTTATTTCGAAATAACGTATAAATAAAAGATGTAAAAAGTCGAATGGGAGTAATTTTTAATTGTTCATAAAAAAATAATATATTAAATATTTTAAGTGTTACCAAATAATTTCGAGATTTTGGTAATACAAGCACGTTTTCTTTTTATCAAAAAAAAAAAATGGGCCGAAGCGTTGAGATTCGCCCGAAATTTCGCAATAGGGCTTGTGATTTTATTAACAATAACGAAATCAAAACAGCAAATGACTTTCTTCTGCAATACTTAAAGTTTCGGAAGAAATAGATATCTGGACAAATTTTTTTTTTTGATAAATCTCACGAACGTAAAAACCATTAAAGCAAAAAATGTGAAAAATTTTAGTTCCTTTAAATTTGGTTATATGTACCTACTTTTTTCTCAAAAGCGCATAGTTTCCGAGAAATTTTCAAACATCCGTATTTGTTCAAAATAATTGTATGGGAGGAACAGGTACCTGGACGAACAGGTTATTTTTCCAAAAGTTCATGGAAAACTACGAAAAACTACGAGAAATGATCGATAAGAATGGATGAAAACTTATTTACAAAAAATTTCAAGTCACTAGGTCAACGAGTTCTCCAGTTATTTAAGATACGTAAAACGGACAGACCGACAGACCAACAGACCGACAGACCAACAGACCGATAGACCAGTGTACGGACATCCTGATAATTTTGCCTGAAACAGATTTCGTAGAGTAAAAACACAAAGCCTATTTTATAAAAACTATTGTATCACTCACACGAAAAAACAAAAATGGCGGCCCTATAACAGCGCACACATATCTCGAAAAATACAATTCTTAAAATTTCGAAGAAACCAAACATACACAAAAACTATTAATACTTACAGGAAAAATACAGCAAAATCTAACTATTGACTCATGCACCTACACTCAAAAAAATAATAACAAAAACCTCGCACTTATTGACGAAATTTGTTTTGTTTTCTTTGTTAAATTGATAAAGGAATTGTTTGAAAAACAAAATTTGTAAATCTAACAATTTTTTGCCATTCTGACAAATTAGGCATTGCTAATTTCGCGATTGTTTTGTTGATGAAACAAAAAATTATTTGTAAGTTTATTCTTGTTACAAAACAACTTTTTGTTGAACAAAGATTTCCCTCCAAAAATATTTGTTACAATTGAAATTTTTTTTTGTGATTTTAACAAAAATTGGGTTAATATAAAAATAATTTTATCCAATTTTTTTCAGGAATAAATTTCCCTTTGTTAATTTAACAAAATTATTTTGTTGGCTGAAAGAGCGTACAAATTTTATTAATTTGATAATGATTTTATCCATATGACAAATTTCTTCTATGAGTGCATGTAATCCGGGAAAACCCAAGAAATCACACAGAGGTTGCCACGGCTACAAAGTGAAAGAATTGGTGAGAAAGTGGGTGCGGCGGCCACTTTATGACACCTTGTGTTTTTGGTCAACATGATTTTTACGCAATTTTCTTCAAGACTGTTTAATCACATCAAATGTTGAATTTTTAAACAAAATATTTCATAGAAATGGTGACCCGTAGTCCATTCGAACAGGAATCTGCTCCTGGCCACAAAATCAGCTGATTCGAATTTTCGGCTTTAAATACCAAATGAATCCTATTATAGCATAAACCATCTACAACCGGTGTCTCAGAGAATTTCACCCGGTCATGCGCTTTTAAAATTCTACTCAATTTTTAAATTCCGGGATAACTCACAAAATTTCTATGAAACCAATTTCAGAGTTCCGGTACCAACTATAAAACAAGGATGCTACGTCCTAAATTTCATCACCGATCCTACGAAATTTTAGGCAATTTCGATCCTTATTTGACTGGTTTGCCGTCAAATAACGTTCAGACTGACACTACACCGTGTAAAGGTGAGGATGGTAACTGATGGTGGACTTGATACCGTTCTAGTATTTAAATTATTCCGTTTTTTTGCTGCCGCTATTCACAGTGGCATCCTTGTTTTTGTTGACTTTTTTGTTGATTCTGTTAGGGATTTTTGTTGTTTCTTCATTGATTCCACCGACATCGATGCAAAGCGATACGGGCGGAAGGCCAAAACCGTCACAACTTAGGATCAGGGATAGGGATCAGGAACCAAAAAAGTGGCTAAGAAGGCTGAAAGTGACAGAGGGGCAGTCTCTGTGCTGTTGGTTTCCTTGAATAATTTTGGCATGAAAACTTTTCCATAAATGTTCAATGACGAATCATTTTCTTCACTTTTTCAATTTTATATATGTAGGTACCTAAACAGATGTATGTTTTCAGGGCATTTTGCATGTAGACAAAAATACCTTTTTTATTGGAGAAATCTGTATTTTTCTTATATATTCCTTTTCACAGTCAAATCGATAGCATGAGAAGTGATCAATAGGGATGAATGAGTGTCATACAAAAACCTTTAAAACATGGTTATGGTTACAATTTGTTCAACATAAATCTGCACACTTTGCTTCCGCATGCACACATACATCATTTTAGCTAAAAAGAAAATTAGTTACTTGTACACGTCGCTCGAACGAACAGAAAACGAGACTTTGCAAATGGACGTTACTCGCGGAAAATAGAAATATTTTACCTGTACAAATTGGTAGCACACGACTAGATTTTCCACTGCAATCTGATATTAATCGTCTCAATTGTTTAACGTAACATATGCTCTATTTTGTTCATGGCTCCCAAAGTTCCCGTATATTTTGAAATGCAGCCGCAACTTCGTTATATCCATCAGGTAAGAGAATTCATTCCACTATACTGTATTTGATTTCATTCCCAACGAAACCATGAAATATTTCAACATAAATGTTGCCATCCGTTATTTGTGTTTTGCCGTTATTTTCATAATATTTGTACTTATGTTCTATGTTTGCCAAAGGATACGGTAGGTACTGAACGAAGGCGCGGGAAATGAAATGGATTTGAATTGCCAATCAGTTTTTGTACAGCTTTATTTTTGAGAATTTCTCAATGCAGATATTTATTTAGGGTATGAATTCCAGATTCCCATTTCCATATTATTTGATGGTTCAAAATTGTTATATTGTTGGAACTTTGCGTATTTTATGTGTTGTTTTGCGAATCTTATTGTGGGTATGACGAACTTTTTCTAGGCTTTGTGAAATTATATTTGAGAAAAAAATCTTATGAATATTTAATTTAAAGACAAGAAATATATAATGCTGTAACAGAAATATTTTTGGGTATTTTCTGTTGTTGCTATCTGATTTTAGAGTAAAATGATTTCAGTCTGTTATTTTCGAATCATTTTTTTTAATTACTTAAAAAATTCTTATCAAAAATGTATTATGTATTATTACCAAGAATTTTTTCTTGAATGGATGAATACTAATTTTATTCCACGGTATTTTAAAACCAATTTGAAATCGACAACAAAATTCCTCAATTTTAAGATTTTGTATAAGTCATATAAATTTTGCGGAAAATAGAATTAATTTCTAATTTAAAATACCATCAATACCACCGAACCCCAGACTATTGACTATTGAAAAGTTCTCTTTAAAAATTATAAAATAATCATTGGAGTAAATTTAAAATTAGTGACCGTCGAAAAAACCTATATACGCACACCACTTTTACATTTACTCCAATGATTATTTTACCCAAATAGCATTTTAACCCTTAATTTATGAGGTGAAAATTGTGGTGAACACAGTGCCAGGTGTTGCGATTCCGATGCCTCGTACAGAACCTACACCCAACACGTGCGGAGTCAACGTTGAGAAACGGCATGCCATAGCTAGCTCGGAGAGGCGGGTAGTGGGTTTGTTTCTCATGCTGGACTCCACACAATAAAGGGGGCATGCCTTTAGGGGGTGGCAGAGTAACTCGAGAGGAGGGTTTTTCAAGCCCTCATTACTCTAGGTAGCCACCGGACTAGGGAAAAGCGGAACTCGAATACAAAAAACAAAAGATTTAAAATAAAAAAAAAAGGAAGCCGGATAGAAAAACGTGACAAGAAGCTTGCCCACCCCGTAACCTATGCTGATCAAGGAGCTTCATCTTGATCAACCCCTAATATCAATGGAGACACTTACTTTAAGCCAAAGTTAAAGCTACTTAATAAAATTCTAGTACCATTGCTGATTTCGCGTATCTCTCATCGTCGCCTGTCCCCGCCTCTCTCCAAGATAAGGCGTCTAGTTAAACATACTAAATGTTTCGAACCCCACGTACGATCTCATATAACGCGACTCAAAAATACTGTTCCGTTATAGAAACAAGAAAACCAAACTCGACTCATGTGGAGGAAAATTCAAAAAAAAATTTTAATCAAGAAGAAACAAATATCGGTTAATTAAAGTAAAGAACTTATATTTTTCTGCGTAAAAATAATTCACAAAAAAAATGTTTAAATGAACAAATCCAGCCTAAGTCTTAAATTCAATTTTTCTGAATACTTCATTTATTTATTTAACCTAATTGTGGCCACCAAAAGAAAAGTTTTAATTCAATTAAATTACTAAATTCTGTTTAAAATCCTAACTGTGATACTAAATCTTAAGAAATATTGTCCTAACGACAGTTACAAAAAAAATCTGTGATTTCGTCTGTGATATATAGTTAATAATGTAGGCACTAATTTTATATTTACTTATCTTTTTAGTTCAAATCATATATATATATATATTTTAAATTAAATGTTAATAAATTAAAGTTTAAATTCTATGTAAATGCATGTAAAAAGAACGATTTTTATTTAATTTAAATTAGTAGGGTGTAACGCTTATCTTCTTGTTGATTGTAGATAATAATAAACGGTGAAATTTTGGCGTCACGTCCAGTTATTTATCGTTGGGAATGCATTCCGGTAAATATTTATTGTGGCAAAAATATCCTTAAGGCTGCTTATCCAAAATAGTGTGTCGTTGTTGCCGTGGTATTGGTGGTTTTTATGTTAGGTAAAAATTTAACTGTGTACTTACTGATCAGTAATATAAAAAAATGGTTTTTTCCTTCTCTTTCCTCTTTACTTCGCCCTATTCCTGGCTAGACTGGATACCTTCAGGCGTAGTGGTGTTGAAGAATATTGACTGATTTGGCATGTGTTAAAAGGATGAATGATGAATTTTCTGGAACTGCTCGAAATATGTGGAATGTAGATTGTTGAATGATGAATTTTCTGGAACTGCTCGGAATATGTGGAATGTAGATTGTTGAATGATGAATTTTCTGGAACTGCTCGGATTATGTGGAATGTAGTAAATTTATGTAGAATGGATGACGGTGAGAACTCGAAAAATGATGCATGTTTTGATCGATGATTGTGTCGTCGAAATTCAGGAACTGATGTCTTTTTTTGTTTTTCTTTTGTTAAATTTTTTTGTTTTCTATGATATTAGTACAAATCTATTTATAAATCTATTTATTTTACATCACAAGAACCAAACTTAAGTCGACTGGAACTAAACGTTAAGGTTTTTTTTTTCTTTTTGGATTATTCCTCCTTTTTGTTCACTCTCGGAGTTTTTCAAATTTAGCACTCAAAATTAGCACTAGTTTTCTAGACACAGTATCGAGTGTTGATTTTTGGTTTCTCAGTACTTTTCAAAAATTAAATCGAGACAAAAAAAAAATTGATAAAAAAAAACTTTTTCATTTTTTTAACCGAGTCTAAACAGCGAACTCTTATTTTTTCTTTCTTTTAAAATAAAAAAAATGACTTAAATAATTTTCTGCGATCGCGTCGAGCGCGTCCTTGCGTACCAGCCGAATTCTCATCCAAAACTGTCTCCAGCGCCCACCCAATTTCCATTCAAACCATTTTTGCAACGGTCCCCAGTTCTTTGTGCTTTTGAAATCTCGAAACCACTGCAATGTTCCATAGATTGGTGTCTATTTAACTTTTGTAGCAGAAAAAGACTTGGTAGGCTCGATGAAGATTGAACAAAAAGATCAGTTATGATATCCTTGAATTTCTAATTTCTGTTTAGAATGTTTTCGGTTGGCAACAGATCTTTTCGTTTATAGATTTTAAATTGATCGGCACGTGTTTGGGCAGGGGTGCCAAACATTTGGTTTTTTGTTGGCCCGCATATCCACGATCACTACACCATCAACAGTTTTAGCCACCTACAAGGTAGCTAAAGGTGTTGAAAAAATGATCTATGATATGAGGGTGACTCGCTGTGTGGCTTCGACCACGACCCTGACAAAGATGAGAGTCTCATGTGACAATTATTGCCGGGCAAAACACCTTGAGGCTTGTCGCGTCAGAGAAGGTCGCTTGAAAACTTGTCAAAATTGATAGTTCCAATCTGGGTTTACATCAAATCCGATTTTAGGACAATTCAGGTATGGTCGTATCTGGTTTTGGGTCCAATCAGGTAAGTATATTCTGGTAGTGTCAAATCTGGGTGTAATTAGATGAGTAAGTCCGAGAATATTCCACAACTTTGGAATATTTAGGGTACATACGGTGACTGACAACCCTACCGACTACTGACACAAAAGCCCGCAATGCTAGAGTGGCACCATATGCGACATCCAAACAAATGTCAAGTCATCCTTCTATCAGTCTGTTTGAATGCCGATTAGCCGGTAAGGGGGAAGGGAATGAAATTGGGAGAAGATGCAAGGGAAAGTCTCAATGCTGCATCTGAAAACTGCACAACGCAGAGCCAACAAGGAGATGGCCTTCCGCGGTAAAACCTAAGCGGATCGACCACCTATGGTTAAGGGGTGAAGCCCCCGGGATTCCTTTTTAGGGATACCCAAAAAAAAATTGGCTAGAATTCAGGTTCGAAGATCTTTTGTGTGAATTTTTCCTTTGAATCGGCCATTTACGTCTTCAACTTCATACAAGGAATTTCCAACCGCTTTCACTATTTTGCACTTAACAAACTTTGGGGCGAGCTTGGCGTTAAAGTTCTTTGTAGCATCGCTCAAAGCAAAATTACGGCGAAATACCTCTTGCCCTATCGAGAATAAGCGTTGTCTGGACCTTAAATTATAACCAGTGGCGTAACGTTTATACGCTTGCTCCAAGTGACATTTGACATCATTGCGTATAAGTTCCAACTTGTCAGCAGGTTGAATTTGCATGTCTTGATCAGAGACGGCGTGTAATTTCTCTAAAATAGGGTAAGCGTTACCATGCAGTACCATTTCGTGGCCGAAGTTTGTAAAATATGGTGTTCGATTGATTGCCGTATGGATCGATGTTCTAAGTGCACATGCTATTTCTGGTATCTGAGCATCCCATTTTTTTTGGTCTTTCGCGATATATGCTCTAATCGAAGCTAAAATGGATCGATTAACCCTTTCGGATGCGTTTGCTTGTGGAGCATACACTGCGGTTCGCATGTGTTTGACGCCGTATGATTTTAAAAAATTTTCAAACTCTTTCGACACGAACTGTGATCCGTTGTCTGATGTGAGAATCTCAGGCACCCCGTACGTCAGAAACACATCGTTTCTCAAATATTTTAGAACCAGTTTAGCAGTTGCCCGATACATCGGTTTCAAAAGCACAAACTTGCTAAACTGATCTAGCACGACGAATAAAACGGTGTTCCCCTCAGTCGATCTAGGGTAAGGGCCCATGAAGTCGACGTAAATTCGTTGCCAAGGCCGTTCGACCTTCACTTGGCCTCCCATCGGTGGTCTCAGGGTTATGTTTGCAGCTTTTGTCTGCTTACAAGTCTCACAATTTGAAATGTAATCTTTTACCTGCGAAACCATGTTCGGCCAGTAATAGCGCTGACGGAGTCGGTACAGCGTCTTGCCAATACCGCCGTGTGCCGATTGTGGTGGATCATGGGCCGCCCGGATCAGAGCGCCAGACAAGCCCGACGGTACCCAAAGCTTCCATGCCCCGACCTCTTGTACATCGTTGCCAGAACGCGGATCTTTACGTATGTAAACGTACCCGTCTGAAACACACAAGTCTGGAAGTTTATCCCCCTCTTTGGTAACTGTGGCTATAAGCTCTCGGTATTCATCTGCTAGGAGCTCCGGAGAACTTAAGTCTACCTCAAGAGACGGATATCCCTCCAAACCTGTGAGTTCCTCTGCATATGCTCGGGACAACGCGTCCGGTACAATATTCTGGCTACCTTTACGATGCACTATCGAAAAATCGAAACCCTGGAGCTTCAGGGACCATCGAGCGAGTCTGCCGCTCAGATCCTTCTGGCTCATGACATTTAAGGCTCGCGTGGTCGGTTATGATGGAGAAGGGAAGCCCCTCGACATACTGCCTGAACTTGCGTACCGACAGCACCGCTGCGTAACACTCAAGCTCGGTTATGCTGTAATTTTTTTGCGCAGCATTGAGCTTCTGTGAAAAGTATGCAAGTGGCCTCTCCTCTCCATCATCCCCGACCTGGCAAAGAACACCGCCGACGCCCGATGTACTGGCGTCGCATTGGATTTGAAACGGTTTCGAGAAGTCAGGTGTTATCAGGACTGGTGCCGTGATGAGAGCCTGTTTTAACTGTTCGAAAGCAGCCTGGGCCTCCGAAGTCCACCGGAAGATACCTCTCTTAAGACAGTCCGTGATAGGAGCTGCCAAGCTGGCATAGTTCGGCACGAATCTCCTGTACCAGCCCGACATTCCGAGAAACCGGCGGACCTGTTTTACGGACTTGGGCACAGGAAATTCGGCCACCGCAGCTACCTTCAACGGATCTGTCTTAAGAGAGCCATCTCCAACGATGTACCCCAGGTACCTTAGCTCTCTCTGACAGAATTTACTCTTCGCAATGTTAATAGTGAGATTCGCGCGACGTAAACTCTGTGCGACCTCCGATAGGACACGCAAGTGGAGCTCGAACGTCGGTGACACAACCAACAAGTCGTCGAGATATACGAAGACGAACTGACGAAGTTCTGCAGACATGAACGCCATGACTTTGTCCATGAGGCGGCACATCCGCTGAGGGGCGTTGCACAACCCAAACGGCATCACTCGGAACTGATACAGAGGGCGACCAGGCACCGTGAAGGCGGTAACCTCTCGAGATTTAGGCTCGAGAGGGATTTGCCAAAAGGCGTCCTTCAGATCCAGACTTGAGATGAAGCGCGTATCTTCTAGACGGCTTAAAAGGCCGTCTATGTGGGGGAGAGGATAAGCGTCTCTCACTGTAACCTCGTTGACTTTCCTGGAATCCAGGCAAAGACGAACTTTGCCTGGCTTCCGGACAAGTACAACGGGTGAGTTCCAGGGAGAGACGCTCTCTTCAATCACCCCAAGCGCTATCATCCGGTCCAGCTCGTCATACATCGCCCTCTGTATAGCTGGAGACACCGGATAGTGCCTTTGTTTGATAGGTTGCGCATCGCCTACCTCAATTACATGCTCCTCCAGCGAAGTACGGCCTAAGCCCAGGGCTTCGCTGGAAGGAAAACATGCAATGAGGCTCCTCAGCCGATGTGCCTCCTCAGGAGTCAAGCCATGGAAGCCTCCGTCCTGCTCCTCACTACTACCACTTTCCACGCTCACCTCTTCGACTGTTTTTGGAAATATATCGAAGAGTCGCCAAAAATCCACGCCTAGGTACAGAGATTGGGTAAGACTGGGCACTACATAAAGTGTTAGGGCTTTAGTCTTTCCGCTAAATTGGATGTCTACTTCAACGTAACCTCGTATTTGTTGGGACGTTCCATCTGCGGTTTTGACTGCTGAGTTAAGTTTGTGAAGTTGGAGATTCAGTTTTGTTATCAGGGCTTCTGAACCATTGCCTAGACAGCTAATGCTGGCTCCTGAGTCCAACAAACCCGTAATAGGATGGTTATTTAACAAAACTGCAGCATGGGGACGAAGATCACCGGAAACAGCAACTATACTGGATATAATCGAGTGTTTTCTCTGCCTCAGCGTCTGATACCAATTTCGTATTCTGTTGGAAGAGCGCGTTTTCTTCACAGATGTTAAAGTGGCGACAGTATTAAAAATTCTAGCGCGGGCTAGAGCGTATTCAAGTTTTCGCTGATGGAGAGACTTGATTTCAGATCTAATTTGGTTGAAACTTTGACAATTAGGTAAAGTCTTGGCTGGTTTAAGAATGGTGAAGTTTGCACTTCGGTCACTGGCAGGTAAGTAAGGTTTTTCAGGGAATTTGATTAAGCTTTCGGGCGAGAACTCCCGCCCTTCTCCGCGTTTTCCGACTTGCATCGGATACAGGTAGGTTTAACCTCTCCCTTCAAACCACAACCGAAACAAAAGGGATCCGTAATTGGTGTTGGACAGTCCATGAAGCCGTGCCCACGCTGAGCACAGTTCCAGCACACCCACGCTGATGTGTCGGGACGTGGACGGGATCGTAATCGATCAAGCGCGTCAATATTTTCCTCGCAAGCATTCTGACCTTGATGAACGAGTTCTACCTCACTAATCTTTTTGGGATCTGCCCGCGACGGAAAATTCCGAAAATTTGCCACATAACGTTCAGCTTTCCGGCACAGATCGCGAAAATCGTTCATCGTGGTCACATTCGACGAAAATATCATCGATGACAAGCGAGGGTTAATGTTTTTCTTCAGCATATCTACCAATTCGGGTTCTGGGATTGGTCTACGTAATCTTGAACATTGATTTTTGATAAACGACAAAAAGTCGTCGAATTTCTCGGTCAAACCTTGTTTACGTTCCAAGATGCCTGTAATGATTTCGTGGTCTGTCATGTGATTTCTAAACTGGCTCCGAAGAGCTTCTCTGAGCGATGGCCAATCAGGCCGGCGATGGTCACGAATAAATTGCCAGTACCAAATGTCGGCATCGCCCGTTAACAAGAGGTGAAAATTTTTGGCAAGGTGCTCTTCGGACAAGCCATCGGTCTCTCGAAGAACTTCAACACGAAATATCAGTTCTTCGACTTGCATTTTAGAGTCAGCGCCATCGAATTTTATCCCCCAAGATCCCATAGGACTGCGGTATCTAAACCTTATTTCCGGTTCAATTCTCAGAGGAGGTGACGAGCGAGGACGATAATCATCGTTTCGAGGTTGAAGAGGAGGGAACAAATGGTTGGCATTATTTTCAGCCCGGGTCTTTCCGAAAAAATCCTCATTAACCCTTTCATCGTTAGCAATTCTACCATGAATTTGTAAGTCAGCTGGTCTAGGTAGCGGATTTTTATTGATATGGATCCTAAGAGATTCTTGCAACTCCCGTATGAGTGCCTGTTGGTCGTCTATTTGTTTTTTGTATGTATTTATCTGATTACCTTGGGCTCGCTGGGTACGATTAACGTATGGATCACACAGGGGGTCCCAAGCTAAGTTGCTAGAAACTCTACCAGGAGTGTCTGGAGTGATTCCAGGATACGATGGCGGACGGTTCGGTTGAGAAATCTCGGGATAACTCGGAGGGGGGCCGAGTAATGGGAGAGCCTCTGCACCTTGGAGATTATAAGGCGATCTTGCAATTTCTTCGAAATTCAATTGTTGCCGAATACGATCAACGGAAGGATTTCGGATGTCAGAGATCGCGTTCGAACCAATCGACAGTCTGGGAGGACGAGGTATAGCACCACTACGTGATTCGGGCAATACCGGCAAGGATAAGTTCAAGTTAGATGGTGGATTGTCGTTGCGATTTTGAGGCATCTCATTTCGTTGACTTTGAGACCTCAGGACACGATTCGGAGGGTTAGTGGAACGCCCTCTTAGCGCGCCTCGTTGCGCTGGAGTACGATGCATTTTATTACGAAATTAACAAATGGTCAAGATTCAAAAAAAATCGCTAATATACTATTGACCAAAAAAAAAAAATCATACGGTGAACCTTTCTCCGAATATAAGAAAATTATTAAAATTTTCAATCTACCTGCTAAAATCGCATATAGAGCAAGATAACGTAGTTAAAAATTAGATTAGCAAATAAATATAATGACTTGCTTTACGACTAAATCGAATATTAAATAGTGTTTTTTTTTTCTCAATTTTTTTAAAATAAATATAGCGATCAGCACTTGCTATCTATATGTACCCAAAATTCGTTTTACGGTTCAAAATCATAATATGACAGGAGAGAGGTAGAAGGCAAGCAACATAAAGGACACGCGACACAGCTTTGGCTTTCAAGTGAAATAAATAGCGAACTAAATGTCTGGCAAATAGCAATTGTCTCCGACAGATGTTCTTTGTAGACAACATCCAAGATCGTAGTACGGAATTCTTCGGACAGAATCCAATAGAATTGTCCAGCCCTACTTACTTCGATTCTATCACACAAATATCATCCTACTTTGTCAGTGAAATGGAGAGATGAAACCTCACGTGTTGCATCCCTAGAATTTTACGATTCGCAGCGGATTGATGTTGCGATAAATCGCGGATTATCTAACCCCATCAATGTCACGCCTAGAACATAACTTTCGGCTCCATTTCGATTAATCTTCTGCATCTTTTAAACCTTGAACACGGACGATTGAATAGCTTACAGACCGACTCAATCGTATCCAGAAATTTCGGACCCAAAGAATGCCTAAGAAAATCTTCCTCTTTCTTCCAGCAAAAAAAAAGGATATCTACAAAAAAACTAATCAAGATCAATTGTACGAGCCACGGTCCGAAAGAGACACATCTGACTTCCGTAAAGGATACTCGATGTTGTGGCCCCACGTTGGGCGCCATATTATTGTGGTGAACACAGTGCCAGGTGTTGCGATTCCGATGCCTCGTACAGAACCTACACCCAACACGTGCGGAGTCAACGTTGAGAAACGGCATGCCATAGCTAGCTCGGAGAGGCGGGTAGTGGGTTTGTTTCTCATGCTGGACTCCACACAATAAAGGGGGCATGCCTTTAGGGGGTGGCAGAGTAACTCGAGAGGAGGGTTTTTCAAGCCCTCATT
This sequence comes from Chrysopilus asiliformis, assembly GCA_964034945.1. Classification (NCBI taxonomy): domain Eukaryota; kingdom Metazoa; phylum Arthropoda; class Insecta; order Diptera; family Rhagionidae; genus Chrysopilus; species Chrysopilus asiliformis. The sequence continues at coordinate 91,674,797 of OZ035962.1, forward strand.
ACTCTAGGTAGCCACCGGACTAGGGAAAAGCGGAACTCGAATACAAAAAACAAAAGATTTAAAATAAAAAAAAAAAGGAAGCCGGATAGAAAAACGTGACAAGAAGCTTGCCCACCCCGTAACCTATGCTGATCAAGGAGCTTCATCTTGATCAACCCCTAATATCAATGGAGACACTTACTTTAAGCCAAAGTTAAAGCTACTTAATAAAATTCTAGTACCATTGCTGATTTCGCGTATCTCTCATCGTCGCCTGTCCCCGCCTCTCTCCAAGATAAGGCGTCTAGTTAAACATACTAAATGTTTCGAACCCCACGTACGATCTCATATAACGCGACTCAAAAATACTGTTCCGTTATAGAAACAAGAAAACCAAACTCGACTCATGTGGAGGAAAATTCAAAAAAAAATTTTAATCAAGAAGAAACAAATATCGGTTAATTAAAGTAAAGAACTTATATTTTTCTGCGTAAAAATAATTCACAAAAAAAATGTTTAAATGAACAAATCCAGCCTAAGTCTTAAATTCAATTTTTCTGAATACTTCATTTATTTATTTAACCTAATTGTGGCCACCAAAAGAAAAGTTTTAATTCAATTAAATTACTAAATTCTGTTTAAAATCCTAACTGTGATACTAAATCTTAAGAAATATTGTCCTAACGACAGTTACAAAAAAAATCTGTGATTTCGTCTGTGATATATAGTTAATAATGTAGGCACTAATTTTATATTTACTTATCTTTTTAGTTCAAATCATATATATATATATTTTAAATTAAATGTTAATAAATTAAAGTTTAAATTCTATGTAAATTCATGTAAAAAGAACGATTTTTATTTAATTTAAATTAGTAGGGTGTAACGCTTATCTTCTTGTTGATTGTAGATAATAATAAACGGTGAAATTTTGGCGTCACGTCCAGTTATTTATCGTTGGGAATGCATTCCGGTAAATATTTATTGTGGCAAAAATATCCTTAAGGCTGCTTATCCAAAATAGTGTGTCGTTGTTGCCGTGGTATTGGTGGTTTTTATGTTAGGTAAAAATTTAACTGTGTACTTACTGATCAGTAATATAAAAAAATGGTTTTTTCCTTCTCTTTCCTCTTTACTTCGCCCTATTCCTGGCTAGACTGGATACCTTCAGGCGTAGTGGTGTTGAAGAATATTGACTGATTTGGCATGTGTTAAAAGGATGAATGATGAATTTTCTGGAACTCCTCGAAATATGTGGAATGTAGATTGTTGAATGATGAATTTTCTGGAACTGCTCGGAATATGTGGAATGTAGATTGTTGAATGATGAATTTTCTGGAACTGCTCGGATTATGTGGAATGTAGTAAATTTATGTAGAATGGATGACGGTGAGAACTCGAAAAATGATGCATGTTTTGATCGATGATTGTGTCGTCGAAATTCAGGAACTGATGTCTTTTTTGTTTTTCTTTTGTTAAATTTTTTTGTTTTCTATGATATTAGTACAAATCTATTTATAAATCTATTTATTTTACATCACAAGAACCAAACTTAAGTCGACTGGAACTAAACGTTAAGGTTTTTTTTTTCTTTTTGGATTATTCCTCCTTTTTGTTCACTCTCGGAGTTTTTCAAATTTAGCACTCAAAATTAGCACTAGTTTTCTAGACACAGTATCGAGTGTTGATTTTTGGTTTCTCAGTACTTTTCAAAAATTAAATCGAGACAAAAAAAAAATTGATAAAAAAAAACTTTTTCATTTTTTTAACCGAGTCTAAACAGCGAACTCTTATTTTTTCTTTCTTTTAAAATAAAAAAAATGACTTAAATAATTTTCTGCGATCGCGTCGAGCGCGTCCTTGCGTACCAGCCGAATTCTCATCCAAAACTGTCTCCAGCGCCCACCCAATTTCCATTCAAACCATTTTTGCAACGGTCCCCAGTTCTTTGTGCTTTTGAAATCTCGAAACCACTGCAATGTTCCATAGATTGGTGTCTATTTAACTTTTGTAGCAGAAAAAGACTTGGTAGGCTCGATGAAGATTGAACAAAAAGATCAGTTATGATATCCTTGAATTTCTAATTTCTGTTTAGAATGTTTTCGGTTGGCAACAGATCTTTTCGTTTATAGATTTTAAATTGATCGGCACGTGTTTGGGCAGGGGTGCCAAACATTTGGTTTTTTGTTGGCCCGCATATCCACGATCACTACAAAATCATATGCGTAAATGATGAGGTGGTTTCCAATGGACTTGTTCTAATCACATACCAAATCCGTGCTTTTAACTCGGCATACAACACCATACTGTATGAAGGTACTGAAGATTTCAGAGTCACTGTGCTGAAAACATGAGAAATAGCAAAGAGAGAAAAGTCAATGTGGGTCCACTGGACCCACCTCATCAATTAAGGGTTAAGTAGCCGTTACGTCTTTATTCACATATTTCGTCACTATGCAAATCGCGGTGATAAGCGATATTTGTCACGGGCACATCGCCGTTGGTCAAATGGAATGACATCAACAGTGGGGAACACTTTTCAGTGATTTGCCAAGCCGCAATTATGACACAAGAACGTAATTCTGACGCTGCCGTTTCACAAAAAAGACGCCCCTATTAACAAAATTAGCTGCTTCAAGCTTTATGGGGGCGTAATCTGACGGCATTACATCACACAAATCTTCGAGCGGGATTTACTTTCCTTTTAGATTTAAAAACCACGCCAAGATACCAAATTTTAAAAAAATCGGCCACCATTTGCGGGATTAGGATGAAATAATCGATTTAGGGGCGCGGTGAAAAATTTTGGCGGGGGTGGAAATTTTTTTTTGGTCAGATTTGAAATCTTTTCTTAATTTACACCTCTCTGTAAAATTTCAGATCGATACGTTGTCACTTTTAAGGATTTTTTGCTAAAAATTGAAAAAATAGAGTTTTTTTAACAGTCTAAATTACCCCCAAAATATGGAAATTAGCCTCTATAAAAAACACATTACTTTTCGACCCTCTATGGCCGCGTTCAGACGAGGTTGAAACTGGTTGACTTCACCAAGTTTCCACTCGATTTTACGGGCCAGACGCTATCGGGTGTAGGCGAGGAATTCATCTGCTAGCTAGGCCGGGTGAACTTGGTTGAAAACACATACACACATAGAGTTCAATGGTGGGGGTTCACAAAATTTTTCTTGCTACATGCACACATTGACATAGCATGTGTAAATACACTGCAGCGCAAAAGTTGAAAAACACTACGTGAGAACGCAAGCAGAGTTTTTCACCCAGAGTAACTCGGTTGATTTCACCTAATGTGAGAACGCGGCCTATGAGATATCCGAAAATCATTTAAATTGCGGAACGACATCTGAGTACCTTTGGTTGTAAGTGAGTTAATACAGCAATAGATAAATAAAGTTCTCGGAGTAAATTCTGAAACAAATTCGCGGAGAAATTCAAAAAAAAAATCACAAGTGTAAACGTGGCCTTAAGTAAAATGCAAAACGGATAAATTAAACACTGATATTTTAAGTCAAAGCTTCTTATTTATTCTAAACATTTTTTTTCGCCCATATTTTTCATCACTTGGGGAACAAAAATAATGGAAAAATAAAGCCGCCATAAAGTTCTGTAGAAAATTCATGGAGATTGAAAATGTTCATAATTAGGTGCCATCCGCCACTTCAACTTGTTAATTGCTTTAAAGAAAGGCCTTTTCCTACAATTTCCTACAACCCCGACTCTTACCCACATAGAACCCATCACATCCCTACGATTCGATGTTTCAAGTTTCTCTTCGACATTTTCTTAACCATGACCGTGATTATTGCATTAATAAGTACTTTAGATCGTAGCGCTGGAAAATGAAAATAAATATGGCAAAAAGATGAAGATTTTGCCCTATAGCAAAGCATAATGCTATAATAAGTTTTAGTAAGAGCAAAGTCATAAAAAATTCAATTTTTCCACCAACACTTCGGCTCCACAGACATCAGTTTAGTGGAAATGATGACTAAAAGTGATGTCGCCGCCGCGTGAAAAAAAAATGTTAAGAAGTATTTCTATCACACCCTGGCGCATTTCATTTTCCGAGGAAATGGATCGAAACCAGCCGAAAGTACTAACGGAACGGCTTGCTGGTAAGATAAGGAAAAATTGCCCTCAGAAATTACCCTTGGAAAATGATGTTTTAAACTAATACGTGGTAACATTTTTATATTACTTACATATACATATGTAACGAGCAAATTTCAAGGATATCCCTCCAAGATTGGCAAAATGGATACAAATCCAAGTCTACGTCGCGTTTCAGCCACAACGTACTCGTAACTGAATTTGTTACTTATACGAGTGTGTTATTTCTATATTACTCTCAATTTTCAACGGATGTCACAAAATGGATCTATCATCATCCAACATTGCAAAAATTGATATAAAATATCCATGGTTTCAAGCCATCCATACTTGGGTACTCACAATTTCGAAGAATTCTAGACCACGAAGTTAAGATAAAAATTTTATGTCTGACTGAAATGCATAAACATTCACAAGGCAAGGTCAAAATCGAAAACCATAAAATCTAATTCAAGTTTAAAGCTTCCTCTAACATGATATTTTATATGTAAACTCCATATTCAATATCCCTTGATATGCGATTTTTACTACACATCGAACATGCATAAAATCTGTGATAAATATTTTAAAAAAATTACAAATCTGTTTTTAAATGAAAAATGCAAATTTCAAAAATTTTATAACGTGCACAGCCGTCGCTTTCAGTTGTAATATGGGAATCCTGTTCGGTGGATATAATATGTAGTTGCAACACCACGCAAAATAACTTTAGGGCAGGGAGAGGGGGGGGGGGTAATTTTTCTGAGCACTAAATGGGAATCCTGTAGAATAAGATATTCTAATAACAAAACGGAATGTATAAATTGGTTAATTGTGAAGATAGAGCTTGCACAGCGAATACGTTTATGTAATTTTTTACATAAACTTATTCGTTTACCGTCATCTTGGATCGTTTTTCCGATCAAAGGCCCCCAATGAGATTTTCGCATGGAGCCCCAATTTCTAGATACGCCACTCACTGCGAGTACCATATTTAGATATATTAATAGCCGATCTGATTTTAATTACGCGCAATTTTATAACAATTGACCCAATCTATTCTTAGTCTCCTGGTTTTAGTTTTTGTGAAGTCATCGGAGACTTAAAATAATATGAATAGCCACTTGACTTTAAACTATTATCGCTATATTATTCAAAACTTATTCATTGATTTGAAATATCTGACCGTATGTACTTCCCTTCATCTAAACGGCAATCTACAAGATCATTTCAAGAGATAGACACTTTATGCGCATTTAAATCTTCTAAAGTATAGTAATTGATACAGAAAAGGAAGAAGCTAGGGAAATTCAAATGAATATGAAATTGAAACGATAATAGACAATGTTGTCTAGCAATTATATAATTTTTAATAACAACTCAGAAGTCAGCATACAACCCGGATTGCAGGCGTGTAGTTAAATTGCTACAGTTTTAATGGCACCACTCAGATTCCCAAACTTTTGGACACAACTTCAAAAGGACGAAATTGTTCCATAACATGGCACTTGCTATAAATTATTTGCATAGTTATTCTGTTAACCATCCAATGCCCAACAAATGACAATCCCGTCCTCTTTCATTTAAATTTTCACCATCGAAACGCATATGGCGCACATAACTGGTTTCAAATATAGACATTCCTATGGGAAGGATGTCTCTTTGAATTGCAATAAACGTATAGGACAAAATATGAAGTTATTGTTTCCTGCCTTCCGATTAAGCACCTGTGATACTCGTATTTCCCATTTTCAATTATTCCGAGTATTAAACTTTAAAGAAATACCGACATACAAAATGTTTTTGAGTACATTTTATTGATACTCTCCAAAAAGCAATACGTAAATAGAGGTAAAAAGTGGGAAACATTGTAAAATTTTACATGAAAATTAAATCAATATGAAATATTTAATATATTCAACAACACGCGGAGAGAAAAATCATTGGTTAATTCCACTACGTTTTCTGATTCACCAACAATACATTGAATATGGTGAAATTAACTACGAACATGATTAAATCAACTATGCAGCCTGATTGTATCAACTAACGACTCATTGTTGACTACGGAAGAGACCACGAAAGTTTTTCGATTTTAACACCAACGTGGTTGATTTAAATCGGGAATTGTGATACATTGATCAAGATCGTGTGACATGTTTCAGACCCCTCGATAAACGGCAAATTTTCCGGCAAATTGAATTAAACACGAACTAAGTTGACCCAAGGTTTGTAGTTGGTTTTACCAATAAATTTTTCTTCGTGCATGACAGAAATCAAACTAAATTCTATATCATCTAACCAGGAATCAGAAACGTTATTGTAGCGTGAAGTTCCAATATCAGTGATCACCAACCCCAAGAACCCCCGAGCGACACTTCTCGGCCTTCTAACTGGCAATCTTCATGACAAAAATCTACATTATTGTACATTTTTATCTGATTTTCGGTTTCGATACAATGTGTAACGAAATAAAAACGTTATAACGTAAAGAAATTTTTTATCGTTACAAAACGAAATAATGTAACGAAACAAAATTTGAATTTTGTTACATAACGAAATGTATAACGTTACGATTGTTTTTTTTTTCGTTTGTCATCCCTGCATCGAACAGATATCTTGTAAGTCTAACGACTTGTTTAGACTCATGCCTAGAAATGTTATTCAGATAAATTGAAATTATCTCCATGTTTTTGCACAAATCCTGCAAAGGACTTTCATTTCCTGTAATAAAATTGAATTCCGCCACTTGCTTCGAAATCTTGTAATAATTTTATTTAAATCATTAGGCAAGTCTACACAGTTTACGAAAAACGTAAATGAAAAGAAAATTCAATTCAACTACAAATTGCGCTTCAGCTAAATGTCGTCGAAAATAAAATCCAAATACACAGAAATATTTATTAAAGAACTTGTGTTTTCTTTAAAATGGTTAAACTGAGAAAAAGTTTTAGTTTAAGCATTTTTATGAAAAAGTTTTACAAATTCATATCTTCATATCTTGCCGTACTATTTGTATTCGATTTGGAAAATTTTTTCTTGTGATTATCAAAATCCAAACCAATCTGTAAACTTTTATGTTTTCATTTTGCTTCTTGAAAGTACAAAAGTTATCAAAGAAATATCCATAGTAAGAGACATTTTTCGCATTTATTAAATTTAAAAAATTGAGTAAAAAAGGAAATTTCCATATTCCCGTTATAATAACATTCCTGCGAATTCAGCGAAATGCAATTGGAACTTTTCGCACATCTTTAGTAACAGAAACTTCTAGGAAAGTACTTTTATTTTGCCTTATTATTCTTTGTAGCTACGGCAATTTGCTTCTAAATGCTCTGACTGCAATCCAATCAGACAAAAAAAAATATTGCTAGCAGTGTGACTAGGAATCCCCCTCCCCCTTCTCCCCTCGAAAACGTCTCATTGGTGTTTTGTAAGGGAAAATTATTTCACTCGCAGTGCCAATAATGGCCATTCATGCTAAGATGATACTATTTTACTTCTTTTATACGAACAAATCCACAATAAAATGTGCCGCAGGAGAATTTTTTTAATTTTTTGAAAAATATGCAATGAGTAGCAAATTTTATCGTTTACATTTTCTGAGTTGTTACAATTTCTACAGTTTCTCATAATTTTTAGAACATAAAATTTTCTACATTTTTCGCTTTTTACGTATCTCTAACGGTACTCAACACATTTCAAAAGTATTCAGTTTTTTGAAAATTTCCCGGAAACTACGTATTTGACAGAAATTGAATATAACCAAATTCAAAAAAAGTAAATTTTCCTGCATTTTTCCTTTAACGGTTTTTACATTTTTTAACCATTTTCAAGACATTTGGAAAAAAAATCATTTTTTACATATTTTTTACGAAACTAAATATTGCAGAGGTAAGTTGTGTGTTGATCACAACTAATATTTTACTTTAACAGTTTGACAGTTATTTCATAATCAATTTAGCATCTCGCAATCCTATAACACGGTCTCCTACAACACGGTTTCGTTCTAAAGCCTAATTCAGACTAAAGCTCAATTCAGACTAACGATTGCGATTTCGATTGAAGGTTCTCGTCCGATGAGATCAAAGCTTTAAACGATATAGAAATGAAAGCTTTGATCTCATTGGTCGAGAAGCTCCAATCGTAATCGCAATGGCAATCGCCATCGTTAGTCGGAATTGGGCTTTAGTCTGAATTAGGCTTTAGAACGAAACCGTGTGGTACGAGACTATAGAACCGTTACCTGTACAGCGAAAAACCTACACCATTTCTCATATTTAATTATAAAAAAAACATTTTATTACATTTTGATTAAAAAGTACTTACATTGTACGATTTATACTCAAAATTTAATCCCTCAACCTTCATACTAAATCCCGTATTTATAAAAGCGAAATGAAAAAGGACATGGATATAAATATTTTCCAATAGCTAAACTTGAACCATTTAAATTGGTAATACATAACAACATGATCCTGAAATCACAATAAAAATACACATAGGCACGAGTTGATGGCGTTTGTTAAGATTGGTTGGTATAGAAGCGATTTACATTAAGGACAACTGTTATTGCTTTTGCCGGATTGGTTCCACCCACAGTATATCATTTATATTCAAATGGATTTTGCATACATATCGCAAAGTCCTATTACAGTGATTATGTCCCTAAAAAGTTAATGATGCCAGGCAGATTCCTTTCGAACACATAAACAAGACTCCGAGGAACTTAATCTAAATATGTTCGAAATTTACAAAGCTCCCTGAATCAACTCATTCTGATATCCTTATAAATGATGGTATCGTTTTTGTTTTATTGGACCATATTTAAGACTACACAATCGTAAATTTCAGTTTAGAGATTAAGGAAAAACCATTAATAACATCAAACTCGAAAACTCTCAGAACATCTCAATATTAACACGTTAAGAGTTTTTTATTTTATAATTTCGACTACAGGCACTCAATTCAAATGTGTTGACAATATGCAAAGAAAGGACATCTTTCGAACATCTATAAAAACAAAATTGAGTTTAAAAAAAATCAAGAAAAAATTATTGTTTGATCGGTTTATTATCGTAGACAATTTTAAACCGGCGACATGGTTGATTTTGACTATCCAAGGGCAATTGTGATAGTATATTGAACCCAACGACTAAAACATTCGATCCTTTTCAAATTCCAATGGCAATTTCCTTTTTCAAATTTCAATGGCAGTTTAGGCATGTGGAGATATTACCCGCCGTCAACAAAAAAACTAGAAACAAAAATGACAATATCGCTACGTGGGAAAATTTAATTGGTAATTGCCATTTAACAATATTCTGTTCGTCGTGTCCTCCGATAAAGCTCTAAAAGCCAAAAAGCCTTTTTAATAGGCGCCTTTTATCCCTTAAAATGGAGTGCGTCAATTCATTCAAAGGATTCTATAAAATTAGTCAATTATATTGGCCCGCTCCGAACAAAAGTTTTTGGGATGGAGAGGAATTCCAGATTCAAATTAGTTTACATGCAATATCGAAACTGGTTCAATATCGAACCCTTTTTAGACCCTAATTTTGACACAGCCGACAGTTAAATAAAATTCCAGGTAATTTAATTAGACATGATTGAGATCCACGATGATGCTGAAATAAGCGCAATAAATTTTAAGCATCTTTCCATCATGATATACATTTCGATACAATTTTTACCCTATTTAGCGTTCCACGCTCAATTTAGACACTCCAGAAATGCTTCTCAACATAACTCCGTCAGCATAAAAATTTATCTTACAGCTAAAATGTATGATTTCGAGTTTTGAAAATTTAACTCGAAGGTATATGTGATCTATGAACACAATTAGGATGGAAAATTTGTGATTTTGCTGAACCTTTATTTTGACAAATATTTACATAAAGTTTTAATATTGGTAGAAAAATTCAAAACCCTACATTCATTCATCAGGGAAAGAATTTCTGTTTCCTAAATTTCTTTTCAACTTTCTTCGACTCGATTTCATTGATTATTTTATTTGATTTTTTCCATTTAATTTTCCTTCGTTTGCAGCGAAAAAACAGTTGAAGTGAAAAAAATCATGAAAGTTTCACTGAGAAAACTGAACTCAAATAACTCAAAATTCAAATAAAATATACTTATTTTTATAGCAAATACTTCACAATTAGTTTAATAGCAAGACATCTTTAATTATATCAAACTATTGCTGAAATTTATTCGATGTTTAAAATTCTTGAAATAGGGGACCACGGTACCAAATGGGCTACCCTTTTATATCTTCCTGGTAAAGCCATTGTAGAGTTAGCTCCTTATGATGTATGGAGTATCCCTAGTTTCCTCCTCATAATATTATATCAAATGTCCTTTTTTAAGGATTCGAACTTCATAAAAGGTAGCTTTCAGTTAGCCTCCGGCTGCATTTAAATCGGTTGACCTCAATTGAGAAAAATGTAGAAAATTTTTACTTTTTCAGCTTCCAAATTTTTTTATCACTTAACATACGTTTTCATAAATTAAAATTTTCGCCACCATCAAAAATTTGTTAAAAATTACGACTGAATTAATTTGAACAAGGATGAAAAATGTTTACGGAACATTTTAAGGTTTTCTTGAAATAAACATTTGAAGATAAATTTTGTCTGGAAATATTGATTTTGCAGACACGTTACACGTACCTAACATTGGATTAAAACAGATAAAAACTCAGTATGTTGAAAACCCGCGCTTACATTATCAGAGTCGGTGTGAACCAAAGTGTAAAAATTTTTCGCACGTGTGACCATAATCGCATCAGTCTGGTTCGCCTGTCGCCACATCCATTTAAGGGTCTCACGTGAATTTTATCAAGATTATTTCATGTAACTAACTACAAAACTTAGTACATTAACAAGACTGGAATTACTTGTGTGAGATGAAACAAAATTTGTGATGCGTTCTCATCTACACATATACTACGTGAAATTGAAAATGAATTTAAAAAGATTTTTTTTAACCTAGTCAAGGTTAAGGCAATAGCAGGACGACCTACCCCACCTGTTTATATGGTGTAAATGGGTGAGTTGTATTATTCCGTGGCAGAGTTACGCAAGCATGAAGAATTATGCTCAACGTAAAATCCAAAAAAAAACTTTTACTGGCATGGAAGAAATTCTGATAAGAATTCAAAAAAAAACATTGTTTTGCCAGCACGTCCGATGATTGTAACGGAACAAAATGTCATTTGTCATGTTTCATTGATTTTGAATCCCTTTGTATTATACAGCCCATAACCTATCTCTATATCATGCGAGCACACTCTTCAGAATCCCAATCAAAACTTAATAATATATACGCCGCATACGCGTATAAAATATTTGCATATAACATATTTATGCATGTTTTTTGTCCAAATGGCTGGGAATCTCTTTAACACGGAGCTAATGCTAGATTCAAAACTGCGGAACCCGAGTGAGTATATTTTTTCAAGGATGAAATAGACGAAGAAAAGATCAAGCACCACAAAAAAGGTAAGCCCCTGTGGATATCAATTCATTGAAGCGACAACTCCATTTCCCTTTTTTTGCATTTAAATCTATATTCGCATATTTTCAAACCTATACATAGAACACTAAATTGTGTTGTATGAAAAATAATGTCACAATTTTAACAGAAAGATGAACAGACCGACGGACAGACAGACGGACAGACAGACGGACAGACAGACGGACAGTCAGGCGGACAGACAGACGGACAGACGGACAGACAGACGGACAGACAGACGGACAGACAGACGGACAGACAGACGGACAGACAGACGGACAGACGGACAGACAGACGGACAGACAGACGGACAGACAGACGGACAGACAGACGGACAGACAGACGGACAGACAGACGGACAGAAAGACGGACAGACAGACGGACAGACAGACGGACAGACAGACGGACAGACAGACGGACAGACAGACGGACAGACAGACGGACAGCAGGCGGACATACAGACGGACAGACAGACGGACAGACAGATGGACAGACAGACGGACAGATAGACGGACAGACAGACGGACAGACAGACGGACAGACAGACGGACAGACAGACGGACGGACAGACGGACAGACGGACAGACGGACAGACGGACAGACGGACAGACGGACAGACGGACAGACGGACAGACAGACAGACGGACAGACAGACAGACGGCCAGACGGACAGACGGACGGACAAATGGACGGACAGACAGACGGACAGACATGCGGTCAGACGGACCGACAGACAGACGGACATACGGAAATCAAAATCTTTTATCATCGCAAACACCCTGGTGTAAGTCATTTTTGTGTGCGACGATTGGTTCTATGCGATACACACACACTGTATACTAAATCTACTATACTTCCATATGATTCTCATATAGAGTATAAAAATGAATAAAATTGAATTCATTCGTGAAAAAAATATATATTTATTAGATTATTTTGTGGTTTGCTGAGGTACCAACATTGATTTCAGCTTCCTTAAAAGCGTCTCCTTTCAGTTACAAATGTTATTCAAACCACACTCAAAAGAATAAGAAAATCGATTGAACTTGACTCCTTGGAAAAATATTATTCATACATATGTGTATGGATCGAGATAAATATCTAGGACGAAAGAATGGAAGAACAATTTCCTTTACACAAGAGTATTTCCAAGCGAATTCTCGTCGAGATGGCAGCAAATGTCTAAAAGATTTATTAACATTGTTAAAGAATTCTTCAAGAAATATTAATCGATACATATAGATTTTTGTATTGTATGTACATTTAACAAAAATCAACTAATTTTTAGCATTTTTGCATACTCGTAAATTGAACACACCGTCAGCAATATTTTACTGACGAACAAAAGTTCGTTTTATATTTTTCGATAAATGAATTTCCTTTTGTCAGGCGATGAATGAAAACTCTTTTTGCACAAATAAAATTATTTATTTTGATTATAATAGAAGTAAATCGGAAAATATTTATTTTCTGATGGAAAGTAAAAGATTGGGTTGTGTAATCGAAGAAGGTCTTGGTATGAAGGTGGGGTTTAAGGTTTTATGAACAGAAAGAACGTTTAGCAAAATTCTAGTCCGCAGATTTTCCAATAAAGCGATAAGCCGACGTCCATAAAATGCGACACACACTAATTTTGCAACTCCTCCCTCACCGCCATTCAGTGTGCTTTTTCCGGATAATTTGTATGAGTATAATATCATGAGTATTTTATATACAGCCAATAAAAAAGTTTCCGATTTTTTGAGATTTTTTCAAAATTTTTTTTTCCAACAATTTGTAACTAGCAAATGCTTGTGAAAATTGGCCGATTCCGACTCCAAATCTCAAAGGAAGAAAGTTGTTCCGACTCGGAATCCGACTTCACAACCCTGAAAAAAACTAGAAAAAAAATCCTTAGAATAAAGATATTTTTAGGTAGAAATAAATTAAACCGAAAGACTTTTTTAAACAAATTGGAAAAAAAACATCTTTTTGTTAACAAAATATTTTCAAGATAACCTAATTGTGAGCACAAAGGCAGCAATATTTTGATGATCAAATATAACTCAATAAAAATAATTTGCGCTTTTATAACCAAACTTTAAAATGTGCCTCGTGAGAAACATCATGGAAATAGTAGAAACCCCAGATAAATTACTATAGTACCAGTATATAAAAAACACATACTAGAAACTTTTCCTCGGAACATATGTCGCTGTTGGTTATATTTTTAGCCTATATATCCAGAGAAACTTTTCGATTTAGGGTGAATACTGAAACTTTTATTGCCTCACCAGGCGAGGCCATCGAGGAGTTTGTGTTGAAGGGTTGGGGCTACAAAAACATCCCCCCTGACAGAGAAACGCTATAAACGAAAAATTGGTAAATAAAAACTCTTTGTGTGACCAGAATAGAACGATATCCGGCCCATAAAAAAATGTAACGGCTTCAAATTAAATAAGCGGTCCATCATTGATGCTAACACTCGTATATGCCGTCAAAAAGGCTTTACTAGCATAGATTTTTTTTACTAGAACTGGAAATTTTGATAGTCGGAAAAACAACCGTGTCGAATTAGGTTAATGGGAAATTATGCGTTGCCGTATTCATGGCCCAATAAAGATTTAAGGATTTCTTGCTACTACTTAAATGGAGATTTTGCTGACCAACACTTTTTTATTGACATGTATATATATCTAGAATTCAAATTTGTACCATTTTTCACTGCTAAGATAATTTATTTTCAAGTAACAAATGATACCGAAATTCTTAAAAAATTAAGCACTTTTTGAAAGCTTTGCCTCCGCATCTGTCTGTCTGTTTGTTTGCCTGGGTCAACACCGATTGACTTGAAATTTCGCCGACATACGTAGGTCCGATGACAATACAATATTTTCAATACTCCGTCCTTGCAAGGAAAAGGGTAGGTCCTGTAAGGATAACGTGATTATCTTTTTCCTTGAAATTTGCGGAAAAGACTCATTTTGGGGTTTTTTCGGTCGCTGAATTCGATTCTGGCATTAAGAAGTCTGTAAGGATACCGACAGGGTTTACTAGGATAATCCTTTTCCTCAAGTTTTCCGGAAAAAATCTCATCTGGAGGTTCTTGAGATCTCTGGATTCGATTCTGGAGTCAAAAAGTCCGTAAGAATAACCCAAAAGCAAGGATATATAATAAATAGTACCAGGAAGACCAAGCCATGCTCGGCGACCTCAAAATTCCACTTTTGCTGATTTTTGGGGAAAACCTAAATTCACATTATCTTTACAGAGCTTTTCCAAAGTTTTTAAATTCCCGAACTAGAAAGCTAGAACTAAAACTAACGCGCGATAACAAAATTTCATAGAAATCGGTTGAGTGGTTATTGAGTAATCGCTGTCACCGATTTTTGAAACGTTGTTTTAAGACACTAGGTGAGGGCTATCGAGGGGAGGGCAAAGTCGGGTTTGTAGTGGGAAAATCGATAGCCCTTAGCCCCCTTAATAATACTGTAAAGTTTCATTAAGATCGGACCACCCAATTCGAAGATACCAGGCAAGGGCTATCGAGGGGAAGGAAAAATCAGGTTTGTAGTGGAAAAACTGAAAGCCCTTAGCCCCCTTAGTGATACTGTAAAGTTTCATTAAGATCGGACCACCCAGTTCCAAGATAACAGGTGAGGGGTATCGAGGGGAATTTTCTCAGAGGTGAGACCTATCTAAATCGATTGCTTGTCCCCGAAAATCCCTAACCCCCAAGTTTCGTGAAAATCGTTAGGCGGGGTTTGGAGATCGTTTGTGCAGACAGACAGACAGACATTCCTCGTATTATATTATAGGATTTATCTCGCTTTTATTTCTGATACACAGTGACAAGAAATAATTGTGTCCTCTGTAGTGCATTTTTTTAAACAAATGCTTTTTTAATATTTTTTTAAAATATTTTTTAAAAGAAGATTTTTACTATTTTACTCAAATAGGATTTCCCTGAGAATCTACTTTAGCAAGTAAATGATTTTTCAAGGAATCTTTTTGATAATGTGATTTTTTTTTTAAATTTCACCAAGTTTCGAAGCTTAACTCAGATCAAAATCTTCACAAGAAGTTGTGCGAGTTAAGAAATGGGTTTTCACCCATCACTGTTGTCAGCATAGTTACGAAAGTGTCATTTGATGTCCCTCAAATTTACTTTTAGTTCAATCACTGAAAAATCCTTTTATAAAACTTTAAATCCAATATATTCATTCAGGTTAACTAATCTCTAACCCATCGTCCGTAGGGAATTTGTTCAGTTGATCTGTTCGATTTCGGTTTAGTTCTGTTTACAGACAACATTAAATTTTCCTAGAAAATTGCGAAAATGTGTACATACTATTGGCTAAGTGAGATGAAAATCTGATAGAGGTTATGTTTATCTTGTTTAGTGTCTCGACGTTACTGCACTTTCCGAACGAAACAGAAGTACATAGAATGCAAGTAGTCCAGTTCAGTCAAACAAATCCCTTGTGAATACCACTCTGCCAACATATATAAGTTTCTTATCTACTTAAATGTTGTTTGTGTATAACAATTGGACAAGGAAACGTTTTCTTTAATATGAGAAACCTCAAATACGAGATTATCCCACGTTCATAGTTATCTGTGATGGAATGAAGTGAGAGACCAAACATAAAAACGAGACTCTATGATCCATTCTGTAAAAAAGGGACAATGATAAAATACCCAACATATTTGAGTTAAAATTTTTTTCCATTTTTTTCTATAGAAGGAAAGTTATGTATTCATGTCGGAGACCGGCTCGAGAACGGTTGCAGATAGAAACTTTCTGATCAGTACGAAATCCGATTTTGGGAAAATTATCAAGATGTCCGTGCAGCTGCCTATCGGTCTAGAAAAATGAAAGCTTTGATCTCATTGGTCGAGAAGCTTCAATTGTAATCGCAATCGTTAGTCTGATTTGGACTTAACACTGAATTTACTAAGTTTTAACACGTTCACTGCCAGCTACGAGTATACTCGTAATTGGCGTCTAGGCAGGGACGCCAACTGTGGATATACTCGTAGTTGGCTTGTGATTCTGATGTTTGTTGGCAAATCTGTTTACACAACAAAATCGATTTGGCAGTGAAAGTGTTAAAAATGATATGCGAAAATATTTGGTATTAGCCAGCCTTAAGGTATATTTTTGCAAATCAAAAAAATATACTTGGAGCTTTGCCATATTATAATTACTTCATTCTCAGGTGACACTGGGCGCGTTTTTAGTAAATAGGCGGTTTTTCCATATAGCGCCGCTATAAACATAACTTGAAAAATCGACAGTCCACGTAATATAGACTTTCTAGTTTAGTACTGTAGTTAACTCGGTCTAAATGCGCCCACTTAAAATTATCATTTTACGCATTGCCACTCATGAAAATTATCACTTTAAATTCTGGCCCAATTGACTATTATTTGTCACCTTACGCGATTCCACTCCTATCACAATATACCCACTCACAAATTCACTATAGAGGGTATGGATTTGATGTTATGAGGACATGTGAAATTTTCCTGACATCCAGTCATCTGACACAGACACCATCAATCATATACTGGAAAGGTATAGTGTGAGTGAAAGTTGTAAAGAACTAAAATCCCCTTTAATACAATACAAGCAAGACTTCTAATACAAAATCAACCTCTCCAAGGACTACGTTATTTAAAACGAAACGAAATGTCATAAGAGAAACGTCTACACGATACTTGTAGCATCTACCAATTCTTAGATCCCATATATAGATCAAATGCTTGGATAAACGAAACATGAAAAATTCAACAGAATGTTTTCCAGCTACTTAAGAATGCTGTACAGAGAGTAAACTAAATTCTAACAAGTATCTACATTTCTACTTACTTCAATTCATCCACTCAGGTGTATACTCAGTTCACCTGTCTTTGCAATAGTGACGTTCCTTATACCAACTCCATAAATTCAACCGTACAGGTGATCAAAAATTCAAAAAAATCGCGTACGTACATTTGGTGAGAGGCAACAATAAAATTTGATTGATTTCTTGTGTGGATTCTGTGTCAAGGAGCCAATGCAGCTTCGAGTTATTTCGCTTAGAAATACACTTAAAGTGGCAAGGAGTATTTGAGACATATTCGTGCTTGGTTGCATTTTCAAATAGATTGGTTTTAGGAATTTTCCATGCCTCAAATAACAGTTCGTCAAGTGCAGAAGTGCAATAATCCAATATTATGTATTTTCAGGTGTCAATTCGGGTGTCTACCACTTTTTACTATCGTCACAAATTTTTTTTCCCCGAAAGTTTTCCATGGCACTTTATGCAATTCAACTTTTGATCACGTATTGCACGTTGATAAGTGCAGTCAACCTCTTTTAGTTCCTAAACTTGTTAAAAGTTTTCTTTGAAACTGAAACAACGTCGAATGGAATTAATTTTAATTTTTTTTTTCTTTGACCATAAATTGGAGACATTCAACAATACGTATGTCTTGTTATTTCCCAATGTGTTAGTTTTCAATTGAAAGAATCGTAGAAAATAAAACTCGAGCATCATATGCTCGAATAAACAATAAAATAAAAAAAAAAACTTATTTAATCTTCTGTCTGTCTCTAATCAAAAATCACGTTTGCTGTCTCTTGGGGTCAGATTGGCCCCTGCATTAATATGCAGAAAGCGAATAAAAAAGGGAAAATCCCCGAAAGTGATTTAATTAAATCTGGTCCTGGATTGACCAAAAAAAAAGTATTTTAATCATATTTTTAATCACATAAAAGTAAATGTACCAAATTTCAAGTCAATCGGATATACGAAAGTTGGTCAAAACTAGGTTACAAGATTTGAACCCAACAAACTTACAAATCAAAATAAATAAATGCTTGTAATAAAAACAGCTTTATAATATGGTGAATTCGAATTTTCAATTTCAGGCTTTTCGGAGACCCTCGTCTCGAAAAAAAAATTTCGACACGTTTCGTGCAAAGTGTAGTTCCGTCACCGTCATCGAAATGGGGACCCCGTCCCCACACCTCACCTAAAAGTGCAACATCATCATACTAATATATAAAAAAATTTAAAAAAAATTTTTAAAAAAAAGCTTTTATTAAAAAAGAATGCACTAAAAAGAAAAAAATAATTTTCTGGACGCTGTGTATCACAAATATAAAAGCTTTTTAAAAGCGAGATAAATTTTTATTTTATTGTTTTATGCTTTATCTCGCTTTTTAAAAGCTTTTATATTTGTGATACACAGCGTCCAGAAAATTATTTTTTTCTTTTTAGTGCATTCTTTTTTAATAAAAGCTTTTTTTTAAATTTTTTTTTTTAATTTTTTTTATTTTGTTCTTTTTAGTCTTCGAATATATATCCTTACATTTGAGATGTCCTTACAGGCTTTTTAACTTGAGAATCGTATTCAGCGAACCCCAAAACCCGCAGAATATATTTTTTCCCGGAACAATTGAGAAAAAGGATAATCACGTTATCCTTACAGGACCTTCCGTTATCCTTACTGACTTTTTAATGACAGATTCGGGTTCAGCGACCCCAAAAACCCCCAGAATAGATTTTTTTCCGGAAAATTTGGAGAAAAGGATAATCACGTTATCCTTACAGGACCTTCCGTTATCTTTACAGACTTTTTAATGACAGATTCGGATTCAGCGACCCCAAAAACCCCCCGAATAGATTTTTTCCGGAAAATTTGGAGAAAAGGATAATCACGTTATCCTTACAGGACCTTCCGTTATCTTTACAGACTTTTTAATGGCAGATTCGGATTCAGCGACCCCAAAAACCCCCAGAATAGATTTTTTTCCGGAAAATTTGGAGAAAAGGATAATCACGTTATCCTTACAGGACCTTCCGTTATCCTTACAAGGACTAAGTAGTGAAAATATTGTATTGTCATCGGACTTATATAAGTGTGCAAAATTTCAAGTCAATCGGACAAGTGGAAGTGGGTCAAAATTGGGTTGCAAGATTTGATCTGACAGACAAACAGACAAACAGACAGACACGAAGGCAAGCTAAATAAAAGCTTTTAAAAATGAGTTGGTTTCTGTCTGCCTGTCTGTCTGTTCCTCTTTCACGCAAAAACGGCTGAACCGATTGGCATGAGTGTCTGTGGTGGTTCTGGTTCCAACATAGGCATACGGAAAAGAAGCGCAAGGGGTGGGGGGAGTAAGGGGAGGGGGTAAAGTGATTTCGAAACTTAGTTTTTGCGCTATGTTACTCTTTCGCGGTGAAACTACTGAACCGATTGCCCTGAAATTTGGCATAGATGTTCGTCGGGGGTCCAACCCCAACATAGACCCATTAAAAAGTTTTTAAGTTCTTTCCGGTTTTCTTCGTATTCTAAAACTTAGACAAAAAGCTTAACCCGGCAACGACGGGTATGCAAGCTAGTATTTAATATTTTATGAACAACCGCTTATTGAGAAATTACTCTAAAAAACTCATGTGCTTTTCACATAAAATTATATTGCTGAAGAATTTTGATTTAAAAATTCTTTAACAAATTTAAATTTTTCGTATGCAAATTCAAAACAGAATAAAGTTTCCTGCAAACGTAATACGAAGAATTTAATTCGTTATACGAATCCAAGTTTTTAAAATAAATAGAATTGTGAAAAATATGACAAAACTTGACAATATTATGACTAAAACAAGTTTCAAGTAATTAGAGTTTTTAAAGTCAAACAGTCATGAAGGCAAAACTAATTTTCTACTAAATGAATTCCCAACTTGATAATTTTCGCTGGAAATGAAATTCTTTACGATGTTTTGTCACTAAAAATCCGGATCTTCATCGTATCAGATTGGGAGTTCAGGTTGGGAGTTCCATCTAAACCAGGATGAAAAACTTTTTAATAATTTCTCGGAAATATGCATATGGAAAGCGTATGTATTTTGCATCTTAAGTTAATTTCCATAAAAACAGACATAAAGTCAAGCTAAACAGCCGGAAAGTTTTCATAGTCACACTTTGATTTCAGAACATTTGTTTTGAAACAAGAAAGTAATCCGATTTTATGTGTTTAGTTTAAATCGTTGTTTTGTTCAGAATAATGTAAGTATTTCAGAACAAATTAAACAATTAGCACTGAAACTTGTCGTTAATTAACATCGGAAAAAATCTATTGAAGATACTTGAAAGCTTGTACCAGCAATTTCTCGAGCATTACTCAAAAAAAAAGATGTAAAATAACAGACAAAAAATTGCTTACCTAATCAATACTCTGGCATTGGTAAATGGGAATTGAAACGGATTCGAAACCCAGTGAGTGAATGGATGAACTCCTTTTATATTCTTGGAATCCATTTCGTACTTACTATGTATATTTCTGGGATTCTATCTATCGAAATTAAAATGGATAAAAGAATCTATGATGATGGCCATGAATGCAAGAGCATTAGTTGGGATACGAAAGACTGAATTGCGGGTAATGTGAAGTCGTAGTGGTGTGAAAATGTGATAAAACTAAATTGCAGAATCTTGCACCAATTCTCTTATGCAACGATGCTTCTATTCATACAATTTTCTGCGGTAAAAGACGGATTGATTCTTTTTATTGATGATAGAAGACACGAACGCTGAAAATGATGAAAAAAAAATGTGAAAAGGATGTGAATTTTGTCGCCTGTGTTCTTTAGATGTGACATTAAGAACCCGGATTTAAAGAAATCCCAAAGGGTTGTGCATTTTTCACAACCCTTTTTGTCAAGTGTGTCAATATAATACGTATATACAGTGAAACCTCCATGTGGAGGAGAGGAAACCTCTATTCTCTATACATGGGAATTCTCTATTCTCTATACCCCGAAATCTCATGCTCCTTTCTCGTATTTATGGGAAAAAGCGACATAATTAACGGAATGAGTCCTATAATCATAGCAGTCCTTCTCCAACAAAAATGGATTTTTTTTTAATAAAAATTTTGTCTATCCTCATATAGAGTATTTGACGATTTGCCTTTAGCAGTTGCAAATGTGCCGATATTTTAACTCGAATCAAAAGATTTAAATACATTACAAATAAATTACAATAAATTAATAAATAACACAGTATTTTACACCTGGATATAACACCTTTACTCAATTTGAATCACACATCGACATGCATCATTATATGAAAGTGAGAGGTGTATTAAGTCCAGCCCAGATGTTGATAATCGCTTTTATAATTTTCACTTGCTTGATTCGTTTTCCTGCACATATGAAGCTTGATAATACAAGCGACGATGACATCAAACACGATAACAATCGCTTACGTGGAATTTTCCCTTCCATATCAACAGAATTCATAATCGGAATACCAAACATTTGCATGTCCTTGGATCATCCCTACAAATATCCTGGTTCTGATTCTGATTCGGATCCTTTAGATGCAGTTAAAATAGAATATGTTGACAAGTTCTGCAACAGCTTGGTATTTGACCCTATCGGAAACAACCCCACAATGAATATATTTCGTATCAATGCATTGCAAAGCCACATATGCACATGCACAGTACTAGGTATCCTTGAAACTACCAAGTTGAATGTGTACTTTACATTTTACTAGTGAAACTCTCCATAATATCAAATTCCATGCGATACCACAATTTTTATTTTCATACCAACCAACGTCACGGGGTTTCTCCTTTTCATGTCTGAGATTTATTATTGTCCCAACTCAAAAACTGTAGAAAAACGAAATGGTCTTTTATATGGCAGGATGTTCTTTAGGTATCCTGGAAGGACTTCTTTCTGCTGTGTTGTTTTTGTTATCATTTTCATTGTGGTTTTCAACTATGCCAATGATGTCTTTGCATTTCTCTACATTTAAGTGGATAAAAGGAATATCCATGATTCCGAATCTGATAGAATTTTAAAAGACGATTTTCTTTTTAAAAGACAGCCCAGATCCATCCTGAGATTATTCTGTCGTATTGTCCTTTCAAGGATTAACTTTGATAGGCAAAACGGACACATCTTGATTCAATTTTTGAGGTCTATGAAGATTTCTTACAATATTCTATTTTATTTCCCTACCATTTATTTTTTTCAAGTATTTTTCTTATTAAACAGGGACATCTTCGTCATTCTTTATCTTTCTGATTTCGAATAAGAAATACATTACTGCTTCATAGAACAGCTTAAAAAAACCAAAAATTTAATTTTTTAAATTTTTTCCAAGAAGTTTTTCGTATAGATTTTTCTTCTGCACGTTTAACACGATTTTTATACTGCATATGATATATATACTCTACTAGCTTGCATTCCCGTCGTTGCCGGGTTAAGTTTTTTCAATTTTTTTTTTTTTATGGTCTATGTTGGAGCTAAACTTCAGGCCAATCGACTCGGTAGTTTCCCCGCGAAGGGTAACATAAAGGAAGAGCTCAGTTTCGAGATCGCTTTACCCCCTCCACTTACTCCCCCCACCGCTCGGGCTACTTTTTAATAGGTCTATGTTGGGGATGGACCCCGACGAACATCTATGCCAAATTTCAGGAAAATCGGTTCAGTAATATCCCCGCGAAAGGGTAACATAGCGCAAAAACTAAGTTTCGAAATCACTTTACCCCCTCCCCTTACTCCCCCACCCCTCGCACTACTTTTCCGTATGTCTATGTTGGAACCAGAACTACCACAGACACTCATGTCAAATTTCTAGTCAATCGGTTCAGCCGTTTTTGCGTGAAAGAGGAACAGACAGACAGACAGACACCAACTCATTTTTATATATTAGTATGATAATAATAATTAGTAATTAGTATGATATGATATGATATGATGATATGAGGAGTGTATTAGATTTAGTATGCCGTTTGTAACGTATCGAACCAATCACCAGGGTTAGGGATGACAAAAGATTTTGATTTTCGCATGTCCGTCCGTCTGTCCGTCCATCTGTCCATCCGTGAGCTACATAACTTTCGAAAGGATTGACCTAGAAACTTGAAAATTTGTATCGTTGCGTTTCTCGTAAATGGCTAAGCTAAGTTCTTAAGCGGGTAAAATCGGACCATTCCTTCCCTCTGCCCCATACAAACGAAACGGTTTCTAGCAATTTTCTCAAAAACGGTGAGTCATATTGAAAAATTGTTAAAGGTAAAATGTGCTTATAATAGGATTTTACATAACTCTTCCCCACCTCAAAATCCAATCGGACCAATGAGCGCGCAGGTTTGCCATATAAATGGAAAACTTTTTTCCTGTTTTCTCGAGAACAGTGCGACGTATCAAAAAATTTATAAAGATAAAATGTATTTATAATATGATTTTACATAACAGTTCCATACATCAAAAACGAATCGGACCACTCCTTTCCCCTCTTCTATACAAATGGATTTATTTAAATAAACATTTTGTCTGTCATCATATAGAGTATTTGACAATTGGCCCCTGGTAATTGTAGCTTTTCTTATGGTTTTTATTTGTATTAATTTTTTGCCTTTTCTACATCCATTCAATTTATTACAAATTAAAATAATAGATTCGTACCGAATTTTATTATATTAATGGAAATCGGCAAATAATATTTGAAAATCCTGCTGTTACAGTGATAATTTTTAATTATTGTTTTCACAACGATAAAAATTGAAAATTATGGAATAAAACTCGTCATGAAATAGATTACAATATTTAAATTCGAAATTGAGTTCGCAGATTCCACATTTTCAACATTTTCAACATCCCGAAGGTCACATCCACGAAAACACCAAATGAAAATAAAATTTTAAATGTTTGTTCATGGCGTTGAATTTGAATTTTTATCCCATTTGAGTAAATAAACACATAAATTCCATAGCTTTTATCGATTTTTTTAATTTCTACCACTAAATCTCTACCAAATAAAAACTCAATTGTTTACAGCCCTACTATTGGGGATACTCACCCTTTTAATACTCTATATGAGAATCATATAAATGAGATTATGTATACCATTTGCAACGCATCGAACCAATCGTCTCCTAAAAAAATTAACTCCACCAGGGTGTTTGCGGTGACAAAAGATTTTGATTTTCGCATATCGATCCGTCTGTCCGTCTGCCCGTCCGTGAACACCATAAATTTCGAAGGAATTGAGCTAGAGACTTGACATTTTGTATAGTTGCATTTCTCGTAAATGACTAGGCTATGTTCTTGAATGACCCAAATCGGACCACTCCTTCTCCCCTCCACCATACAAACAAAATAGCTTTTTGCAATTTTCTCGAAAACGGTGCGTCGTATTGAAAAATTCACAAACGTAAAATGTATTTAGAATAGGTTTCATTTAACTGATCTATACATCAAAGTCCTATCGAACCAATTCTCACCCCCTCTCCCAAACAAATGGTGTTTTTCTTAAATAAAATTTTTGTCTGTCCTCATATCGAGTATTTGACGATTTTTTGAAGGGAGCATCAACTGTATATGAAGTTAGTTGAATTACCACAAAATACCATTAATTACTCTGATGGTGCCGGTATGTCTACCATCAGTGGATGCAAAATTATGATAATATTTTTTTACTGGAGGGTAGAAGTTGAACCCATTCGCATTCATATAACATTGCTATTTTTTAGCGTTTTATGTTCGCGCACTACGTTAACCAATTCCCCTCAGAAACTTCGGTTATTTGTACAGGGGATTCGAACGAAAATATATCAGGCGACAAACTATCCAACTGTTGCCCCATGCATGAAATTCTAAGCACTTTGCCAACCCAATGATGCATAAAATAAATAATTTCACTAAAATTGCCAATAGAATTCATAAATCTTGATTCCATGTAAATAAATTTTTTTCGGATAGGGTCAAGGGGGGTTATTGTAAACGATTTTCACTTTTTTGATATCTTTTCAACTTTGTAATGGTTTTTTTAAAATTAAATCACTAACAGCGGAGTTTTGATATATTATGTTAAAATTTGTTGTCTATTTATTGCCCATTCCATGTGATTTCAAAATGATAGGTCCTTATTTTTTTACAAAATTGGATGTTTACTTTTACCCCTATATTTATTTTCAAATTTTTGAAAAATGGGGTAAAGGTAAACACCTTTTTTTTATCCTTTTTTTATATACGTATCTGCGCAAAATTTCAAGTCTCTAGCTCAATCCGTGCGCCCGCAATCCGCGCCACAGACACACGGACGGACGGACATGCAGAAGTTAATTTTTTTTTGTCATTCTAAAAATACTGGTATAATTCATTTTTGTGTGTGATGACAGGATCTTGGCGTTACAAACGGTAAGGCAAAGTTAATATACCCTTTGGTTTCACCATACGGGTATAAAAAGGGTGATTACATTTGCCAGAAATTGTTTACATTAACACCATTATAGTGTTTACATTTGGACATGAGGTTTGGTTTGGTTTGGTTTGATAGGAGGGGGGTTCACCAGGGAACCCCACGCACGCAGGCCTCAAGTTGGGTCAAGTTGGGCCCATTGTACACCTCCGATGTCCCTCGCTGGAGCAGATTGAGCTCAAGTACGGTTGTTTAGCCATCCCGCCAGTGCTATATATTTCCGAATCGGCTCCCAGCCCTGAGTTCCTGCCTCATGGAGTTCCTCTAGAAAGGGATAGCCGAAGCATTTGACGCGAGTACGGGTTAAGGCTGGACAGTGACACAAAAAGTGCTCCACCGTTTCCCGCTCTTCTCCGCAGCCCCTGCATTGTGGATTATCCACCAGCCTCATCTTGAAAGCGTGATCCTTCAGGAGGGAGTGCCCAGTTAGAATCCAAGTCGTTAGACGAAGGGGATTCCGTTCCAGATTTAAGAGGCTCTTAGTAAGGTTTGCATTTAAGCCACCCCATAATTCCTTTGTTGTAGTGCCGATCTGACACATGGACCAAAGTTGTTGGTTCTCCTGATCCGCCCACTGCTTAGGTTGCAGTTTAAGGGTTTGAATCGGAAACCCAACAGAAATGGGTTGACTGTCCATACATGTGGACATGAGGTTACAAATGAGGGGGTAAATGTAAACAGACAATAATTTTTTACAGTTTGTTTATAGCCAACAATTAACATATATAACCTATCTCAAGTAACTATATTGTTCGTATATTAAGCTAAAACATACATCCTTCTTTTAAAAATCCCTTCAAAATATAATTCTTTTCCCTCTTAGGAAAACTGAAATCACACTAAAAAGAAGCACTCACTTTGACCGCTCATACACAACGAACCCTCTCTTAGATATATTGTGGCACGTGTCCGCAGTGAGATAAAGGATCAATTTTTAATATATTGTCTAGATAAGCTAAGAAGGAATAGCAGTTTGGGGACAACCGATAGTGTTTACAATTACCCCTGTTTACATTTACCCACTTTGACCTATTTGATTTGGTAAATTGGTCACTATTTAAGTTTTTGATTTTCAATAAATGGAGATTTGAGCCAGTTCCACTGTACTTAAATATTTAAAGATATTTTTGCTGTCAAAAAATTATTGAATTCACTCTCAACCTTCCGTAGTTTTTCTGCTTTTTCAAATATTCCAGTAAAAAAGCTGGCTCTAACGAAAGCCAATTAGCTACCGAACTAGAAACATACAGCTACCAGGATTTTTTAACACGTTGGCTACCAGCCAAAAAACGCTCACTCCGCTAGTATACACTGGGAAAAAACGCAAAAATCATTTCTGTACAATGTGAGTCACCAGTGAACACAAGATCAATACAGACAAAAACGAACGAATCGAATAAAATATAACGGAAAAAACTTACCACAACAAATTTTTCACATGAAATATGCTCCACAAAAAAAACCCCTTTGTACCGCACGAGCGACTGAACTCAACTATGGAACTTGAGAAACTGACGGTAATGACAATAGTGTGTGTACACCGGAGACTCACATTGTCCCTGTGGGTGACACGCTGCGATCACCGGTGACTCACCGGTGACGCCAACGTGTTAAGGGACTACTCTATTTCAAAGCAACTCTTCGGCCCGTTTGCGCGTACTATTCTTAAAAAATTAAGTTGCGCTTAGCCTACTTAAGCCGTAGAAATTCTGGGACTTAAATAATTTAAGTTATACATGAATTAAGTTGTACATAAAAACAACACTTAATATCATCACCGCCATTTATTTGAGTAGAAAAATAAAAAGGCGTAGTTCTTCAAAAAAAACTGATTTTTTGTTTTAAAAATTTTGAGAACCATTATAGATATGTACTTATAAACCGTTAAAGCAAAAAATATAGAAAATTCCTTAAGATCCCTTTGAAGATCCCTTAAATTTTGTTATATTCATTTTTCCCAAAAAGCGGATAAAATGCGTGAAATTTTCAAAAAACTGTTTTTTTTTCAATAACAATGGATGGGAAGTACTCTTTATAGCTAGTACCTTCACTTTTGCAAAATTTGATATAAAAATACGATTTTTATAAAACTTATTTATACAAAAAATTTCAAGTCGCTAGGTCAACGGGTTCTCGAGTTATTTAAGATACGTACAATGGTCAGACCGACAAACAGACAGATGGACGGACATCCTCATAATTGTACTTAAATCGGATTTCGTATTGATCAGAAATTTTCTTTTTGCCCCCTTTTCGAGTCAGTCTTCGTCATCAATACAATACTTTCCCTCTATAGCAGATAAAAGTAAAAAGAGCCTTTTCGACAAGTCCAAATATCTTTTTTTGTTCCCGAAACATCCTGTATAATAAATAAAATCCATTCGTTTTTTGTAAATTTCATAATCAACAAAGTATTACAATGAAAAAAAAATATTTTCAACATTTTTAACGACACAATTTCCACCATTAAATGACTTTTCATGCCCAAAATCATTTAAATGGAATTTAAAAGCGCTTTTAAACTAAAAGTCATTAAATCTCCTGGAATTGAGTACATGCGAAAAAAAATTAAGGATTCAATTGTTAAAATTTTCCTTCTGGCGAATTGTAAGTTTCATGATGGGCGCTAGCACGTGCAAACAGAGGATTTAGCAATTAAATTTATACATAAATTAATAACTCCACGGAGCTATTTGGCCATGAAATAGAATGCTACGATATTAGTATACAAAAAGGGTGTTTTTATGGAAATACCTATACATGTCTGCACAAATTAAAGTATATAGCAATAGCATATCTCTTTCAAGAAAAAGGTTTATGAAGGATCCTTAGGCAAGCAGACCTGCCAGGCTTAATAAAAGTCACGTTTCGTAAACAACCATTCGTACAATAACATGGATCCGGAACATTAATTTGTTGCAAAAAAGTTACCAATACCAAAAAGTTACATATTGTTGTTCCTCGCTTATTTTTTACAGAATTCAGCGGAAAAAATTGGTTAACAAAATAGCAGAACAGCACTTGCAAATTTTAAGTTATGGTCGGACGTACTCCTGGGTAATTGTTGGTGTATACTTTACGATAGGAGCTCGGTTAGCAATGTTTTAAAATGTATTAAACTTTGCGAAAATTTTAATAAAAAGCACATGTAAACGTAGAAAATTTTTAAGTATGTTTGCAGGTAAATTCGCAAAATGCAATAAATTTTTGTGCAACCAAGTTGAAACAATCTGAAGTGAAACTAATAAAATAATGAATTTCATATCCAAAATCCTTTTATTCGCGGTTGCCTATGTAAGGATCACTTAGCAAAAACATATTAACAAAAATTCACAAAGTTTTTTTGGGTTTGTAACATTTCCCGAGTTTATTTGGGTTTATAACAGTTTTTTTTAATCTAATGCAATTACAAAAAAGAGCACGTAGTTTTAAAGAAATTAAGAAATGCCTCGTAAACCGCGTAATTTTGCCACCTCGTAAACGCACTGTCGAAACTTATATGAAAAATCTTTTACGCGACTCTCGTAAAATGCGATGATTTTGGTGTGCAAATAATATGTTTTAGGGCTGTCCGCAAAATAAGACACACTTTGGAGCCCCTCACTCCCTCCCGCATCCCCTCCCAACCCTTTCTTCCCGCTCCAAAGTGTATCGAAAATGCAAAAATCTGTTCGATATATTTAATGAACAGTTCCGTACTCTTAAATCATTGAAATTTTTTAAATATTTCTGTGAATAATACATTTTTATGTTTAGGATTCAGCGACTTCATATTACAAACCTTTAAATGTTTATGACGTGGAATACACAAAAAAATCTTTCGGTTTAAAAAAAATAGATTTTAAACTTATGCAAAAATATAAGAGAAGCCAGGGCCAAATACTCTATGATGACAGACATCATGTTTATTTAAAAAAAAAATCCATTTGTATGGGAGAGAAGGAAAGGAGTGGTCCGATTGGATTCTGATGTATGGAACGGTTATGTAAAATCATATTTTACACAGATTTAACCTTTATAAATTTTTCAATACGGCTCACCGTTTTCGAGAAAATAGAAAAAAAATTATTCAATTTGTATGGCACAGGGGGGAAGGAGTAGCCCAATTGGATTCTGATGTATGGACAAGTTATATAAAATCATATTCTAAATACATTTTATCTTTATAAATTTAAGATAAATTCGCCTTCCCAATAGACTATTATTGAAGCCAATTGGCAAGCCTCTTCTAAACGTAAACACCCTTTACAATGGAAATAACTCCTGAAAGAGTCCAAGTGAATTTTTAACTCTTGTCCGGAGTAAATTTTTAACTCCTTAAAACAGGAATGTAAAAAAAACTCCACGCTACGGTGTTAAATTTTTTCTGATCAATACTGCGAGGTGCTTACTTTAGGCTACACAGTAAAAAATCCGTGTAAAATCACCCGATTTTTTTCCATATCCAAGTGGATTATTAAACAGAAATGGGGTTTTTTACACGAATTCCTGAAAAAAGTGTGTATTAATACATTTTTTGGGTAAATTTACAAAGCCCTATCACTTTTTCATGTTTTTACACAATTTATCGATGCAAAAATCAATTCTCGAAAAGTAAATTTTACCCAACTTTGGTAACTTTACCCACAAGTAGGGAAAATTGCACATGTTCTATTGTAAACGTACTTTGAGTTCTGTACATTTACTTGATGTACCGAGACAGACATAACTGTAAATTTTGAAGAACCGATTTTTTGGGTAAAAATACATTTGCGAGTGGTACTAATACAATCTTTTTTGATGTGTTTTTACTCCCATTTTGTTAAAATTCCACATCGCAAATGCAGTTTTGCACAAGTTATTGTTGTATTTTTCCACAGAGTAGGCATGAAGTGGAACACATGTTTTGCTTTGTCATTCCATCGAGAAGTGTCATGGAGTTTGGGCAAGGTTCGAGCATTTTTACACATTCATTGGGCACTTCTCCATCGAATATGGAACTTCGCAACGATTATCGTTGGCACAAAAGTTGCCAACGATTATCGTTGTAAAATTTTTTTACTGTGTATGTTTTGAAGCGGAGCTAATTTGTCCACGGATTTTTTCGAAAGTGAAATATAATTAAAAAGTTTCAATATAATTAAAGTTTGCATATAATTTTAACAATTTCAGTCAATGATAAAACCTCAAATGTTTTATCTAAAGGACAAAAA
Source organism: Chrysopilus asiliformis (assembly GCA_964034945.1). Classification (NCBI taxonomy): domain Eukaryota; kingdom Metazoa; phylum Arthropoda; class Insecta; order Diptera; family Rhagionidae; genus Chrysopilus; species Chrysopilus asiliformis. Next base: position 91,705,840 of record OZ035962.1, read on the forward strand.
AATTCCAATCTAAAAAAATTTTTTTTCTTGACCTAGTAAACACAATTTGCCCTTCACCGAAATTTAGGTCAAGTATAAAATTTAATAGTTAGTAGTACAAGGAAATGTCCTTAGTTTTTATCTGTGTTAAATTCGAAATTGCAAAAATCTCATCCAGAATAATTTCCTGTAATTTGTTTTAGGAAACCTAAATGTCCGTACGTACATTAATACACACATGCAAACTTGTTATCCCCATTTTCTCAATCTTTTTAAATGTTTTAATTTAAAATAGTAGAGTTTTACATCATTGTTATCATTTCCTATAGTTTCACATGAATTGTTCAGATAGATATCGGGCACGGATTCCCCGGAATTCAAATCCCAGTCATGCTGCTTTTAACGGAAGTGGCAGAAGGTGCTGAAGATGCCTGTGCACTTAAAATTCATTAATCTTACTTAAATGCAATTCCCCAGAAGAAAGATAAGACTCATTCGACCCAGGTGGCTACATGGTGTCCTCAGGTTACCGGGATTTAGCTTCTGGAATGAATTTTCACTAAAAGCTGGGCTTTTTCCAAGTTAACAAATGAAATCTTTGAAAATGTCTCATATGTCGTTAGTTTGGTGTGGTAAAAATCGCTTTTCAGAATATTTTCTTGTCGACTATTCCACGCTTGACTAGATTGCTGAGCTTAATATTAAACCGAGGCTATATTTTGTATTATGCTGTTGTGATATTTGAGAATTAAATAAGAGAAATTGTTTTTCCCGCCCAAGTACTTAATTAAATTAAGTATTCGAACGAGCCTCATATATCCATATGAATATATTGCAGCCAGCCTAAAATATACTCGGACTTATGTTGAGTCCACTTTTTACAAAGATTTTGTACATTGTCATGGTGCTATGCTTCCGAAATCTGATATCCTAATGTCTTTTGCTCTTGTATATTCGCTTGGAATCATAAATGACGTAAACTTTTCATAAACACAACGATATCCTCATTTATCCCCCAGAAAATGCTTAATGAAGTTTAAACGGCGATATTCAATTACGTGTTGCGGGTAATGAGTTGTGGTTTCTATTTTTGGCTTGATGCAATTAATGATTATTTTGTTAATTATATTAATTTTGAATTAATGACAATAATTTTGATTTGTTGCCAAATTTTCCAAAAATTGTATTTCGACCACAGCGAGATTAGGAAATTAATGCATTAAAATTGGTTTGAAATTCATCATTAATATATTTGATATAAATAGAAGTCTAATATCTATTTGAATATTTCACTGACGTTATTTCAAATATGAAAATATCTGATGTGGACAGCACATGACTTTCTTTTTTTTATCTGATGTGGACAGCACATGAATTTACCTACCTGACAAATAAAATATTAGTTTACATAAAAATATGAATTTTTTTTTTCAGAAAATCTGAAATATCTCAATAACGGTAAAAGATGTAGAGTTACACGAAAAAGGGTAAGGGGTACACCGACAGACAGATGCACGGACATCCTCATGATTTTACCTGATACGAATTTCGTACTAATCAGAAATTTTCTATCTGCGCCCGTTCTCTAGTCGATCTCCACCATGAATACAATACCTTCCCTCTATAGCACAGGAAAGTAAAAAATAGAGTTTGTATTGAAATTGTGTGAAACTTTTCCCCCAAAAAATTTGACGTAGTAAAATATGTACGTCAAAATTTTTGGGGGAGTGGAGATCTGCGGAAATTGCAAGTTGAAAAAAGGGAGACGAGGATAAAAGGGGGAGTCGAAAAAGCCTGAATTTATCGTATTTATGGACAACCTCAACAATAACAGCCTCTGAAAAAAGTTTTAGTTCTACAACGGTTTTTTCTTTGTCGCTATAACCGGTTTGCCGTCTTGGTAGGCCACAATCTGTCTCGTCAGAGATCTCGGTCGCGTGCCGATCTTCTCCGGCTTTGCATTCTAATTCGCTTCACGTTCGGGTCAAAGACTGTTATTTATAAGTAACTAGCTTGCATACCCGTCGTTGCCGGGTTAAGTTTTTTCAAAAAAAAAATTTTTTTTTTTATGGTCTATGTTGGAGCTAAACTTCAGGCCAATCGGCTCGGTAGTTTCCCCGCGAAAGGGTAACATAGAGGAAGAGCTAAGTTTCGAGATCACTCTACCCTCTCCCCTTACTCCCCCACCTCTCGGGCTACTTTTTAATGGGTCTATGTTGGGGCTGGACCCCCGATGAACTTTTATGCCAAATTTCAGGCCAATCGGTTCAGTAGTTTCCCCGCGAAAGAGTAACATAGCGGAAAAACTAAGTTTCGAAATCACTTTACCCCCTCCCCTTACTCCCCTTACTCCTCCCATCCGTCGCGCTACTTTTCCGTATGCCTATGTTGAAACCAGAGCTCCCACAGACACTCATGTCAAATTTCAAGCCAATCGGTTCATCCGTTTTTGCGTGAAAGAGGAACAGGCAGACAGACAGACAGACAGACAGACAGACAGACAGACAGACAGACAGACAGACACCAACTCATTTTTATATATTAGTATGATGATTAAATGCTACCAAAATTCAGTGTTTAACACAACAGTGTTTAAGTGCTGGAGTTGGCAAGAAGTTGGGTTTTCATGCCTGGGTTTAATTTATTTGTTTAATCTTAAACGCAGCCTTCTAGTCAATCAAATAATACTTTTTATAAAAATCTACTATTTTAATATCTCTAAACCAAAATGGAAAAATAATATGCAATTTTTTGCTGTATATTTTTATGTGATTAATGGCTCTATTTTGACATCAAATTCCCACATCACATTTAAAAACTTTATTGCTTTTTCACATTTTTTTAATTCTTTTGACATGTTTGGTTAAAACTTTGTCGAAAATAACATTAAAATTAAAGTATACTCCATGAAAATAACTATAATCCCATATAAGAGAATAAATAGCAACTACGGCTAATATAAAAATGAAGTAGTATAGCAGAAATATAATAAACACATTGTTCCTTCCATATGCGACCATTTCTCTCTATCTGAAATGTTTTCAACATTACTCATAAAAAATGCGATGAAAAACAGATGCCCTATGAACATAGAATTTCAACCATAATCGCTATAAGCTTTTCATTCGTGCTCTTTTCACAACGAAAACCTTTCAAAAAAAAACTGTAGGAAATCCCACACACACGCGCGCCAATTTTAAAGGGAAAGCCAAAAAGCTGAGCAAAAAATCGGTTGGTTATTGTTTTTTCAGATTTTAGATTTGGTCTACTGCAAATATGTAGAAGCTGCACTCTGCACATATGCATTCAGTCTACGATTCCCTTTATTTTCGTGAAAAATCTTTTCGCTTTTAACCATAGCCCGACCATCTCATCTCATCCGGTTTTTGGCAAACTTTCCTCTTTACAGCTCGGACAAATAAATTTATTACCATTGCCCGGGATGATAACACAAAAAACACACTCGACTACATATACGAGAACAGCAAAAAGGATCTGAAAAAGTCGAGGAACATGACAACGACATAGTGAAGCTGAACTAAAACAATCCAAGAATTATATTCACATTAAATGGGTCATGAACATAAATGGATAACTATATAAACAGACATATATATTTTACAATTTACAAATGTAGATATTTTTATTATATTTACCAAACTATAGACTACTATATAATGACAAAAATCCATTTATATTTTCTATATTGAACAATATATATTGGTAGGATCACTATATAAAATTGGTAAAAGGTTTTTCGTACAGATTTACAGACAAACCAAACGCAAAACATAATCATCTTGACTCTGATCACTTGCATCAACTCAAACATAGTCGAATCGCACTTTAAAACCTATTCTGATTGTCGAGGGAAGTGGCAGTAATGTTAGTACAAGCGATTATCAAGTTTATGCAGAGGCTTTATGACATATTATCACGGATGGGAAACGTTATCATAACGTAACGAAATAACGAACTGAAAAAAACGATTTGCCTGTTTGTTCCTCAAAATTGTCTTATTACGTTATAGCAAAAAACGTAACAAAAACTGAAAAAAATTATTTCGTTTTTTCTGGAGATATGAAAAAGACAATCTTTGTTTTTCTGGAGATATGAAAAAAACAATCTTTTAAGCAACTTTTTTGGTATCGAAAATATTTTCTTTTTGGTATCTCCAGAAGTAGAGTGAATCTAGTAAAAGCAAAGATGATGTTTTAATCTTAATTATATTTTACTCGCCGGTTATAGTGTAAATTGCCCAGCAAGGTAAATTTTGTATAAGAAATTTATATGCTGTGCCGCCATTCCATTTTTTTTCACATGAACCCACATCCAGGTTCTACTGTAAAACGGACTAAAAGCACCATCAAAATATCAGAGAATGTCTGCTACCTTCAGAATGAAGTACAAGGACAAAAATCAAATCTAAATTCAAAGGGAGGAAGAAAAACAAAGATATGTAGAGACGGTAGGAAAAACTCGAAATGATAAAAATCGTTTGGTTCTAGAGTGTTTTCCATCGTGTTAGAAGAGATTCTTCTTAGAATCCTATTTTTTTCTTTTGTATTTTCTTCTAATCTTTGGTACTTAAAGCATTTTTCAGATTGTGTGAACGTTAAACAAGTTTTTGGCGTGATTTCGGGCAGCTTTAATTTTTTATTGAATCCTTAACACATCCAGTGTCTTCAGAACACGTTATTAGCATAATAAGTAGAAACATAATGTTCCATCAGTAGATCACTAAATTGATGAGAATTGGACTAAATTTTAATCTTACAGTACCACCTCGAAAAAAAATTAAATTTTAATCTTGCGATGGATTATTTTTTTAATCTTTTTTTATTACAATGTAATTTAAGGCAACCGTTATTTTTTTAATGCATTATGATGTAATGCAAATTCGCTATTTAAAAATATAATTTAATATTTTTATTAAAATTTGATTTATTGAAAAAGGGAAGAATTAAAAAACAGTTAAAACCTCCGTTTTTTAATACTTTCCTTTTGCCTTGTATACACGGATATTACAGACGATATTTTAATTATAACGGAAGAAGAAATTTAAAAAATGTTGAAAAATAACACAAATATTATTATAAAATTTCGAATTCCAGAACTAGGATTAAAAGTTAGTAGGGTAGACCCACTTTTTATAATCTACTTTATAGAGGTTTTACTGTAATTATTTCAGGTGCAGTAAAGACGTTTTTGGTTGGTTTATTCAATTGTGTTTCAATCTTTTATTTTGACTAATTATAAGTGTTTGAAATATTTTTTTTCATTTTAAAAAAAGTTGTTCGATGAGTCGACTAACCCCGTGTCTGGGGTTTGTTGACTCCGTGAACGGGGTTATTTGACTCCATACTTTTTATGGGGAAAATGTGTTGGAACATATTAAAAAACTATATTAATTATGAAAAAATATATTCTTTAAAAAATAAATAACATTTCAGATTAACATAAATTAACACCCCGATTGCGTGTCGTGTCGTTTTCGACAAGAGTCGTTTTACGTGTTGTTGTTGGTAGAAAAACACTAACAACAATGCGTAAAACGACTCTTGTCGAAAACGACACGACACTCGCAATCGGGGTGTAAATTTCATCTAATTTAAAAAAATAAAATTAATTAACAAAAAAATATAGGTAATTCATATCGAGTCATTTAACCCCAGTATACTGTGAGTCAACTAGCCCCAAGCCGCCATTTTATTTTTAACACACTCGTGGAAAAAAATGAAAAAGTATGAGTCAGAAAATGCTTCACTAACTTGTTAACTCATACATAAATTTTCACTTGAAATCACTGACGAGTTCAATACAATGAAAGTGTAAGCTACAAAACAATTTAATTAACAAGAAAAAAAATTACTCAGACGCTTGAAATTTCGTTTTTTCCCCTCACAGTTCGTTCCAAGAGCACTGTGGACTAACGACATTGGTTCACTGATAGCTGTCAGTCGACTGAATAAACAGTCCAATTCACGCAGGTTTGTTTTCAACCGTGGTTGACTGAACCGCAATGAGTCTACTTACCCCTATAGCCAACTAACCCCGGTCAGCCCTACAAAAAGTATTGAAAATATACGCACTTAACGCTGTTTGCATGTAATATAATCCTTTTTTTTATTGCAATCTAAAGAAATATTGAAGAAAAATACAAATTTGATTAAAAATATAGGTAATAATTTGAGAGGATTCAAATTTAATAGAAAAAGTATTAAAAAAATGTCGTATTTCAGAAATGGGATTAAAAATTAATCAAATAATTTTAACCGTGTATATACTGGATATAATCGGGTCTTTCAACAAGGACATAACAATTTTGTATTTAAATAAAACACAGAATAATTGAGATATCGGGCTGAAATTTATTCCAGGTGTAGTGGACATGTTACATTTAAGTATGAAATTCGATGTCGTTCATTTTTTTGAACCCGTTTGCTGATTGATTCTTTGGAGCCAATTTTCCACCACTCTTCCACACATATCGGCCGGAACGTTGGCAATTTCGCGTTCGATATTGTTCCTGAGCTCCTCTAACGTTGTTGGCTTGTTGGCATAAACCAACGACTTAACATAACCCCATAAAAAGCAATCCAACGGCGTTAAATCGCATGAGCGAGGTGGCCATTCGACCGGACCATTTCTCGAGATTACACGATTACCGAACTTCTCCTTCAATAGATCAATTGTTTGACCAGCTGTGTGGCATTGCTCGTTCGTGAACTTCACCATGATAAAAATGTAAACCTTGACTGACGTTTTAGCATTGCCAAAAGTTTTAGGGTGCGTTTTTATTAAAATACAAAATTGTTATGTCCTTATTGAAAGAACCTTTACAACTATTATCGAGTTATTACACGGTTAAAATTATTAGCAGATGACAGATGATAATCAGAGCTTCGAGCATTAACACTCTAACTGCCATGACAGTTTTAAGCCTTTTTCGAATATTTAGTTGTCAGTCAAAAGGGCACTAATGCGGCAGTCACACGACGCTGTTTTACCAGCGCTGCTAGCTGTTTGGCTGTTAGCAGCCGTTTCAGCAGCACCGTGTGAACCCTAGTAGGCTGCTACTAACAGCAGCAGCGCGATGATTTTAGCAGCGCTATTGAAGTAGAGACCGTTCTACTTTGCCAGCGCTACTAGGGATCACGTGACCCTGTTGCATGGTTACTGAGCTGTCAAAAGTCTAATAAGTGGAAAAGTTTGTTTATTTTAAGTTGTTATTTTACGTTTATTCATTTAAATTTGTGTGTTACGTTTATTATTTAAAAAATCGCCCAAATTCAAATGTCAAACGACGGTTTTGCTGTTTGCCAGCGCTACTAAGTTATAAATCGTGTAAACCCTCTCAGTATGCTGCCTGCTGTTGCTATTTGCCAGCGCTACTAACCCAATATCTAGCAGCGCTGGCAAAACAGCGTCGTGTGACTGCCGCATAAGAGAAAACAAAATTGAAACAAAATTATACCTAACTGTTATTTTATTACCATAAAATGTGTGCAACTACAAAAAATCGTTGCGATTGCAGCGAACACTTTAATAATTTTCATTGTGGCCGTTGTGTACAGTTAGGTGTCAGGTCTTTTTGACTGACGTGGCAGTTAGAGGGTTAAATAACTTAAAAAATAAACGTAGCACATGGAAAAGAGGTGTCAGCAAAGAAAATTGTGTTTCTAATACAAGTAAAATTTTCTATGACGCTAAATTGTTATGAATGAAATGGTCTATTTTTCTTGAAATGAGATAAATATTGTATTTTATTAAGTGTATGCAAACTAATTTGATTTTTAATTTCACAAATTTGTATATTAACATTGAATTGAAATTCTTTGAAACACAATTTCAATATCTTGACTTTCCCTTAATTTTTCTGAATATGAAAAAACCTTCAAATCAAAATCAGTCCAAATCTTAATCTTCAATTAAGGCCTTGCGGTCAATGACTAATGAATTCTAGATTTTGATTTTGTTTTTGTCTTAAAACGGAAAAACCAATTCCACATGTCATTTCCACAATATTTAAGTTTGCTTTCAATAAAAGAAAATCCGAAGAAAAATTTGCACAGAAATCGATTAGACTTAAGCTCACCAGCATATTGTGCCAATTTCCATAGAGTTTTGTTGAATACGAATGACTTTACCAAACTCAAGGTAATTAAAAATAAGCACAAAGAATTTATGTTTTTTTTTTCGTGGTTGCTTTGAGCAAACATTTATTTAGCAAAGTTAATCGTCTATTTGTGTTATCCACAGGCGTAACAAGTCTCTGCTAAACAAACACTCAAAATAGAATCATAATAAAAGACAATGAGCTATTTAGTTTGTAATACGACTGGGATTATATTTCCCGAAATTCTTAACATTTTTATTATAAGGATTTGTCTCCTGTTACGTCTCATATCCCTCATGCTAGTGTCAATTCTCATATGTAGGAATTCTTCTACATATGCTTGCAGCACTTGACCGCTTACAAAATGGTTTCGGAAAGTGAAAACCCCCCAAGAAAATCTGATGAGGGTAGTCAGTCGATATGGAGAAAATTGTTCAAATCCGGAGAACTGTTGAATAGAATAAACTTTACTATGTTTGTCTGGTTTTATGATGTTACGAATTGGTTAAGTTGGAGGTAAATCAACCAAGGAAGGTGAAAACCAACTAGATTGAAAATAAAGGTGTAGTGGCACCATTGTATATTTCAATTTTTCCACAAAAACAAGGTAAACAAATGACAACACACTCAAGTATAGAAATTTTCCAAGTGCCACAATATCACAAGGACGGCACAGCTCACGCTTATCGTCCAGAGGTAAATAACTTTTTGTACGTTTGTAGTTTTCCTTCAGCACGTTTTCATTTAACGGACAATTGCCACTTGTGAGGCTTCCGAGATGTGTTGTTACGCTTTGTTCCAAGTACATTGCCACTCAATTTTTTCTCGCCTTATGTAAGAACAACGTAAACTTTTTAGTTCAATTTGAAGGAAAGAGAACTGATTTATGAAAATCATTCAGAAAAACAAACACTTTTTTAGTATTGTATCAAAAAACAACAACAACAACAATTGCATACTTCATAAGAGAACATTTCAAAAGTTATTTCTGTAAGAAATATGACGAATTTATGTTGCCGAAATGGAACACCCAATCAAAATTTCATTTACGGAAAACTGTTATAACCAGATATGTTTTGGTGTGTGGGTTTGTAAAAAAATTGATGTGATTTGTTTCAAAAACTAAAATTCAGGGGAAAAAAAATTTTTAAAAATGTTTTAAAAAAGCTTTTTATTAAAAGAATATGTACTGAAAAGAAAAAAAAATAATTTTTGAGGTGCTGTGTTTCAGAAATTAAAGCGAGATAAATATTTATTTTATTTAAGTTTTACGCTTCTATGTAGCTTTTATTCCCCATATATATTTTTTCCAAAAAAATATTTTTTTCCTTTTCAATACATTTTTTTTAATAGAAGCTTTCTTCATTTTTTTATTATTATTTTGATCATTTTTAGTCATTTAGTATTTGATTAGTAATACTAAAAATCCAAAATGACGTCTGTCTTTCGCTATGATTATATATACCTTTTAGTCTTCGAATATATATCTTTGCCTTACGGACTTTTGATATCCTAACGGAATTTTTGACTCCAGAATCGGATTTAGCGACCCCAAAGATCCCTAGATGAGATTTCCTTACAGACTTTTTATCATTCTTAACATTCAGCGACTCAAAAAACCGCCAGATAAGTTTTTTTTTCGAAAAATTCGAGAAAAGAGATAATCACTTTATCCTTACAGAACCTTCCCTTATCCTTACGACGACGCAGTAGTGAAAATATTGAATTGTCATCGGAATTACGTATGTTTCAAGTCAATCAAATTATAAAAAGTGTGTCAAAATTAGATTGCAATCTAACCTGACAGACAAACTAGCAGATACGAGGGCACGCTAAATAAGAGCTTTTAAAAAACCAGGGCACCAATCATGTATTCCGACGCGTCTCTATCTTTCGACTTCGACGCAGCTTTTAACTCTTGACTTCGCCATATCAGCAGCTTCAAATTTCCTGGAATGACAGCCAGAATCACGTTTCGATTCATAGTGACGATTCCGCGAAAGTTCAAGCTGCAGATATGGCGAAGTCAAGAGTTAAAAGCTGCGTCGAAGTCGAAAGACAGAAACGCGTCGGAATACATGATTGGTGCCCAGGTTTTTACTCGATTTTTGACCGGAAAAACACTTTTTAAACAAAATGGAATAAAAATAATTTAAAGGATATTAAATTTTCTACATTTTCTGCTTTAACTATTTTGTTGTATCTCTAACGGTTCTCAAGATATAAATCAGTTTTTCGAAAATCTCTCGAAAACGGGAAAACACTTTTTAGACAAAATGGAATAAAAACTCCCTCCTGGCATGACGAGTAAGGACTATAAATAAAATAAATTGTTTTTAGCGACATTTTTGAATGGAGTTTGAATAGAGTTTAACAAACAAACCGGAATTTAAATTTTGATGTCAATCGCTTTAGAATGGCTAAAAATATGAAAAAAAAACTTCAAATCTTCAAGAAAACCTTCAAGGGCGAAAAATGTTTATATCCACCCCGAACTCTATTAAGCAATATCATTCTAATCAGATTCTGCCATCGTTTTCATATTGAAAAACAAGCAACTCTATTTTAAATTAAAAAAAAATTACAATACAAGCCGCCCAAAGGCACGTGAAGGTTTAAACTTTCAATTATTTCTAAGAAATTTGTCTGGAAAAAAGCCACAAAAATTATAAACAAGATTTAAATGCTATAAGAGTTAACAATTAAAGTTTAAATCCCAAGAACAATCAAATTTTTAATTAATTTTTAACGTTATTATTAAAAAGTTATAGAAATTTCACTTTAGTTTCCTCCTTTCTTAAATTTTCCTTTGATCAAAAAACCGCAAAAATGTCAGCCATACCGACATTAAAAATTAAATAAATTTCCCCACATGTATATGACTTCAATATATAATAATGAAATGACATGTTTTAGTCACCCCCATGTTTGTCTCTCACGTTTTCCATTAAACGTTTTTTTTTTCATTCACATTGGAAAACCATCGATTGGTCTTAAAGAGAATTTTCCGCCGTCGCTAATTTACTTCACGCGGTGAATGCGAACGGTTCTCTAAGTAGCTCCGGTTCAAATATTTCAACAAAAGAAAATAATTAGAAAATTATTGTAATAATATTATGTGCCTTAATAGAAAGTTTTTTTGAGTGAAGCATTCGAAATACATTTATAAGACTAAATATTTATTAACAAAAAGTGTATACTGCCAAAAAAGCAAAATAATAAAGTGAAAAGTGAAACCCTTTGAAGGTATCAAAGTTAAAAGTTTTCGACTAGATTTTACTAAACGTCGTTTTTACTTTCCTCTGCTATAGCAAAGAAAAGTATTGAATTTATTTCGAAGACCGACTCGAAAACGGGGGAAAATTTCTGATAAATTGGAAATCCGTTTCAGGCCAAATTATAAGAATGTCCATGCATCTGTCGGTTGGTCTGTCCGTTTTACGTATCTTACATAACTCGAGAATGCGTTGATCTAGTGACTTGAAATTTTTTGTAAAAAGGTTTTACGAAAATCGTAGTTTTCTATGAACTTGTAGAAAAGTAGCGGTAGCTATAACGGGTACCTCCCATACATTTTTTTTTGAAAAAATAGTACGGTCTTTTGAAAATTTCTCGAAATCTCTGCGTTTTTATGAAAAAGGATATTAAATTTTCTACATTTTCTGCTTTAACTATTTTTTTGTATCTCTAACGGTTCTCAAGATATAAATCAGTTTTTCGAAAATCTCTCGAAAACTATGCACTTTTATGAAAAAATGCATATAACCAAATTTATAATTTTCTATACACTTTTTGCTTTAACGATTTATACGTATCTCTAACGATTCTCAACATATTTTTTTTATTATTTACTTAGTATATATAGAATTTTAGGTAAATTCTTTTTTTCATGTATTTTACAAAAAATAGTTGCAGATTTCGTTTAGTGCGTAGTAAATTTTCCAAGACCCAAATAGTAGTAGATTCTACTACAATTGTAGTTGGGTGACATCTATGCACACAAAACACATAGAGACATTTTACGGATTGTATTTGTAAGTCGATGGGTGTATGTCCCCGGGACGATGGGTATTTGTCGTTATGATTTTTATACCCGTATGGTGAAACCAAAGTTTGACTTCAAAGTGGAATTTTGGTACAACTGTTCGAATTTTGATACGAATATCACCATACGGGTTTTCAATAATTGCCAGATTGGCAATTATAGCTTTTGTTATGTTTTTGATTTTTGAAGTGATTTTAACTATCGAGGTTAAGTAGAAGTTGATGTGGATGGATGGAGCTTTGATTTATCGAGGATTTCGAGATATCAAGTTTCGACTTATTGAGGTTATTGTCGAAAAACTTTGAAATATCGACATCAACGGTGAACAGTGGATGCATATTTTAGGATTTCAAAAACATACGGAGTGAAATTATTCTCCATAAAAGACCAACATTTTTGTACTGTTTTATTACCTTACACAAGGAAAATAACCGATAAATTTGGTTAGTTATGTTAATGGAACGCCTATTCTGTACATTACCGTCGACCATAAACTGGCAAAACTTCGATTTATCGCAGTTTACTTTCGAGTTATCGCCGTAAAATAACTTGGAGTAAGATAGGGAAGTTTAAGAGGATTAAAAAATATTCTTTCTTATATGTAAAGAGGAAACGTAAAAAGGATGTGGAAAACTATTTTATATTCAACTTTCATTGTACATGAAATCATCAAAAATCATGAGCTTCACGGGAACCGGGATTTGTCGAATATTTTTCAAGTATTTTTGATAGTCCTGAAGCTTCCATAGGTTTACTTGTTGTGTTAATTAGTGTACAATATATCTGCACAAAAAAACTGATTAGTCAAACCTACGTATGTGTGCAAAATTTCAAGTCAATCGGATTAGTGGAAGTGGGCCAGAATTGGATTGCAAGATTTGACCCTAACAGACAGACAGACAAACAGATAAGAACGCAAGCTAAATAAAAGCTTTTGAAAAACAGAATAGTAACTGAACTATTCGAGCCATGCGAATTTCCTCTTATTTTTCAAGACCAACAAAATGTTTCTATATGACAAAAATGAAATGATTATGTTCTTAAACATGTTTTTTTTTTAAATATTTCGTTAAGAAATCATCAAAAAAATATTTATTTACAGAGATTTAAAAATCTAATCAAATAAAGTAAAAGCAATTTAAAAAAAAATCGGTTCCATCCTGAGTAAAACCACAAGTTAAAAATCTAATAGAATTTTCTAAAGCCGATGACACTATATCTTTTTCACAGAGTTTAGATAAAAGCCAGATGCACCTGTCCAGGTTACTCCATTCTAAATCTTTCGACAATGTCTTTCTCAAATTTAGTCCACACTCTATGGGATGAATTTCATCGAATAAAAGGTGATCAATAAAATATTTTAAATCGCCGACTTAAAGTTAATTGTGGAAGACATTGAGGTTACGAATATTTCACCAATCTTTCCATATATCCTTCATTGCAAAGGAGAAGTTTATCTATTCGTGAAATTCATATATCTTCCATTCGGTTTAAAAGCTTTGTCCTAGTTCTTATATGGCAATCATTCGACATTTCAATTTATTCGAAAGAGAGGATCTACGATTTCACACGTACAATAATTTTCTCAGTAATTCAGATATCACCTGGTTAATCTTATTTAAGTGCTCAGTTCACACTATTTAGGACATTTGTGCACTAAAGAAATCAATGAAGACACTGCAAATGGCATAAATTTCTTCTTCTCAGAAAAATCGATTTTCAATTTTTTTATAGCTTTTATTTAGCTTGCCTTCGAATCTGTTTGTTTAAGCTTAATTCATATCAAGTCACTAGATTCAGATTAAAAAATATTTTATAAATTCTTTCTTGAATACTTATTCCTGACTTTAATATCTGAAAAAATATCAACAACATCGAAATTTAACACATAAAATTAAATTGATGATGCTTCTATACAAAGTCTGCAATTTCCTAAAATAGTTTTTAAATATTTTTGGAAAGAAAACCAAGATTTTCAAATACTGTAAATATTATTAACAAAACCACATAAAATTTAATTCCTGAAAAATCAAACTTGAAAAAAAAATTCAAAACTAAAATTTCATCCCCAATGAAACCCCAGCTTAATATTAACTTCAAAACGACTCTAAGGCCTGATTAAAAGACCTCAATATTACCTAGGATTCAACTAATTAAGTTTTGCGTCTAGAATTACATAAAATATTACGATTTAGGTCAGCCACTATAATATTTTTCTGTAGCTCGGCTTTACCATAAAAAAAGAAAATTAAATTTTCTCGAGTTCACCGTTTTTCACAGATTTATAGTCAATGAGCTTTTTCCGTTTTTATTTTCATATTTTTTTAAGCCGTTTAGAAACTAAACTGCTTTGAAAACGATGGTGGCCACACAGAGACATATATTATTTTTCAGATTCAAAGTACGGTAGAGACTTAGAGAAGTGATACGGAATACAACAAAATGAAATGGAAATAACAAAATAAAATTTAAAAAAATACTGAAAAATAGGGTGAAAAGGACTTAAAACAAAATTAGCTCATGTCTAGAAATTTAGACGAAAACAACAAAAGCTTAATGCCTTGTTAAAGTGATTTTAAAATGTACAAATTGACCGATTTTAAATAATTTCCATATTTTCCACCGTAATAATCAATTTATAAAATGAGTACACGAACAAATGCTCTATAAAGAATTCAATCACACAAAATGGTGAGTATTAAATTTGCACAAAAAAAATGTATTTTACTATTGATACAAATTTTGTAATTTTAAATTTGTGCTAATTTTTATAACTCTTTTAAAAAAATGTTTACCCATAGATATCTCGGGCTAAATCATTCACCTTTTAGCATTAATCCTCTAATAATGTTGGTCTTTTTTTTGGTATGAAATTGTAAAAAATATTTTGTTTCTGAATGTATTTTTTAGCATTTCAGAGGCTATTCAATAAACCACCTAAATGTCCCCTCTCCTTGTCTCACTTAATATTCCCGCAACCCCCTCGCAAACCTCTCCCTAAATGTGTGACGTATTTTAGGGACAGGACCTGATAAAAAAAAATACTGTCTACTCACGGGCGTTTTAAAAAATACTTTTGATTTTTTTTCTTCACAACATCCTAAAGCGAAATTGACGCCCGCCGTACATTTCAGCTAAGCTATGCGAGCGAGTCTAGCTATAGTTACATAGCTTAGCTGGGTTAGCTTACCTCGTTGCACACTTGAGCTAAGCTACGCAGCAATATTTTCGGTAAATGTAATTATTTAACGCGATTGAAAATATTCCGCAAAAGAATTCGATTTTGACGTTTTCCAGTCCAAATGCAATTGGCACTTACACATTTATAACCACAAAATACTAAACTTTAGCAAACACCGATTCTACACTGTATAACGCTGAAAGTATGTATATGTGAATGTCAGCGATGCCAGCGAAGTAGTTCGCGTAGTTGAAGTCTGAACTACGCGAGCGAGCTTTTGCCTGGAGCCCAATGAACGCAACGCGAACGCAGAAACTGTTAATTACAAGTTTGTTCCATAGAAATCATTTGAAGTGAGCACAGTGAGCGCATGGAACGCACCTACAACGCAAAAGTTTGCAAACTTCTAACTTTGCCGCAGAATTCTGCGTTGACAGTTCATAAAGTGAGGTTGGGGAAATGTCGTTCGAGGAAAAATTGATAGCCTTACTGCAATAACATACAAATAACAAAGATAAAGACCAACAAAGCAAATTATCGCTTCAAAATTATCCATTTTTGTAATTTTGCCAATTTTATACCACTTTATATTATGTCACTTGTACTACTTCAAGAGATGCCATTGAGCTCTGCCGCTGAAATGTTGCGCTGCGTGACAGTTTCTGCGTTTTAGTTGCGTTCGCGTTGCGTTCATTGGGCTCCAGAGGTTAGTCCGTGTCGCCCATGACTAGGCGACGTAGTTTCACAGTTTCGCTAAAGTGTGCGGTCACCAATGTAAATGCTAATGATTTTACTTTCAGCGAGAAACGTAGTTGAGCTCGCTTAGCTCGACGGGCGTAAGGCTCCTCACAATTTCCTCGCAACCTACACTAAAATTTTATTAGAATCGGTGAAGGGATTTTCGATGTAACTCTTTTGTGAGCTAATCACCTGTGGTATATTTCACCAAATTACAAATTACAATTACAGATTTGTACTAAAGCAAAATAAGCCAATAATTT
The DNA here is from genome assembly GCA_964034945.1 of Chrysopilus asiliformis. Lineage (NCBI taxonomy): Eukaryota > Metazoa > Arthropoda > Insecta > Diptera > Rhagionidae > Chrysopilus > Chrysopilus asiliformis. The sequence continues at coordinate 91,722,165 of OZ035962.1, forward strand.
ACAAGTTTTGTTAAAAAAAACACTCGAAAAGCACTTGTAGATAAAAATTTGTAAGTTGTAGATAAAAATTTGTAATGTCGTTAAAATAAATCGAGCTAATTTTGTTCTCAATAAATTCATTTTCCCTGCGTCAGAATTTTTAACGTCAGTATTATTTTTATGTGAAATTTTTTAAATGAGAAAAAGGATAAAAACGTCAAATTTTTTTCCCAAAAATGCCTGCCATTCCTTAGTTTCAACAGATCTGACTCTAAAGCCAGTCGACCGATTGAACAGACTCTAAAGCCAGTCGACCGATTAAACGTGTATTTTGTGGAAAGCATTCAAAAGTAAAAGCAAAAATTTGACAAAATTCATTAAAAGACAAAACAGGATGAGTAGAAAACCACAAAATTTCAACATTTATGATTCTTTTTCTATATCCTACATAAAAAACAACCAAAAAAATTTGTAATATTTTTAGTCCAAAATGTTTCAATTTCACACTCAAAATTTTATAAAGAATTTTAATTCCGTTTCTAGTACATCAACTTTTATGGCTAATTCAAAAGATTTTTGCATCAGCTTTTTTCAGAGACGTGTAAATGCATTAAATTGGCGCCTGTCCGTATCCTTGCATCTAAAATTGATAGCAACCTAAAAGAGTCACACCAAAAAATGCAAGCAAACATTCTTCAGATTGTGGATCATAAAATCAAAAACCGAAGAAAAACTATATGATCCTTACAGTAATTTTTAAGTAATAAAATGTTTACAACATTGTCAGATGAATGTAAGGCATGCACACCTAATCCTCAAAATCCTTTCCCTTCTACATGTATGTTCACATCGTAAAACTATAAAAATTTAAGGCGTCGAGGGCAATAACGACCATTAGCCATGTGTGAATCCTTGCATGTTCAATCACAAGGAAATGTCTTTAGACATCTGTTGAGATGCCAATTCTCTGTCTGATAGAGCCAACTGATGGACACATCATATTCCCTATCCTATAAAACCAGTTTCTCCATTATCCTCATCCCATATCTATCCGAAAATTGGATATCTTTATGGTAGAACGCTTTTTATCGACCGGAATGTAGAGTTTTTTCTTCTAATGTCATTTTCTCGCTTTAACTCTTTTTCGTATTTGTATGAAAATCTGGATACGAGTGTATAATTTACGATTTAAGATAAGAATGAAATTTTTGCAGAATTCAAGAGACCCACAGGATTTAAGCGCTTCCGAGGCAGCAGCAGTTAGCACAACTACATATGCAGTTCCAGCATTGGACATTCAAAACGGACCATTTTTCTTTACATTCGTTAGTTATTTCTTATCATTAATCACACCAAATGATATTCCCATTGGTAAGGATTTTATTTTTACTTTTCACACTTTCTTCACTTTATTTTTGGAAAATTTGTGATAGTAATTACCTACAGTTTGTCTTTAAAAAAAATTCAAGGCAACTTTCCGAAAAAAATACTGAAATTTTTAATAATGTTGCTACAAAAATAATTACCATAATTTCAGAACTCTTTCGGGATGCGATTTATTCAAATATTACCGTGGTGGAGCTGATAACAGAGGTAAATTTGATTTTCTGACTTTAATGGAAATTTTCTGAAATTTAAAAAAACCTTTTTTTTTTGTTTTCCACAGTCATTAAAAATTGAATCTGGTTTCATAATCGTAATGACGATTTTTGTCACTCTGTCATTGGTGCCACTTGGAGTAACAATTGTTTGGTGTTGCAAAAGAAGAGATTCAATCCACGAACAACAAGACCCCATGGATCCATTAATGGTACTTGACGACTCTATTGAAACGGTATTGCGATGCCGGCGGAAAGCCTCGATTGCTGTATTAGTTTTATTTTTCATATTTATCGTGTAAGTACCTAATTAAAAAATTCTTTTTTTTAAATGAGCCTTGATTATACAAACGAGATCATATAATCTCAAGGAAAAATGATCTAGAAACTTAAAACTTGGTACAGCTTTCTTTTCTCAAAATAGGCGTTTTTCCATTGGCCTTGGAGTAGCACTCTAGAAGTAGCAACCGCTGTATTGAACGACTCCAGACCGATCCTCGGGGCAGATCAGGCGTAGTTAAATTCAAAAATCTCCACTTGCCTTATGCAAAACCATCAAGGACTAAATTCCTACACAAATTCTCTTGAATTTTATTTAGATTTAAATTTTAGCAAAAAATTGATTTGTCAAAATTTTTCAGGATCGGTAAACCTTAAAAACTCGGAAAAATTCTAAATTTTCCAGATATTCATGTTCATGTCAAGTTATGAAGTACCCCTTATATCGCCAAATCGTGTTCCTTTGGCAATCTACCCATAGACGTTCCAGAGTGTCCAACGGAAAATGCCGGAAAATGCCAATCTTCCTTTTCTTCACACAAATTCTAAAAAAAACTAAGTGAAGCGATTTTATATAAGTTTTCCATACATATAAATTTAATCAGATCGATTTTTTCTCCCTTCTTCATACAAACAGAAAAATTTTCGAATTACGAGGTGTGTTCAAAAAATAACGGGAATTTCCGGTTTCTGAAAAGAGTTTTATTTATTCGTCTACATCATTGTTATCCCCTTTAAAATAGTCCCCATGAGATATTATACTTTTAAGCTAGCATCAGACGAGCACACAAAACCTTAACACGTGTGATGACTGACGTAATTTTGACGTCACAAAATTGTAACACCAGTTTACACCGTCTGATAACTAAATTGTGACAGAATTTTTGTTTACACACTGTGTGATAATCTGTGTTACGACAATTTTTTTGACGTGTGTTAAACGAATTTTGCCTCCGTCTGATAACCCTGTGTAAAACGTGGTATGTGTTATGACATTTTTCGGTCTGTGTTAAGACTGTGGGAAAATGTCCCAATGTGTAAACTGGCATGAATTCGTGCCATTTCACACGCACTGTGTTATAGCGAATATCTTAAAAACGGTGCATCTTATCAAAAAAGTGCAAGAACAAAAGTTGTTTAGGATATGATTCTACATAAAACTCCCATACATCATAATCCGATTCGGAGAATTTTTAAAAAATCTTATTGAAAAGTTTGACTTCAAAGTGGAATTTTGATACAACTGTTCGCTGTTCAATTAAACTTCAAATAATGCCATATCACCAAAAGGGTTTTCAATTATAGCTTTTGTTATGTTTCTATCTGCAACTTCACCAATTGTTAGCAAATTATCGAATTGACCGACCGACATCCGTAAAAAATTACGATACAATTCGGGTTCTTTAGAGCGCAATTCCACCATCAATTTGGCAAAGAAACCCTTTTTCTCGCGACGCGACACCCAATCCTTTGTCCAACAACTGCGCTTTCGAACCATTGTCGTCACTGCTTTCCACAATATAGTCTGCCAAAATCGCCATATCTATCATCTCCTCATATTTCCTTTTTGATATTTTAATTTTATTTTATTTTTCTTCACAAATTGAAAATACCGCACAATTGCTTGTCAAAATTGCTTGAGAAAAATACACAAAATGTCAGAGAGCTATCACACCGTCTGATAGCAAATCAGTGTGTCAGACGATTTCGACTGCTGTCACACGTCTTTCATCATTACACCTTTTGAGGCTTTTCACTCCGTCTGATAACTACTCAATCTGCGTTACACAGTGTGTAATTGTGGGACAAAATTTCGTGTAAAGACTAGCGACGTTAACACGTTTTGGGACAAAAGTCCGATTGTGTGGAAAAAAATTTCACACCGTCTGATAACAACACATTTCAAGTGTAAGGACGTGTCGTGTCAGATGTGTTTGAAATGTGTTTTGAGTTTTTTTCGTGACGTCAGTCATCACACGTGTTAAGGTTTTGTGTGCTCGTCTGATGCTAGCTTTATGCTAGCGCTTCTTTTAATCCCCGAAACACGTCTGGAACTCGAACTTTGGGATAGACTAGCTTTCTCAGCGATGAGCTTTTAATCTCATCTATGCTTGCGAAACGACGTCCCCTTTACCTCTGGAGCCCAATGAACGCAACGCGAACGCAACTCTAACGCTGTGAACTGTCACGCAGCGCAACGTTTCAGCGGCAGAGCCCAATGGCATCTCGTGAAGTAGTACAAGTGACATAATATAAAGTGGTATAAAGGTGGCAAAATTACAAAAATTGATAATTTCGAAGCGATTTTTTGCTTTGTTAGTCTTTATTTTTGTTATTTATATATTATTGCACTAAGGCTATCAATTTTTCCTCGAACAACATTTCCCCAACCGCACTTTATGAACTGTCAACGCAGAATTGCTGCGGCAAAGTTAGAAGTTTGCAAACTTTTGCGTTGTAGTTGCGTTCACTACGTTCACTGTGCTCACTTCAAATGGTTTCTATGGAACAAACTTGTAAGTGACAGTTTCTGCGTTCGCGTTGCGTTCATTGGGCTCCAGGCATAAGGTTCTTTATAACAGAAAACAGTCTCTCGGAGCCATGTCTAGCAAATATGTCGAGTTTCATTTTTGTTTTGTATAAAAAAATCGAAATAAATATCCAATTTTCCTCATGTGAGGTTGAATTAAGTAAGAAAGTTATAGTCTCCCGCCGGGTGGATAAAGCTATGTTTATAAAAAAAATCCATTATTTTTACAGGACGTTTGACGTTATGCTATTTTTCATAAATAGCCAAGTTTGGTCAACTGTTAATACGGCGCCCGATTTAGTTAAAGCTTCAATTCATGACATCGAAGTATTTTTAAAAGATACTCATGCGCAAATACAAAAATCATTGGACAATGGCTTCGACACAGCTATCAGAAATGTCACATATGATTTGGAAGGTAAGTTTTATTGAGTTTTATAATAACCCTAATGTACTGGAAATAATCCAATAATCACAAACTTTTTAAACAACCGAAACTTAAAATTCCACGCGAAAACAAATGGGAATTTCTTCGAATCTTATATTTAAGTACCAGGAAGACCGAGCCATGCTCGGAGACCTCAAAATCCTCCTTTTGCTGTTTTTTTTTTTTTTTTGAGAAAAAAGCAGATTCAAAACCCCCTCTGCTAATTTCCTTTAGAAAAAAATGAAAGAGGGATACTTTTGTTATCACTACAGGACCTTCCGTTTCGAATTTTCAAATTCTATTGTCAGATACAGGATTAGCGACATAGAAAATTCCTTTGATATTAATCTACTCGAAAATATGATATTCGCATCATCCTTATAGGACCTTTAATCCCCTAAAATCCCCTAATACCAATGTTTTCCGAGAAAAAATTAGAAAAAGGATATTCACGTTATCCTTACATTCGCCAGAACAATCCCGGATTTAGGCATAATTCGATTTAGTCATGAAACCAAAAATTTTTGTCTGTGACGGAGTTTCTCCATAAGACCTTCATCGTGTTTTCCTTCATTTTTTCCAAAAAAATCACCTGCGGCGCAACTTCTACTTTCGCCTGCGGCGCATCGAAAAAAATACCATAAAAAGTGATTGAATATTCACTTATTTTAGAAGATACCAGGCGAGGGGTATCGAGGGGGAATTTTCTCAGAGGTGAGACCTATCTAGATCGATTCCTTGTCCCCGAAAATCCCTAACCCCCAAGTTTCGTGAAAATCGTTAGGCGGGTTTTCGAGCTCGTTGGTGCAGACAGACAGACAGACAGACATTCCTCGTATTATATTATAGATAGACTTTAAGTTGACAACTCTCAAATTCTTGTGTTAGCGCGTAAAAATTGACAGCCTTATTAATAAAAAATCCCTAACACGGAGATAACTCATGTGCTAACTAACTCCGAGATAGCAAACTTATCCATTAGATAACTATTCTTATTAATAAAAAATTTTCCTCCATATAATAGCTAACTCGTATTTTATTTAAAAATTTCGCTGGAATACGGCAACCCTTGTGCCGAATTGTACCAAAAAATACGAAAATCTTTTACATTTAAGTCAAATTTTGGTTTTTTAAATCCGTTTCCTTGGAGACGATATTAAAATAAGTCATATTTTGGTTTTTTAAATCCGTTTCCTTGGAGACAATATTAAAATAGGAGTGAAATTAATGTTTTTATTTTAATTGTGATTCACTGCAAAGTAATTAAAAGTGGAAAATTTAAAAATTGAAGGAAAGCGATCAGAAAATTGGTGTTCAAGTGATAAGGTAATATAATAAAACAACATAAATTGCATTTTTTTAATGGATCATTGCTTCTTCCAGTCTTTTTTGCAAGAGTTATGCGCCGTCAAGAGTTATCAACTCGTTAACTCGAGGGAATCGGTATGTTAGCTAACAGAGAGTTAACTAACGTCAGTTAAATCTTAAAAAAATTTATTAATAAGAATTTCGAGTTATCCACTGCGTAAACCATTGATAAAAGTTAACTAACGTTTATTAATAAGGCTGTGAGAAATTTCCCATGCCAACTACCTCAAGTGGTCGGTTTTCGCATTTTATCTAAAATTGGGTTTGGCAGACCCAGGTTTTATTTGGATCTACCAATTCTGTATAATATATGTAAAGTGAAAAGCATGAAAAGCAACTTAAGTTTCGTTCAAAATTATAGAAATTCAAGCAATGTATTTTTAATAAATATTGTGTTAATGTTCACGAAATTTGTAAATAAAAACTGTTTTTATTTTCCTCTAGATATCGACATTCTGCTTGGAGAACCAATAAAATCTGAAGTCTCGGCAAGCACAGGCATTGAACTGGCTTTTGACTCCTTAACTGCAATAAGTGCAGGTAAATAAAATTAGTTATTTATTTGCAGAATTCTAGATAATAAAACAAATTAATAATGAACAAAATATTCGGTTATTTTCACTGGAATGCGACATAAAACTAAACTTTAATTAACTTTTCAACCCACCAACTGGAATAAAACCACAACACGACCTCAATCTAACCACCTTTACAACCATAATTTAACTTGGTCCACTGAAATTGAATACAGCCAATATCGAGCTTATAAGTAGGATCCTTCTACTTCAGGAATCTCTCGCTAAATCCTTGAAAATCTCCCAGGAGGCGGCCTCAAGGATGGAAGAACTGCAAATACAATTATCAGTGCTCCAGAGGCAGTGTACGTTTCGTGATCGACCACTTTGTGATACTCTAAGGATACGAAGCTTTGAAGAGAACGGCATCATCGATGCACTTAAGACGGTAATTGAATTTAGCCACTTTTAGTAAAACTCCAACCATACGAAAACCAGATGCATTATGAAGCCCTACATCGTACTCAACGTGATCCTTACTTCGGTGTTCGGTGTAATATTTATCCTTGCCATGCCTCTTTCCTTTGTAAATAAATTCCTTTGCGCTATTTACAAGAAAGTTCCTAAAAATGAATTTTACATAACTTCCTCACAAAAGTTTTGATTTTTCGTAACCAGCTTGAAGAGGACCGTGATATATTCAATATGCGGTACTTGGGTGAATTGGAAGTCGGCAATACAGTGAAGAACTTATCAAATGAAGTGGGCATCTCTCGAACTATATTTGGAAATTTCCCATACCAAGTAAAAAGTGATACTTTGCTGCAAAGAAATGGTAAATAATTTGTAGAAAACTAATATGTGCTAGCAATAAAAGTTGCGCAACTTTTTCAGAAATCAAAATACATATTGGTTTTAAACATTTGAAAATGGATTAACTATGCAATAAGTATTGCAAATGTTGCTATCACAGCAACACAGTGTTGCCATTTTCAGCGACTTGTCTCATTTTTAGCGACTTTCATGCCTTAAAAAGCACGTGTTGAGATGTGAGATGTTAGTGGTCTTTTGGGGACTTTTCGGAGATTATTTTCAAAAGCTTCTTAAGAAAAAAAAACTCTGTTGAAAATTTTACTAATAAATATACTTTTCACAATTTTTTACTTTTATGTTACGCAAGAACATTTGATAAAAATACAAAAAATTAATGAAAATTCAATTAAGACCTAACAACAGTAGATTTAGACATAAATAAATCTTTGATCTCAGATGTGAGTAAATTTTATGTAGATATTTTGACTTGAAGTCTATTTAGTTATTATTTTTCTAAGAACTTAAATTTTTTTATTTTTGTGTTTTTTAAGAAGACAAAGTTTTTTTTTTATTATTTTATTTTATTATTGTTAAAAACAAAGAATAAAAACGATTTGAAAATAAGATATATGTTTAAATATGCATTAAAAAAAAGTCTCTAAACTAGCGATTTTTGTCTATAATTCCGGAGACTTTTGAGATTTTTTTTCCTCGTTTCAGCGATTTTGGGCTTGAGGTCTCCGGCAACACTGCAGCAACATTTCATTTTTTATTCTCAAGCAAAATTTTGTACTCCACTCTGTTCGTATGACGTCAGCTGGCTACTGAGAACGCGAGTGCGCAAATTTTGTTTTTGTGTGCAACAAGAAACCAAAAAATAGTGGTAACACCTAAGCTAGCCAGCACTAATATAACTGAAAACAATCCTCTGAATATTTTAGAAAAAGTTGCGCAACTTTTTTGCGTGACCCTTAAATACAAACCAACAAATCTTATAATTCGCTAATCGCAAAATTTGAAATTTCAGAAACCATTGAACAATTGGATATGATTAAAAGTAGAGCTACCACAACCGATCAAATGTTAACTCAAACGATTGTTTCTCTTCTGGATGGACTTAGTGGAACCTGGGAATCTATTCAGCCCCATTATGAAGATATTCGTGACTTTTCCAACACTGTGTGGGGCTTCGCATGGACAATTGCCATGATAATTAGTATCGTTCTATTCTTTCTGTTATTATCTATATTTTGTATTTGCTGCAAATCGAAAGTTAAAGCCGGTATCCTGCTAATGACTAGCGTGGTTATTGTCTGCGTGGCCAGCGTTGCCTTGATGTGCTTCGCTATATTTTCTTTACTTCTTGGTGGCAACGGAGAAGTGTTTCTTTGTCGGCCACTTTTTTATGAAGAAAACTATGCAATGCTTGGGAGAATTTTTGATAAACCTGGCCTAATATATTCAAAAGAGCCAGAAACCGGAATATTTGGTGAGCTTCTTCGGCCGCCTGGAGGAAATTCATCCTTCGTAAATGTTAGCTTAGCATCGGTTTTACAGTAAGTTGATAAAATTGTCTTAGGGTGATTACAAGATATCTTCAGAATAATAAATTTTACAAAGTTTTTTTCTGAATTTTCCAGAAACTGTGAGGATAACAAGGCATCATACTCAGTTTTCCACTTGGATGCATTCGTAAATACAACTCAACTGGTAGATTTGAGTCAATTTCCTCGTTTGGAATTGTCGATTAATGCAATTCATGTCTCTGAAAGACCTTTACTCTTGTTAACACAAACGATTCAAACTATTTTAGAGCATATGCTTCAAACATCCGATTTAAATTTAACAGCTTATAGAACAACTATAAGTCAGCCGACACCGGAAAAGGATTTAGCAACTTTTATCGATCAGATGCAAAGGGTAGCCCTGCAGGTAAAGCACATTTAATAATAATATAATAATATTCGTGTGGTTCTGTCGGCCTATCTGTGCGCCTATAGCTCGCGAACAAACTTAACCTTAACATTTTCCCATAATAATTCTTAAGTGCAACAGATTTTAAATTTTTTATACCCGTATGGTGAAACCAAAGGGTATATTAACTTTGCTTTACCGTTTGTAACGCCAAGATCCCGTCATCACACACAAAAATGAATTACATCAGTGTGTTTAGAATAATAAAAAAAATTGAATTTTCCATGTCCGTCCGTCTGTCCGTCCGTCCGTCCGTCTGTCCGTCCGTCCGTCTGTCCGTCTGTCCGTCTGTCTGTCTGTCTGTGGCGCGGATTGCGGGCGCACGGATTGAGCTAGAGACTTGAAATTTTGTGTGGATCCGTTTTTCGTAAAATGCGAGGCTAAGTTCGTTAATGGGCAAAAATGGACCATTAGGGGGGGTACCCCCCATACGAACGAAATCGTTTTTTGCGAATATCTCAAAAACGGTAAATGTTATCAAAAAAGTTCAAGAACAAAAGTTATTTAGGATATGATGATAAAACTCCCATACATCAAAATCCGATTGGAATAAGTTTTAAAAAATCTTATTGGAAAGTTTGCCTTCAAAGTGGAATTTTGATACAACTGTTCGAATTTTGATACGAATATCACCATACGGGTCTTGAATAATTGCCAGATTGGCAATTATAGCTTTTGTTATGTTTTTAAAAAGTATTTGTTGATAAAGCTTTTATTGTATTTTTTTAGCAATTCTTAATGGGTTTAAAATTGATTAGACGCTGTCTAGGCTGTCTATACCGTAGCTTTGCCACTGCGAATTTTGAGCAAAAATATGTAAAATCGCATACTAAACACTTTTTATACCCGTATGGTGAAACCAAAGGGTATATTAACTTTGCCTTACCGTTTGTAACGCCAAGATCCCGTCATCGCACAAAAAAATGAATTACACCAGTGTGTTTAGAATGATAAAAATATTTAATTTCTGCATGTCCGTCCGTCTGTCCGTCTGTCCGTCTGTCTGTCTGTCTGTCTGTCTGTCTGTCTGTCTGTCTGTCTGTGGCGCGGATTGCGGGCGCACGGATTGAGCTAGAGACTTGAAATTTTGTGTGGATCCGTTTTTCGTAAAATGCGAGGCTAAGTTCGTTAATGGGCAAAAATGGACCATTAAAGTTTGCACAGATCCGTTTTTCGTAAAATGCGAGGCTAAGTTCGTTAATGGGCAAAAATGGACTATTAGGGGGGGTACCCCCCATACGAACGAAATCGTTTTTTGTGAATATCTCAAAAACGGTGCATCTTATCAAAAAAGTCCAAGAACAAAAGTTATTTAGGATATGATTCTACATAAAACTCCCATACATCAAAATCCGATTGGAATAAATTTTAAAAAATCTTATTGGAAAGTTTGACTTCAAATTGGAATTTTGGTAAAACTGTCCGAATTTTGATACGAATATCACCATACGGGTCTCCAATGATTGCCAGATTGGCAATTATAGCTTTTGTTATGTTTGTCTTTATAATTTTTTTCGACTTGACGTATCGTTTCCTATAAAATCGCGAATAATCTTTCAGTTTGTAGGTTGCTCAAAATCTGAAATGTCGCCGTAAATGTTATATCGGGCCAATTGTACTCCGGCCCTTAAAAAGCTTAAATGGATATCCAACTTCCCTTAGTTATTTCTTTAGAATCCTATTGGAATTTCTCGGCTTATAAGGTCTGCAAAAACAACAAAATTATATTATTTTTGCGGACGTTTTCACATCAAAATTTCCCCCCAACAGGTCGGACATGTCTGCCCTGAAAACCCATCAGGAGCCTGTTTCTGGTATGGAAAGCTGGCTCACCGTCATCAGAGCCTGCTTTGCCAGCTTCCACGCAGGCTTACAGGATTTTGGTGGAGCAAAACTCGATTTGAGTATTTACACTCCGATGCCACAAACCTTGTGCGAATTATAAGGTTTAAGGCAACATAGCTCCATCAAGCCAGAGCGAATAAACTATTTAGTGTTTAACCATTGAACCATTTCTGATTCATGGTTTATACTCGACCTTTTAGCATTGAATCCTATTGGAATTTCTCGGCTTATAAGGTCTGGAGGCTCTGATGACGATGAGCCAGCTTTCCATACCAGAAACAGGCTCCTGGTGGGTTTTCAGGGCAGACATGTCCGACCTGTTGGGGGGAAATTTGAATGTGAAAAAGTCCGCAAAAATAATATAATTTTGTTGTTTTTGCAGACCTTATAAGCCGAGAAATTCCAATAGGATTCAATGCTAAAAGGTCGAGTATAAACCATGAATCAGAAATGGTTCAATGGTTAAACACTAAATATTTCTTTAGATTTTAAAAACGAATTTGTTAACTTACTGCACTTGATTATTTGTGGACGGTAAAGATGACGAATGTAAATGCCCAAAGGTTGCATAAAATAGTGCAGAATGCATGAATATTTCTTTATTCTTTGAAACGGTGATTATTTTTCTTATTGTACAAAAATAAATATAGATGATCCACACACATTTGGGACAAGGATCCGAATTATGTACACTTACCTTACACTTACCAAATTTTGACAACAAAACGAACAAACAAACCTTTTTTTGCAATTTTTATAGATTCAAGATGTAGCCACCTCCTCCAGGATGACTACTCTGGGTAGCAGAGCTAAGCGTTTGCAAGCCTCGATTTTACAGCCATTAGAGCAGTTGCGCAATGAAATTTTATACCAACTCACGGCGCTTGAGCTACAGAAGGATCCATGGTCAAAACAAGTGAACCAAACCTATAGTCATTTAAAAAATGTTCAAGGATATTTGGAACGTACCGCTGAAGAAATTTGTAGCAATCAAACGAAATTGTATATTGCAAGGTGAAATAAAAATAACAACACATTTTCTATATTTTCCTCATCGCATTTTCATTGCAGACTCAAAAGCTATTTAACGGTGAATAAGGATAAAGTATCTGTAACGTTGGGTGATCAGACAGCGCAATGTAGACCACTATTTGATATATTTGATGCAAATCGCACATTCCTATGCCGTTATGCAATAGATGGCCTCAATGGGCTATGGTTTTGTACATTCTGGTGCTTGTTATTGTGGTCCCTAGGAACACCAATCTCACTTAATTTAATTACAATATACAACAAACTTCATACTGCCACTGGACTTAGGCACACGAATAGTCACTTGTATGGGTACATATTCAATTCATTTATCTCATTTCATTTCAACATAACATACTATCTAGTTTTAGCAATATTAGCTATAGTTTTTGTGAAAGTAGCACCAATTGCTATAAGTTGGCTATCGCTTAATTAATTGCAAGGTCGGATCAAATTGCTACAATTTTCGGTAAGTTTTAACAACATTTTTGGTTAAATTTATGTGATTTTAAAATAAGGAAAATCCTTACTAAAAACTCAAATTTTCAAAGTTTTTTTGTATTTTTTTTATTTTGTACAAAAAATATAACTGAAATTAGTATTTATTTATCAAGATGAATTAACTGAGTTGGATTCTGCAGGTAAAAAGCACATAATTGCATCCTTCACGAAACATTGTTACGTGTAGGTTGGTTGTTGTTGCTTTAACACAAATTTACAGCAAAAAGACTCCAACCCCGCTTTGTGTCCTACAAACATATTGCTAAAGTAGAAAAGAAACATAATTTTTTTTTGGGAAATAGCTAAGAACAAAAAAGAAATGATTTTACAGAACGCCATCTGACACCCTGGTTATATCAGAGCAAAGCAACTGGGGAGTATCAAGGTAAATATTTAAATTTATTTTTTCCAACATTTTCCAATACGAATGCAAAACTAATTAATTAATTTTAATAAAAGTTTTTACGAAACGCGATTTTTCTATTGCAGCTCACAGCATCGTTCATCGACACACATGACCAGGTCTAATTGGTGATCAATTTTTTGAAAATGAATTTAATTTTTTTAAAGAACTGTTTTTTTCTACTTTTTCGCATTTTTACCGATATTTATGCATTTTTTTGTAAAACTTATCAACAAATTTTGACAACAAAACGAACAAACAAAACTTAAAACACAATTCCAACAAACAAATTATTTTTAACTTGAAAAACAAATCAAACAAACAAAAAAAATATAGGCAAGATAGACGAGATAGGCCAGATAGACAAGATAGGCCAGATAGACAAGATAGGCCAGATAGGCAAAATAGGCCAGAAAGGCAAGATAGGCCAGAAAGACTAGATAGTTCCAGAAGAAGTGTAAGAAGTATTAGATTGGATGTATCCGAAGTTCCAGATGACGATTAATGACCAATTAGAATGGTGTGAGACAATTTCGAGTATGAATTTGTTTATTTTGCAAATGGTTTTACATTGTAATTGTAATTTTAAGTTAACTTGTCATTCGAAAATTTAAAATTTTGTTTTTATTGTAATAGTAAAAATTATTATTCAAAAAATTTGAAGCATTTTTACTTTCCTCTGCTATAAAGGGAAGGTATTTTATTTTAAATCTCACGCTATGTTTTATGTCTGAAAAATTTCAAAAAGTTTTTGTCCCGAAGTTTTCAATTTTGCAAGTTTCAAACGCAATATACAAGAGGACATCGGCGAGGTCCTGGCATTTGTTCCAGATTAGAACAGTCTGTAAACAATTTTTCAATTTATTAAAACAACTACGACTTTCCAAATTTTTGTGATACCTCAGACATGAGTTTTTTACTTATATTAACCGATTTCAATTATTTTGGCAATTATTTGTAACAATGAATTAAATTTTTAAAGTTTTTCAGCTCAACGGCCATTTTTACACGTCCCATTGTCCACTTTCTAAATTACAGGCTCTCTATTCTTAAAAGGAGAAATGAATCTACAATCCGGAATTGGGAGTTTTACTTCCCAAAGATTCTGCGCTGACTTCACACCAATCCAACTGTCAACGAAATAATAATTTTGAAAGCACAGAATTTTACAGCGTATTTCTTCCACACACGATCTAAATTTTTTTACCGCCACTCCTTATCCAACAACAAAATCACACTAGTGAGAAAGAGGTGTCTTCTGTTATTCTGTTTTCAGTTTTACGAACCAAAACAATTGGATTTTTCCACTGCAAAAGTTATTTTACTCGCTAGTTAAGAAATGAATTCCTCTACTCGTGAACAGGTTTGAAAATTCAATGTAGAATGTTCTGGGCTACCAACTTCCTTGAATGGATTTAGAAATAATTTAGGAAATCCGGCGTAATTCTAACTTCTTCGATTCTGCTGTACATCTCAAAGGAAAAAATGAGAATAACGAAATATCTAAGTTCTATCAAACAAAAGGACAAATATCTACACACCTACTTCTTCCTCGTGTTTCTGCGGATTACGTTTGTTTTCCTTCCACAACTCGGTTACATTCATCCGGACGAGTTCTTCCAATCAATCGAAGTGATTACAGGTAAACATTTTATGTCCTTGCCAGCGACGTGAATTTATAAAGGAAAGACACATTTTAGGAGATGTTTACGACTTGGAGCACACGAGGACATGGGAATTCAACAACACATTCCCAATCCGAAGTATTGCCGTCCCGTACTTCACCATAAAACTGCCCCTGAACTTGCTGCAGTTTCTGACGGCTTACACCAAATACTACCTGGATATTGACCTAAAATGCACCTACATGTTTCTAGTGTATCCTCGTCTAATCATGTGCATGCTGTCGTTCGTAAACGACTGGAGTCTGTATCAAATCTGCCGGACATACGCTTTGAAGCACGAAATCCGATTGATGGCTTTGGGGAGCTCCTTTGTGATGCTCGTCTTTGGCACGAGGACATTCTCAAACACTCTGGAAATGGCTTTGTGCTCCCTGCTCCTCTATCTAGTCTCAGACTGCATGATTCATTCGAATACTGTTATCTACAAAACGGAGTTCCTACAGAAAAAGTATCACAACGCTAGCTCCACGGGTGAGAAGGCAAAATTGTATCGCCTTAAAAACGCTTTGCCGTCTCATTCACTTAACAAAGTGCTTCTCATGTCGACACTGTGTGTTATCGGGGTTTTCAATCGTCCAACGTTTTTGGTTTTCGGAGCGCCAATCGTTTTCCACTGGCTGTTGCGGGGCATGGGAACGAAAACCATCACTTTTCTGGATTTTCATTTGAGGATGATAACGTTTTGCCTGTCCGCAGTTCCATCAATTTTATTCTTTATCCTCACTGATTCGCTGTATTTTATGTACTTGACGCCGGAGGAGATTCAAAAGCTTGAAATCGGGATTAATAATTTCGTTTTTACACCATGGAATTTTATCAAATATAATCTCAATTCACAGAATACAGCATCTCATGGCGTTCATCCGAGATTCCTTCACTTTATAGTCAACATTCCACTACTTTACAATATTCTAGGAGTAGCTGCCATTTTCTCATTTGGACTTTTGTTACTGCGGTAAGCCATTCGAATTTTTATTCCGTTTCAAAGTTTCAATTCATATTTGCTTCTTTCAGATTCCTGCGTGGTCTCTACCAAAATCTCCCCCGTTCACAGTCAATCGTTGGCCTAATGACTTCAGCGATATTCGCTCCCCTCGCTATAATGTCGATGATTAATCATCAGGAGCCTCGGTTTCTTCTTGCCTTTACCGTTCCAATCATCCTACTGCATTCCCCTAAACTGATTACGGGCTTTTGCAGTACTTATCCATTCGATGAGGAACACCCCGTCCTGAGATTTATCTACAATAACATTCTCTGCAAAAAAGCCAGTGCCACGTATCTATTAAAAATTTGGTACACAACCAACATCGCCTTAGCGACATTTTTCGGATTCATCCATCAAGGAGGCGTTTATCCGCTAGCACAACACTTCTCCAACGTAATGAAAGTGAACCCAAATAACGCCCATGTACATTTATTTACTAGCCACATCTACAACATGCCCCTAACATTTGTTAACATTCCCAATTCGAATACGCTGCATTTGAATTTGGAAACATACCAGAAATACCGACGTAGTAGACAGTTTTTCGTACACGAATACGGAAGTCTCGACATGAACAGTTTGTACAAAAAAATTAAATTAATGCTGGACATTTGTGAGATGAAAGCGGTCAACAAAAATCTAAAATATCAGCTGTATTTAGCCATTCCAACCAGTTTAACGGATGACTTCAATGAAGCCTTCTACAAAAGCAATAATACTATTATAAAATACGAACAGATAAAAGTTTTCTACCCTCATCTATCGACAGAAGCCCTGCCGAAATTATTCGGTCGTCATCCATGCGATTTCCATGTAGAAGAAGACGATTTAACGGGGACATGTGACATTGACGAAGGGACAAATGATTCAATTGGTTTATCAGTAAATTACGCCCTCAAGCAATTTTCTTCGATTATTCATCAGTTTGGACTTGCCTTGTATCGCTTTAAAGTAGAGAAACGTCATAAGCACTAGCTAATTTCAAAATTTATTGCAGTTTATATATTTTTTTTTAAATTCTAGTCACTAGATAAGGTTTAAATGTAATTTTGCTTGCGTGACTTCGTTTTTTAAATCGTTACCTATTGATTTAATTGAAATAAAGATTTTTTCAAATAATAATATGATGAGGTTTTATTCGATATGAATTTTAAATGAAAATCGGAGAAAGCAAATTTCAAACGAAATACTTTAGAGCTATTTCTGCATATGCTAAGTTACGGACGAGTTTTTCGTATGAAAATTAAAAAATTAGAATTTTCTCTAAAAATCTAAAAATATTTACAAAAAAATAACGACTACATCACTTTTTCATACACCAAAATTCAATCACACCAGTTCATCTTCCCTTACATGGCCCCTACACGCGTCTGTAAAGTCTGTCAGTAGCACAGACTTCAAATATCAAATTACTGACAACGAATTAAAATACAGTACCAGGAAAACCGAGCCATGCTCGGCCACCTCAAAGTCGTCCTTTTGCTGAAATTTTGGAGAGGTGAGACCTATCGATCTAGAAAGGTCTCACCTCTGTTAGAAAAAAGCACGCAATATGTTAGAAAAACACACACGGTGAGACGATACCTTTCTTACATAATTAAACTTCATATGACGAATATAATTGGGTATAATGTTGATTTTTTTTATATAAAAACATCAGGTTTGTAGTGGAAAAGTCAGGTTTGTAGTGGGAAAATCGAAAGTTCCTAGCCCCCTTAGTAATACTGTAAAGTTTCATTAAGATCGGACCACCCAATTCGAAGATACCAGGCGAGGGGTATCGAAGGGGAATTTTCTCAGGGGTGAGACCTATCTAGATCGATTTCTTGTCCCCGAAAATCCCTAACCCCCAAGTTTCGTGAAAATCGTTAGGCGGGTTTTCGAGATCGTTTGTGCAGACAGACAGACAGACAGACAGACAAACAAACATTCCTCGTATTATATTATAGGATTTAGCGAACTGGCAGTCAGTGCATTTACACGAGTCTGTGTCAGCTCTACAGACGCGTGTAAGGGCCGGGTTAGATCTTCCTCTTTTCTTATCATTCTTAACACATTGCGTGCCAAGCTGATTTTTATCAAAAAGGATCTTCAAAAGTTTATTTTTATTCCTTTCAGTAATTTCACAGCTATTTCCGAAAACCAACTATACACATACATTTGCCAGAGGCTACTGGTTCATAATATGCCACTACATTTCCATGCAACATTATCCAGAAGTGAAATTTTCATTTTTTTTAGTTCTTATTTTTCTGTAGCCGTTATACACATACACTCTCGAAAAAATCCGGGGACAAATTAACTCCGCCTGAAAACATAGCTAAAAGTTTAACACCGTAGCGCGGAGTTATTTTTAAATTTTTATTTTACGGAGCTAAATATTCAATTTAACACCGTTTTGACCTAAATTTTAAATGAACTCCGAAAAGGAGTCAAAAATTCACTACAACTCCTTTTAGGAGTTATTTAATTGTAAAGGGTGTTCACGTTTAGAAGAGGCTTGCCAATTGGCTTCAACAGCCTATTGGGAAGGCAAATGGTTTACAATTCGAGAGGTCCCGTGTTCGAGTCCCGGCAGGGACATGCAAGAAAAGTTTTTTAACAAATCAATATTAACTTTGGAAACACGAAAAAAAAGTCAAAACATATCAAATGCTGCAAAAAAGGAGAATTTGCGAGGTTTTTTTTGCCATCTAATAAGTTGGTTTAACACCGAAAAATTGTTAAAAATTAACACCCATAAGGAATTGTTGTGAACTCCCTAGCCCGGTGCTCGATTTTCTCCTATAGGTGATGGACTCCCTCAAACTCCCTTTCGGTGCATAATCGACTCCATTTTTTCGAGAGTGTATGTATGACGTGGCACGAAATTTGTTAAATGTTCCCGGCCATACTTCCGATCAGTGTTGTGCAGATTGTTTACAAAATGTATTTTACGTAATAGTTTGCTTGTAAAAAATTAATTGTTTGCTGGAATCAAAATCACAGTAAAGAATGTAAACAGTTGATTTTTTTCATTTTTCTAGTAACTGCAAAGCTCAATTTACAAATCATAAAACAAAAAAAAAACTTACTTTAATGAAACATTCCGATTTCTTCCAGTAAAGTCAAAAAAAATAACAGCGAACTTTTGGTCTCCCATTCATTTAATTATATTTATCTTTTTAAGTACTCCAAAAATTTATCTGTTCCAAATTTGAAACTACTGACTGAATAAAACTAAATTACATTTAATATTTGTGTTTTACTTCAATAACAAACCTCAGAAATTGCTTTTCACACAAAACAGCTGTTTATTTACGATAATTTACATTCCTTACGATTATTTGCTATTGTAAACAATTACACTGTAGAACAATTTTGAAAAAAATGTATGTTATTGAAATCCTGTTAATGGATTCTGATAGATAATTTTGGCTTGAAAAACATTGCCGAACAATATTTATGTCTACGTTGTATTATTAAAATTACTAATGCCCGGTTTTTCAGTGAAAGTTTAAACTTTAGTTTAGTTAAACTCACAATGAAGTTTAAACCAAAGTTTAAACTTCTGGTATTTTTCAGGCAAACGGAATTGAACGTTTTATTAAACTAAAGTTTAAACTTTTTTGTCAATTTTGCAGTCTACTATACAAGTAAAATATATTGAAATGTCAAATTTTTCAGTCATAAAATCATTGATGTATTTGTCTAGTTATCACTTTCGTAATATTTGTTTACGCATTAATTATAAAATTCTATAAAAAATAAAACAATTTTAATTTCGGTTATTATTTCGGTTGTTATTTCGGTTGTTATTTCGGTTGTAATTGTGTTTCAAGTATGTAAAAAAAATATAGTGAAATTGTGGAGAGCAAAAAAAAGTGATGCAGTCCATTTTTATGTGTTTTATTCTTCGTGGATCTACAAATGACAAAAAAGTTTTGAAAAAACGGCAGTTTAAACCCTCATCCATGGCCGTTTAAGTTAAACTCCGTTTAAACTTTTGGTTAGAGATAAACTGTCATTGAAAAACACAATTTCGTGTTAAACGGCAGTTTAAACTTTATCGCCTGTTAAACGGAGTTTAAACTTTCACTGAAAAACCGGGCATTAGAGTTTAAGTTGTGATTGTTTTAGAAACTGAAATAAAGACATTTATTTGTTAATTTTCTCGTGTTATATCTAAAAATATCCAAACGAGCCCACCTAAGCCCGTTACAATATTTATTATTTTCTCACAAATATTTTAATTGCATACAAAAACCAAGAAATAGAACAACGACCACTGCACAACCAATCAATATGCAAATTTTTACATAAATATTTTCAATAATTATTGGCTTATTATCGAATTTACAGTTTACAGTAATATTTCCGCAAAATGCAGAACAAGTTTCATCAGATACCTCAGGCATTGCAGTAATATTTATGAAATCTTTAATTTTTTTCTCAAATTTCTTCAAGGCGGGACGTTTAAGTAGTATTTTCCAAATATCCTTGGTCACATTTCCAAAAACAAAAGCACCCTCCGCATGCTTCCATGCCGAAACCCGTTGACATCCCCAGACCATTACCATATTTTGATCGTGGTAAATAGTCTGATACGGCATATCATCATTCAGCTTTTGTGTGTGCATCTTTCCGATAGTATTTACGCAAATTTGATAATCTTGACAGCGAATTTTTATAGTGTTGTCAACAGGAAACAAAGCCACTGTAAAACACGGTAATATTTTTTTCACATTTTCATCCAGGCCACGAAGTTTAAAAACTGTGTTGTAATCCTCTTCAACAGGCAGATAATATCTTAAATTATAATTTGAAAGAAATGAAGTATTGAAGGCATTTTTAAATTTTGGGCAAGAGCCATCGTAATTTTTACCAACTATAACTTTCGAGTAAATCGTCAAGAACCATAAAAGGATCACCAAAATAAAGGATTGTTTTTCACGAACCCAAGAAAACGCCATCAATCGCGAGGAAATAAAACCGGAATGAATTCAGTGAAACAATATTTCCGGTATTTAAACCGTAAAAATTTCACAAGACAGGAAAGTTTTTGAATACCCCATGTGATGTCTTTTAAAATAAAAAAATCAATCAATTTCCAGTCTCCAATACCAAAAAGTGCATTTGAAAACCTTTTTCTCTTTGGTTCAAATATTTTACTAGTTATTAGAGACCAAAGCGTTTTTTTTTAAATTTCCGCTGCAATGGTCACGTTTTTATGATTCACATCACGGATGCATGTTACACTAGTTAGCAAATAAAGTATACCGTTTCCTAATGACATCAAATAGGGTGTAAATATAAATTCAACTTAGATTATGTAAGAAAAATCACTTTAAATCCATTATTTTTGTTTTGATTTCAAGGTGAAATGTAAAACAATTAAAAGCAGCAACAAAATACCAGTTTTTCCTTGAATAACCCATTTATGATAGGATTTAGAATTCATTTTTCCATTAAGTAATGTATAACAAGTGATCGATCATGTTATTTTTACTTTTTCCGGAATTCATATACCAATTTATAGTATACTAGCAGACCGTACGTTGGCAGCTAAAAGTTTTTTGTATAAATTTTAGAATGCCAAAAAAACATAAATAACTTAAAAAGTTTTGGGAAAAAATGTTATCCTTGCAGGACCTTCCGTTTCGAATTTTGAAATTCCAACTCCAGATTCGTGATCAGCGACCCTAAAAACCCCCTTATGCCGATTTTTCCGGGGAAAAACGGGAAAAAGTATATTTGTTGCAGGACTTTTCGGTTAGAATTTGGAAATTCCAACACCGGATTCATGATCAGCGACCTCAAAAACCCTCTTATGCCGATTTTTCCGGGTAAAAACGGGAAAAAGGATATTTATCCTTACAGAACCTTTCGTGTCGAATTTTAAAAATCTAACACCGGATTTGTGTTAAGCGATCTTAAACATAATGCCCATTTTCCCAGGGAAAAACGGGAAAAAGGATATTTGCGTTATTCTAGCAGGACCTTTCGTTTCGAATTTTTGAAAATCTAATACCGGATTCGTGATCAGCGGCCCCAAAAACCCCATAATATCAATTTCTCCGGAGAAAATTGGAAAAAGGACATTTGCGTTATCCTTTCAGGAACTTCCGTTTCAAATTTTGCAAATCTAATACCGGATTCGTGATCAGCGACCCCAAAAACCCCATAATGCAAATTTTTCCGGGGCAAAATGGGAAAAAAGGATATTTATGTTATCCTTTCAGGACCTTCCATTTCGAATTTTGAAAATCTAATACCGGATTCGTGATCAGCGACTCCAAAAACCATATAATGCAAATTTTTCCGGTGAGAAATGGGAAAAAGGATATTTTCATTATCCTTACAGGACCTTCCGTTTCGAATTTTGAAAATCTAATACCGGATTCGTGATTACCGACCCCAAAAACCCTATAATGCAAATTTTTCCGGGGAAAAATGGGAAAAAGGATATTTTCATTATCCTTACAGGACCTTCCGTTTCGAATTTTGAAAATCTACATAGCTAAAAACCTGCTCCTGGCAACGCAGATCATTTTGCAAAAAACCGCGTAAAAATCGGTCCAGTAGTTTTTGAGTTTTGTAATCACAAACAGACAGACAGACAGACAGACAAACAGACAAACATCCATTTTTATATATATAGATTGTTGAAAATCTAAAAAAAAAGGATTTCTAAAAAAAGGAAACGAAGCAAAATAATAACTTAATGTACCAGCAAAACGAAAATCTAGATGGTTTGTTGAATCAGTACGAAACTTGGTGAAAATGAGAAGCAATCAGCGGTGATTTTACTACAATCGGAATTTTAATGAAATTTGAACAAAAAATTGTTAATTTATTCCACGAATAAAGTTTTTGAAAATTTTGGCCACGCTTCCCGTGTCAACGTCGACTGCTGAACTTATGGCGGCTTGTTTCATGGTTTAATTTTATATTTTTCAGCAATTTAAAATCGTATTCAAAAGAATATGAAACTTGAAAACTTGTCAAACATATCAATAAAAGATGTATCTGAAGATTAATGTTTAAATAACACTAAATTCGTACAGGTCAGGGTCCCGATCAAGGACAATCGAATCATAAATATTCATCGTTAATTTCATACAGTTCGATAACAACAGCATCAAGTATACTTAATAATAGGATATTGTTAAATAAATAATATCCAAACGTTGATTCATCCAGCAACTAACCAAAATTCTGAAAGCGATAATAATTAATGCTTAAAAACATTAATTTCTTTGAACTAACAAAGTTGTTATTATTACAAAATTCTAGGTCAAAGATAGTAATAATCTCGTATAGTTTAACCAGAAAGCAAGTGCGAAATCCATCTAAATTACAAATAAATGCCTCAAGTTATTATATTTTTATGTTTTTTTTTCATCTTCTATTTTTATTTTGGTTTTCTGCCGCCTGCCACCACCTTCGCTCCAAACAAGTCAAATATTCCAAATGAAATGAAAATGATGAATGAATGAATAAATTCTGAATCAATGGTAATTTCACTTTCAATTGATATTTGATGGAGGAGCCCCATTAGATGTGACGAGCACTTACAAGCAAAACCGTCGAAATCGTATATTATTGAAGGTTTATCTCCGGCGTTAATCAGTTTGGTTTAAAACATTTGCTAATATCGCTGAATGAACATTTAAAACCATGTTCCAAATGACTCAACCGAAATTTACCATGTTTGGATTTCCAATTGACGTCGTGTATACGAAAAAAAAACTATGCCTAAGGGAGTTTTAAGTTTAGTTAAGGATGGGAACTGATCTAAATCTATATGAAAATATTTGAACCACTCGTCAACCAGTTTTTGATTCATTTAAACGCCCTCAATTGAAAAACCTTAAAAAATTATTGCCAATTTTTTTTTTTTGATTCATGCTGAGGACATCCGTTAAATTTTTGACTCACCTCACCTGTTTTGCTGACATTTCCAATTTATCATTCTTCTTTCTTCTTTATATTAAAAGATCAATTTTTATTCTTACGTAATTTCGCATCGAATAATTTATATGCATGTATTCTACTTTTAAAATAGTAAAAATCTTCATAATTTCTAAGATATGAGAGGCATTCGATGGTTTTGCTCAGTAATTTAAAAAGTTTAAGGACAAGTAAAACATGTATAAACGGAAGTGAGAATAAGTTAAGTGAAGTGATCATCATAACAATATATTTCTTTTAAATTGAATGATTTCAACTGCGGTTAGCATATAATAATAGCCAAGAAACTACAATTTTTATGATGGACGGATGTTTTATGATTTTTTATGATTTCTGAAGGAAAAATCTTTTTAATTATACACCTTGAATATGACATAGAGCAAATAATGTAGAAACTTCTTACGAATTTTGCTACCAAATTTGGAAAATATCTGCAGCAACACTTCCTATTTATACGTCGTTCATTGACACGATTCAGGGAAAAAATTATTAGCCAAATCTAACATAATTGTAAATCTAAAAAAAATCTTTCTTTAATTCTAAGAAAGGTCAAAAACCTACCCAAATAATAAGCATTGAATCAATGACATTCACACTAGTGTCGGTACAAATTTTAAACAAAAAAATTAAAAACATGAATTTGCATTAAAAAGTGTTTCGAAATGTAAAAGTTTTTTTTAATGTAGGTAATATTTTCGTAAATCGGACTAGTGCCATAATGTAACTACAATTTTTTTCCTAATGGAATACCTGTTCACTGGGCGTTAATAATGGGGGGTTGAATCAAAATTTTAAAAAATATCTGATGTGAACAGCACATGACTTTTTTATACAAAATCTACGTTTCTGCACCATTTTCTTGACGAAAAAAATATTTATCTTTTACAAAATCTGAAATATCTCGAAAACGGTAAAAGATATCGATTTACAGTCAAAGGAAAAAATATAGAAAATTTTAATACCTTTAATTCAGACCTTAATTGAGGAACCATGTAAGCAATTCTCAAAAACATTTTTTTTTAATTTTTAATAACAATATCTCGATAACGGTAAAAGACAAAATTATGACAAACATTATTTCCTTCAATTCATCTCATGTATTAAACCACCAAAAACCCGCTGTTTTTTTTCGAGATGATCGCAAAAAACGGTGTTTTTTTTAAATGACAATATATCTCGATAACGGCTTGAGATTAGGGCTTCTCATTTCCCGTAGAAATTGAAATCCCGGGATTCCGGGACAAAAATATTCAAAATCCCGGGATTCGCTAACAAGCAAGAATTTATCCAATTAGATGGGAGAAAAATGTGTAAAATTAAAACAATACAAAAAAAAATGCGTTATTGATTTTCAATTATTAATATTTTTAATTACAAAAACTTAAATACAAAATAATTCATTGAAACAAACCAAAACTACAAAATATTGGTAACTTGATCTAAAGGGTGGTTAAATTTTAAGGGCCGATGTTGAATGTGAACCACACCTAAACGTCAAGTTTTTTTCTGCATTTCATTTGACATTTCTCAATTTCAGACTAACTCAATTTGAACCATGGAAAGATACACAATCGAGCAACGCGTTAAAGTTATTCAGGCTTATTATGAAAATGGGCGATCAATTTTCGAAGAAAATCATCTTCAGTGATGAGGCACATTTTCACCTCAGTGGATTCGTCAATAAGCAGAACAGCCGCATTTGGGCGAATGATAATCCAAGAGTGATTGTCGAAAAACCAATGCACCCACAAAGAGTGACTGTTTGGTGCGGTTTATGGGCTGGCGGCATCATCGGGCCGTATTTCACGAAGTGCACGATATGCATTTTGATTTGAACGCCCATTTTCATAAAAAGCCTGAATAACTTTAACGCGTTGCTCGATTGTGTATCTTTCCATGGTTCAAATTGAGTTAGTCTGAAATTGAGAAATGTCAAATGAAATGCAGAAAAAAACTTGACGTTTAGGTGTGGTTCACATTCAACATCGGCCCTTAAAATTTAACCACCCTTTATTTTGAATTTTTCTAATTTTAAAATATTGGTAACTTGAACGAATTTTGAACGAAATTCGTTACTAGAGGGAAAAGAAGTAAAAATTACGCAAATTTCGTGTTACAATATTTTTAATATCGTTAAAAAGAGTAAAAAAAATGTTAATAAGAAATAGCGGGATTCCCGGGAAATTTAATTGAAATCCCGGGATAACGGGATGATATTTTACCCCCGGGATCCCGGGAAAACGGGATCCCGGGATCCCGTTTGAGAAGCCCTACTTGAGATACGGAGTTCTAGTAAAAAACAAAGATGTGGAAAATTTTTATGTCTCCAACTTTTGATATACAGAAGATTACTGAAAAACGCGTAGTTTCGGAGTAAATAACCAAAAAACGAATTTGCGATGATAGGATTGTCCCATTTGTCCCATTACAAAACTTGATAGGATTGTCCCATTACCAAAATAAAAATTTTCTGTTTATATGGAAATTTAAAAAAAAAATATTTTTTTTTGGATTTTCTAAAAATTTAAGGCCAATCTGGCCAAACTACTTGCAGATTCAAAATCAGCGACGTCAAATTATCCTAAAAACGTTGTAAAATCTTTGGCAGCAAAACGGCTGTGTTGCATTGTAATTAAAAACGCGTATTGCAAAAAAAAATTGCGAACATATGATTGTTAAAATCGTATATCCATTCTGCGAGGTCGAGGGGCTGCCCATAAAATACGTCAAAATTTTAAGGGAAGGGGTCTACGACACTATGCTGATGGTCCTGAAATCCATACAAAAAATCGTGAAAAAGTATAACGAACATGGGAGGGGGCTTCGAAAACCATAAAATTAGCATTAAATCAAATAAAAAACAGTGAGAGGATCAAATAGAAAATGACTAAAAAGGATGAAATAAAATAAAACATTTTTAAAAACAAGCTTTTATCAACATGTACTAGAAAAATATATTGCGGATTGTGTGTGTATCAGAAGTAAAAGCATATAAAATATAAAAAAGTCAGATGCTTTTACTTCTCAAGCCCCCAAATAATATTTTTTCTGTTCAGTACTTAAAAAACATATTATTGAAGGTATAAAAAGTTCGAATTAAAATGTTTTTTACCGGTAATTAAAATAAACCTCCAAGCGGATAAAAAAATATTAAACTAATTGGCCGACACAAAAGTTATAAATGCAAGCTTAGCAATGTTAAAATTTCTTTTCTGCTGTCATGACGCTGTTTTTTGTTTTAACCGTTTTATTCTTCAATTTTCAAATTACTCTGGTAAAACTATTTTGGATTTACTTTAATTCAATATTATCATTCTTGTTTGTGAATTTTAGCATCAGTTTTGTTGTAATATAGGCAAAATCACTAATTGGAGTGACAAAAATCTATGGTTTTACAATGTTGAGCCATGTTTTCATCCAACACGCCCATGCCTAACTCTTGTTATGAATGTTTATAAGCCGATTTTAAACAATGTAGAATCCCATATGGAACTGCGTGCCTGGCAAGGATCTCTACAATCTACTTTATTTAATACTAGCCTGAACTATTGCAGAGTGTTTGGAGATCGTTCTCGTGTTTCTTATAATGAATTTTATAATAGGCTTATTCTAAACCCTTTGCGAAATCTGACCGATTTTCCACTTCATTGTCCGATACCAATGGTATGTGGTTTATTTAATTTTATATAATATTCAACCTTAAATTGATTTTATTTTTTAGGGAAATTACTCGGTTCGAAATTTCACATTTGATACAAATATTTTACCGCCACTTGTGAAGAAAGCGAATTTTTTTGGGTTGCATTACGTAAAAATAAATAAAATATTGCGGGCTAAAGTTACAGTTCGAGGTAGTTGTCTACTATACCGGAAGTTGGATTTTTGCAATACAAATAATAATATTACTGTAGATTAATCTGTTGATGTCGAAGAATAGTAAATTCAGATAAAAATATCTTAAATTAAATATTGGGGCCCGTTTACATTTTCGATTTTTTCTTCTCGGCGAATTTTATTCAGAATTTATTTCGCGAATTTTATACATATCTTAGGATGAGTTCTTTATTATCTCAAAGAACTTTAAACGCTCTGACCGATTCACTATTCGTTCTTTTATAAGCTGAGAGTTCTTCTATAAATCTGAACTGTCTCCCAGTATTCAATAGCCGAGGACTTTCAGCGAAAAACTTTGCCCGGCTCTTACCCATCGAGAAAGTGCACGACAAAAAATCCTGCAGTACTTTTCAATCAAAAAATTATATTCACGAAATCTAAATACAATTTTTTCTCGAAAACGGTGAGTCGTATTGATAGCTTTTCTTATGTTTTTCTTCTATAATTTTTTTATTATATATTGAAATAAAATACTTTTAATATTAATGTGCATTTTTAAGAAATATGGGCTAAAAAACTAATGGGAAATGAATTTAATGTAATTTGCTTAATATCAAATGATAAAATAAAAAAATGTGTAAAATGCAAAAAGTTTGTATATAGAAAAATTGGCAATAAACGAGAAAATAAGACATTTTCTATTAATTAAAAAGATTTTAACACAAATTATCGCTTTGAAATATACTTTTTGATGCAAAAATATGTCTTTGTTTCGGTTCAAAACTATCTCGAATTTTGAAACTAAACAAAGACATATTTTTGATGCATTTTAGGGTCGATCGAAAATAATCTAAAATGTGCTAATTTGTTAGAAAAGGATTTGCTAGATTTTATTCATTCGCTCCACGTTTTTTAGTGTATAATAAATGTGAACAAGTTTCTTTGATCTATTAAATGTTAACCGATTACGGTATGAACTTTACGCCAATTTGAAATTTGAGCGGATCTTCCGGAGTTTCTAAGAATTTCAGAGCTAACTTTAATAAGTCTGGATGCTGACATTTGGCCATGCTCCAAAATACTTCCGGATTTCCTATTTTTTTACTAAAACAAGTTTTTTTTTCTTTTTGTTAACACGTTGGCTACCATGTGAGTCACCGGTGTACACACACTATTGTCATTACCGTCAGTTTCTCAAGTTCCATGGTTGAGTGCAGTCGCTCGTGCGGTACAAAGGGTTTTTTTTGTGGAGCATGGAGTTCGTTTTTGTCTGTATTGATCTTGTGTTCACTGGTGACTCACAAAGTACAGAAATGATTTTTGCGTTTTTTTCCAGTGTATACATACTAGCGGAGTAAGCGTTTTTTTGGCTGGTAGCCAACGTGTACAAATGCAAATCTTCAACGGCCTTTAAACGTTTGATGAGAAAATTTTGCACTGTACTAATGTGAGGCAGTTGCTACACCTTTTGGTCTCCCATTCATTTCATTATACTCTCAATCTATCGAAAATATAGCAAAATTGGGTTAACAGGGTGGGCTCAGCCGAGGCAGCCATTTGAATGAAATTATATTATAGTATATTACTAATCGGAAGATTTACTCTTTTAAATAAAGCAACAAATTTTGAAAAAAATTAAACTGTGTTTATTTCATAGCAATTTTAAAAAGAAATCAGCCGATGATGATTTATAAGAATAGTTATTGGCTTCACGAAAATGAAAATTAAGTCGACTTGTGTTATTGGTTTGTCAAAAAAAATTGACGCCAAATCTAGAAAACAAACTTGCGTTCAAAAGCTCTATCTCGGAAACCACTCGACCGATTGTACTGCAATTTTACTCTTAAGGAAATATACTATAGACCAAGAAACACTTTTAATACAAAATCCTCTCGGTTCAAAAATGTTCAAGCCACTTTCGTATATATGTATATTCTATTTATTGTCTTTGAAACCGTATAACTATAGTCCTAGTTGAACGATTTTCATCAGATTTATCTCATATATACTTAAATTGATCATAGATTCTAACTCTCGTTGTAACCGCTCCATCCGTGAAGTTTTTATTGAAGTTTTTAGTCTGGGGTCATAAACGACCTCAGTACAGGCTAGATTAGTGCTAGTTTTTTGATACCCAGACCGAGTAAAGGATCTACAAAATCACGAGGGTCCAAAAAGCCCAAAATTAGAGTGCCGGGTACAAAGTGATTATCACACAATGTATTTTCTGGACAGCCCCTAACCACGATTTTAATTACATCTACTTTCCTTCAAATTCGCACCGTAATTGATTCTAAAGATATCAGGAGACGATCCATGTACATAACAATCACTAAAGCCGTTTTCTTTTAAATTTCATTGAAATTGGTAAGGCTGTTTTCTTGTGATGTTGGAACAAACCAATTTAAAATTACAAAAATGGTCCCCCACTAATTTTTTATTATGCCTAGATTAATTAGGTCAAAGTGCATGACGTCGCACCTAAAATATTCCATCTCGTAAAAAGATTACATACAAAATTAAATGAGTCGCGTTTGTCCCGTTAAGTTACTGTTTCTAATCTTTTTCAACCTCTTTAAATTAAAAAAAATATATCGCCGACATGCATCTACTCTATTTAAGAGTTCAGGTAGACGAAGCTAATATATTTTTGTGGCCTGCGGGGATAATTAAATATTTTTTGAACTTCCAATAATTACACACATGACACATGAACTTGAACGCGATGCTACAATAACTTTTCATTTTTTTCCTCGCTCTTTTACTTCTCACCGAAAATTTGAAGTAGAGGGAAGTCGAGAAGTATGAGATCGTTTAGCTAAGCGCGAAATTGTGGGCGCTGGTATAAAAGTTGAAGTCATTTTTAAATTGCAAACACAATTATCTCAGTTGCGATCATAAAATAAGCTGAAAAAATGGCTCTTAAGGTGGATATAAGCATAACGAATTTTATTTGAATCATATTACCAATTTTTTTTTTAATTTTTTGTTATAGAAAATCTGTGCAGTTTTGTGTTTGGCGTCTGCAGTTACAGGTGCTGTGATTCCTTCGCATAATGGATATAATTCAATCGCCGATCCCACAAGTTATCAATCTTTGGAAAGTATGCCGGATCACATGGCAACAGGATACGGATATAATCAACCAATGTTCACGGCGTCAGGAGGCCATCAAATGGATTACAATTACCAACCGCCAGGAATGACACAATTGCACTACTCTAACGGGAACAGTCACATGATGGGCGAACAACATCCTTATATGACGTCCTTCAAGTATATGCCACAAACCCAACACTCCGCAACCTCCTACTCTAGTGGAATAATGCCCGAAGGACACGCACATGACGGATCCACAGGTTATATGTATTCTGGACATCACCACCACATGCAACCGATGATGATGATGCATAGTTCTCCTGCTGGAAGTGCGAATTACGGACAAGGAAGCATGATGAACCATTATGGAGGAGGACAAGGGCACCATCACATGTATCCTATGCCCGCCGAATTAATGAACCCAGGACATAAATCGAATTCGTATTCTTCAGCTGCCGACGTTTCACATGTTTCCTTTAGTGGAATGGGGGCAAACTATCAATGGTAATCTTTAAGAAGTTTTAATGTTTTTTTTTATAATTTATTTATTTCATTGTTAATAAAGTGGGTGTCCGAGTTTTGTACAGTAAAGGAGCTTTTTTTGATTCAAAATACGCCTTTTGAAATCTACAAAAGAAAACTACAGTCGCCCAGAGGCAATCGTGATTCAAAGCAATTAAAATGGCAACCATTTAACGTGACTAGAAATTTTAAGCCTTTAACCACCCGCCAAAAAATTACCGAGTCGCCTAGAAACTAAAACTGTGATTAAATTTGCTTTCAACGACCGAAAATTTATAAATCTTCTCTTGGGAGATCGAATTTTTGGAAGCCTGTTAAATTTAGTACCCCCAAAATAGTTTCGGTTATCTTCCTGGCTTTTAATCCTTGACGAATTTATTCAACAACTATTCAGAAATTTTTTCCGGATATCTTGAACTTTATACAAATGCAACTTAAATTTTTTCATAGTAAATTCCCGAAAATAAAATTCGTTAAATAACTTCTGAATAAAATTCGTGGAAAAACTCAAGAAAAAATTGCACGTGTAAATTAGAACGAGTATATAAAACTAGAATTTGGCCACCGGAAAACCGTTTTCGAAAATTTTCGAACCGTTTTATTTCAAAAATTTTGTTCAAAAAATCAAATTTGTTATTTTTAAGCCTTTTTAAGCCCTTGATCCGGAAAAACTGTACTTAAATGAATCGATTAAAACATTTTTCGTTCAAATATGTGATAATTACCAAAAAATTTGGAGATTTCAACGGGCATGATTTTGATATAGTTTTATATAGTCAATTTCGTGTAAAAGGGACCTTTAAAACATATAAATGTAAAAAATATGAGTTAATCGGAATAACTTTAGCAAAAGCCAAATAACAGCATGCCCCGAATTTTCTTTTTGCGTATTTTCTTCTAATCTAACTTTAAAAAAAAGTTTTTTTTATTGTTTATCACACAGTTTTTGAAAAAACATGTTTTAAAAACAATTTTTTTGAATTTTTAAACTACCATGATTCCATGACCAGAATAATTCCTTTACCTATTGAGGTGAGGAAGCAGCTTTCAGAAATGTGTCTAGTAGCTCGTATGCAATCTACAAACGGCTAACTTTTGATTGGCTCGGATATACTGGGTTATTTTTCTTTGTCAAAAATGAAATTGGTGCTTGGGATTAATTTCCACTGTCTCACTGGCATTTTGCGAAGTTTGGAGTTTGGATTTTTGGTGCGTTCTCGCAGTGGTTTTTCAATTTTCATGTGGAATTAATTGTCGTGGGTGCTTATTTTCGTTTACAAGTATTGTGCAGTGTTAATTAGATGCGGGAAAGTAAAAAACCGTGTGCCGCAGAAGAAAGTAAACAAAGAAGCAGGTGCTGCTTAACGAAACAATGGTTACCACAGAAAACTGAATGTCTGTAATTAGGATTTACGCCATGGAAACGGAATACAGTTACCCCAGTACGAGTTCAACAGGTAAAGCCCCAATCTTGGAATGCAATTTCCCCGAAATTAGGTCGCTTGTTGCGTGCGAAAAGGTGGAAAATGTCAATAAAGTGGGTCGTGTTGACCTTGGAACGCAAATGGCGGGCACTTGTATTGCGGGGTCGTTGACACACAAAGATTCGCGCAGAGCGTTTCTTACGGAGCAGGTAGTTATGTTGCCAACAAAACAAAATCATGCGAGTCACAAAAAAGATACTCCGCACTGGAAAAATGCGATGACTAATACCTGGACGATTCTGCTATGATTTTTGGGTGGTAAAAGAATCACCACCTCAACCAGTCATCATCATTATTGCTGCCGCGTTCACGCTCAATTAGCGACGACAATTCCGCCTTCCCTGTACAAAGAAATAACATCCGATGGTCGCAATTCTTATCAATGTTTATTAACTAGCAATAAATATCCACTGCGCGGGTCTAAGGCCAGGCTAGCCAGCATAAATTACTTCAAATCCATGTAAACAAAGTGGCGGTTAATAGAAGCGCATTTCAGTAGATAAATGAACCTTATTTTATCGGAAAACTAATAAAATTGCGTTCAATGTGATCCGATAAGAATGAGAATGAAGCTTCGGTAGAAGTGACCGGGTCATGGCTAAGATAAGTGGACAATTTTATATCGCACTAGAAAAAAGTGTTTTCCCCACTTGACCCACAATGAAAAGAAAAGCCAAGACCACGCTTCATGCTGGTCCCGAGACTGCGCACCATCGATGTAAACAACGACAGCCACTGGAAAACCGCCAAGCGCTATAAACTCCATCCATCCATCATATATAAATAAATATCTATATGTCCACAATATGAAGTAGGTTTGATTCAATTGCCTGTTGAAGCGAAACGCTTTTCTTAATTCCCTCGTTGAGTTTTCCAAACGTTTCGCAGTGAGTATAAAAGTATCGTTAAAGCCGATGAAAATTATTCATAAAACTTCTTGGCGGGAGATATATTCACTAAGCATCATAAATTATTATAGATTTATTAGTGTTCTTTTGTCACGCCACGAATGTTAGATTAAATCTTTTGTTCTCACTTCTTGTTAGAGGGATAAATGCAACAGGGCAGGGAAACCTCACCCCGATATTCCGTTACCGTTTTATTTCTGTTGCCATGTCATCTTTTCGATTGCGTTTTAGTAAAGATTTTTATGAAAAAATGCACTCGAAAGTGAGAACTATTGTCCAATTATGGCAATTACGATCGTCACAGCTTCAAAAATAGTCGCTAATTTCACAAAATCTAGAAAAAAAATATCTTATGTGAACAGCACATGATTTTCTTATACATTTTATGTAATTCCACTATAATCCTTCTGCAATTTCGTTCTTGTGCAGTTTCCACTATAAACCGACGAAAAAAAAAATTAATTTATATAAAAATATGATTTTTTTTTGTTTTACAATATCTGAAATATCGCAATAACCGTAAAAGATATCAATTTACGTGAAAACGCAAAAATGTAGAGAATTTTAATATCTTTAATAATTCTTCCTTTAACTATTTTTTTTTTAGAAAAACCGTAAGTTTGCAAGCAGTTTGAAAAAAAAAAAATTTTTTGCGTTTTAATGAAAATATCTCAGTAACGGTAAAATAAAGCGCATAACAGTAAAAGAGAAAATTGTGGCAAATATTATTCTCTCCCATTCATTTAATACATTAAACCACCGAAACCCCATTACTTTTCGAGAGTATTAGATTTTTTTTTTAAATAACGGTATATCTCGATACCGGTTTGAGACATCGAGTTCCAGTTAAAGACAAAAGTGTAGGAAATTTTACTGTCTTCAACTTGTTTCATATACATATAAGACTACTGAAAAACGCGTAGTTTCGGAGTAAACATCAAAATACGAAATTGCCTTAAAAGGGAGCTATTATGGTTACTTCCGGTTAATGAATTCTCACCAAAAGTTGATAAGATCGTCCCATTTCAGGGTCAAACATGCCTGTAAAACTTTACGGCTCTAGCTCTATTAGTTTTTGAGAAATCTTGTACACAGACTGACAGACAGACTAGCAGACCAACAGACTAGCAGACTGACAGACTTAAAGACTGACAGACAGACTGACAGACTGACAGACTGACAGACTGACAGACTGACAGACTGACAGACTGACAGACTGACAGACTGACAGACTGACAGACAGACAGACAGACAGACAGACAGACAGACAGACTGACTGACAGACTGACAGACAGACTGACAGACAGACAGACAGACAGACAGACTGACAGACAGACTGACAGACAGACAGACAGACAGACAGACTGACAGACAGACTGACAGACTGACAGACAGACAGACAGACTGACAGACAGACTGACAGACTGACAGACTGACAGACTGACAGACAGACTGACAGACTTAAAGACTATCAGACTAACAGGCTCACAGACTAATAAACTATCAGACTAAAATACTAACAGGATGATAGACAAAAAGCCATTTTTGTAATAATCCTCCAATCGCGTCAGGAGTGGTCGGGAAATATTTTTAGACAAAATAAAGAGGTCGAAATTGTTCATGAATTCAATACTTTATCATACTTAGTATAAAAAAGTAAAAATCCACTTGGCAAAGTGTTTTCTTCAAGTTGACTAATTTAATTGCGAAATCACTTTCTTTGTTACAATAAGAAAACTATTATTAAACAATTTAACGTCAATTATCCGAGCTTCTTTAAAAAAAATCACTTTTCCCAAGCCGATAACTCACTGATTAATTTTATCTTAGGTGAAATTGTCAATTTATTAAGTAATTTCCGAAAATCGAATCCCCACAAAAATAAGTGATTCATTTTGTTATCTCTGTTGCCCGATTTATTAGACATTCAGTCGAAAACTTATCGTTAAAAATATATATTTGAGCTCAAAAAAACGGGAACACGTTGGATTGGTGAAGAGACTTTGCATTTAATAAAAACGTAGTTGATTAGCTATGATTAATATATGTTATCAATGCGAATTTATTATCAAGTATTATCGCACACATTTTTTTTTGTATATTACTAAAATAGGCAATATGTCGTTGATTTGAGTGAAAAGTGGTATAAAAAATACATCATCAAAATATCTTTCAACATTGAAGTTTAAATTTGATTGTTTCGATTTCCGATTGCGATTTTTCCGAATGCGAGAATAGTACCAGGAAGCCATGCTCGCCAACCTCAAAATCCTCCTTTTGCTGATTTTTTGGGGAAAAATAGATTCACGTTATATTTACAGTACCTTTCCTGAGGTTTGAAATCCCCGATCCAAAAACCGCTTTTGCTAATTTCCTCGAGAACAAAGATAAGAAAGCATATTTTTTTTATCACTACAGGACCTTTCATTTCAAATTTTTAAATTCTAACTTCTGATTCGTGATCTGTGACCCCAAAAACCACGTGATGTCAATTTTGTTGAGAAAAAATGGGAAACAGCACAGGGTATTAAAGCGCCCATCGTTGCCAGGTAAAAGTTTTTTGTATAAATTTTAGTACATCAAAAAACAGGAAAGAACTTAAAAACTTTTGAGAAAAATCTTATCCTTACAGGACCTTCCGTTTCATGCTTCACCAGATTCGTGACCACCGGCCTGGAAAACCTTCTAATGTGATTTTTCCCGGGAAAAACGGAAAAAGATATTCGCATTATCCTTACAGGACTTTTCGTTAGGATTTTTGAAATTCTAATACCGAATCCGTGATCAGAGACCCCGAAAACCTCAAGAAAATGTATCAAAACTTTATTCGTGCATGACATTCTCAAAAACCACATTGACTCCGGTGCGATATCTTTAATTAATTTCGATAAATGTTCCCGGTAAAATATTGCAAACGAATAAATTTTTGTGTCCTAAAATAAAATTTTGTGTAATTACGCGAAAATCGAGATAATACGCATTTTTTTCATATTAGAGCTATTATTATTTCTAATCTTACCTGCTCTCTTTTTAAAACTCAAAGAACAGGAAACTATGATTCATTCCTTTTTTTTAAATCAAGTCATATATGTAGGGCTATTATACAAAATACGTAATGCTAATTTATCATCGTCTCTGAAAAAGTCATACCCGGGCCACAATACAAACAAGTAACGAATTTCTTGCACATTTCGTAGTGTGCAGGTGAAATAAGTGAACGAAAAAAGAAACTGCTACAACGCTGTGAAGTTCGATCAGTTTAACTTCATTGGCTTGTATTAGCGAAACTTTTATGTGCCTAATCTACTCAAAAAAATAATTTTTTTTTTCGAAAAAATATTGAAAAAATAAAGACCAAATTTAAAAATTGAAAAACTATTTTTTATAAAATTTCAAAATGCTAGCAAAGATCAAAAAACCAAATAGAAAAAATCAAAAAAAAATACATTCATAAACATCGTTAAAAATCTCGTCAAAATTTAGCAATTCATTTGAAGCAAATCTTAGCGAGTTCGCCCACAAGATTCAAATTAAAAGGGCTTAAGTTGTCGCTCCTCCAACCATCAGGTGTTTCAAGATAAATAACTGGAAAAACTTGTTAGCACGGCTTCGCATGACCCTTGAAATTTTGTCGGTGCACGTGTTCAAGAAATCAAAGATAAAAAATTTAAAAAAAATAGGAAAAACGTAACACGGTATCAACTAGGCTGGTTTTTTGCGCATTCGTTGTTTATTTTGAGAAAAAAAAGACACAGACTTTTCCCTAAATGAAATTCAATTGAAACTTGATAAGTTTTGAAGGGATTAAGCTAGAGATTTTTTTTTGCACAGATAAGTACTTAACCGGGCAAATCGGTTCATTCCTTCCCCCCTCCGACATAGGAAGAAATTCTAACTGCCGGGATTTGCACTAAAATCATTTAAAGCCCCCCTCTCCCTCCCTGCGTCATTGAGGGAACATACTGTAAAATTTTCAGGTTTCTTGCTTCAGAGATATGGAATATATGAATCACTGCTTCCCCAACCTCCTCGACCTTTAGCCACGCGCTGAAACTACCTATCTACGAGGCTTATACTTGAACGGAAATCTCCGTGAAGTCTTACTTCTATAATGTTGAAAACCGAAATAAAAATCCTTCAAATTTTCAAACGATAGGCCCTATCACAGAATCCGATACGAATGATTCGGATCGTAAAATCAATGTTGTTGTTGGTATAAAACACTAACAACAACATTGAGTTTACGATCCGAATCATTCGTATCGGATTCTGGAATAGGGCCTGATATCAAAAGAGGGAAAGCGATTGACATTCGTGGGGGAAAATTTTTCCTAAGGGCTGGCCTCTTTAATTGTGAAACCCGGACCCAAATACCATCAGAATTGCAAGAGATAGTAAGTGAGGGGATTTACAGACAAAAGGGGTAGATTTCATATTCCAGCATGGTACAGAATAATTTGATTTTACAGCCCAATATAACTATTATCAAGGCCCTGTTATACCAATCACTGAAAATTTTAAAAAAAAGTCTAAAGCTTACTATGACGATCCTCAATATTAAAAAGGAAAATCTCATTTAAAAAATAACTAGCAACATATGAAATGCAGGGCAAATAAATAAAAGCTATTTTACGACATTTCAAAAACTATTATTTTTAAAAACAGCAGGGCAACGAGTTTCTTATTTCCTCATCAAAACCCACTGTTTTTGATTGACCTGCAAGCAGCATGACAAAACTTGCCCTGCGTATGAAATAGACGTAGATTTTAGTGGTGAAAATTTATTTTCCTAAAGGCTGACCTCTCATTGTGAAATCCGAATTCCTTTAACGGATCAAGAGAATATAAAGAGAAGGCGGTTTGCTGAGAAGGGAGGGGGTAGATATTAGTGAAACGCGCATCCAAATGCCTTCAGAATGTAGCAATTCAGTGGTTTACAGAGAGGAGAGGGGATTGATATTCGTGGGCGAAAATTCCACTGCTTTTTAAAAATCGCAATTTCGTTTTTCGCGATTTACTCCGAAACCACGCGTTTTTCAGTAGTTGGAGACAATAAAATTTCCTAT
Organism: Chrysopilus asiliformis; assembly: GCA_964034945.1. Classification (NCBI taxonomy): domain Eukaryota; kingdom Metazoa; phylum Arthropoda; class Insecta; order Diptera; family Rhagionidae; genus Chrysopilus; species Chrysopilus asiliformis. The sequence goes on from OZ035962.1 coordinate 91,760,968, forward strand.
ATTTTTTTTCATTTACTAGATCTCAAGATATACCGTTATTTAAAAACACAGTTTTTTGCAATTCTAACGGGTTTTCGGCGGTTCAATGTATGAAGTGAATTTTCTCTTCAATATTTGTTAAAATAAAAAAAGATATTTCAAATTTCGTAAAAAAATCATTTTTCGATACGATGCACAGTTTTCGAGAAAATAGGAAAAAAGTATTCCATTTGTATGGTAGAGGGGGGAAGCAGTGATCCGATTGGATTTTGATGTATGGATGAGTTATGTAAAATTTTATTCTAAATACATTTTACCTTAACAAATTTTTCAATATGACTAACGGTTTTCGAGAAAATTACAAAAAAACTGTTTCGTTTGTATGGAGGAGGGAGAAGGAATGGTCCGATTTTGTGCGTTCAAGAACTTAGCTTAGTATTTATGAGAAAGGCAACTGTACAAAATTCCAAGTCTCCAGCTCAATCCTTTCGAAAGTTATGGTGTTCACGTAGTGCTGCGACATCGACATCGATATTTTCTTTCCGATGTTTTTATAAAATCGATGTTTCGTGTCCGATGTTTAGTATCCATCCACATCTTTAGCCAGGAATACACGCTGCGATTGCATCCCACGTTTGTTCCGTGTGTGTTTAAAAATCATTGCTTGGGCGATATCGCCCAGTTGTATGCCCAGGCCCAAAGTAAAAACCTGCGGTCCGCATTGTATTGTTGTTGTTAGGTTAGATTTAGACTCTGTTTCAGTTTGTAGTCTGTCACGCACGTCGCACTTGTTTCAAATAAGTGATTGTGCTGTGTTGTGTGTGACAAAATTTTTATAATAACTATTTAGTTAAAAGTTTATTGTATTTTTTTTTAATTATCTACTTCCGTGCCATCTGAAAGGCTATTTTCCGCGACAGGAAACATTGTGAGCAGTAAACGAAAATGCCCGTCAGGGGACCACATTGACAAACTTCTGTTTTCCACAGTGTGCATAATAAATATTGGAGTTTGGCCTAGGTTGCGGTAGTTTTATTTTACAAAAGTGTTACTACTATTAAATACATTTAATACAGAGTCAGGATCTTCTTTAAAATTACTTTTATTAATTCACTTTTAAAAGTTCTTTATTTATTGAAAAAAAAAACATCGATGTTTTTTTTCGATGTCACAGCACTAGTTCACGGGCGGTCGGACGGACGGACATGCGGAAATCAAAACCTTTTGCCATCTCTAACACCCTGGTGTAGTTCATTTTAGCGTCCGATGATTGGTTCGATGCGTTACAAACGGTATACTAAATCGAATATACTTCTATATGATATATCATATAGAGTATAAAAATATATGTATAAAAAAAAAGTTCGTTCAGTTTCATATAACCCAAGTTCTTTCTTTTTTTTTTTGAATTCTTCTCTGCCTAATCATTCAGAACTCTCGAGATCATAGCTTTCACTGTCACACAACAATTCTAGTTTATCATTTGAAAAAAAAACGATATCTTCTAAAGTTTCTACTCTCCAGTAAGATTGCCACCGCATTTAACCAAAGCAACAACAAATACAAATAATCTGCGTAGAATTTTAAAGTTAAGATCCTAAGAAATCAAATATTAAGCCAACAAACTAGACGATAAGCAAAAAATCCAAACGAAAACACGAAAGAAGAAGTGAAACTCAAAAAAGACAGAAAAAACGGCCAAAACAAATGACCAACCTTAAGTTTGTTACGACGAAGGCGTGTAGTGAACACCTGACGGTTTAACTGTTCCAATAGCATATACTCATCTCATAAGAAAACGTAAAAAAGCATAAGAGCGCTATCGCAGTTAAGAATTTTACGTTGATCGGTGAACACGTGCACTTCCCAACTCACTTTCATGCTGCATCCATCGATAAAACATGTTGAAACATGTTTTCATTAGGAATTGTTGACCGCAATCTCTGAAAAAAGGGCACTATCGAATTGAGATTCTAAACAACAACGAAAAAATTATCCACGCTGCCCGGCTGGCCAATAAAAAACGCACTAGTGGACAAACGGTGAGATAAGAATGATCCACGAAAGTGTGCTTTCCTGGAATCTTGACACTCTTAATCAGTTTTAATTGTTCCGTCGTGGAATAAGGTTCGAAAAACTATTTTTTCTGCTGCTAATACTTAAATTGTGCGAAAAATTAATTTGTTTAGATCGAATTCTCTGAAAACACTAACAAAAAGTAAGTAAAAAAAAACCTTTAAAGAATTTTTTGTTTATTTAACTATGATTTGATGGAAATAGCTTGTAGTTCTAAATTCGTCTCGAATTACGAAATTGTAAACATTTTTTTATTATTTAAACATTGCTGAAACAAAAAAAAACACCTAAAACTTGCCTAAAGTGTGCCTTCTGTTCAAATATTTTTTTATGATAATTTTTGGAGGCTTGTTCACATGAAATTTTACTATGATTACAAATGGAAAATCGCTTATCGCTTTTATATTCCAGAAGCGGCAATATTTTTGTTTCTTTATTTTCCGATAATGGCACAGCTCTTATCTGAATGGACACTTGGACGCTTTACAAATGTTCTATTTTTGCTACACAGGTTTTTTTTTATTAATTATTTTGCATTTTTTATTTCACAAAGCATTTTTGAAAACTAGCTCTGAAACCTGGTGTTGCGAATTTATTCAAATAATTGCATAAAATAAACACTCAAATGGTGCACCCAAGCTAATCTTATCACTTATGTTGATACCAATAAATTGTCCCATAGTTTTGACCAAATCAAGTATTTGTTGCTGGTACCAGTGACGTTTATTTGCCTGACGCAACACTTTCACTTGCATTTTGTCATTAGTCAGCATTCCAAAAGTCAAACGAAAAACGTTTCTAGGTGATTCAATTGCAAAAAAGGGGGAAAACATTTTTTTTATTTACCCAGAATGTTCAAAAAAATTTTTTTTTATGAAAACCGATAGTTTTTTATTCCAAGACTTGATAAAATAAATATTCTAAAAAATTTTAAATCCAAGCCACAAATTCTTAATATCGACTAGTGGCGATTTTTTTCTTTGTCCGTTTTTCTTGTCGCGCGATCGTTATCAGTTTTATTCACTATTTACAAATAACGCAATTGATTTGCAAGTTTTACATCAAATTAAACACGCAATTTATCAACAGTTAATGTAATTTGTGCGGTGTACGTTTTTTTTTTGTTTTCATAATTTTAAACATCGTTCTTATCATTTATTTTTTTATTTTATATTACAACAATTGATTCTTACAGACGATCTACAATTAATTTCACATCTAAACTTGCAGGGGTTACTTGGGATTTATGAAACACGTGAAAACCAAGATGGCAACACGTATCGAATTTTTTTTCTATGTACTATTTACAGTGAAACCTCCATATAACGAATTGTTTTCGTCCCCCTAGCGATTTCGTTACATGCAGGTTTCACAGTAGGGTTACTTCTATTTAAGGCGTCGTTTACATGTGACACTACGATCAGAGCCGTATTAACAAGTTTGAGCGCCCTGGGCTAAATAAAATTTTGCACCCTTACATAGTTTTATTGTAAAAATTCAATTTTATTTTTTAAAATATTCTTTAATTAAAAAAACAGTACTAACTTAAATTACAGATACGCTAAATATAAAGAAAATTCAAAAAAAAAGCAATCAAAATTTCATCGCCTCGGATCGATGGCGCCCCTGGGCTGTAGCCCAATTAGCCTTATGGTTAATTGGGCCTTGACTACGATACAAAATTCATGTCGCACAACCATTTACATTACGACATAAAATTTTGAAATTTATTCTCGACTAGCTTGCATACCCGTCGTTGCCGGATTAAGTTTTTTGTATAAGTTTTAGAATACGAAAAAAAACGGAAAGAACTTAAAAACTTTTGAGAAAAATCTTATCCTTGCAGGACTCTCCCTTGCGAATTAGTCTAACACCAGATTCGTAATCAGCGACCCCGAAAACCCCCTAATGCAATTTTTCCCCGGGGAAAAATGGGAAAAAGGGTATTTGCGTTATCCTTACAGGACCTTCCGTTTTGAATTTTGAAAATCTAACACCGGATTCGTGATCAGCGACCCCGAAAACCCCCGAGTGAAACTTTTCAGCCTCCAATTGAGCAGGATCCATGGCGAAAATCACGGTTTAAAAACACCCAAACTCCCTTTACCCCCTTAGCAGTAAAATTTCGGAAACCCCCCCTTAGTGAGCGCCTACGTGATGGTTGAAATATACTGTGAAAGTTTCAAGTTTCTAGATTTTATATATATAGATTACACACTGGAACTCGAATTTTTCATATAAAACCGTCGGAATAAATTAAAATTCTGAGAACGTTCACTAAAGCCCCGTTTAGACTTGCCACTTTTTCTTGAATTTCTCCGCGAATTTTATTCAGAATTTGTTCCGCGAATTGTATTCATCGATGGTAGTAGAATAAAATGACTCAGCAAAAGTTGTCAAAATTTGAATTAATTCGGACGGTTTTATATGAAAAAACCGGACGTCTTTCAGGAATAAATTTCTGAATTTTGTGTCGTAGTGTAACGGTTGTGCAACATGAATTTAGGGTCGACGAAAAAAAAAATTCGTGGGACAAAGTATCAGGTGGAAACGGCGCCTAAGCTAACTTATTCTGCGATAGATGAATAAAGTTCGCAGAATAAATTTCTTGATCAAATTCATGGAGAAATTCAAGAAAAATCGCAAGTGTAAACGGGGCCAAGGTTAGTTTGATGAGCTCTGGCACACAGATTTTCACGTGTTTTAAAAACTCCAATTGTCATTTAAGCACTATTTTGCATATTTACCACCGCAGTGCGGGTCCGCACTTAGGCACAGGAGCCCAAGTTTCTCACAAATCACTTAAGAAATCTATGGCATTATAAGCCTTGTTTGTACGTCAACTTTTAATTTTCTAAAACCAAACTTAGAGCTTAAGCATTCCAACTGCTTTACATTGCCGCAATTTTCCAAAAAAAATTTCAGGTTCTTATTTGCTCAACCAAATTTTGACATCATAATTTTTGTGATAAAAAGCCAAAGCATCTCAAGTTGATTTTTGGGGGATGCCAAAGCAAACTGTGTTTATATTTCCAGGCAGATCACTTTGGATCCGCCTGCAAATCGATTTAAGATGATTTGGCTACTTGACACAGATTTTTTTTGTCACGTTTTTTTGCGATTTTTTGTATAGAATTTAGTCAGTGATGCGTATTGTATGATTTTAGATAAGTTTTTTTTTTAAATTGAAAGCAGATACAAATATACTGTTTTTTTTTTTGTTAAAATCCCTCATTTGGATACATTTTGTTACAATGAAACGTTCATAATACTGGCAACCGTTGGATTTATTTCATTAAAACATCCATAAAATGGATATAATTGGATAAAAATAAAAAAAAACTTAAAAAAACTAAAATCGTCGAAGACAAAGTTTTTGTTTAATAAAAAAATCAATTTGTTTTGGGAAGTGGAAAGGGGTGGTTCACTGGATTTTTATGTAGGGAAGAGTTATGCCAAATTATGTTCTGAACTAATTTTGCATTTATAAATTTTTCAATACGACTCACCGTTTTCAAGAAAATCGCATGAGCGAAGGAAAAACGAAATTGTTAAATTTTGCCCATTCGAAAACTTGACCTCACTTTTTACGAGAAACCTATGTGTGTAAAATTTCAAGTTTCTAGCTTAGTTCCTTCGAGAGTTATTGTATTCACAGGCGATCGAACGGACGCGCACTAGTCAAAATATTTTTTTGTGTCGAATGACTGTGTTTACATTGAGACTCACTTTGAGGCGGCACGTCATTCCTCATTTTTCTGCCGTGTGCACACGGTTCGCTTTATCTGGATTCATATACCGGTTTCATCAACAAAACTAAACGCAGGTTTCAACCATGGCCGAATTATACAAGGTCTGATGGTTATTTTTTGACAGCCACCATTTTGCTACGTCATCGGCAAGAAATTCTTTGTAATGTTGATTGTGCGTACGGAGTTGTTTAGCTAGATGTTAGCTAGATTTGAGAATTAGGGAAAATTCCCATTCAGTCTTATAAGAATTTCTTGCCGATGACGTCGGAGCCAGAAGCAACTGAGCTGTCAAACAGACCTTGTATAATTCGGCCATGGGTTTCAACGACCAGACTCGAAAACCGGTTTGCGACCGATAATTTTAAGTGAATCTAAACTTCGTTCGCTCTTTTTGGTTTCCCTCCCCACTGCGTCCCTCACCCTCACGAATGACCTGCCGCCTCAAAGTGAGTCTCAATGTAAACACAGTCAAGCGGAACAAGTTCTCCAGTGTAAGTTTGTACGAATGTGGTTTTTATAAGAGATTCCGGAGAGGGAATGTTCTGTCCATGGTCGCTCGAAGACTGAATTCCTAGTTTTATTTTTTTACATTCGATGTAGTGAAAATTCCAGACATTGACTGTATTACACTTTTTTTACACCTAATCAAATGTTTTTTTTAAATTCTACGAGAACTGAATTTATGTAAAATTTCAGTAAACAACATATTACCGATAAAAAAAATAGGATTTATTGATTTCGATCATAACATTTTTAATCATCTTAAATTTATGGTAAAATTGCACCATCATTTTTGTCACAATGAAATCAAAACACTCATAATCGATTATTGATAGCGGTTCAATGCACAAAACCAGTTTTTTTTCGTAACTCATCTCTACTATGTTTACGAAGTTAGGCCAAAGATCGGGTGAGCAAAATAAGAGTAATGGCCTAAAAACCATAACCTTGGTTACTGTCTTTTAATGACTCATCTTACCTGCTAGCAGGCAAGATCTTTGATTAATCATCTGTAAAATAGGTAAATGACCGCTGATCATCCTACAAATCACATCGGTAACTAATGCAGCCATTTCCGAATACCGTTTGAACAAGAAAACAACATCATTTGAAGGGGAAACTTTTGAAGAAAAAACTGAAAATTGTGGTATTAAAAGGCAAAATTTAAACTTAAAAAATAATCATGTGCAAGCTTTAAAAACTACGGATGGAGAAAAACCTTTTTTAACGAGCAAAGGATATTTATAGCTAACAAATTCCTTTATTGTTCTACTATTTTACTAAATTAATAACATAATCTTGTGCAATAAATATTTTATCTTAGATATAGTTTTTCCCAAAGCAACATTTATTAATAAATCATTTGTAGATCAATGATTCACTTTCTCTTACCGTCAAGAATTTCTTTTATCTTTAAATTATGTCGTCGAAATTTTGTGTCACAAATCCATTTGCGTTGTGCATTAGAATTCATGCGAAAATTACAAAAGATTGCATTGGGAAGTTCTAATCTTGATTGCTTTTACGTTTCACAAGCAAGTAAAAAGATTGTAGTTAGAGTGAAAAAATTTAAATTCAAGTCAACTAATGAGAAGTTTTTAAGAAAGAAAAAATCATCAATCTGGGTCAGGGAAGTTTTATCTTCCAATGGAGTGTTCGAAATCGTTATCTTGAAATTGCTTACTAAAAATTGCGAATCAAATATAATTTGTGGCTTGTTTAACCGAAATGAAGAAATATCTAGTAAAATTGTGAAATAATTTTTCAATAAGTTTTATTTTTTGAAGGATTTTTCCATAATATATTAATATTTTCTTTGTATTAATAAAATTGCAGTGATACAGATTTGTAATGAGTGATGATGATAAAACAAAATTAAATATTTCGAATGTTTACACCTCCAACAGTAAGGCCGCTATGGCAGTAGAATAACGCAGTTTTGGTCTCAAAATGAGAAAATGCAATCGATTTAACCGGTGCATCGCTTAAATCAACATTGTTTTCCCATTAATTAAAAAAAAATAAACATTACAACATTTGACAATCTTTTTACGATTTATTTATTCATATTTTTTTTTTGTTATTTTCAGACAAATATCAAAATATCAATCAAATGGATTCCCCGAAAAAAGGCACGTATCCGTTAAGCTATAGAGAAGCATTTTCAATTTGTATCGATGATTTTTTACTGGATTTCGCATTTGCCGATATACGGCCGTATGTAAATGTTGAAGACTATATTTTCACAGAAGATGATATTCAGAAGATTTGGACGCAAGTAAGTAAAATTATGAATTTGGTGGGGTTGGTAAAAAATACTGTTGGTATTCTAGAAGGAGAGTTTTTCACAAAAATACGTCACACATTCACAAGGGAAGGGGGCCGAGTATACCAGATTTGTCAAGAATGCAAGATTTTTGAAGAATACCAGATTTGTCAAGAATACCAAATTGCTAGATTTTGCCTTTTTGGGGGTTATTGTGACCAAAAAAGAAAGAGTAACTTTCACTTTTTCGTAAATTTTTTTTTGTTACCGTGAATGTAAATTTGTTTTTACCAAAGAACCCAAGGCCCTTATGAAAATCCGCAACTTAAGCATATTGGTTTCTTTTTGGCATCAGGGCACCAATCATGTATTCCGACGCGTCTCTGTCTTTTGGTTTCGACGCAGCTTTTAACTCTTGACTTCGCCTCATCAGCAGCTTCAAATTTCCTGGAGTGACAGTCAGAATCACATTTCGATTCATAGTGACGATTCTGCGAAATTTCAAGTCAAGAGTTAAAAGCTGCGTCGAAGTCGAAAGACAGAGACGCGTCGGAATACATGATTGGTGTCCAGATTTCTTGAAGAGTTCCAATAGTTAAAAAAAAATTCAAAAAAGGAATCCTTCATTAGTGACTCCTTACGCCTAGAGTGGTCTATTGGGCATTTTTAAGCATGCTGTATCTAATTATTAAGTCAAAACTGGTAAAAATGAAATTGTTCTTTTCTTGCAACTGTGAGGCTTTTAATGTCTGAATATATTTGATCATGACATGTTAAAATTTTCGCCTGTGGCGCATTTACTTCAAGTTAGAAGTTTTTAAACAAAAAAAAATCTTCATGCCGGATTTTTATTTGTATCACTTTTTTGTATTGTTTTCGCTTGCAGTACTGCGAATTAAAAAAAGATATTTTGACATTTCCTGGAACAAGGATTTTTGTATCTAGTCGCAGGATTTCTGCAGCCAACCGTCTGGCAACAATGGGTAACGTGACGACGGCGGTAATACCCGTAGAAAACATAAGAAAAGCTACAATTGCCAGGGGCCAATCGTCAAATACTTCATATGAGGACAGAATTTTTGTTTAAAAAAATCCATTTTTATAGGAGGGGGTGCTGTCGGGGAGGAAAGATCAGATATGATTTTAATGTATGGAACTGCTATGTAAAATCATATTCTAAACACATTTCGTCTTTATAAATTTTTCGATACGATGCACTGTTCTCGAGAAAATAGGAAAAAGTAATCCGTTTGTATGGGCGAGGAAGAAAGGAGTAATCCAACTGAATTTTAATGTATGAATGAGTTATGTAAAATCATATTCTAAACAGATTTTACCGTTAAAAATTTTTCAATACAATTTACCGTTTTCGAGAAAAGTAAAAAAAAATGTTTCGTTTTTATCGGGGAGGGGAGAAGGAATGATCCGATTTTGCCCGTTCAAGAACTTAGCCTTGATATTTACGAGAAACGCAACTGTAAAAAATTTCAAGTCTCTAGTTCAATCCTTTCGAAAGTTATGGTGTTCTCGGACAGACAGACGGACGGAAATGCGGAAATTAAAATCTTTTGTCAGCCCCTGCACCCTTGTGTAGTTCGTTTTTGTGTGCGACGATTAGTTAGATGCGTTACAAACAGTATACTAAAGCAAAATTATGAGAAAATGGTTTTTTTTTTTGCAAATCACATTTTCATAATTTAGCAACGTGTCATCGGTAGTTTTATACACACACACTCACGCTAGAAATCAAGAGTGGCGTATTTTATATACATTCCCTAAAGCTTTAAGTCGTCACAACATCTTAAACACATGAAAAAAAAACTTTCTTGTTTCATCACACTTACTAGAATTTTTTTTATTTTACAGGACAATGACCGAAATCAGACGCTTATGATGTTTGCAATTCTACGTGATAAAGACAACGTTTACGAGCAATTTCTAAAAGTCTTGCAGCGTGACTATGGCTGGCTACGCGATAATGTCATTAACACTCGTCAAAATCCAACACTGGAAACCGATATATTTCAGAATGAATTGCACAACATTAGAAGCCATTTTCCGAAGCATGCCGACTTCAATGTTCATCGATTCAATTATGTAAGTTGTTTAAACGAGATCAGAATTTTGATCGCTAATAAGTTTTGTCAATACCAAAGCTATTAGCAAAAAAAATTGTTAACTGGCATTTTTCGTATATACATTTTTTACGATTACGCAAAAAAAATCTAGAAATAATTTTATCTTCTTTGGTAGAAAACTAGGACTTAACAAAAAAAATTAAAGTTCTATTTTTATTAAATATGCTTTCTAGCTCTTTCGATCTTCTAGGGAAAAAAATACCAATTGCTGATAAAATTTCGCAAATTTAGTAATTGACTGCTAATCTTATCTCCCCTAAATTATTTTCGAATGTTTTTCCATTTTATTTAATTCTATTTTTAATCAAATATTTTCAGTATTTAACAACGAAAGAATATCTTGAGAATTTAATACCGAAAGAGTATTTAGTGATTTACGGTGAAATTGGATTTGGTAAGAAATGGCTAGCGTTGGATGTTTGCTGTGATTATCGAGTGATGAAATCGGTTAATTTTAAAATATTTTGGCTCGATGTGCATAATTGCGATAGCCCGGAAATGGACTTAGAAAAATTACAAAGGTAGGAATTGATATTTTCACACTTGAAGTTACTTGAAATTAAATGTTTTTAAAACAAAAAAAAATCTTATTTAGACTGAAAATCTTGCTCGGCGAATATTCAACTAGGAAAATAGAACAATTTGATGGGACGAGCAATAAAATATTGGAGCTACAACAAGAAATTAGAACAATTCTTAGACAAAAGGAATTTGAAGACTGTCTACTGGTGCTATCCGATGTACAAAATAAAAAGACATTGGAGACATTCTATTTACCGTGCAAAATATTAATTACAACGAGAAATAAGAAGGTAATATTCAAGATAGAAAAACAAATGCTTTGAACTTTAAAAAAAACTTAAGTATATTAGCAATATTTGAAAAAAAAACTGGTTTCCAACTAATCCTAACAAAATACTTTTTTTTCCCCAATTTCAGATTAAGGATTTCCTGCCAAAACACGCAACAAAACTAGTATGGCTTCAGGAAGGCCTAACAGAACTGGAGAGTATTACATTATTTGAAAAGGTGCTCGAATACGATCGTCTGCTATTCCCAAAAAATGCCAGCGATTTATTTGAATTAAGCAAAGGACATCCATTTCTACTTAATTTAATTGCACAAAACTTGAAGGGTCGTGATAAAACGGACGGCTGGAATGATTGGATCGGAAGTCTTAAAGGATTCGAGTACGTATTTTGTGTCAATTTACAAATTAATCTTTTTTTAAAGAAATCTCTTTTCCATCGACAGAATCAAAAATGAAAAGATGATCGCATTAATTCAACGTTCATTGCGGGTTCTGCGCAAAGACGAAATCGAATTCTATAAGACGTTTGCAATATTTTATCATTCGGTTAAGATACCGTTAAGTGTAAGTATGACTTTGCTAATACACAAGATAATCTCTTTTTACAGCTAATGATAAAAAAAAATATTGTGAGAATTAGGAAATCAACATTGAAGTTATATTATTACGTATTGATTATGTGTAATCATTTTATCTGGAAATTAGCACAAGGTTATTCTTTATTACCGGTTTTTACAGTGAAATAACAACATATTTTGTGAAATTGAATTTCAACCGAAAATCTGATCTGAAATTCAATTTTTGTGCTGTGAAATATCAAAATTGGACAGTGACGCATCACACTCAAATTTTTTTGCAATAAACAAATTTATGGAAAAATTTTAAATCCATTTTCAAAAAAATTATTTTTTGTTTGAAATAATCTACAGTAGCCAAGCAGCAGGGTTAAAATGCGCCCGCGGCCATTAAGGTTTTTCCGATCAAAATCTGAAGACTTTTTTTTAAAAACGCGATAAAACTTTTGTGTAATTAACGGTCACGAACCAAAATTTTTGTTGTGTCGTAATATGAGAACAAAAATCGAAACAGAATTTACTGCTAGCGAAAAACTTAATCAAAATGCAGGAGTGATATTCCGTAACTTGTTTCAAGCGTCTATTTCGAGTTAGAAGACCAAGAAGTATTCGCTATCTCTATTTTGGCCGAAATAAATGACAGAGAGAAACCGAGATAGCAAATACAACTTTTTCTTCTAACTCGAAACAAACGCTTGAATCGATTTACGGAATACCACTCCAGAATTTTTTGAGATGAATGTGATTTAAATGAAATGCGCCGCAGGTAAAATAGTGATTCAATTCTGCCTCCCCCTCTCCGTGTTTGGGCTCTTTCCAGCTGCACCTGTCTATTTACGTATCTGCAAATCATTGCCTTTTTGAACCTGAAATTGCTCAACCCCTTACGTTTTTAAGATATTTTTAAACAGTTTAAAATTCAAGTTTTTTTTTACGACTTTCCTATAACTTTCAGGAATTAAACTAGATGTTCTCATATTTCTAAAGTGATTTAGGTCGTTACCGGGTTGAGGGTTTTTTAGATTTTCTAGAAAACAAAACGGAAATAACTTTCTCAATCACTATTTTTTTTAAATATCCTCACCGGGTCTTTGAATCGGATTCGTGATCAACGACCACTAGAACCTCTACTGCAAATTTTCCCGAAAAAAATGAAATTTGTGTTATCCATACAAAACGATCTTTCAGTCGGTCTGCGGTCTTTCTATCCTCATCGGTCTTTAGCCTTGGTACCTCCTGCTACTATCTAATGACATAATTTATTTAATGGTAAAAAACAGTAAAATTTGCTTCAGTACGATGTTGGGTTACTAGAAGGCTTGAAGTAAATAGATTTAACTTTACGGCACAACCTATTCAAAGGTAAAAACCCGATCGAAATCCCTTCAACAATCTAAGATATGACAGAGAATGGAAGTTGCGGGCAGACGAAGAAGTAATTTTTCAGACCGACAGACAAAAGTTATAATCATACTTCATACTAATATATAAAAATGAGTTGGTGTCTGTCTGTCTGTCTGTTCCTCTTTCACGCAAAAACGGCTGAAGCGATTGACTTGAAATTTGGCATGAGTGTCTGTGGTAGTTCTGGTTCCAACTAAGGCATACGGAAAAGTAGCGCGAGGGGTGGGAGGAGTAAGGGGAGGGGGTAAAGTCATCTCGAAACTTAGCTCTTCCTCTATGTTATCCTTTCGCCGATTGGCCTGAAGTTTAGCCCCAACATAGACCATAAAAAAACAAAAAAAAAATTGAAAAAACTTAACCCGGCAACGACGGGTATACAAGCTAGTTAGTTATAATTTTAAACCTGCCAATTTAAAACCAATTAGCTCTAAATTTTACTGTACTATCGCGACCGCAGATATATATTTATGTATGTCAAACAGAACACCTTGTTGTCGATATATTTAAAAACTAAAACTTCTTATTTTTTGCACTGCGGCGGATTTTTCTAGAAAAAAAGATTTCTTTTAATTTTTCTTCCCAAAAAACAACTTTTTCTATTTTAAAATTGTGATAAATTCAACATTAAAACAGCTTAAGTTCAGTTCCATCGTTAGAGAATTTTACTGAAAGGCGATTAGCAAACATTTCGGACGCTGAATGAGGTGTGTATTGATTTCAAAAATCGGTTTTATATTTTATTTGATTTTTATGTCTTGTTCGTTTCTAAATCATTAAACCCTTGGCAATTTACAAACGTTGATTTGTTTTTTTTTAATGAATTCTTGCACAAAATTATTTTCATTAATCGCTAATATAAATAATTTTCTATTTTTCGTGTAATGTAGTGTGGAATAATTCAGAATTACGATCGTAACATTTCAAGGTGAAAGCATTCTAATCAATTTTGTAAAAAAAAAAACTGTTGAATATCAAATCCCCATTTTTAACACAGTTGCAATCGTGTTTAGTTGGAAAAATTTTTATTTGTACAAAAATTTGATATGATTGGATCTGACTGTAAATATGTACTCAAAATTGCAATAACATTATGGTTTTTTTATTATTTTAAACTTCTGTAAATTATTTCCTCAATGGAAAATAGTTCGATAAAATATTTTAAAACAAATTATCTCCTTAGCAAAAAAAAAAAGTCGAAATTTTTAACGCAAATTTTTTTAATGTCTTTTATAAAAAGTTTCTGGTAAGTTATTCGGCACTGTGAAATATTTTAATCTTTGTTCACGTCCTCTCATTTCGCACTGTTTTAAAATATGTAAATATCACCCCTAAAAAAAGTTTAAAATGCATTCTGAATTTAAATGAGTTAAATTTTTCAACACTAATTTAGTTAAAATTTCAGATTTTAGCATCGCTATGGGATATGTCTGAGACGGAGGCTAAACATCTTGTATTAAAGTTCGATAAATTCTCATTAATCACAACAAGAAGTGGACAGGCGATGTGCATGCTACATTCGCTCTATTATTCGTATTTAAAAAATTGCGAAATTGATGAAAAATCTCTGCATAAGAAGCTAGTGGAGAGCTATAAGTAAGTTTTGTTGTATTTTTAAACTAAAAGCGAGGTTTTTAGGTATGACTTTTCAAGCAAAGATAAAATTAATTTAATAGTTGCTTAATCTACATGTAAGCCGACTAAATCGAAGATTTTTTTGGGTTGTATTCTTGCGAGTTTTAGTCTTATTCTAAACTAAAACCTTCGCCCTAATTCTTGCCTTTTTTCTTGATTTTAAATTTCGAAAATTTAATGACTTTGACAAGTTTCTAACCTAACCTATGTTTATTCAACAAAAAAAAAAAAAAAAATTCACTCGCTTTTGATTACAATTACGAAAAAAGTTTTTCCAAACTTGAATCACACCCGATTTTTTCTTTAATATTGTTTTATTTTCTTAGCATCGAATCGGCATTGGAAAAACGAACAGAATTGGACATTAGTGATTTACCAGATGATAAATATTTCCACTATTTCATTGGGTATCACATAAAGGAAGCTGAAATGATCCATTTATTCCCAAAGCTCTATCTCGATTTCGGTTTCTTGAATCAAAAATTACGTGCAACCGGGTTGCCCAACACAATTGGAGATTTGAAACAGTATCGCAATGAGATAACTGGTAAGATATTTTCTTTCATTTTATCACTTTTAGTTATTTTTTCAATTCAATTTTTTGTAAATTTAATTTTTTCTTTAATGTTTTTCACTGATTTAAACACGTTCGTGACATTTGCTTTTTCAACTTTTTTTTACATTTGAACATCGTGTACCACCCGTGGTACACTAGCGATTTGTTTTCTGGCGGTTGTGCGCCATCGGTGGTACACGGTGCGTGTTTTTATATTACTTCATAAAATACTGACAATTTATGTTAAAACTATGTTTTTATACTTACGACTGTCAGGAACATTCAAAAATCGATTGCACTATGCATGTGGTACACGATGTCACGAACGTGTTAAATTAGTATAGAAAAAAAATTTTTGTTACCGATTTTTATTTAATTTTCAAAGAAAACCATCCGTACAAAGAAAGGTTCATCGATCGCTTGCTTGAATTTTTGCCAAACATTGAGGAGATGCTTTTAAAATCTTATGACACCGATTTACTACAGTATGCTTTGATGCAGGATGGCATTCTTCGGACTGAAGCATTGAAACAGGCCAGCAAATTCTCAGAACGCATTTGGTTTTCGGATAGGTAAGTGAATTCCAATTTAAAATAACACAAAGTGAACGAAATTTTTTGTCACTAATTTTATATTAAAGCGTCTCTCGATTTACGGCATTTTTGGTCGGCCAAATTGCATTGTATTACAGAAAAATGCGAAGCTATGCGACAGCGCGCAGCGAAGTAGGTAAGGCCGCATTCCATTAATAACCCCAGTTAACTGAAAGTTGTTCCAAATATTAGAGCAGGTGCGCACATTTTGACAAGGAAGTAAAATGGCATTACTTTGGCAATTTGAGTTTTTCAAATGCTTAAAAACCAAATTCGGAAGCTCGCTTCAAAGTATATTTCTACTAACTTAGTTACTATTTACTTACTCCTACTTAAATCTACCTCAATGCACGTTGAAATGCTAGTTTTGACGGATTTAAAAAACTCAAATTGCCACTTCGGCACCATTATACGTGCATACCAACGCGGTGTGCGCCTGCACTTAGAGGAGTAGATTTAAGCCTAACTGTTGACATGCCATCCTCCCAATTCCGCTCAACTTGCTTTATCGAAATGACTAGCGATAGTTTAATTCAACGAGGCGCAATTCCCCTCGAAAATGTGGTGCCAAGGAGAGAATCATTAAAAACCATCACTTTGGGATACTTGAAAAAAATGTTAGCTCCAACAGGACTTCAAAGATTTTCTTCTTTGAAAGGACTTAAAATAATACGGGTATTCTTTGGTACGTTGTTCGAGTGCCAAGTAAAAGCGTTTCGTTTTGTTTTGAAAGCTCCACCGCTTTTACTAGTTTCCATCCTGTATAACAATTTCCATATTTATTGCACCGAAATAAACAGAAAATCGCTCCCAACTTGCAAAAACGAATAGAATTTTTCCGCGAAACTTAAAATGCTTTTTTCCTTAATAAAATCTTTTTAACCGACTTTTATTTAATTTTTTTCAGTGGTCACTTCCATCGCCGTCGGCAAATGGTTCAACTGGCCGAGCCCCAACACTATGTTCGCTTCATCGATGCAGACACGTGTTTATTTGCGCTTCAAAGGAATACGATTTTCTTAGCGGATTTATCATGTGACTACCAAATCGAGCCGACTAGTTTTGCTGGCCATTCCCAAGAAAAGAACAACAAAATAATCGCCATCGAAACATTTTTGCATGACTATTTCGTATCTTTGGACAGCAAAGGTGATCTTATCGTGTGGTCCTTCGCCGACGAACGACGTCGCAGTGCTGAACGTCGTTTGAAGCAGGCTAAGCAAACTTCTTACTTACGTTCAGAGCCGAAGAAATATCTGCAAATGATTCGAAGTGGCGGCGGCGAAACAGTTCGAGTGAAAAGCTTTCTCCTTGAAACTGACACCTCACGATCCGAGGTAATGCTGTACGTCGCATTCAGCAATGGTAATGTCGATTTGTATCGATGGGTTGATGACATCCTGGGATTTAACCATTATAAATACTTATTGAATACGAACATTGTTAATATTCAATTTATTACAACTGTACTGAATCGTTTGATTGTAATTAACAATGGTGGAAGTATTTCGATATTTAATTTTACCGATGGATCTAGTAGTTCTTTCTCGTTTGAATGGACACCGCACGATCAGCCGATCGGGTGCCATCGCTTCCATTACGGTGAGCATATCAAAGCGATTTTTGTATTCGCAAACACCATCGTTCAAATTTTGTTTCGACGAGAGCAAAATTTTGATTTTCTAATGGCCGATTTGGATACTCTCTACGAAGTGAACGAGAAATGCAATTATATCACATGTAGTGCATTGTCAGAAGATAGAAAGTATCTTGTGCTTGGTACCAAACATGGTATTCTAGTTTTCGATGTTATTGAGAGGACGGAGGTGCTTCGGAATAGTACAAGTGAGCACATTATTTGCATCGACATATTCTCATTGGACGATGACACTTTCAAATATGTTGTCATATCTGACTCGGACAAAAGCCGATTCGCGAGTATTTTTGGATTAAAACTGAATGGCCATCAGTCGTTGACGTGGTCCAATAGTGTTGGATCTTCGATCGATGATAGCGGAGTGTTGACTGATGAGAATATGCATTTCGAACCGAGCGCGTGGTTGATCGGAAAGCAATTATTCGATGTCTATATTGACCACAAGGACAATATCTCTCTAGTTGCTATTGATTCGAAGAATCGGGTGAGTTTAAATTCTCTTTGGAATCTTAGATATTTATTTTAATTAAAACTTTTCGTATCTAGATTCATCATTTCCAAAATGACGCATGGAATATGAATTTATCTGAATCACCAGCAACGAAAATCACATCGGTTACTGCATTCCGCAACGAATACTTTATTGGCTGTGAAAATGGTTTCGTTTATGACTCAAAAACGAAGAAAATCAACTCAAAACTTTCGTGTTCAATTATATTTCTAAGAGCTATCAATTTCAATATATTAGTCGCATCAACACGCGATCAATCGTTTATATTCAGCAATGGATTGACTTATCCATTTGATATTGGTGTAAAAAACTGCTGGACTGTTGATGAAAAATATTTGCTATTGCTAGCTAATGATGGTGCTTTTATCGTAGGTTTTTGTATTGCAATTATTTTGATTCACTTTTTAATAGATATTTTCTTTTTCTTTTCTACAGGTGGTAAATACGTTAGACAACTTTGAGATTGTGGCAACAGCGAAAAGTCTCCTTTTACACATCTGTGATTATAGTGACTTAAGCCTTGGAAGCAATTACAGTACTGGCAGCAGTCCAAATGGTCTCTCTACTGTTTCACTTGTTGGTGGTTGTGATTTTCAAATTGACACACTCGTTATTGGCACTACACAATCGGATTTTTTCGTAAGTTTTTGAATTGTAATATATTTTAAATTATTAAGTTTAGGACCGGCAAACACATTTGACCATCGATCTCTGTGAAATTATTCTCATTCTTATATCATAATTTGTACTAAAGGTCTCTGTTAGATATACAAAAATTCCCTCATGCCGAACGGCTCAACGGCCGAACCACATGTATATGACGTCTCCCTTTTTTCTGATGCGGAACGGCCCAACGACAAAACCACATGTGCCTGGCTTCTCCCAAAAATGAATTTTTGTACGCTCAACAATTTTGAAAGACCGATCATGTTTATTTCAATTTTTTTTTGTCGTTTTCTAGTAAGAAAATACTTTTCTACAAAAAATAACTAAATAGTCCGCCTAAATAGGACAGAAACTGGCAACATTAGGGCAAGGTGAGGAAGTGGGACTGCTGATAGGAAAATCATCCTCAAAACTCAAATCACCGTTCTCAGAGTTCCGCCTGTCGTACTCTGATTGGTTGGCTGCCACACTGAATGTGTTCCATTGTCATTATTGTTTCCATTGTCATTATTCGATGCAACACGTCGCGGAGCAAAAGGCAGCCACGTATTACTTCCAATTCTTTAGAAATGTTCCGTTTCCCAAATGTTTCACGTCAGTGTGATTGCTCACAGCTACTGGTTCAAATAGTCTCAATCTGAACACGAGCAATATTTCATCCGTCCTATTTAGGCGGACTATTTCAACCAATCTCGAGAGCGATCTCCGGTGTGCTCTGTCAAACATCAGACCTAATGAAAAATCCTTATTAGGTGATACGGCCGTAGTTATGTATTTAATGTTTTTCTGGGCTTAGCGGCCTGAATATTTTATAATTTGGTCCAAAAATTAAAAAAACAATATGTTTTCGAATATTTTTGTCCTTTATTATTTACTCCGACGTTTCGACATCAATATCTATGTCATCATCAGGGAGTTTGTTCATATACTACAATCAAACAAAACCACTTCTTAAAATTTATGTATGCACAACAATATTTAGACTTACATGACTATGTTTGAAAACAGTGATAAATGTCTGGATACATTAAAAACGGGTTACACAAAAGTATAATAAATAAATAAAAGTCACAAAACGAGGAAAGAAAGAGAAACACAAATTATTTTAAACTTCATATTTGATCAGCTGTGCTTCGTCTTATCAGAATTGATAGCGGTAACAATGATGCGTCAGCTGATTTTTGAAAAACGCGATAAATACACAAACAATCTAAAGATGTGTTAGTGTGTACGTATTATTGTCTCGATCGTTTCGTCAAGTTTTCGTTATTTGTTTCAGTCCTTTTCCTTTTTCGATTTTTCTTCTCTTTCTCACTGTCTAGCATTGCACAATACGTAGAGCTGATGCAGTCTGTGTCTCTTTTTTTGTTATATGTATCTTCTGTGTAGATGTGCAATGCTTCGGAAGTGAGGCGTTTGAAATATTTTGATTCGTATGAGAGAATTGTAGTATTATCGAAATCAGGAGTATGTCCAGTATCATGACTATGATCTACTAATGCTGTATGGGGTCCCGACCAATGTTCTCTTTTTAAATCGTTTTTATGATTACTTATTCTCTTCTCAAGGTGTTGTTTTGTTTGTCCTACATAAGATAGAGAACATTGAGATCCAGTGTTGTTGTCTCCAAGACATGGAATTTTATAAACAACATTGGATCTCCTTTTCTCTGGAACAGCGTCTTTCAATTTTGTAAAAACATTGCGTAATGTTTTATTGTTTTTGTACGCCACGCTAATATTATTTGTATGTTCTTTGATGACTTTGTTAATTTTTTCGCTTGTTCCATTTACGTAGGTCAAACTTTTATATGTTTTTTCCTCTCTTTGATTCAATGTATTGATTTCGGATTGAGTGCCATTATTTTTATTGTACCATTCTTTAAAAAGGTTGTTTATTAGGTAATTTGGATAATTATTGTTACCTAGAATGTTCTTAATTTTATTTTTGTTTTGCTCTTGGTATACACTTGAACTAAGACCCATGACCGTGTTGATAAATTGTCTTGCAGTATTTATTTTTTGGAATTTTGGATGTTGGGAATAGAAATTTAGAATTCTGTTGGATGCTACATCTTTTTGGTACCAGTCTGTATTTAAACTTTTATTTTCATTTCTGATAACTATGACGTTAAGGTATGGTATTCTATTATTGTTATATTCAGATCTAACCTAATATTCAGATTTTAGTGAAAGAAAAACAGTGTCACTCATCCCATTAATTTTCTATTTTTTTAGTTTTTTTTGTGGACACTAGGGAAATAAATAATTGAAATGTACAGTAAAAGTGTGTGTGGATTTTTAACTCAAAATATTAGAATAGAACCACGGAGGTTTGACAGGTTTTCAAAAAAGGGGGGCGTCAGCTGTTTGATAAGTGTTCAAGGGGGGCGTCACCTGAAAAAGTTTGGGAACTACGGATCTACAAGAACTTGAAATTACATTTTTTTTTTAAATAATGTAGAACATAATGGTAGATGTTTCTACATTATTTTTTTTATCAATGCCCACAACCACGGCTCTGAAACCTCCATAGCACACGAATATGTTATACCTTCAACTTTACTGATTCTGTCGGTTTTTTCTGAATTTTTCTGGTATTTCTAAAATTTACATAAAATCCTTTAACCCTGCACCGAAGAGTCCAGGAGCTAGTAAGAAAATAAACTAAAACTATTATGATGGCATTTGCCCTAACACGGCCGCAATTTCTAAAGTTCAATGCCGAAATAAAGTGTATGGCTGAAAACTAAGTTTTGATATTCTACATAGCAAAACAAACATATCAAAAATCCCAAACTTTTGTGACCAAATTTTCATAAAGCGCTAAAATGTAAACTTTCTTAAAAAATTTAAAAAAAAAACTACTTTTAAGATAGAAATTTCCAGACTTTTTGGTAAACATCAAAAGAGAAGATTCAGAAATTCTATGGTTTTTTTTTTACTTTTCCCTGCTAACATGGAAAATTTTGTATTCATGACGAAAACCGACTCGAGAATGGAAGGAGATAAAAAACTTTCTGATCAGTTCGATATCTGTTTCAGGCAAATTTATGAGAATATCCGTGCATCTGTATGTCGGTCTACGTTGTACGTATCTTAAATAACTCGAAAACGCGTTGAGCTAGCGACTTGTAGACGAGTTTTACCCAAATTGTAATTTCTATCAACGAAAATACCGTTAATTATAACGGGTAACTTCCACACAATATTTTTTAAACACAGTTTTTTTTAATTTCTCGAAAATTGTGTGCAATTTGAGAGAAAATTTAAGGGAAATAAAATTTCCTACATTTTTTGCTTTAATGATTTTTACTAACGGTTGTTGAGGTATTTGAAAAAAATATTTCTTTTTATTACTTTTTCCGAGGCTTTAAATCTTGCAGTCACATCTGATACTTTTACAGAATAATCAAATTGCTTTTGTCCCACTTCACTTTAGAGGACAAACTATACTTCGGAATCGTCCTCTCCCCCCACTGCGCTAATCTCAGCGACTAGTTTTTAATGTTTTCAAGTTGGAGCCAGGCATGCGACCAACATATTTACCAAATTTGATGTCAATCGGTTTAACCGTTTTCACGTGAAAGGTGTGAACAGACCAGAGACACAAACCAAAAGTATTCTGACTGTGGTTCGATTTTGGTTTAAGGGTGACTTGGATTTCTAATTTTTGGTTTTGGTTCACTAAAATTACAACGATTTAGTCCGTTTGCACCAACGAAACTTAGCAACTTATGTACAACTTAAATTATTCAAGTCCCAGAATTTCTGCGGTTTAAGTCGGTTAACCGCAACTTAATTTTTTAAAAATAGTACGCGCAAACGGGCCTTAGTAGTTTTCAGACAAACAGTAACCCCTTTTTATGTATCGTTATAATTATAATAAAAAAATCTTCAATTTCTTTCCTAGGTGTACAAAATAACATCATCTGATGGTAAATTAACGATAGTTGAACACCAGGAATACAATCGACGACCAAAGGATGGCCAATCTCCAATCTCAAGTGTTGCCATTAATACGGAACGAAATTTGTGTGCGGCTGGCTTTCGCCATGGTGTAATTGAGGTATAATTTTTCAGCTTCAAATTAATTTAATCAAAAGCGATTTTAATACCAAATTTTCTTCAGGTTTATAAACTGGAGCAACAGTGGAAACTTTTACAAACACTGCTATCTCATCGTTCGCCAGTTTACAGCTTGAAATTCTCGCCATGGCAAAGTCTCAATCGTCCAATTATATTGGCCAGTATATCGGAGCAATTATGTTTCTGGAATATCTCATATGTTGTTAACAATCCAATCGACAACATTCTAAGGCCACGCCGGCAAAGTTCCCGTTTCACATCGAATCGAAAATCTGGCGCCGACCAATCGCCCGATATGAATGGCAGTTTAACACCTGACGACTCTGGCACGAATGAATTGTTTTTCCCGAACGTCTGGACCAAAAAACGCGGACCAAGTGATAAACCTGAATTGTTGTCGTGTATTAAATTAGCCGGGAATCGAGCTGAGAAATTCGCTACGAATTCGAATTTCACGAAATTCATCACGATCGATGATGAGGGCGAAGTTTACATATTCAGCGTTGAGAATTTCGCGTTGTTTAATGGTCATAACGGTACTAACGGGAACGGTACAAATGGCAGCAATTATGATTCCGATATTGCTGACGAAGAAGTAATCATATGACAACGGTTTTCGTCACTCACATACGGGGCAAAAATGTTTGTAGTAATATTTTATTATTTGGTTGTTTACACATTTTATAGTGGATTAGTTTATTACCATTAAGCAAATCGTTTTTCTATATGTTTTTCCCCTCTATAGACGTTAAGTTTTTTTTTAAATGTTAATTAGTTTATTTTTTTTAAGTCATACAAAATGTTGTATGATTTTTTTCCCTATGCATTTATAAAAAAAAAAATCTGTACATATCTTTAATGCATTTAGCAGAAAAAACTAAAAGAGAACAAAATGAATGAAACGTTTTGATGTTGTAGTATTAATAAAGGTTAATTATTGTTTGTTCTTTAATTCGAGCGCACAAAAGTCAAACGATTCAATTGAATTCGTTCATTTAGTCGAAAATCATAGAAACTTTTTTGTAGAAGAATTACTTGAATAGAAATCACAATTAATGTAATCAATTTATTATTCAAATATAATTATTTACTGTAGAATGAAATTTAAAATAATTTAAAAAATACATTTTTATCACAGTTTTATAGGTTAATATAATTATATTCATGTCGTAAAACTATTTCATTAAAAAAAAAATGAAAAGCAATAATATCAAGAAAAAAATCCCGTAAATTCCAATAAAGTTTTCTAGATTTTCAGTTGCCATATGAAAAATTTATTGTTAAAATTTAATAATTGTACATACTTACATTTATAAAAATTGTAAATTTTCAAAAAGATTTATTTTATATAAAAAAAATATTCTTTCGAAAAAAAAATTAAGTCAATTGATAAACTGAGTTTACTTTAAGTTTTGGCTGAAAAATTTGTTAAAAATTTCGTAAATAAAGAAAGTGAACTTAAATGATATTTCGGATACTTAAAATCAGAGAAAATTGGCATTTAATCAGGAAATTTTAAAATTTTATTGCTTCAAGCACTCAATTTTTTTTGGCTACTTAAAATTGCGCTGTCTAAAATGATAACAATTGTGATTCCAATATTTGTGTCAAAAACTTATGCCAAATTTAAAAATTAAGGAATTTCACAGATAATAAAAAGCTAGAGGTGATGAAATAACAGAAAACAAAACATAATGTTAAAGATTTTTAGGAAAGAAAATAAAACTAATCAGGAAGCTTAAAATAAGTAAATATGGGTACGGTTTCATGCACGCACTTTCATAAATCTTAAATTTTTCACTAACCCCACGACTCCATTGGACTTTTAAAAATCATAATTTTTCCCCCACTCCATATTTTGGTGAATAGTAAAATCAGCGCGTGGTCATTTTCAGTCATGATTTTTCATAATTATTGTGTCTCCATTGCGTGCTTAGAAATGTCAACGCGGAAACAAAAATTGGTTTTAGCCGCTATTCTTGTTCTGAAAAAAACTAAAAAACTGAACAAATGTCAAAAAACTTTTTCTACTTTTCAGTAGCCGCAAAAATCATGACAGTAAGGAGATTTAAATCATGATGCAAAATTTTTGAGTCTCCATTGGACTTTTTCGTGATTGGATTTAAATCCAATCTGGAAAAAAGTCTAATGGAGTCCATAGGTAAAATAACGCTGAAAATGATTTTTCTCCTCTTCCGTCGAGAGTCTGTATAGTTGAATAAATTTATTTCCCGAGTTTTTGTTTTGGAACAAAATTAAGACTTTTTAAAGTGTCCCGAATATGAATCTGTCCCACTAAACATCTATAAAATTTTGATAGATTTCAGTTCAAATTGAATACTAAAAACATAAGGGCCCGTTTGCACCAACTATTCTTCAACAATTAAGTCATACTTAGCCTACTTAAACCAAAGACATTCTGGAACTTAAATCATTTACGTTGACCATAAGTTGCCAAGTTTCGTTAACCCGTTCGGTACATGTTTCTTTCTATGGAGGTTAAAAATTCTCTAAATACAAATTAATGATGTTTAAGCTATTAGTATTCATTTAAAACAAAAAAATAAATAAAAAATTTTATTTTTTACAAATACGTCCACTGTAGTCCAGCTTTTTACTCAAAAAATCAAAATTGTTGTGACCCAATTTTGACTTAAAGGTGCACTGAATGAGAATAGAGTGTTGAAAATAAATAAATAATAAGTCAATTCAAATTTTTAACTGCGTTGCCATATGGCATCAAAATACCGAATGGGTTAGTGCCACAGACAGACAGACGGCCATTCAAAAATCAAGTTCATTCCTCATTCTAAACACACTGGCTTAATTCATTTTTTTCGTCCGACGACTAGTTTTATGCATTACAAATGATAGAGGGAACCTATTTCACCATATAGTATTTAAAAGAATAGCATAAATTATGCTAACTTTCAGTCGGACTTATCTCAGTTTGCTCTTTTGTCTGTTCGTCAGGATACAATCTTTTAGTAACCGAATTTTGACACATTTCATCATAGCCGATTGACTTGAAACTTGACATATATACGTAACCCGGCTGACAAAATTTGTAGTAAAACGCAAAACATCTTAATTCAATTTTCAGGCCAAGCCAAATTCATCTGTGTAGAAATGCAAATACAGATGATTTTTGTTTCGCCTGAAAATTAACTCAAGATGTTTTGCCTTTTTGTCACAGATATAACACGAATGTATACGTATATATAAAAAATGGCGGCTATCAGGCGCCATGTATAAATTAATGCCAAGTGCCCATCGTGTGGAGTATTAAATGAAAGGGCTTTGGAAAAGTAATCATAAATTCGTTATTATTAAAATAATTATATATAACTATAACTCGCAGAAGTTCAAGGACAACATAAACCGACATCTTTCGTTTTTCCGACCACCCTAAATTGTGCTTCGGCATTAGAGGGTCTTCCCTTAAGCTCTGATTGAAACTATGAAAAAAAGTATAGTAAAATTTGAAAAAAAACCAGTCGTTAGGATGTGGAAAAAAAGAACTTTTTGGGCGTTGTGTATCAGAAATAAATAGGCGACAAAATTAAGAAAATTATCTCCTTAATTTAAATGTGTTTAAACAAAATTTTTTTATAAATTCTCACGAAAATTCATCACGTGAAAAACACTGTTTAAAAAGTTTAGACGAATTTGAATTGTAAAATCAGAAAAAAAATCTATCGAGAAACTGACGAACGAACTTTTCGGTCTCTTCAATGTTGTTACATGAACAAATTTTTTCAAACACCGTAAAAAGCAATTAAGCAAATAAACCTCATAAAAAGTCTTCAATAGGGTAAAATCCTCAGATCTGAGCCCCCTTAAGCCTTTTTTCACTTCATACCATATTTTTTTTGTCTTCCATATACTTTCTGAGAAATTTATACTTACTGGTCGAAAGTATGGAATGTTTAAATTAAATACTTAACAGGGAAAATTAACAGGGGTGCTCAGAACTGGTGCCGGGGTCAGATCTGGATACTTTACCCTAGCTGAAATTCTGCCGCAAGTTTTTTCTAGCCCATTTTGATCACAAGCCTATATATACGCGCTTTCTGCCTGGCCACTATCACCGTAGCACTCGCTAAGCTTTCAGATTTTGACTTTCATGTTTTGCTGGTAGGTTAAGGAATTGGATTGCTTTCCAAAACATATTTAAAATGAAGTAGCTCTGGCATGGAAGCCGGAAGCCGATTTAAAAGACGTGCGTAGAAAAATTCTTTCGATGCCGGGCAGTGCGGGCATTTTTATTAAACACTTAATAAAACACAACTTTTTTAATTGTGAATATGTAACATGGTGCTTCAAATTTTGCGATAACTAATCAACTAAAAGTAGTGTCAGTAAAGTTTAAGATAATTTCTTTATTTTTAATCTCACAATCAAAATCTCTAATTTTTTCTTTTAAGAAGTAAAAGCTTATAATTCCACAATAATACTATAATCTAGATTTACTTTACCAGCAATTTTATTTAATTCATTACAACCGATCATAAAAAATGCTTCTACATATAAGAAATCATTTATATAACTTGCCACAAACATAAATAGCTTCAATATTTAAACCAAGTTTTCGTTAATTAATAAAAATTTATAAGTAAAATATCTCACAACGTTTTTAAAATATAAACTTTGAAAATGCTGACAATATTTCCACTTAAAATACAGCTTAACTTAAGAAACATTTTTAAATACTTAGATTTTTAATTCACAAATATTGCTTATAGGTGCTCAATCTCTTAGAAATGTAAAATTTAAAAAACTACCAAAATAAAAATCTGTGTTTGAAATACAACTGTGAACGTATTAAAACTGGGAGCAAGTCTAATAAAAAATCAATTTAAAATACGGAAACTTTCAGTCGAATTGCAGTTTCGAAGTTTTGTATCAAGTATTTAGTAATTTTATGCTTTTGTATCTTAGATCTTTTGAAAAAAACCCCAAAATTTAAGACTGAAATGAAATTCCGGCCAATTTTTATAACAAAAAATGAAATTTGAAATTTATAGTAATCGAAATTTATAGCAATAATAATAAAATAAGCTAAATCGTATTTCTGACTTATCGTTGAAAATTATTTTCAAGCGAGAAAAATTTGTTTTAATGTAATTAAATACTTTGCTTAAAACATTGGACCAATTAAGAAATTTTCCAATAGCTTCAACTTTTCATCTACAGCTTTCAAGTGTTTTAAAGCCAAATAATCGACATGCCTAAACTTTCATTAATCAAAGGTTGTTTAAAAAAAATAGCAATTTATACCCAAATTAAAGAGCAATTAAAAGCCTGTAGTTTGTTTCAAAAACTGCTTTCTATGTTAATTTTATATCAAATATGTATTATCAGTAGTAGATTTTCTAAAATAGTATAATTCTAAGCTACTTTTTCTATATAAATAAATGTTCATAGTCTTAATTATTCGAAACGGTTCTAAAAGCTATGAAAATACATTTTATGAACAACCCTTTAAGTAATTCTAATACATCTCCATTAAATCTACCATTTACTGCTGTAAGTTCAAATTGAGATTAACAACGTAAATTCTTCAATAAATTAATAACAAAAAAAGGATAGTGCAACTAAGTTGAATTATAAAATAAAAAATTTTATGAAAAAAAGCAACGTGATTAATAAACACAAATACACAAAAAATATTTTATTCATATACAATATTTTATATTTACCATTTAACGTTTTTAAAGCTTTTTATACATAAATATTTGTGTGTGTGATTTTATTGGAAATTTTTGTAAAAAAAAGGAAGATATTTAAGCAAGCGATTAATATTAGATATGTATTTTTTGATATCGAAACATTTTTCACAAATTTTTATATTATAAAATATTACATATTTACAAAATAACATAAAACAATGATCATGTCAACGAAATAAACATTTTTTAGTCAAAAAAATTGTTGTTTGATTTGGTGATTGGTGACGGACAGTGAAATCTGATTTTGTAGCAACTGACCTGACATTTTCTTTAATATTACGAACAAAACCCCGTTAGTTTTTGAGAAAATTGCGAAAAACTGAGATATGCCTTACGCCTGGCCTCGATTAACGTTTTTTAATTTCATGAATTAGAGCTTGAATTGGTGGTGAAAAAAATATCCATTGAGAAATTCCATGGAAAATTTAACTACTGAAATTTCATGGATTTTTTTGACATTTCTAAATTCAAGATGGCGGAATATAAATTCACATATGAAGGAAAAAAGAATTGTTGATTTATAGATTACTAGCTTGCATACCTGTCGTTGCTGGTTTAAGTTTTTTCAATTTTTTTTATGGTCTATCTTGGAGCTAAACTTCAGGCCAATCGGCTCGGTAGTTTCCCCGCGAAAGGGTAACATAGAGGAAGAGCTAAGTTTCGAGATTACTTTACCCCCTCCCCTTACTCCCCCCACCTCTCGGGCTACTTTTAAATGGGTCTATGTTGGGGCTGGACCCCCGATGTACATCTATGCCAAATTTCAGACCAATCGGTTCAGTAGTCTCCCCGCGAAAGAGTAACATAGCGCAAAAACTAAGTTTCGAAATCACTTTACCCCCTCTCCTTACTCCCCCCACCTCTCGCGCTACTTTTCCGTATGCCTATGTTGGAGCCAGAACTACCGCAGACACTCATGTCAAATTTCAAGTCAATCGGTTCAGCCGTTTTTGCGTGAAAGAGGAACAAGCAGACAGACACCAACTCATTTTTATATATTAGTATGATAAAAATTTAAAATAATTTATGAGTTACCCACCATAGCGGAAAAAGTAAAGCTGGTACAGCCAAACTACTACCAGATTCTGATTCAGCCACCCCAAATTACCCAGCAAAGACTCATATCGTATGCACCAGAGCGATTGGTCGCCTGTTTAATTAGTTTTGGTCGACGAAAGATTTCCTTCGACTAGTCAGTCGATTGCAAATGAAGCCACCCCTGTATTTGAATATTTTAGCTTCTCCTGAAAATCAACTTTAACGGTTTTTCATTGTGAGTACAAAAGTAATAATTATACTAAAAGTTTCATAACTATTTTTTAACTTCACGCGCCCAATTTTTTTGTTTATTGGTTTAAAAATGTTTTAACACATGGATCAATAAGTCCCGAGACTAACAATGAAAACAACATTTTTTTTGCCAAATTTTTTTTTATTCATCAATATAATCACCTTTTAGGGTGATACAATCGTTCCAACGCTTTTCCAATTTTTCAATACCATGTTTATAAAAAAAATTATCTTTCGCTTCAAAATAAGCTTCAGTTTCAGCGATGACCTCCTCATTTGAGCCAAATCTTTTTCCCTGGAGCATTTTTTTAAGATCAGCAAAGAGCCAGTAGTCACTGGGGGCTAAATCTGGCGAGTATGGGGGGTGGGGAAGCAGATGAAAGCCCAATTCGTTCAATTTTGCCATTGTTTTCATCGACTTGTGGTAGGGTGCATTGTCTTGGTGAAAAAGGATTTTTTTTCTCTGCATGTGCGGTCGTTTTTTTGCGATTTCCTCCTTCAAACGCACCAGCAAGTCAATATAATAATCACTGTTGATCGATTTACCTTTTTCGAGGTAGTCAATGAAAATCACGCCATGCGTATCCCAAAAAACTGACGCCATGACTTTGCCAGCTGACTGCTGCGTTTTCGGACGCTTCGGACGGCTTTCGCCAGCTGTGCGCCCCTCAGATGACAGCCGCTTCGACTCTGGAGTGTAGTGATGTATCCATGTTTCGTCCATGGACACGTAACGACCAAAGAAATCTTTTTTATTGCGAGTAAATAGCGATAAACAGCTTTCTGAATCATCGACTCGTTGCTGTTTTTGTTCCATCGAAAGCAATCGCGGCACCCACTTGGAAAAAACCTTTTTCATGCTCAATTTTTCATGAAGGATAGTAAATGCACTTCCATATGATATCTGTGTTATCTCAGCAATCTCACGGAGCTTCACTTTACGATCTTTCATTATAATTTTTGTCACTTCACTCACATTTTCCGGTGTAACGGCTTCCACAGGTCTACCCGAGCGTTCCGCGTCATTTGTGTCGGTACGACCACGTTTAAACTCGGCAAACCACCGACAAATCGTTGCTTTTGATGGACAAGAGTCCGGGTAACATTTTTCAATCCATTGTTTCGCTTGCACGGTGTTTTTACCCATTAAAAAACAATGTTTTATCAGAACACGAAACTCGGTTTTTTCCATTTTTTAAACAAACTACAAAACGACTTTACTCCAACCTCGATAACTCAGCTGTTTCTGGTCCGATCGACTTATGGCGTTTTCGACTGGCATGCTCTTTTTGCTCTGAAGTTGCTCTAAATTTGCTCACTCTGAGATCTTGTCAGTGTTGCACTTTCATTTTTTTGAAAAGTAATAAATTGCCTGTCCAAAATGTACTAAATGTAATAGATTGTTAATCCGCAAGTAATAATTGTTGAGCACACTTTGCAATAGGCTGACTCAACCCTTTCCTTTACCCAAGAAAACTGTTGCAACCATTCTTTGTGGATTTTTTGGACGTAACACTTTTTGTTTTCTTTCGTCAGACTAAAGAAAGAAAGAAAAAGCGGCATAACTTGCAAACTTTCAAGAAAAATTTTGGGTTTGACTTACCACGGGGTCTCATTTTCTTGACCCGTAGGGGACTTTGGGAGCAGTGGCTCTACTGGCGGCTCATCGCTTCCGTTAGGCTTGACCCTTTTAAAATGCCTTAAGAGATGTCTTTTAGGTTTTTTGGGCTTACATCATAACCAAACAAAATTTATCAACAACTGGCAAAAGATGTCAAAAGGGACGGGACAAGCAAATAGGCTATGTACGTATGGCATTTTATGATGAGTACAATAAACTAGATTCACGAAAAAGGATACTAGATCCCAAAACAGAGAGGTAGATTCTTTTTTTAAATCACGCAGTTGAATCAAAATTAAAGTTTGTTTATAATGAAAGAATCCATACATTTTGGGTTCGGGACCAAATGTACTAGATTTGGCTAAAAATTGCATACGTAAGTAACAGGTATTTTTAGAGCTTGAAATGTACTAAATCTATTACGATTGTACTAAAAGTGCAACACTGGATCTTGTGTTCGACTGAGATTTTTTGATCGCTCGAAAAAGAGTTACGTGTTCGAGTGACGCAAGTACTCCGTATGCGAGCACTAAAAGAGCATTTTTCGAGCAAGTTTGTGATCTGCCTAATGTAGTCAGATTTGAGTTGCTCTTTTGAGGTTAAGGCTAACAAAATCGTGTGGAATCGTAAATGGAAGATATTTATGATTTTGATTTCTTGGATTCTTCTTCATCTAGTGAAGAAGAATTTCATTTGGTCAGAAATATATTAGTGCAGTGTCAACTTAAGGGGAATATATCAAAATTAATTTTAATTTGTTTTATGCTTCTTCTTGTTCTTTGAGAAATGCTCGACTCCCAAGCAGAGGTGCTCGAAATCTACTCGAGATCTGCTCGAAATACCTTGCTCTAAACTGGGGTAGAGCGTGCTCTGAATCTGCCCTGAATCTGCCAGTCGAAAACGTCATTAAAATTTTGACACGTTTCAAGCAAAGGTTAGTACTCTAGAAAGACGTGGTTACTGGTTTACTACGAGCGTCATCTCTGGGTTAGTCTCGGGACTTATTGATCCATGTGTTATTGACTCAATGAACAATAAATTTTATTTTTATTTACAAATTTGCACAATAGTTTTGTTATGACACTCCCCGAAAAGTATCACAACAGAACTATTAATTTTTTTTAGCTTTAAATGCTTCATGAATGAAATTGGAGGACTTTTTCATAAATCAGAAATTTTCAATAATTTAAATTTTAATTCACAATAAGAAAACGACATCCATATAAGTTTTAGTTCGCTGTGACCTATTTTTATTTGCAAATCTGCACCTTACGAACGCTTCACACCGTCTAAATTCTCTTGCTGGTGAACTTTTGACAGTCAAAAAAATGTATCCAACAACAAATTCACTAGTTCATCCAAAATCCAACAACAACTCGCCTGAGTGCATGTGGGACAGAAAGATACAAAGAAAGAGAGGGAGTCCTTTTCGAACAATAACGACTTTCAATTCGGTTGCAAAGTTTTTCAATATTCGCAGTATAATCCTTTTTCGTGGCTTTTTAATCGATGGATTTATTGGAGAAGCTTTCAAGATGTCAGAAGATTCTCTACCAAGGATTTGTTTCCAGAGAAATAAGTGGACTTCCTTGGCTAGACGTGAAATAATTTGTATTTCCTATTGGTGTCCATTTCAAGTAATTTTGATTTTCAGACTTTTTGCAAGGATTTCCACTCATTCTGCAACCATATTCATAAATTTCTACTTTTCGACTGTACAAGAGCCCCAGTTATTGTGGAGAATTGTTTTCTATGTCTAACACAAGTTATTTGCTGCATTAGATTCCTGGAAAAGGTCCTTAGATTGGAGCATGCAAATGGGATTGTCCTGGCGGTGAGTATTTATGAATTTCACTGTTTTCTAAAGATTTTCGACTTTTGATATTTTGCAAACCTTTCGGTAATTATAGCCAACTCGCCAGTACTTCCTAGATCGCATCCTTTGGTGTATAGCGAGGATCAAATCTTGCATTAGTTCCATTGATGACGACATCATATCCATCGAAAGCGTTATGGAAAACAACTTCGTTAATTCATTGGACATTGCTCTGGATTTAATTGGACCGTACAACACCTACGAGAAGGCGCAGATTTCTAATTTCGCAGAACATAAAGCAGAGGTCAGTATTATTAGCCATAAAATGTAAATATCTATAAAACCTTTCGAATATTCTAGGCGATGTTTGAAAGTCAGAAACTCCGTGAATCCATCGAGCTCTTGGTTGGTCAATCGTTGGCCTTTTCCAATGTTACCCTGCCCGAAGATCAAAAGGCAATCTCGGCTCTCTGCCAAAAGGTATGTTAAATATTAGAAGACTATGAGATTCTAGTTTTCTGAATGTACAAAACTTTCAGGTGCTGCGAGAATGTATGTCGTTTCAAGATGAATGTTCTCTAAATCAAACTGAATACGATCGGAATTTCAATTCTATGCAGCTGAAAGCGGGAACATTGGAGCAAGGTCTCTTCCAACTCGAGGATGTGGTCAATGAAAGTCTCCTGAAGTTGGTCTTCAGGTTGTTAGTAGATTTATCGAAACCTTCGATTTCAAAACTTCGAACTATGATCGCTTCCAATGCAAATGAAAACATTTTAGATAAAAACCTGTGCGAATTCGATCTAACGTTGGATAGAATGCTTCAAGTTGGAATATTCGCTGTGGTTTTTGCGCCAAATGCAAAAGGTCTCCTAATTGAATTTTTCTAACATTTTTTCATAATTAATTGAATTAAATCTTTACCAATCTTTTACAGTAAAAACATCCGTCCAAAGTTGTTTAGCATCTCTGGAATCTCTAGATGCAAATTTAATTGCTTCTCTTTATTCCCACTGTGAAATTCATTCTGCAGTACTCGAGGATCATTACAATTCCGAAATAAAGCAGTTCCGATCGGCAATTCAAGAGATTATTGATACAAATGCGTTTTGTAACTGCTACAGAGAAATCCTCGGCAATACAGTGAAACACTGTGAAAAATCATTCGATAAAAATTTAATTGCCGATGTCCTGGAAATGGGAAAAGTGCTGTACGAACATTTCATCGTTAATAAAGCCGAACTGGATTTAATTGAGAATCCTGTTAAAAAGCAGAAATTTAAAGAATTCGGCATAATGATGAATGAATGTCTGGCGATTCTCGCTTGTGCCGATCAAGTGGACGTCAGTCGAATTATAAAACGGTTAAATATTTTCAAATCGGTTGTAAAGAAATTACAACATCAATTGGATTTGAAACCGGCTGACAAGAAGGCAGAGCGATTACATAATAAAAACGATTCGGTGGGAGTCGATAAAACGGAAAATTGTGGAGTTGAACCAGAGAAAATGTTTGAAACCTTTGGAATTCGGCCGCACGTGACGAGTATTTTATATAAAACTAAAAATGAAACTGATATTACGGATTCACTGAGGGGTAACTCTTCCAAGGCCACTTCGCAGGGGTCTTGGACACCGCAAGTTAAGAAACGTAAGTTTTTCGCATTTAGTTTGCAAGTTTCTTTTTTTTATACAGGGAACAAATTTGAAGGAGTTTTTCTTTTGCTGTTATTATTGAAAATGTTGAGCCGAAAAATCTCGGATGGCTCTTTCTTGTCCCTCCATCTTTGTCGGCCTTCGGCGATTTACGAGATCGCAGCGGAGAAATCGTCCATAAAACTTGAGGGACAATATTCTATCTAATTGTCAAATCCTAATAAAAATCCCTGCAACGATTTGGTAGATTACAGAAAGAGGGCTGTAGGGAGAAAAATTTGTTTGAGACACGAAAATTTGTTTGATACCTCGACTTCTTTTCAATCTCCTTGTGCTATATCTCTAAACTATCTGTACCTCGAAATATTCATTAATTCACATTTCTTTCTGTTCTCTTCAAATTAGATTTTTCGATGTTCGACTGCACTTTTCATTAAAGTTTTACATTTCAAGTCAGATTTCTATCACGGGGTCAGCAGACAACATACGAGGGATTTCAAAGAAGGGGAAGGGGTTAATTTTAGTTAGCGAAAATATTCTTAAAGGATGACCTCTCGAATAGAGAAAATTGTCTCTAAATTCTTTCAGAATTGCAGAAGATAGCAGGAGAGGAGCTTTTGAGTATACAGGCAAGAGGACGAGCAAATTTATGTCTACCTGCAAACTTTGAAGATATTCTTAGCGCGGTATTACACACGGCAACTTTCGGGCTTACTTAAGCCGATTTTCGGGAGAAACGTCTGAGGAGGGAAAAGTTTCTACTCGAAATCATGGCTTATCGACAATCTGCATACATGCAAAGCGTGTGAACCGGTTTGGGAAAAGTAGTAGGCAGAAATCATTTTCGTTTTGACCGTCAGCAGGTAAAGATCTTGGGAAGTATATGAGCAGCAGCAATTTCAATGGTTTGAGTCCACACACACACATGTAAACTTGTGTAGCATATGCAAACAGGATTGGCTTATTTAAGCCACAAATGTAAGCACATTGGCTTATTAAGCCCAAAAGTTGCCGGCTTAAATTAAGCCCAAAAGTTGCCAGCTTAAAAGCCAAGTGTAATATCGGACTTAAAGTACAACATTTCCACTTTTATCTGTCAACATTTTAAGTTGATCGGATGAAAAGTTCCGAAGTTATGCGACTTTAATGTCATGTGGGCAGCCGGATTTAGAGCATTTACGAAATAGCTTGAAAATTTTATCACGAGTTTCTCAAAACAACGTTTCCAAAATCGGTTACAGCGATTACCCAATAACCACTCAACCGATTTTTCTGAAATTTGGAGTAATAACTATTCGTTAGTTTATCTAGTCCTGGGTCAAAGTTTTTATTTTTAAAATTTATAGTTTTTTCACAGTCAAAAAATATGCCAATCTTTAGGCATAAACCTTAACGCCTTAAGAAGTAGGCAACATTTTTTTTAAGGGCTGACGATTCTTGTGGTAAAAACAGCAAGAAGTCTGCTCTGCATTTCAAGAAATATGAAAAGAGTGGGTAAGGAGAAAAGGTAATTGTGAAAAATTGCAGAGCCTTTGCCAGACTTCTACATTAATCTCTAAAGCTAATTGCTAAATTTTTGTCAAATTCGGTGCAGAAGTGTTGGAGACATTTTATAACAAAAAAGCACTTGTGAAGCCAAAAAAATATTTTTTTTTTAAATTTCTTTTAACAAAACATTTTAAATCACTAACGAACTGCCCATAAAAAACTTCAGCCTATTTTTTTACCCCCCACGGAACGGAGAGGGTATGAATTTGGACTAACATTTTTTTTAATCATGGGAAATTATGCTGTAAAATTAAACAAAAATATATGGTGCTAAGAAAATTTCCCACAAAGTTTCTCCCAGTGATGGAATACTCCAGAAAATATATATATATATAAAATATAGAAAACTTATTGACTGGTGATTTTTTTCCTCAAGTTCTAACAATTTTTTGATCTCACCAGGTGTAAGTCTCCGAATTGCAATGTTTAAACGCCAAAAAAGTGATGAAACGAAAATTATTTGGAATGCTTATAACGAGCAATCAACAAGCCTTCATATTACTGGTAAAATTTCAGAACATAACTAAACTGTTCTAATCAATTTACTA
Source organism: Chrysopilus asiliformis (assembly GCA_964034945.1). Taxonomy (NCBI): domain Eukaryota; kingdom Metazoa; phylum Arthropoda; class Insecta; order Diptera; family Rhagionidae; genus Chrysopilus; species Chrysopilus asiliformis. Next base: position 91,797,883 of record OZ035962.1, read on the forward strand.
CCTCACGTTTTAGATATTCTGGATCAGATAACCGATTTATCGAGTACATTTATGAAACCTGGATTCAAAGCAACGCTGGTGTAATAAGTTTAAGAAATTAATTGTAATAAATTTTAGATAACAGTAAAATGTTTCATTTTTAAAATGATAGACATAACCCCCCCCCTGTCCCCCTCACGTTTTCACACTGAATGAAAACACATTTTAAAAAACTAATGCTAAAACATTTTTAGAGCCTCGAAATTTATAGTAAGTTTTCGAAATTAAAAGAAATCTTTTGTGCGAAAATATTAGCAACTTTCCATATTTTAAACAACCGCTCAATGTCGTCCTGGCCAATGTCATGGACAGATGATTCCCTTCAACATCATTAGTACTTTGCCCTTGGCAACGGACCCCCCTATCGACAAAACAAACACCGAATGAGTTAGCATAGAAAAACTACGAAATAAATGTCTACCTTGCACCAAGCAAAGTGTTCAAACATCGACAAATGGAAGTCCGACTCAACTCGCGAAAGGAATATGAATTGCGTGGAGTGTTGCACCTGCTTTAATGAATTCACACAATACCGTGACCGAAACAACAACACGAAGGGTCGAAAACGAAAAATGAAGCCTATCAAGTCTTCCTTGGGATACACGAAGGATTGCATCACCCTGAAGAAGCTTTCGAATGACAATCCAGAACATATCCTCACAGCGAATCCCTCAACAACAGCATGGCCAACGAATCCCGTCGAACTCTGCGAGCCCTTGCAGAATTTGTGCGTCTCCCAAAAGGTATTCAAGGCCTACAACAAAATGCCAGCACACGATCAGAAAATCCTCAATCGAATGGCGATGAAACGAAGTGAGAATGCAGTCCTAACGCAAAACGCCTGGCTGGCACAGAAATACTGGGAGAACGAGAAATATGAACGGGAACTGCTGCGCCTTCAACAAGAGGAACAGTACAAGAAGGTCTTCCGGAAAAAACAGGAGCAGGACCGATACGAAACGATGGTCAGAATCGAGGATATCTCTCGCCGAAACCAGGACGAGCTGAACAAGCTACGCCACACAATGCAGGTGAAGGACATTCGATTGAGAAACCGTCTTCAGAATCTTCAACTGGAAAAGGAGTTGAATATTTACAAGCGCCGAGAGGATGAACAACGTCGTTTGGAGTCGCTGGCTCTTGTCCAGGACGAAATGCATTTGGATGACGAGATGCGAAAGCAAGAGATCGCCCAAAGTCTGGAGAAACGTCTTTCGCGAGCTGACATGGTCAGAAGGCAACACATAAACGTCTACATGCGACGACTTAAAACAGACAACTTGGTCGAACAGAACCTTCATGCGGAGAATTATCGGGAAGCCCAGAAATTCGAGAATTTCAAACATGAACAGCTCAAATGTCGCATCAAACAAAAGGACCACAAGTCCCAGCAATTCGTTGAACATCGCCGAAGGAACCTAATCGACACTATTGAACGGGCGAAAATGTCCGCCAGCCTCAGGGATTTAGTTCGGCGTTCAATTAGTCCAGAGAACTTCCATGTCTCCAGCAGAGTGTCTTATCATCCTCTCGATAGACCAATCTCGAATTTATCTTTTCAAAGTAGCATAAAACTCGGTTAGATGAAATTTTTTTTGTTGTTAAATATTCAGTAGAAAATTATTTTATTTTGAAAAAAAAATATTTTTGCAGTGGTTTTATTTAAAGATTATATTCCAAGGGATTTTTTTCCAATTTTTCACAGTCCAACCAAATAAATGTTTTGTCGACACCTCGACAGGATTTACTTCCCGATTTTGATAGTCGTGTCGTTTTCGACAAAAGTCGTTTTGCGTGTTTTTGTTGGTAGAAAAGCAAAACGACACGACTATCAGAATCGGAGTGTTAATCCTTAAGCCCAATTCAGACTAACGATTGCGATCGCGATTGAGCTTCCTCGACCAATAAGATCAAAGCTTTCATATCTCTATCGTTGAAAGCTTTGATCTCATTGGTCGAGAAACTTCAATCGTAATCGCAATCGTTAGTCTGAATTGGGCTTTAGAGACTGTGGAGACAAACGGCGGATACAAAATTAAATTATGCTATACTGTCTAAAACGATAACAAGATTTGGAGTTAATTAATTTGGTATAAGCGTCTGTCTGTCCACGGACAGGATAACTTGAGAATGAATCAAGCTATGAACTTGAAATTTGTTGGTTAACACTAGATTGCCCAAGCAAGTCATTTTGACCGCTTTTTAATTTCAATCAGAAAAACAATTATGTATGTAATGACACAATTTGTTAGAATTTTGTGACTTTTTGTACAACATACATATAAATGCGTTTATTAATAATTGTATTCACCTCCCCCCTCTTTCATTTCCGGTATATATATATGTGTTATACCTATATTGCCAAAACAGTCATTTTGACTGCTTGACTTCCTTGGGCAATCTAGTGTTAAGCCCATAACACAGCCGTAATGGTGGCAGTAGTAGCAAAACGTTCTTATTGGTTGCAAATCGACAACATGGCGTCACATGCAACGAAATTTTTTGTCGCTCCGTTCATCTTAAATCCTAAAAGGGTGAATTACAATGGCGCGACAACGACAGCAAAAATATTTCCATAGCCCTTCTGACGTCATAGTGACAGCGCCGTTGTCGCATTCATTTCTAATCCTGATTTTGTTGACTGCGACGTAGCAATTTTCCCCATCCGGTGTTGTGTGACTTTAGTTTAACGGAAAACGGCGCTATTGGGAAGCAATTCGACGAATACACCCCGATTCTGATAGTCGTGTCGTTTTCGACAAGTCGTTTTACGTGTTGTTGTTAATGCTTTTCTACCAACAACACGTAAAACGACTCTTGTCGAAAACGACACGACTATCAGGATCGGTGTAAAACTCATTAATAATGCACATTTTAATGAAATTATCGCTTAAAAATCAACAAAAATCAAATTTCAGCGAACACAAAAATTCAAAATTCCCGCTAGGTTGTCCGGTCTTACATGCTATTCACATAAGATAGTTTCTATTTGTTTTAATTAAAACTGACTGCATTGCCGTCCAACTTAGAAGGCATGGGGCCAAAAATTCACGTCAATTGGTCAAGTAGTTTAATAGTCAAAACTGTCATACGCAAAAAAAGATTGATTTCATGTTTAGCTACAATTTTTCACTATATTTTCGATTTTCTCGGTTTTTCAATACAGGTTTTGGGCCAATTTTTTCTAAAAAATCTGTGAGTTTTTTATTTTGATGAACAAACCCATCGGTGAACATTTTGTGAAAATGTTGAGAAAATTAGATGTTAGGGATTGTCCATAAAATATATACAAAAAATCGATAAAAGGCTGACGACGCGAGGCGGAGAGTCCAAAAGGGCAAAAATCAACGTGACGGATTTTATGGATAGCGATTTACCCTTTAGAGCTTCCTTTTTAAATCCCCAAACCCGCAATGAAATTAAAAATCCAATATTCTTCAGAATTACGTTTTGTTTCATTCACAGTTATAATATTTCATACATTTATACATAAAATATAATACAGTATAATTGATATTATTGGTATATTTATATAATTCAAGGTGTTTTCTTTTGTTTGTTTAATAATAAATAACAAGATATATACCGACGCTTTCATGCAAGAATATCGTATCTTTCTCGGGTTGTCAAAGTTCAGACGATTTTGTAAGTACGATAAAATGTTAATCTTCGTTAATATACGTTAATATTCGGAAGAATTTTAGTTATTTTTTAATGATTTTGAAAGAAAATTATTCAATCTGCAAATTTCAAGTCTAAACATCACAATAAAGGGAAGGAGTTTTATTTTTTAGTGAATTAAAAATTCAATGTTCAAGAATGTCGTAACTTAAATTACGATAGTCTTGCACGGAGGCGTCGATATGTATATATATAAATATATATAGACAGCACATTTAAAAAATTAATTTTACATGAGAACAATGCAATAGAATATATGTTATTTGTTTCTTTTTTTTGTTGCCTTTACATTTAAATTAATAAATAATTTGTTTGATAACACCGGAACAATAAAAATTAGTTCAAAACCAATAATAAAAAAAAACTAAACAAAAACAGCAGAAATCCAACAAATTCTAAATTATTTTTTTAAAAAAATAAGAAAACAAAACTCGTTGAAAATCAGGTAAATAAAAAATCATTTCGAAAGCGAAAAAATTCTCCCTTTGTCCTATTTTACCAATATTTCCATTATTTTCTACATGCGAATCACTTCCTTCTTGCACCGATTCTTATCCTAATTAGGGCACGTGTGAAACGGTCTAATTGCATGCTAATTCTAGTGCTAATTTTTTTAACATCTCGCCGCGTGTTTAAATTGGGAAAAAATATAACTGTCATCAATTCATCACTTATTTGATATCGGACACCATGCAAAAAAGAAATTATTAAACTGTTCAAATGCAAGATAAGTAATATTTTCAGTCTTGTTTACTTGTCAAACGTCAAAAATTTAGCACGACATTCCAGTAATCATTTGGCACAGCAAACTGGACTAAAGGGCCAAACAGATGACGGCAGCAACTGCGGCTTCGGCTTCAAAATAAATTTAGTAAAATCTCTAAATTCGACGCCGTCGTCGTGGGGGTGTCACCGAAAATTTTAGAGAAAATGAGGACTGACAACACCGATATATAATAAGTGAACGTCAAAAGTGTTTTGTGCAATATAATAATATTAATTAATAATAACATTATAATAATGCAAACACGCGCACACAATTAACATCAATTTTTGAAAATTATCGTACAGAACAATCATTTTTTATATCTTGCAAACACGATTGAGAAATGTCAAAGTTTTTGTTGTTGGAACGCTGCCCGACGTCGAGTTTCATGCATGTGTTCCACTCGACTTTTCGACGCCCAAAATGACGTCACAGTCGACGCCGCAGTCGCAGTTGCTGCCGTCATCTGTTTGGCCTTTAAGACAGGAATTAGCATGCGTTTAGACCATTTCACACACGCCCTTAGTATCATTTGTTCACCGTTCTTATCAAATTCTAAAATAAAAAATACGAAAAAATGCAACCAAAAGCAATGAATTCACCCACATGTGGGCGGCGGACTTATGGCCTTGAATTTTAATCGAATGTCAGTGCTATTGAGGTAAATGGAAGTACGGGGCACGATGGTTCCAATTGCAATGCCGTCGCCATACAATCGGCGGAGGCAGTGAAATCTCCAAGAGTTTCCATCACTTTACCTAAACTGAACCTGAAATTTTTAAAATGGCATTAAAATGTTTCTATGTTCAAATCTCTTTCAAGTGTTTACCAAATTTTTGGGCAATTCGGATCCAATTTGGCAGCGTCCTTGAGCATCTTCTCAGCTAAGCGAGGCTCACCTAAAATGTGGTGTGTTTCGCCTAGCGCTCTCAATGCTTCAGTGTGGCTGGGATTTGCAGCGACTGCATTCAAAAAACATGTTTTCGCCTCTGACCATTGCGATAGAAATACATACACTTGACCCCGCTGTAAAATTTAAAAAAATATTTCTAAAAAATAATTTATCCACGATTTGCAATCCATGTAAAGCCAGAGAGTTATTTAGACACACTTTAGAGAGTTTGTGTTTCCACATAAAGGTTCCTACATATATCCCTGTTTCTACTTTTTTTTTTGCTAAAAGACTGATCTGGGCTAAATTTCAAGTTTCTATCTCACTTCGTTCTCGAGTTTTTAAGTACTTTGTAAATTAAATCATACTAATATATAAAAATGAGTTGGTGTCTGTCTGTCTGTTCCTCTTTCACGCAAAAACGGCTCAACCGATTGACTTGAAATTTGGCATGAGTGTCTGTGGTAGTTCTGGTTCCAACATAGGCATACGGAAAAGTAGCGCGAGTGGTGGGGGGAGTAAGGGGAGGGGGTAAAGTGATTTCGAAACTTAGTTTTTGCGCTATGTTACTGTTTCGCGGGGAAACTACTGAACCGATTGGCCTGCCGGGGGTCCAGCCCCAACAATTTGCTCCATGAAACTAGAGCAAATTACCTTTCCAATGTAGGTACAACGAATGTCAAACCCAAAACTTAGTCAAGGGGCATTTTCGTGCATCGTTCTTGAGACCATAATCTACTCTGCAGAGTTGAAGAGTGTCTACTTTATTCAATGAAATTTTGTTAGAAAAAAAATTGTCAACATTTTCTATTCGATTCAAGATCTAGATCGAGCAATTGCAGGCCACTCGAACACGCCATTAAATTATTCGTCTTTATTTCCCTTAAAAACTTCCGGCTAAATTCCTTACCATGTACATAATTTGATGTGAAAGTGGATAAATTAGCGAGGCTTCATGGATGCAATTCAACGCTTCATTGGGCTGCTCAATAGTGAGATAAACATCCGCTAAGAGTAACCAAATCTAAAATAATAATACAAAAAAACAGGTTAGAAAACCCCTGCGCACATTTTGATATTGCGAAACAAAAAACCCACCTTAAGTTGTATCATCCATGCTCGCTGTGGTCCCGGCCGTGGACTAAATGAGCTTAACGAGCTGGCGGCCTCACTCAGAGCCTGTTCAACGCGTGAGGCGGCCGCCAATGAAGGAGCGTATACTGAATCTGCAAAGGAAGTCATTTTAAAGGTCAGAATTTCATAAAAAAACAACTAATAATTACTTGAATCCTTATCAGACATTTGGGAGGAATGCAATTGAATGACACTTTTCGTATCCGAATGGCGTTCCATTTCGTTTTCAACGCCAGCCGTTTGCGATTCGTACAACTCTCGCCAAATAGCGAGCATTTTCTGCACCGTAGATAGCGACACTTCTACATCATGCAGATGCAACTGCAGATGAGCTTTCACATGCAGTAGATTTAAGTTGTCGGGGAACTCTTCCAGTGCATTCTCAACGATATTCAGAGCTTCCCTTGGTCTCCGACTCGCCGTTAGCAGCAGAGCGAAAAGATGTAAGCTGGCTGCATGTTCAGTACGCAACGATAGCGCGTACCGAGTGTGCACTAATGCTTCTGGAATGTTGTAGTGGATAGCGTGTTGCAAGGCCAAATAATACTCCGCTAAATGGTCATTGGAGTCGTTTTGGATGGCTTTTTCAAAAGAGTCCAGTGCCAGTCTATTGTATTTCTCACGTTCAGATTTGAGGCCGGATGTTAGAGCGATTTGTTGCAATCCAATGCCGACGTAGAGTTGAGCACGTGACGGTCGCAATCCCTTTACCTCACGATTCAAGGCCTTCTGAGCGTGCTCCAGGCCTTTCGGAATCTGCCCCAACTGCTCGTAGCACAAACGAGCCGATATCAGACACGGAAGCGGATCGTGAGGGGATAATTTGGCGGATTCTTTCAGGGCGCGCAGAGCGTGGGCGTGTCGCCCCAGCAACGCCAAACTGAGACTGTACTGACGCCAGACGTGCTGCTCGCCGAACGAGAACTTGAGCGCCTTCTCGAACGAGTCCTGTAACAGTCCAGCCAGACCCCATCGAATCGTGGCCAGCGTGAGCAAGTCGTAGATGGCTGTAGCGTTTCCCATCGCATGCGATCTAACGACACGAAACTCTGGGCTCTGCGACAATACAGCGTCCCGTACAGCCAACGCTTCCGATATAAGCAGCAGCAGAATAGTCTCCTCGTGCTGATTCCGTGGCGTGAAGTAGTTTCGGCCCGAGTACTTGCGCGGCTTCCACAGTTTCTTGGTGGCTGAACCCTTCGAGGTGGACGTAAGGCTAATTGGTAGTGTGTAAATTGTTCCTGAGACTCCGCGCAGTAGTACCTCAGCTAATTGACGTGCTAGTGTCAGTCTTAAAGATTGAGTCGTGCGCGTTTCAACCGCATTTAACATCGACCTGTACCGCTCGATGGCTTCCTGCAGCTTACCAGCCTTTATCAGGACGATGGGGGCTCGCTGCAGAGCTGTCTCTAAAATCGCACCCATTCGCCTTGCTTCGACATTCGATGGTGTCACAACGTCTTGTTCCTGGAGATATAGCAGACCGAGATCGGTCGCTTTCTCAAAGCATAAAATCTAAAAAAAAATGTTTTGATTTGTTTTATAATTCAGTTGGAAATTTTGTTGTGTTTCGAGAAATTCGTACCATGTCAGATTCCTTTTCGGCTTGCTTGAATTTCGATGGGCCTTTGATTCCTTGGTTCTCCAAGCACAGTCCTTTAATAGCATATGATTCTGCTAGAATCTTAAGACTGCGCCTGCAACGTAAATCATTTTTAGCGAATTTTTTTCGGGAATTTCAAACACACACAACTTACAAAGTCAATTCCTTTTCAGATAAAGTGTTTAGTTCGGCTTTTACGAAATTCTCCAAGCTCTCTTCATATTGGCCACAAGCGTAGTGCAATTTAGCTAACAACAGGTAAGCGTCGAGAGCGATTCCAGCTCTCCGTCCATCCTCTCCGGTTACCATGCTGAGATAACGTTTCGCATCCTGCAGTCCTTGCTTAGTTTTAGCAAAGTTCGCCTCGATTGGTGCATTTTCCTCCAGGTAACTTTCCAAACGACCCTCGCCTATCAGGAAACTTGAGAGGCATTCTAAAAAGTTGGAGAAAAATTAGTTCAAAATTTTTATGAGCTGTCGATCAAATACGTAACGTAAATTCATATTATATCACAAAATGTTTGAAATAGAGCCAGGCGGTCTGGTCCTAGAATGAGATGATCCTATCAACTTCCGGTAGAAATCCGTTAACCGGAAGTGACCAAAATGGAGGCTTTTAAAAATCGAAAAAAATCGTTTTTCGCGATTTTTTTCCGAAAATACACATTTTTCAATAGTCTTATGTAAGAAAGAAGTGAAGATAACAGAATTATCTACACTTTTGTCTTTTACTAGAACTTGATATCTCAATCCGTTATCGAGATATACCGTTATTTGAAAAAAAAAATAGTTTTTTGCGATTATTTCGAAAACTTGCGGTTTTCATAAGATTAATTAAAAAGAATAACATTTCCCACAATTTTACCTTTTACCGTTATCGAGAATTTTCATTTCAAAATGAAAAATTAGTTTTTTGCGAATTGCTTCCGAAATAACGGGTTTTCTAAAAACCAATGAACGGCAGAATTAGAGACATTAAAATTCTCTATATTTCTTTCTTTTACCGTAAATCGATATCTTTGACCGTTATCGAGATATCAAAATTTTTGTTTGTATCAGAACTATTCCTATTAAAAAAACCAGTAAAAGCATTGCTTCTCGGCTCATTAGCGGTTCATGAGATGATTTTTATTCGTAATATTTTTATTTTTATATAACTTCTTAAGTCAACCAATATTTGGCCAAACACTAAATGAGATAAAGTAAAAATGTCGTGACTAGAATTTCTAACGACTTCCAACTGGAGGCAAATATTTTGGTCACGCAAAGAAATTTTATTAAAAAATATTGTAATTAGCCGACACGTAAAACACTAGGTTTAAGTAAATATAAAGAAAAATAGACAAGAAACTCAACTGAAAAGTTTATTTTTTAGGTGATAATTAGCCAACTTTTAATCCTTGAAATGGGAACATTCACCCTAAAGGGCAAAGGCATAAAAATAGAAGACCTTTGACCGAAATTTCAACAAGGCAGAAATTAGTAACATGTGCAGCATGCAAATATGTTTCGGGGCTAATGTTTTATGTGTTTTTAGACTGGATGATCTCAGCGGATTGCTATAAAGGCTTAAAAAAAACATAAAAAGAATATTGGATGATTCAAAGGTCGGGTTGAGTGACATAACTTTGAAAGGCCTTTACACGAAGCAAAACCCTTGATTATCTTTCGATAAATGTTTTTCTGACTAAACATAAATCATATCTCACCGTAGCTCGGCGAACCACTTTTTAATTCTTCAGCCAATTCAATAACTCGTTGCCATTTCCCCTCGCTCCGGGAATTTTCAATTACTGCTTCGATTTTTCCCGTATTCCGAATTCTACCCGTCATCTCTGGCCGAGGCTTCACTCGACACACTTCACAACTTACGAATATTGCATAAAATCAATTAAATCAGTTAATTTTTCACTTTTTCTGTTGGCTAATCAATCTTGTTCGCTAGCATCAAATAAAATGCAATTGTGAATGATTTTTGACAGCCAATGATAAGACTGATATTCACAATGATTGGATTGTGGGAAATTCGAAAGGGTTATTTTCAATTAAATTTTCGGTCAATTGAGTTTTTTAAGTTGAAGGAAATTTAATAATGTTGCATTACACAAAGAATTACTTGAATTATTTTTATTTCGAGGAGAAAAGTAATTAATTTGAAAATTTTCGGAATTGAACGCACTCTAGGATAACCCATTAGATACACATTTTTGGAAAGGGATATTCGTAATTACTGTTTTTAATTAGCCTGCTGATTTGTTTTTATTTCACTTGAATTGCAGGTAAATCTCATTCTGTTCTTGATCTCGTAAAAGACAACAAGTCGCAGCAATCTAAAGGTATTATTTCAGTTGTAACTGCAGTAACAACTCGGTGAAAACGCACAGAAATTGGAATTATCAACAAAGTTGTTGTGGATTTCCCTGCGTTCAACAGTTCTAGTATTTGGTAACCAAAATAGAAACGTTTGAAGGATTAAAATCGAGTTCGGCAATTGTTTACAAACATTAACAAACCTACAGAATGGCTTCGCCGTGGCAAAATCGTAGTTCTCCGTACAATAAAACCCCGCAATACCACTCGACGGAGGGATTCGCTCCTTTAGGATTCAGCAGCCCTCTTCCAGATAGAACACAAACATTTGGGCAGAGCAGAACTCCCGATTATTTCAGTGGAAGGAAGCAAAGCTATCAAAATCGCGGGCGATACCAAAATAATCACAACCAGCAGAACCAGCGACGTTGGTCGAACAACAAGAAAAATGTGGGCAAAATAAAATCCATCAACAGTATTACAATAACACCTGTTCAGTTTCAGGATAGACAGCAACCGGGGAACGCGCCGATTTCAGCCTATTTTCATCCTTCGACTCTGGAAGATCCCTGGAAGAATTTAATGGGGAAATCACGACTTTCGAACAGTCCAGGGAGCAGCTTAGGATCCAAGAACGATAACAAAGAAACACCATACGAAGAAGGATATAAAAAAAGACACGGGGACCCGAAAATGTCATTTTCGCACGGAAAACAATCACCAGAGCACCGAGACCTGCCCGAAGCCTGCGCTAACGAAGACCCTCCCAACAAAAACAATTCGGAGGACTAACAAACTTAAAAACCTGCAAAGTTCAAAAGATTTTAACGTTTTATGAATTCACTTTTATTTTTAAATCTTAACAAAAACTTCTGACTTGTAGAAAACATATTTTAATAAGAAAACTAAAAATATAAGAAGGAAATGAATTATTTACAAATGTGAGACCTGTTGCGTTCGATTTCTATTTCTGGGCACTGTCCTGTAATGATTTTGGGTTGAGGATCGTTTCAGCTGTCGCTCCCACTCAGCGCTCACTCGATTATATATTGCCATGGTTGCTCTTGCGTCCTCCACTGAATCGTGCTCCCTGCAATTAGAAAACAGTAAGAAGTAATGCTTTTTCAATTTGCGGATATCTCCATTAATTACCCCTCCTGGATGTCCAGTCCAAGGATCGCTTTCGAAAGCCGTTTCAAGCTGGGTGTCGCTCCATTCGAAACCAGTTTAGCCAGTGGTCGATATTTAGCTGTATCTCGAATATTCTTGCTGGGATGTTTAATTAGCAGCACTTCGAGGTCCTTGCTGAGTGCGTGTCCAACTAAAATCCTGTCCCGAAGGATGTTTGCTACATCGTTTTGAATCCTTTCGAATTCCTCTCCAGTTTCAATATCGTGGGGCCGAATTCCGCTCACGGAAGTTCTGTAGTCGACGACAGCCTGCTTTGGTTTTACGTATTTGTCCAGTAGAACCTCTCCCTGCTCGTTTACAATAGAAACTCTGGCCAGCATGTTTTCGCGCCCCGAGGGACCAATACCCACCATTTCACAGTCCAGCGCTACGCATTTCGTTGAATTTCTTGAGGTCTGGCGCCTTTTAGCCATTATTGGTTGGGCATTAACAGTTGACGCTGGAGCGTTCTTCCAGTTGGAGCCAGCCTTTCGTCTCGATAGAATTGAATTGTTTTGCTGTTTGTTTGTGTTTTGATTCTTCCTTTTCTTGGCAGGTGAATTATCACTACCGGAGTTCATTGTTCCATTGAAAAACCACGATGCTAATAGCCATAGAGATACTACTATTAATGAAAATTCAAAGAAGAAATCCTGCATAAATGCATTTAGCTCTTTGAATTCGTGAAATTTACACTTAAAAAATATAGCACTGATCCATCAATCAAAACTATGAACGTAACCTCACTTTACAAATATATCTGCAGCGTTACCAGATCGATGTAATGTGTTGAATATTAAGGATGGCCACATCGTTGCGAAATTTTTCAATCGTTTAATTTTTTGTGAGTTTACAGATAACGGTGCATTTCATCACTAAAAATGTGCAATTGGGATAAATATTTAAAAATGCCATCGTATTTAAGAATATTGGATAAGGTGCAAATAAATTTAATGTTCTTTTGTCGAGAACTCCCGTTCGAAGATGGCCATTCATTCATCAAAATTCCAAACCAAGGCTTTGACTTCTTAGAAAATACACATTTTACAAACGTTTTTCTTGAAGACACTAAAAAATGTAAATGTATATACCAAAATTAGGGATTTTTTTCAATTGTTGAAATGTGTTCCACAAAACTTTGAACAAACCTGTACAATTGACACTTTCGGCTTGCACAACCTCTGTGAATTTTTCAAAAAAAACCAGCATTACCATTTGAGTCGTTGTCCAGTGAGGGAGTCTTTTCTGTTGCTCTGCGGTTTTTTAAATTCCGGTTTTTTCGTCAACTCTTCCCACAAACTATCGCTATAATTTATTCCAAATTAATTGTTTTCGTGTTCAATTTTGTGCATTACTTGGAAGGAATTAAAACATATTTACAAGTTTTGTTATCCTGGAATTGTGCATCTCTGTCGATCGCAGGAAAGTGCATTTTGCAAGGAAACTTGTTGCACCTTTCGCACATCGATTGCCAACTGCAGTTAAAAAGTGAATAGATTGCGTTTTCACTAACGGAATCCAGTAATTAATCGAAATCGCTGCAAGCAAACGCAAACGTTTTCAATTTCTGATTAATCACAATCGAATCGAGAAAGAGTTTTTCGTGGAAATCACCGAAAATGTAAACAATACTTTGTGCAAGAGAGACGGTCAAATTGAATTGTATTCGATTTTTTCCTTGTCTGGCACACATGTGTTAAGCTGTCAATTTTTTTGACAACGAATCGTTTTTTTTGTTGTGTTTTTTTTTGTTGGTGTTGTTCAAAGGCGAAGCACTTTTTGTTTTGTCTATCAGTTTTTCGGGAAATGCAGAGTGTTTTGGTGCTGCCGTTCCGTGCGTCTCAATAATGTGTAAAAAATAAATAATTAAAAAAATAATTTATGCAATTCCAGTGCATTCAGTGTTTTCCGTTCGAATTTTGCATCCGCGATGATTTCCCAATGAAAAGAAAAATAAAATGAAAACGCGAGAAGAAAATTCCGTGTCCCTGCCCGCTAATGAAAGCGAATTCCTTTGTGTAATGAAATTGAAATTATAACAAAAGGGGAAAATCTAAAAAAAATTGTTTTTGTGTTGAAATTCGTGGAAATTAGTTGATAATAAAAAGCTATCGCCCAAATTGTGCAGTTCTAATCTTTCTTTGTGAAAATAATTCCACAGAAATCGTTTGGTCTGGAGCTGATCAGTTTATTTCAGCAGCAACTCGGTTGCGCCCTTTGCTGTCGACGCCGTGGGCAAAATCAAAAAATGGGGGCCGTGAAGTCTCGGCCGATCGTCGGTGTCGGTGGTGGCGATGCGGAGGAGAATGGATCCGTTTTGTCCGGCCATCAGTCACTACACCATCAGACAATTTCCCCGCAAAACTCCATCACTTGGAAGCAGAACAATCATGTCCGGCAAGCTAGCGTGAGAAGCCGATCCTCGCAACCGATGCCTGAACATGGCGAGTTGGATAGGCGATTTGCTAAAGTCCTTGTAAGTCTATTCATTTGTGTAGCATTAAAAGTTACTTCAGGATATGCAAAAGTATTTTTTGCCTAACTCTTCCATACATAAAAATTCAATTTAAGTATTTTTTTTCGCCGTGATAGAAGTATGAACTTTATTTATGTTACAGAAGAGACTGTTTTGTTTATAAAAGCACATTACATAAAAGATTGTTTTGTTTATAAAGCCAAGACCGAAATGTGTCATTGGCATAATTCGATTGGAATTTGAATTTCGATCTCGAAAACGGAAACGGAAAGATACTTTTCAAAATACAATATTATATAACTGTTTCGATCAAAAATTAGAGTTTCGGCCTCAAAAGCACTTTCGGCGGGCACTATACATAATGCTGAAATATTCTCTTCAATTCATCTCATATTAAAAACCTTTTTTGAAATAACGGTATATTTCGATACCGGTTTTAGATATCGGATTTTAGTAAAAAACAAAAGTGTAGAAAATTTCATTGTCTCCAACGTTTGTCATACATAAAACTACCGAAAATGCGTAATTTTGGAGTAAATAATAAAAAATGAAATTGCGATTTCTAAAAAACCGCAATTTTGGTTACTTCCGGTTAACGAGTTTCCACTGATTTCCACCAACTTGATAAGATCGTCCCATTACAGGACGAAACAAACATCCATGTAAAATTTCATGCCTCTAGCTCTAGTAGTTTTTGAAAAATCTTGTATAAAGACTTCAGGTCTAAAAAGGTCTAAAAACCTAACTATAATAACCAAACTGCACCTGTACAGGACCATGATCCTGTCAGTCGCAAAAATAGTCCGCGTTTGAGAGGAAGGTATTCAGAAGGATTTTTGGCCCCATACATGGGAGAGGACGATTCCGGAGACTCTACAATGACGAGGTCTATGAGAGATATCAGGACGTGCCCGTAGTCAAGCTCATAAGATTCAGCAGACTCTGGTGGGCTGGTCATGTCACTCGAATGAGTGAAAGTGACCCGGCTCGGAAAGTCTTCTGCGATAGGTTATTAACATCAAGGAAGAACCAACCTCAGATGGCAAGACTGCGTTGACCAGAAAGCGAAGAGAATTGGGACGCAAAACTGGAGGACATCGGCATGTGACCGGGACCTCTAGCGAGAGACATTGGGCAGGCCAAAACCGGAAACCTACGTATAAAAAAAGTGATTGTAGAATTTGAAGTTTAGCGTTTTAACATAAGTTTAAATTGTTTATTAATAAACTAAACTCCGGTTTTGCTTAAACTGCTGTTAAACTTTACTTAACAAAAATATGTATTAGTAGGGCCCAATGTTTTAAATGATTAACAAAATCCTATAATTATCGTCAATGGCGCCAAACTCTGTAATTTTCTCTGCGGCGATCGCCTGAAAAACAATCATCTGACGGCATTTTTAAATGAGTTCACAGACCTTTAATTGAACTGAAAATTTTATCGAGCCCGATACGTGCGACGATAGTTGATAATCTCTCAATTTCTACTTAAATACCAGTAATCGTAATACTATAGATGTGGAATTGAATTCACCTTCTTATCGGATCGACCACAAAAGCCATTCGAATATTGGAACAGTTGCTGTTAGAGCGATTAACCATGCGCGTATCCGCAACGCATCTATCGGGGGGGAATTTTTACTCCAATTTCATTGATCTAAATTAAACCTAAACCAAACTATCGTGCATTGTATGCTTGGGCATCAGTCAGACATGTAGAAAATGCATTTAGAACTATGAGACGGATATTGGGTTATCATCAGCATTCGACTTTCTAAGATATTTCACAATTTATTTACTGGTTATAGGCATTTAGTTGGAACAGATAGATAGACGTAGATATCGTCTTTACGAGAAGTTTCCATTTGCCATGCCCTTTGATCTCCATTTAATTGGGCCATTCATCAACTTTTACGTGAATAATAGGAATTGTTTTTCATATCTATTAGCATTATATATAATAGTTTTATTGTAGAGTAAATGTTATAAAAACAAAGTTTTCTTTTTACAAAATAATATCAGCAGTTCTCTCTCTCCCTCTCCCTCTCTCCCTTTCTTCCTCTCTCCCTTTCTTCCTCTCTCCCTTTCTTCCTCTCTCCCTTTCTTCCACTCTCCCTTTCTTCCTCTCTCCCTTTCTCTCTCCCTTTCTCTCTCCCTTTCTCTCTCCATTTCTTTCTCTCTCCCTTTCTTTCTCTCTCCCTTTCTTCCTCTCTCCCTCTCTCTCCCTTTCTTCCTCTCTCCCTCTCTCTCCCTTTCTTCCTCTCTCCCTTTCTCTCCCTTTCTTCCTCTCTCCCTTTCTCTCTCCCTTTCTTCCTCTCTTCCTTTCTCTCTCCCTTTCTTCCTCTCTCCCTCTCCCTCTCCCTCTCTCTCTCCCTCTCTCTCTCCCTCTCTCCCTCCCTCTCTCTCTCCCTCTCTCTCTCTCTTCCTCTCTCTCTTTCTTCGTCTCTCCCTCTCTCTCTCTCTTCCTCTCTCTCTTTCTTCGTCTCTCCCTCTCTCTCTCCCTCTTTCCCTCTCTCTCTCCCTCTTTCCCTCTCTCTCTCCCTCTTTCCCTCTCTCTCTCCCTCTCTCTCCCTCTCTCTCCCTCTCTCTCCCTCTCTCTCCCTCTCTCTCCCTCTCTCTCCCTCTCTCTCTCCCTCTCTCTCTCTCCCTCTCTCTCTCCCTCTCTCTCTCCCTCTCTCTCTCCCTCTCTCTCTCTCTCTCCCTCTCTCCCTCTTTCCCTCTTTCCTTTCCTCTCCCAGTCTTTCCCTCTCTCTCTTCGTCTGTCCCTCTCTCTCTCCCTCTCTCCCTCTTTCCCTCTCTCTCTCCCTCTTTCCCTCTCTCTCTCCCTCTCTCTCCCTCTCTCTCCCTCTCTCTCCCTCTCTCTCCCTCTCTCTCCCTCTCTCTCCCTCTCTCTCCCTCTCTCTCTCCCTCTCTCTCTCTCTCCCTCTCTCTCTCCCTCTCTCTCTCTCTCTCTCTCCCTCTCCCTCTCTCTCCCTCTCTCTCTCCCTCTCTCCCTCTTTCCCTCTTTCCCTCTTTCCCTGCCTCTCCCAGTCTTTCCCTCTCTCTCTTCGTCTGTCCCTCTCTCTCCCTCTCTCTCTCCCCCTCTCTCTCTCCCTGTCTCTCCCTCTCTCTCTTTCCTCTCTCTCCCTCTCTCTCTTTCCTCTCTCTCCCTCTCTCTCTCAGGAATGGTCCAATTTTGCCCGTTCAAGAACTTAGCCTAACCATTTTTGAGAGACGCAACTTTACAAAATTTCAAGTGTTTAGCTCAATCCTTTCGAAAGTTATGGTGTTCACGGGCAGATAGACGGACGGACATGCGGAAATTAAAATCTTTTGTAATCCCTAACACCATATTGTAGTTGATTTTTGTGTCCGATGATTGGTTTGATTCGTTGCAAACGGTATAATAAATCTAATAGACTCCTATATGATATATCATATAAAGTATAAAAAGGGATGGACTCCCTCAAACTCCGTTTCGGTGCATAATCGACTCCGACAGTGTACTAGAAATATTAAAGTTTAAAAAACTAGACTGAATGACGCCGTTAAGGTTCTTAAAATTTTCGTTAAAAAGTTTTAGACGTATTGGAATTGTAAGTTCATTATTTCGCACAATTTATCACGCAAGAAAATTCCTATATATACAATTTTTTTTCAATTCTCATTGGAAATTCCTTGAAATGCTCGAATACCACGAGTACATATCGAAATAAAAGCAACGCAAAAAAAATGTCGATATTGATATTAGGTCGTAGTAAGATTTCGTCGTATAATATAAATGCTATTGGCCACCCATAGCCAAGTTAATCTCATTGAACAGTCATCAGGCGGCGAATTGTGTGACTCATGTTTTCGCCAGATATGTGGATGACGATTTCTTACAGGCATCGCCATACGACAGTACCGCACTATGTCAATATCCATATGCATATGGATTCCATCAAATCCCTCGCACTTCCAAGTCAAACCAGCCCTGCTGGAGCTCGCCAAGCCATACTGCTTGCTGTCCATGTATTTCGATGGCACTTCAATGGAGCCACTTGGTCGGAATGATGGCTGTGGATGATAATGACGACAAATCCCAATCGCTGGCAGTAGTGGAAGTGGAAGCGAATGATTGGAGCCCATTGCCCATAGAAAAGCGCGAGATATGAGTTGAATGATGCTTCATGGAGCTGCGTTCGTTTTTGGGGTGCTTCTATCTCGGTTTTGGTGCGGGTGAGAGATCCACCCAGCTTTGGTAACTGGTTTTCGTTATCTGTGGCCATAATATTATTGCTGCTGTTGGTGTTGCTTTTTTTGTTCCTTTTTTATCCTCATTTTGCATAACACAGGTCGAGTTAAAGGTGAAATTATGCGAAGAGAATTCTTATGTTTGGTGGTAACTTCAATCTCCATCGGTGAGGATTCGTTTGGGAGGTTTTCGGAAATTAATCTTTGCTTTTTTTGGAAATCAAGCAGACAATAGTATCTCATTAACAACACCTAGGATTAAAAATTCATAATCGGGAGGTGGTTTTGTACAAAAATCCCACACATATGGAGTGTGGGATTTTTTGCACAAACCCACCCCCCGATTATGAATTTTTAACATTTAAGCCACCTGCAAATGAAGTCAATTGATTCGATTTTGACCTCAAAATACGCAGGCATTTTTCAGACAAGAAACCTCGTCGATCCTCTGGATTATGTCACTTCTCGACGTTTAGTCATCCCAAAAACATCAAAGTTCTTCTCCCTCCAACTAAATATAATTCAATCAGAATCGTACTTGGAAAACATTTATAAAGTTGGCCTATCCACGATTCGCTGCTTGCGACATAGCATAAAATAAGTGCGATTTGAGTCAAAATTTCGTTTCATTTCGATTTCGATTGACTTTGACTTGTGCCCAACATAAATTGCTTTACGCTTTAGTCATTCGAAAACGTCTTGCGTCCAACTCTGCTCTGTCTCACCCCATCAGACGGAATTTTCTTAAAGGCGACCCTGCGGCGGAATTGGCAGAGCAGCACAATCGAAGCGAAGCCGTTTTTTTTGTCAATTTCTGCGTTGAAAGCTCCAGTAAAGAAGCTAAGGTCACACTAGAGAGGGAAAATAAGTTATGATGTCATGGAAATGTTTTTTCTTTTTGCTTTTCGACGTTTTTTGTGGTTTCGGGGGGCACGATTTACTAGCAAAAACTCAGCATATGCACACAATCTGAATTGTTGTTGTTGTTGACTTTTCACGTCGAAAACTGATTTGTAGTTAGGGAGTTGGAGCTCAAAAGGTATACAATTTCGCTGCTCCTAAACATAATATAGCTATGCGTCCTATTTATTTTCATCGACTTTGCATATTTTTAGCACAAGGAATTTTTATTATGCGTGAATGTCTGTAATTTTTTGATAGTTTTAGGACTTTGAGTCATGGTAAGCGTTAGTCGATATCCTTTTTGTGAAGCGCTGAATGTCATAAATTTGCAAAATCGATTTTAATACGAAAAGCCCTAGTAATTCGGGTTTTAAAAACGCTTCTGTACGTATTTTATGAGGCGTTGAGAGCAAGAGTGGCCCAACCCACATGTCGAAATCGTGATTTTTTTGGTGTTTGAATCACTATTGCGAGTGAGTTTTTAGATAAAAATGTTTCAATGCACAAAAGAACATTTCAACATTGAGTAATAAAGTCCACACAAATTTTTTGTTTTCCAAAAATTTACAGTAAATAATAGTACAAAATGGAAAAGCTTCAAAAACTCCCACTTTTGCTCTGATAGCCTTATATATAATCTTTATGTTTGTTAAAATATAAGAAAATCAACTCTTCTACTAGCATTTTTGGTGTATGGCACGTACCTGCCACTAAACAACATACACTTCTAGTGGCAGATACGTGCCATACACCAAAAATGCTAGTTAGGCGTCGTTTACCCCTGGAACTCTATTCAGGCGGATTTTATTCTTGTACACTAAATTCATATTGCAGTACCTAACAAAAATTCAGAAATTTCTTCTTAAAAACGCCCAAACTCGAACTTTTCATAAAAAACCGTTCGAATAAATTAAAAATTTGACAACTTTTGCTTACATCTGACATTTTATTACAGCGAATTTTATTCTGCGACACTAAATTCATGTTTCACAACCATTTAAATTACAATTTTTTTAATAGTTCCAGCCAGAGCTTAGGGGAAGATCCGTTAATGCCGAAGCACAGCTCAGGATGGTCGGAAGAACCAAAAGGAGATGTCGGAGATTTGTACCTTTGACGGTTTTTACGTATCTTGAACGGTTCTCGAGATATTTGAAAAAATACAGTATTATTTTTTACACATTTTTTCCGAATTTAAATATTGCAGAGGAAAGTTTTATGTTGATCACAACTGATATTTTTAATTGTAATCTCTCAGAAAAAATTAAAAATTTTATAACAAAGATTCCCTTACAGATTTTCAAGTTATTTTTCATAAGTAAAAGAAAATTCCATGAAAAGTAATTAAAATCTATTTTAATGATGTGAAAATATTTCAAATTATCGAATCTATTTTTGAGCGACATAAGGTAAGTGTACACTATTACGGCCTAGTACATTATTCCGTCCCATTTCATTAAAAGTCATAAAATAAGAAAACTGATCAACTTTTGAGGAAATCACTTGATAAAACTTGATCAGTAATGTTTACTGTGTCTAAAAATGAAGTGTAGTATATATTATTGTCTATCAATTACAATTAATAATCCTATTTTGATAAGTAATTCTGTGAAAAGTGCTGTGCCAAGTAAACGTGTTGTGTGAATCGTCAAGGAACTGAAGCAATTTTCTTAAGATCACAAAAAGTAAAAGGTAAGTCATTTCTAACTACATCTTTGTTTTTGTTAAAATTGTGCCTTTTTTTAAGTATTTTTATTTGTATCAAAGTGTTACTCTGTGTTTTTTTTACTAAACAAGCCGTTTTACTGTCGGACGGAATTACGTTCACTAAATAATCTGACGTGTACATTATTCCGTGCCTAGGACGGAATTGACGAATAATAATTAGTTTTTCTTTGGCTTTTTTTACAATCAATCATAAAATAAATAATTAGTTATCGGTTTTATTAAATAAAGTATACCATATAGGTGCACTTGAGCAAATTCCGGGCCACATTTTTTCTTACTGTTTTTTAGTTATTTGAGATTTTATCAACAACTTTTTTTATATTATAAGAGAATCTTCTCCATACCACGTTTTTTGTTATTCATTACAATTTGTGTAAAATCCGAGAATTGTGTAACTTTATTATTATAAAATAAAAGAGTAATATTTTTACTACAAGTTTTGATTAAAAACACTAAAATTATATTTATATTCTACTATTTTACTTAGCACGGAATTTGGTTCCCGATGTACAATATTCCGTGACAAAGACGGAATTCGCAATCGAATTAAAAACAATGACAATGTGCGGAGCCAACTGGCGTTGGCCTGAACACGATGAGGTCCTTTTTATGACGCTAAAGATGTCTTGAAGAAAATTAACTTTCAACTGCTTTTAAATAATAGAGGAATTTATTCTATTCAAGACTTTAACTGAGCAAATAATGCAACTGTTTAAGAAAATATATTTTATATTAACTTCAATGCAATGAATTGTGATTTTTTTTTATTTTTGTATTATATATAGAAAATATATATTTTTTTTATCGAATACATATTCTATAATCGAATAAATACATATCTGCATAAATATTGTTTTTCTTATTTAAATATTTGTTGTGTTTTATAGGGAGGAAAATGATATTATGTATACTTAAGTGTTTAAACTTTCAAAAAATTCAAATTATTAAATTAAAATTTCTTCATATTGGATATTTCACGATTTACGCCGCTATTGTAACTGTTTTTATGTTTATTTCATAAAACTTAAGCTCTCTCATACTGCTTTGTGTGCAAAACTGCAATCCCCATAGATAGGCCGGAATTAGGTACTTACTAGCACGGAATTAAATACAACGTCATTTTTTTAGCACGGAATTACAGACAATTAAGGTGTTAACAAATTTATCAATAAATAATATAAAATATATTTTTACAAGTATGACACATATAAAAATCTACACAGAATTGATACTAAATAATGCTAAAAAAGTTTGGCATTGCTGCTTTATCTTGGAAAAGCACAAATTCAACTGAAAGTGGCAGAACCCTTAATGGCACGGAATATGGTACAGTTACCTTAATAAAGTGAAATTAAATGAAACACCCCTCAAGCAATAATTCGAATTTTTTTTAAAAAGGAAAAAACCATCAGAAGCTGATAACGAAATGAAGTTTATTCTATAAAGAAACTCAACTTGAACACATTTGAAAATCTATCATAAAATGTGGGCATGGTACAGTAGTGCTGTCTGTCTGTTTATTGAACTTTAAAGAAATTTTGCCATGGGCGAGATGAAAAAAAAAATTTCTAATGATTTAATGAAAAACGCCTGCCCGCAACATAAAATAACAGCATTTGGTTTTGGTTTTGCTTTGGTCGCCCGCACACAATAAATGAATTTATGAGATAGAAAGTCATCTATCACTTAATATGGGAATATGTCACTGTGAAGAGTGCAGTTCCAGCTTCAACTCCAAAAAACAACACATGTGAATGCAATTCACTTATCGTGATTAAACGCCACTTTAAATATCGGGAATCCGGCCGGTCGGTGGAGTGAATTGGGGAACGCACAGCAGTGCATTTCCAGCTAAAAGACAAAACTCCCAGTTTATTTGCTGCTGGTCGAGTGTTGCTTTTATCCCGAAATTATATCGAATTGTGTCCCGTTCCGACGACGCTTGCGCCCAAACACAGTCGCTTGACGAATTTCTGGAGTACAATCAAAATGTGGTTGAGACGGGAACAACGTGCTTGTAGTTTTCTATACAATCGCTGCACCAGATTAGACCATACCAGCCCTACGTCCCTCTGGTTCATTCCCAGAGAGTCCCGCTTCCAATCAAGTTGCGATAGACGACGTGCCGGCTAGGGCAATAGCCTTAAGATTGGAAAGGGCCACTTACACATAATACTGTCGCATACTAGCTGAATACACACTGCCGGCAATGATGCGCTAGATTTGAGAGGCACTTCCTTTATAGGATTTTGATGGGGACTCCCCGGGGACCTAGTGTTGGCGGTAACTTTTGTTCTTATGCGTTTCTCATGGTATGAAATCAAAGTAGTCGTTTGTGTTTTTTTATTTTATTTTTTAAATTTCCCGCCGTCTTTGACGAAATGAAAATCAGTAGACGAAAGACTAGACCACTCAGTTTCTTCCTTTGCCCTTGACGTCGAATTCTCCATAATGTATCGCTGGAAGGTGGGATTAAGGTTGGATTCAATAAGCGAAAGATTTCGTCTTTCAGCATAAAGACGACCATTTTCTACCGCAAATGTTTGTATCGATTGCGGTTTATGTTGTATCAGGCGATATTTCTTTCATTTCTTTTCATTCACTTAAATTTAAAAAAATGCTGAATTTACTCGATAAACAAAAGTTTATTTGTTTATAGGTTAAATTTTTGATTAGAGAACAGGAAATTGGTTTTAATTAACCTTCGATTAGAATATGACCGATTTTTCTTATAATGAAAATTTTATGATGTGTGATTCATTCTTTATATTGTTAAGAAGTTTTAGTAGAACGAAAATAAGAAACATAATAAAAGGTATAATTGCTAATCTGGCAATCATTGAAAACCCGTATGGTGATTTAAGTGAACAGCGAACAGTTGTATCAAAATTCCACTTTGAAGTCAAACTTTTCAAGAAGATTTTTTTAAATTTATTCCAATCGGATTTTGATGTTTGAGAGTTTTATGTAGAATCATATCCTAAATAACTTTTGTTGTTGCACTTTTTTGATAAGATGCACCGTTTCTGAGATATTCGCAAAAAACGTTTTCGTTCGTATGGGGGGTACCCCCCTAATGATTCATTTTTGCCCATTAACGAATTTAGCCTTGCATTTTACGAAAAACGAATCTGCATAAAATTTCAAGTCTTTAGCTCAACCCGTGCGCCAGCAATCCGCGCCACAGACGGACGGACAGACGGACGGACGGACATGCAAAAATTAATTATTTTTATCATTCTAAACACACTGGTGTAATTCATTTTTGTGTGTGATGACGGGATCTTGGCATTACAAACGGTAAGGCAAATTTAATATACCCTTCGGTTTCACCATACGGGTATAAAAAATATCAGTTGTGATCAACACAAAACTTTCCTCTGCAATATTTGGCTTCACAAAAAATATGTAAGAAGTGTTGTTTTTTTCAAATATCTCGAGAAACGTTAAAGATACGTAAACCCTGTTCCCCGAACGCCCTTCCCCGAAGGATCCGGTGTCCTGGGAAACATGGACGGATGACAAATGGTAACCCTATCGACAGGTCAAAAAGTAAAGGAATTTTTTTCGTCATTGGCTCGAATTTTACATCCCATCCCCATTTTTAGTTCAAAAGCTTGAGATATTCGTCAGGCGCGGCCTGAGTTGCTTTTGCACTATTTTAGTCTTTTGACATATGATTTAATAAGAGCCGTTTGCACCAAAGGAACTTAATAAGTTATGTATAACTTAAATTATTTAAGTCCCAGAATTTCTACGGTTTAAGTAGGCCAACCGCATCTTAATTTTTTAAGAATAGTATGCGCAAACGGGGCTAAATAAAGATAACCGCAAAATGTCCTGGAAAAACTGTTTTAGAATTGTAAAAATTTCACAATATTAATAAGGAAATGTTTTTTAATCGTTTAATATTTAGCTTATAAAAGTTTTGATTTGAATCCAACTATATTCTGATTGAGTCAGTAACCATAGTTTCCTAAAAAAAATAAAGATTTTTTTACATCACGTCCATAACTCATTGCCATTGAACTTGATAAGTCATATACATATGCTGCCGCTTGCCAGAAGAAACAAAAAAAAATCTATACTTTATTTACTTACTTCCGGCTAGATTTAAATTTGACT
The DNA here is from genome assembly GCA_964034945.1 of Chrysopilus asiliformis. Taxonomy (NCBI): domain Eukaryota; kingdom Metazoa; phylum Arthropoda; class Insecta; order Diptera; family Rhagionidae; genus Chrysopilus; species Chrysopilus asiliformis. Next base: position 91,822,924 of record OZ035962.1, read on the forward strand.
ACGAAGAATTTCTGATTCGCTTCATGCTGTGACTAAGAAAACTTTTGATGAGTTGCCATAAATTCAAAACTCTACAAAATATGCTAAATGAACGTGATTTTCATTTACACAAGTTTCAAGTGAGAAAAATTGATTTCTTATCGGTAACAAACAATTTACGGAATAACTCGTCATGCAGTAAAATGTTGATGTAAGCAAATTTTTGCATATTTTCTACATCGATGTGGCCGTAATCACCACTACCTCTGTTACATCATCATTAGACGCGGTCGAGACTATAAGATCATAGATAGATTCACCTTGGATTTAAAGGTACTCATTCCAATGTGGTCGATTACGGGCACAAATTCACGTACAAATAGCAAAACTCAATTGAAAATTGCAATAAAAAAAATATGTTTGCACGTTGAACCCGAAAAAACCACGCAGGCAAGACAATCATATTTGTGGAGGTGAACTTTTTTGCCCATTTTCTGCAAAAAAAAAAAAGTTTTGCCTGGCTAAATTACGCTCAACATGGCGAAAATCATAGCGCTTCACGCTCAGCGGTCCGAATGGAATTCTGAACCTACTCAAGGCCGTGCATGAACTTGAAAACTAAATTTATTATTTTCGCTTTTGCGATTTCGGCTACTATTTCGGAATTATACATGATGAAAGAAATTAACAAAACTTATTTATCAACGACGAATGGTTTTTCTATAATTTTCATACCCTGTGTGATTGATGGAAATCTGTGAAAAGTAAAGTTTCCAAAAAAAAATGTGATAGTGAAACCTCGGTTCGTGAACACCTCGGTTCGTGAACTTTTCGGTTCGTGAACTCCTCGGTTCGTGGACACCTCGGCTCGTGAACACCTCGGTTCGTGAACACCTCGGTTCGTGGACACCTCGGCTCGTGAACACCTCGATTTTTTAAGGTTTTAGTTCGTCAACTACATTTAAGCCCAAAAAATGCGTCGGTGAACAATGTTTCGGTTTGTGAACAAAATTTCGGTTCTTAGACTGGAATGTGGAGACAGAGTTCCAATCAAGTTCGAACAGAACTTATTGGTGTTTGAAAATTTATTGAGAAAACGGGAGAAACTTTTAAGGGGCTATACATAAAATACGTCACACTTTCAGGGGGTGTGGTGGAGGGGGGTGGGGGGGTTATGCGGTAACGAGACAGCGCTACTGAACTCCATACAAAAAATCGCCAAAAAGTAGAGGTATTTCGAAATTTGCTGGACATATTTTATGTATAGTCCCTAATAATAATGTCTAATTTTTTTTGGAGAAGAAGGCACCTAAATATTAACCCATTTTGGCCCAAATGGTCGGTTTACCGACCAGTACGTTAAGCAATTTTGATTATTATTCGTACCACATATAAGTCAAAGTTGCAATTATGAAAACACGAGGCCGGGCCAAAATGGGTTAAGGGAAAATTTACCATAACTTAATAACCAAATTTCAAGATTTTTTTCGGTGTCGGAAAAAATCTACAAATCAACATTTTCTTGTAAAGCGGATCAAAATAAACACTTTAAAATTTTGCCATACATCAAATTTAAATTTTAGAATCCTTTTCAAATCCAAGTTGAATTTTCTAATAAAAAGATACCATGACTTTAGAATCACTGCATGTAGGGTATTTCAAAATTGCTTTTTGGACAATTGTAGCTTGTTTTATGTTTTTGCTAATCCCAAAAATAGATACGAAATGTCGAAATGTCTAGCAAAATAATGTGTTGTGATGTGGAATTACAAGCGCGTTCTGACTCACTAAATTTTAATTCTCCGATTTTGATAGCGTGCGATTTAAAGGCGTTAACTGGTTGTCGTGAAAACCCCCACACCTACCCTTTGTTAGCTTTGATCAAAACGAAACCCCATCAAAACATCAAATATGATCAATGCTAATTCTAAGCTTAACTCAAAATAACCAGTGGTAATTAGTCATAAGATGCCATATGAGGACATCATTTGAATTTGAACGAATAAAATTAACTACCGGTTATAAGACAAAAAAATACCGCATTTATTTAACACAAATCTCGTGATGTTTGAATCACCAACATGTTTCTATGCGTTGTGGAATTTTTATTGCTTAATAATGCATTAATAAGTGACAAAAGCGACAATGAAATGCACTCCCGGATTAGCCTTTGACTTCGTCATTTCAGGGAACCTCTTTGGGTCGCCGACATATCATCTTTTCATTTTCTTTGAAATAGCACTTTGACTGATGACACAATATTAAATTTCCCGCAGCATAAAACATTAGCGGAAATAGCACGTTCGTACGTTTTCCAGACATTTCTCCCGAAGCGCTTTTTCACTGGATGTTTTGAGAACGAGGCCAAACGTGCAACCAGGAGCTGCAATTTTCTAACCCACGGGATGAAGAATCGTGAACAAACGGAGGGAATTTCCTTAATTCACCGACTTTCTATGACTTATAAAAAATGCCGAACATGCCTTCAGGAAAACTTCGTCTCGTGAGGATGAATACGAAACGAACAAATTGGGATATGGTGTGATAAAAAATGCTAAAAATTTCATTAAAATTTTTCATATGTATTAACGGAAGATATTTGAAAAGCTAATTTTTGCGTGACGTTTTTTGTGTACATATTCTAATTTTCAAGGATTTGACGTTAGAGCGAGAGGATTCCGTATAGGGGAGAGTGGGAATACACATTCAAAATTTGTTGGAGGACTACTAAATCTAATTATTAAAATTTTATCAAAATCTGTTTAAAGATTTTGGTGGTATATGAAGAGGGGTTTAGAGGGCAGAGGTTATTTGCGTTCCTTTATGGAGCTGTCCATAAAATACGTCACACGTTTTGAGGGGTGTCTGCGAGGGTGTGACGGCGCTCTAAACTCCATACAAAGTATTGCAAAAACTTTCAGTACTGCAGTATTCTAAATAGAAAATTGAAATCCCTTCTGTTAAAAAATTGAAATGCGGTTCATAAACCAAAATATTGTTCATAAGACGTGGTAATCCGTGGGCTCAAAAACCGAATCCTTTAAAAATGAAAAGTATTGCGAAAAAAATGAAAAGTATTGCGGTGTCTAAATGGAAAATTTAAATCCTGCGGCTGTTAAAAAATTGAAATGCGGTTCATAAACCAAATTATTGTTCATAGGCCGTGATAATTCGGGCGGTCAAAAGAGCCTCATAAATCGAATCTTTAAAAAATAAAACGTAAAATAATTTTTACCAAATATCTATGTTTCGTCTGATTGGATTTCTTAAAGATTCAAAATGATTAGGAACTTCTAATTTCCTTCCCAGGAAACAATAAAACATTTGGGAATTTCCTTGACACCTTACGATCTACACTGCAATTACTGTGGGAAAGTTATTAACACTTTTCAAGGAATTTTTATCCTAATGCAATTTTTTTAGGCAGTAAGGTTGACATCGGCATTGGCGAAATTGACATTTTACAATGTCAGAAAACGTGACAGTAAACAAAGGCAACAATTTTTTTTAGCCTGAACAGATGACTAAGATTCTTATACCTGTTCAATTATGCGGTATGCGGGGGCAGATTTTTCTTTTTGTTTAGATTTTCTTTTAATTTTTTTGTCATAGCTTAACAAGTGTGGGAATTTGCGTGACTCTTTGGTAGTCATTTTTTATGACCTTTCCATTGTCCTAGGGTGCAATTTGTTGCGTGCACGTGAGATCAGTAATATTTAAGCCGATAAACAAATGGAAAATACCAGACATTGTAATCAGTACCTAATTGTAATTATAAAGGTCTTTATGCTAATGAGCACCCGCACATTGAAATTAATTTGCAGTTTCCATTACCACCAACGAATAAGTTACCCACTCGTTGTAAACATTTTAATGATTTTCCGTCATAACCAGGCCAAGTGCAGAGGTTATCATTTCAAGGTCTCCAAAAATTAAAAACAGTACATTAGGAACAAAAAAAAATTTTTTTATTAATTTTTTAAAACATTTACATGGTCAATTAATTTGTAATTCGAATTTATGGGTGGCAAAACACTGATTATTATTTAATAAAATTATAATACAACTTGCTAGTGAATTTTTTGCTAGAGAATTGTTAGATAGCAGCAATATTCGTAATTTTTGTAGAACTCGGAAATTTAATTTCTCAAACACGTCAATTTTTTCCACTCTTTTAAGAAATCACTGTTGTTTTTTTTTTTTATCAAAATGGTGCTAAAAGCTTTGAAACAATGATCGGTTTCGATTCTCAGGAATTTAGACTACCGGCATTTTTCCATTAAAACCATAGGTTTTTGTTTTGAATATTTGTTATATATTTGGAATCTACGAATTGCGTGCGGTAACCGAAATCGTCTGTTCACCCCGGCAATCTGAAAGTTAAAGTGGATTTTTTTGGCTTGGAGGCCAATGTAAGTTATAAAGGATCTTTCAACAAGGACATAACAATTTTGTATTTTAATAAAAACGCACCCTAAAACTTTTTTTATGATCTGGCAATGCTAAAACGTCAGTCAAGGTTTACATTTTTATCATGGTGAAGTTCACGAACGAGCAACGTTTCGAAATTATTAAAACTCACTACCGAAATTCTGAGTCCGATGAAATGATAATGAAAATGATGAAATGAAATGATGAATGAAATGATGGTGCGGTCGAATGGCCACTTCGCTCATGCGATTTAACGCCGTTGGATTTCTTTTTATGAGGTTATGTTAACTCGTTGGTTTATGCCAACAAACCAACAACGTTAGAGGAGCTCAGGAACAATATCGAACGCGAAATTACGAACGTTCCGGCCGATATGTGTGGAAGAGTGGTGGAAAATTGGCTCCAAAGAACCAATCAGCAAACGTGTTGAAAAATATGAACGACATCGAATTTCGTTCTTAAATGTAACATGTCCACTACACCTGGAATAAATTTCAGCCCGATATCTCAATTATTCTGTGTTTTATTTAAATACAAAATTGTTATGTCCTTATTGAAAGACCCGATATTTGATTTCTAACAGCCATTCCTGATTTTTTCCCCGCTCTTTAGTTTTTTTTTCTACTTTTTTATACCACCCATATTTAACATAACTTGTTTTTTACTATTATTTTTCAATCCTTAAATTTTATCTTATTCAAAGTATTGAAATGTTTAACCCATTAGTGCCCATGAGAAAACCATTGAATATTTTTAACACAAAAACCAATTTTTTCCTATAAAATAAACAAAATAAAAAGAAAATTCTGGAAAAAAAAATTTGCGCGAAAATCTGTGGTAATAAGTTAACCCTTTCGATCCGGAACGGGACATATATGTCCCGGTCTATGTTTAAACCATCATGACTTTCAAAATAAGCAACAGAAATGGGACGAATGAGTCCCAATACGTAGTATATACGATTTGTAACGGTATTACTTTGTACATGTGACGATTTTCATGAGAAGTATGTATATTCGCATTTTTGTCTCTAATACAGTTAAAAAATATTTGTATTTATTTCAGCAGCTTTCTGGATCGAAAGGGTTAAAGTAGCTTAAGTCGATTCTCAGGCGAAGCCAAAATGATCTAATGCAAATACAGATCAGTTTGGCTTCGTCTGAAAATCGGTTTAACCTACTTTAACTTATTACCACAGATATATCCGGTGTACTCGTTGGAGTATAGCGGGCGTTCATGGGTTAATAACATTTGAGTTAACAGCAGAGATGGTTCGGCTTTGGTTCAAGAGGGAATTTAATCTTTTAACTTTGGTTTTGGTTACCAAAATTTAAAAAATTTGGTCCCGGTTTTGATTTCCAAAATTTAAAAAATGTGGTTCTGGTTTTAGTTCCCAAAATTTAAAAATTTGGCTCTGGTTTTGCTTTCTGAAATTTCAAAAATTTGATTTTAATTTTGGTTTTTGTCCTTGGTGGTATTTGGATTGGGGTTTTGGTTCCTATTCAGTGATTATTACTTTTCCTGGTCATATTAGTTATATTTCTTGAGATACAGTGTACGGAAACAGTTTTTTGGGTAAATTAATTAACGTAAAAAAAGTTCTAGACTCTAAATTTGGTCGATTATCATATTAATATTATAAACGTTTTATTTGTGACCGAATTTCTCAAAAACTGCTGAACCGATTTTAATGAAACTTCACAATTGGGTTCAGAGTGTCATTGAAATGGTTATTGGCTATTCTGTTTTTCGAATGCTGCTGTTAAAAATACAGTACAGTCGCGATTATATGTACTCGCGATTATATGAACCTCGCGGTTATATGACTGCCCAAAAATTTGTATGAAGCCTCAATTATATGATCATTGCGAATCGAAAAAACCTCGATTATGTGATCATCGATATTATTGCGAGTAAATAACTGGATTTTTTTAAAAGGAGGATGCAGTGAACTTTGAGCTTAATGCTTGGACAAATGATATTGCAGATCTCGTTGAAGATTTTAGTGTAGATGAAGACGATTGTCAGCAAAGTGAGGATGACGAAATTTTTACTTTGAAAAAAATTATCACCCAAACAAAGGCGATCAAAGCTCTCAATATTGCAATGGATTGGGCTGTTGAGAACGACGTTGACTCAACAGAGATCGGAACGCTGCTAAGACTTAAAAAAAAGCTGTTTTAACAAATATAAGCAGCATTAGACAACAAAATTTATTAAAGTACTTTAACAAAATATAAATGTTTGTGAGAAGATTAAAAAATACTTAACACTTTAACCTTTGTTTGTATTAAACATAAGGAAACCTGAAAAAAAATACAAAATTTGACCCTCGGTTATATGAAAACCTTGATTATATGACCCACCCCAACATTAATTAGATCATATAATCGCGATTGTACTGTATATATTTTGTCATACGTCGTAGGGCGGGGATGAATGCCAGCTTTAAGATAATCCAGAGGAACATCAGGTATTTGGTAAGTTTCAAGAAGGCGCCAGCTGGAAAATGTTGGGGATCACTACTGTAGGACATGTTTTGTGATTTGTTATTTTAAACTTGTATTGCCTAAAAAAACGTTTTATGTCCAAAAAATGCAAGTTTTATCTATAGAAAAGTAAATTAAACGATGACAAACATGTGTTGTAATTTTGTCTAGACGATTTTAAAACTCTGGCTCCGAATAAATTTCTACAGTAAAGGTTAGTTCAATTAATAATTCAAATTTCTTCGACAATCCAATAAATCAAGTTGACATTACAATTGGTGACTGTTAGCTGTTAATTTGAATAAACTGCAAAAATTCGAAGGGAGAAACATTTCATCAATATTTATTCGTTCAGTTATTTTTACAAACTTAAAATTTTAATACGATTCGCTGTTAGTTGCAAGTAATTGCAAATTATTTTATATTCATGATAAGCATCCCACTTAACTTACGTATACGTTGGAACATCGAAAATTTACAGCAAAAGCGATGGATACCTACTTGATAAATAGGAACGTGGCTCGAAGTAAGAGCATCCATCAGATAACTTCATATACTATACTTTGTATAAAATTTTTAATGCAAAAATCCAAGGAAAATGCAAAACGACTAACGTGAATATACGACATTGCTGTATGTTAACTTTGAGGTGGCTCTACGAGACTTGTTTGCAAGATAAAATGAAAGTCATACCATTGGGAATGCCATTGACCCAAGAAAGCCACTTAATCTTTTGTTGGGATGCTACTCGACTGTTTCGAAGCGCAAAACTGGGAAACGGGTAGATCGTCAGCATCCAGAAGGAACATTGGCTTTGACTCCTGAATGAGCATCGCAGCGAGGAGACTTGTTTGTGAAAAATTGATAGAGTTTACTATCCCAAAGGATATAAAAAGTTATATTATTATTATGTGAAAGAGCAAGCATCCTTTTCCAACACCGACGCATGCACCACAAACCAGAATTTCATCCAGGAAACATTGACACTTGCATTGAATTCCCTACACCTCCAACGTTCGCGAACAAAAAAATCATTTCTTCCTCCTTTTCTTATTAGCATTTTAAGCTCGTCTAAACAAACAGGGGATGCAAATTTATTTTCCACATTATGCAAGGATAACGGATATGTAATTAGCAAAAATACAGCCATTGTACGTTCAGTCAATGGTGGAATGGTTTTTGTCGATGATGCCTTTAATTTTTAACCCATTTGTTTTCCATTTATTCAAGGCGAAGTATTTTTAATATCGTCAATAGCAGACGGACACAATTTGGGAATAAAAATTCGCCAGATGGTGGTATTTTTACAAAAAGGGCGGAATTCTAAAAGTAGAAACGCTGCGTAATTTGGTGTGTAGTGGATTTAAATTTTTGTCAAAAGGGGTTTTAAGAAATATTAACGAAAATCGGTATTTTTTATCGGCAGAAATGTAAACCAGGGCACCAATCATGTATTCCGACGCGTCTCTGTCTTTCGACTTCGACGCAGCTTTTAACTCTTGACTTCGCCATATCTGCAGCTTGAAATTTCGCGGAATCGTCACTATGAATCGAAACGTGATTCTGACTGTCATTCCAGGAAATTTGAAGCTGCTGATATGGCGAAGTCAAGAGTTAAAAGCTGCGTCGAAGTCGAAAGACAGAGACGCGTCGGAATACATGATTGCTGCCCAGTTTTTTTTTTTTGAACCGAACCAAAAACCACTGAACGCTTGAAATGTTTGGGAAGGCAAAATCAATTTTTTTTAAATTTTAGAAACCAAAACCAAAAAGAAGAAATACAATTCGGCTTTAAAACAAAACTGAACTACATTCGGAAAATTTTTGATTCGCATCTTTGATTTTGGGGGGTGTCCATAAAATACGTGACACTAATTTCGTCTTTTCGAACCCTCCTTTCTCGTCACGCTTCTTCTCATTTTTTTTTTCATTTAGGATGTAGGGGGGTTCACACTGCCATGAGCTTCTCTAAATTTGGGACAGTTCTTATAAATTCCCCCTATGCTTTGTTAAAAGCTTTTATTTAGTTTGTTTTTTTACTTGTTTGCCTGTTTGTTAGGGTCAAATCTTGTATTCTAATTTTGACTATACTTCCACACATCCGATTGACTTAAAATTTTGCACAGATACGTAACTTCGAAGACAATACGATATCTTCACTACTTCGTCGATGTAAGGATAACGGAAGGTCATGTAACGTGATGATCCCTTTCCCCAAATTTTCCGAAAAAAATATATGGGGATTCTTGGGGTCGTTGAATCCGATTCTGGCTTTAAGGAGTCTGTAGGAATAACGGAAGGTTCTGAAAGGATAACGGAAGGTTCTGAAAGGATAACGGAAGGTTATGAAAGGAAAACGTGATCATCCTTTTCCTCAAATTTTTCGGAAAAAAATCTCATCTGGGAGTTTTTTGAGCACCTGAATGCAATCCTGACGTTAAGAAGTCTGTAAGGATAACGGAAGGTTCTGTTAGGATGTCGTGATTATCTTTTTCTCAAGTTTTCTGGAAAAAATCTCATCTGAGGGTTGTTGGGATTGCTGAATCCAATTCCGGAGTTAAAAAATCCGTAAAAATACCTCAAAGGCATCAAGGCTAGATATTCGAAGACTAAAAAGTGTGAAGCGCGGTGAAAGACAGGCGTCATTTTGCATATTTTGTCATACCAATCAACCACAAAGTGACTAAAAAGAATAACATAAAAAAAATTAAAAAAAGCTTTTTTTAGAAAAATGCACTAAAAAGGAAAAAAAATTTTTTGAGCGCTGTATATCAGAAATAAAAGCAAGGTAAAAGCATAAAAAATAAAAATAAATGTTTATCTCGCTTTTATTTCTGACAAACAGTGTTCAAAAAACTATTTTTACCTTTTTAAATTTTTTTAAAAATTCTTTTATGCTTTTATCTCGTTTTTATTTGTGATTATCTCGTTTTTATTTGAAATTTTCTTCTTTTTAGTACATCTTTTTACTAAAAAGTTGTTAAAATTTTCTCCCAAAATTAGGGTTTAAAAATTCCAATCCCTTCAAAATACAATATCTGTCACCTCTAATTAGTGTAAAGAATTTTTATAACGCATTCCATTCGCACGTCTACGTAAAATACTACGAAATTCGAAAGATTGAAAATACAAATAAAAAATTTCAGAAATTTCCATTGGCATTCGAACAATTATCGGGGAAAATTTTAATCGATTTTTCCTATTTTCAAATCGTCAAACCCCACACGATTTAAAAATAGAATTTCCACGGCTGTTTTAAAACCGCGCAGCACATCAGATCAAGTTCAAGATCCGGCCTGGCCACTATTCCACACTATAGAAGCGTGTAGGTACAATATTGAGGTCTTTAACAAATTCAAAGATAGACTTTGGCCACTGACACCATGCGGCACAAATGTTACCCGAATATGAGCTCCGCCGCTTCCCCTTCGTATTGTAAGTGGATGCATCAATGTTTAGCCCAAGATTATTAAAAAAATATAAAAAAAACTCTGGTTTGAGTAATGACAGTACTACTATACTCCTCCTCACTTCTTGCGGCTTCTCTGTTCCCCTAAAAATCCATCAGGGTCGATCTATTTTTATCAGCCTGAGAATTATTCCCATTGCCACTTGAAGATACTTCCACAGTCAATTTTAATCGGTCAGTGACATTGGGTGAGCTCCAAATGGTCTGCCTGCGGCTGTATTGGACCAAGGGGGCACCTTCGCAACAAACCTGCCTCCTCCGCAAATAGCATTTTACGCTGGCATTCGATTGGGTTGGCCCTTTGTGCCATTTTTCATGGGGAAATTGCTGCAGGGAATTATGGTCCCATTCATTTCTTCTTATTTTCCTTCCATTCGACTAACACTCTTTAATCGAGTAATCTCCAGTGCATTTGTTGTGCAATTAATCAAACATGCGTGTCCATTGTGGAATTAATTTAATTCAAACGAATCGATCGAATTTTTCCATGTTTACAAACCAATGTCGTCCGTGGCTCCCGTAAATCGACAAGTGGTGAAGGGTAAAAAGAAGGGCTCTGCCCTGTCACGTTGTTTTGAGGTGCGGCTTTCCTGGCGACTAAGCATTTTTCCCGACATTATACAGCAATGTCTCCGGGAATCTGTTCAGTGCTACTGCTATGAAAATTCATTTTAGAAATGGCGGGAAATTGACTTGGGAGTGTTTTTGTTCAAAACGGCGTTCTAATGGAGATTCCATAGTCATTTAAAACCTAATTAGTTCACCTGGAGACAAAATTATGGGCGGATATCACAAGGAAAGTGATTTGGAAAAAAAAATCCGTTGTCAGCCGTGAGATTTGTTGAAGAAATTTTAGTTTAAGAATAATGCGTAAATTCCTCTGATCACATTTGGAATTCTTCGAGTTTCATAAAAAAGAATAGGCTATCCAGAAAATACCTCAGAATAATTTTTGCGTTTTTGAAAAAGTCACATATTTTATAGACAGTCCCTAATATTAAATTCGCAAATTTAAAAAAAAACCCCATATTCTGGCGTTTGTCAGTGGCCGATGACTAGTCATAACTCGGTCCCAGGAGCCTCAAATTACTTTGAGTTGTGTCTTGGAATTAAGTGTCATAACACCAGAATAGTTTTAACGCCGATCTAGATAGATACTGTTTAAAAATGGGTCCATTTAAACTTTTCGTGAGAAAGGTTGTATGAAGACGGAGAGAAATTCATTGGTGAAATCAACTACAAACCTTATTTGATTTTGCTTCATCTTTGTTCGTGTTTAATTCAACCAACGGCAAATTGTCGTTTATCAAAAAGATGCAATATTCATTGTTTAATTCAGCTACTTTGCGTGATTAAATGATCACGTTCATTGTCAACTTTATAAATAAGCGATTATGTCCCCTGTTAAACAAGCACAATGATCTCTATTAGAATTTCTAGGGAGAGAGGGGCAGGTAGAGCATCGATAAACCTAAATAAAACTTTGTTTGGTGTGGACGTTTCTCCGAACTGCGAAAAAAAAAATATATTTTGCATATTTTATATCGTCAACCGGAATTTTATGGCAAATACATGGTTTCAATTCAAGGTGTCTTAACTATAAGGTGATATGTTAAGACACCTTGGTTTCAATTTACAAAGAAGCGAGCAACCTGGTATAGGAGAGGGGAAAAGGAGTGGTCCTATTGGATTTGGATCTATAGATAAGTTATGTAAAATCCTATTCTAAACAGATTTTACCTAAATAAATTTTTCAAAACGACTGGCCATTTTCGAGAAAATAGAAAAAAAGTATTCAATTTGTATGGGGGGGGGGGTGGTCCGATTGGATTTTGATGCGGTTATGTAAAATCATATTCATAGTTTTTGTAAATTTCTCGAAAACGGCTCATTTGTTCGAAAAATTTATTTAGACGAAAAGTGTTTAGAAACTGAGTTGACCTGTGGTCGGAGAAATTCTGAAATTAAGCCACCAGCAGGTGAAGTAGGGCATTGGGAGCTGCACGAGTTGACCTTATATAGGTTAACTCTGACCGCTAGCTGGCTTACAGACACCTCTGTAATTAACTCTGACCTTACAGAGGTGGACAAAAAGTTGACCTGGACATTTTTCTGAGTGTATGTGATTAAGAGTAAAAACTACCGGTCGACGAAAGGAGTATTATGAAAAATGTGCTGTTCTTTCTGCTTTTTTATGGGAACAACCCAACCAAAAAGTCCTTAAATTTTTGGTCAAGGAGGAATATCCAAAAAACAGTTTTTATGAAACCAGCAAATTTTTTTCCAAAATTTCCAGGAAACCTGCAAAGTTTTTTTAAGATTTTTGGTCACGCCCCTGGACAGTAAAATAGATGATAGATGGCAGAAACAACGGAAGAATAATATTTAAATACCCAATTAAGGAAGCTTTAGGAGGATCCTAACCCTATATTAAACATGTGAAATTAATACTTAATAACGTGCAAAAAAAACACCTCTTTTTTACCTACTCTGCTTGAATTTATAATTGACGCCACTTCAAACCGTCTACGTACCAACAGAAATTCGTTAACTGATCAATATTGGCACTATGGAAAAATGTTTCCAAAGTGGCAACAGACAAAAGCCTCTCAAACATGTAATTCCGTTGCGAAATGCATTGATTTGCAACATTTTTCCCCTTCTGAGTGTAATCGGATTTCCCTACATAGAATGGTAAAAGCCCAATGGAAATTGTTTTCAGCATGTTTGGTCGCATTTAAAATTGAGCCACTTTAGCTTGTCGCTTTTTGCAAAACAAAAAATGAAAAAAAAATATATGTTTGAGAGTTTATCTTATCGCGTTGATCCATTGCATACTTAAATGCTTTACTTAAACTCTTTTGAGCACGATCTCATTCGGAAAGGGTTATAAAAGACTACGGCACACCCGCATTGCTTATCTGTGGCTGTCATTCAAGGAAAGATTTATGCTCCATGTTGAAACATTCTGTGAAATCAATGAAAATCAATGGCTATATAGATTTGAGTCACCTGGATTTCAAATAAAATCGATAAGAATAACTTTGCCCATCGTTGGAAGAATTCATCCAGCTTCGAATTAAGTCAATTGACATAATTTTCATTGTACAACTGGAATTGTCACATCATTGCATTTATTGCTCATAAAATCGCGGGCATATCGCAGCCAGACAGATAGACATGAGACGGATATAACCGCGCAAATATAGACCGTGGAAATTGAGGAAATCACCTTTTAACTTGACTGAACTGAGCCTAATTGGGTCACAATTGTTGGACGCTTCTGCAATGTAAGTCAGTTTTTTTTTGTGTAATAAATTGCTCGGGCTGGACACGACATTTAGAATTTTATGAAATGTTAGAACAGTCACTATTGGAAAAATATCGTTTGTGATCAACACAAAGCTTTCCTCTGCAATATTTAGTTTCGGAAAAAATATGTAAAAAATAACATTTTCTCAAATATCTTTAGAATCGTTCAAGATACGTAAAAACCGTTAAAGGGAAAAATGCAGGAAATTTTATTTCTTTTAAATCTGGTTTTATGCATTTTTCATAGAAGTGCGTACTTTTCGATAAATATTCAAAAATCCAAGAAATTTTCAAAAAACTTTATTTTAAATATATTGAGAACCGTTAAAGATACGTGAAAACCATTAAAGAAAAAAATGGCGCATAGTTTTCGAAACAATTTAAAAAAACCGAGAAATTTTCAAAAAAATTTTTTTTATATGTTTAGAACCGTTAAAGATACGTAAAAAACGTTAAAGTAAAAAATGCAGGAAATTTTTTCATAAAAGCGCATGGTTTTCGAAGAATTTTCAAAAAACTGATTTTTTGAAATATCGTGCGAACCGTTAGAGGTACAAAAAACCGGTAAAGCAGAAAATGTAGAAAAATTGATACCCTTTAAATTTTGTTATATTCATTTTTTCCAAAAGCGCAATGGTTTCGAGAAATTTTCAAAAGACTGTATTTTTTCAAAAAAAAATTTTATGGGAGGCACCCATTAAACGTACCGTTACTTTTCCGAAAGTTGATAAAAAACTACGATTTTTGTAAAACTTATCCACATAAAATTTCAAGTCGCTAGGTCAACACGTTCTCGAGTTATTTAAGATACGTACGACACGGACAGAACGACCGACCGACAGATACATTCACGGACATCCTCATAATTTCGTTTGAATCTGATTTCGTACTGATCGGAAATTTTCTATCTGCGCCCGTTCTCGAATCTGTCTCCGTCATGAATACAATACTTTCTCTCTATGACAGACGAAAGTAAAAAAGGAGAACGTGGACGTGTTTAACTACTATTACTTGTCGGAAACACAAATTCCATCATCACAATTTCCACGAAAGAATTTTCCTTTTGCTTTAAAAAAAATTTTCCCCAACGAAAGCGAGGACATGCAATTTAAGTTTTCCAACAGCCATACCTGATTTTTCGCAATTAAATTCAAATCCTTATTATTCGTGTCGTGTTCTACAAACATGCGGCATTTGACAATAATACGGGAGTTAACTTTTTCTAAATATATATACTCGGTTGAGTCGTTCTGTGTCCTCTTTATTTTTAAATTGCAATAAGTTTTATGGGCCGAGACAACCACCCGCAAGTTTTTTTTGCTTTTGACGCCAGGACATGACATTTCTACACGGCTTTTATTGAGGTCAATTTAAGAAAGAATAAAATTCCTGGGGGCTTTTTATTTCATTAAATGAAAATGTTTGGTTTTCTAACGTTTGATTCTTTGGACAGTCGCCAAATTCACTTTTGAACTGTTCAGGTATTTGGAGTAATAGCACAACGTTTATTGAATTGGTATCATATTTTAAACCAAAGGTAAGTATTTCGAATGGGGTTCTAAAGGTTTTTGACATCAAAATCTAATGTTTATGTAAATTTCAGTTGGAAAAAATTCCGCCATCTAAAACGCACAGTCTCAGGTTTTCATTTTTTTATTTATCCGGCTTAACATTTCGGTTTACGATATTGTACAATAAATTTTTTATATTTTGCATATTTTATATAATCAACCGGAATTTAAAGACGGATAAATAGATTCGATCTACAATTTAAAAAAATTAAAAAAAAAATTTTTTTTATTAAAAAATACTCATTAAAAAGGAAAAAATAATTTTTTGAGCACTGTGTATCAAAGCGAGATAAATATTTATTTTATTTTTCATGCTTTTTTTATCTCGCTTTTAGTTCTAAAAATCAAAAAAATATTTTTTTCACTTTAGTGCATTTTTTAAATAAAAGCTTTTTATTTTTTTTTTATTATTTTTTTTTCGCCTTTTTAGTCATTTTGTATTTGATTAGTATGACTAAAAATCTAAAATGACGTCTGTCTTTCACCACGATTGTTTATACTTTCTGGGCTTCGAATATATCACCCCGATTCTGATAGTCGTGTCGTTTTCGAAAAGGTTGGTTTCACGCGTGGTTGTTGGTAGAAAATAACTAACAACAAAACGTCAAACAGCTCTTGTCGAAAACGACACGACTATCAGAATCGGGGTATATCCTTATCCTTACCCTTGAGATATCCTTAAAGACTTCTTAACGTCAGAATCGGATTCAGGGACCTCAAAAACCCCCCGATTAGATTTTTGCTCCGGAAAATTTGGGCAAAAGGATAATCACGTTATCTTCACAAGGCCTTTCGTTATCCTTACAGACTTCTTGATGTCAGAATCGGATTCAGTGACCTTAAAAATTCCCAGATAAGATTTTTCTTGTTGTTGTTGGTAGAAAAGCGCTAACAACAAAACATCAAACGGCTCTTGTCGAAAAAGACACGACTATCAGAATCGGGGTGTATATCCTTACCTTTGAGATATCCTTACAGACTTCTTGATATTAGAATCGGACTCAGCGGCCTCTACCCCCAGATAAGATTTTTGTTCCGGAAGACTGGGGCAAAAGTCCTTACAAGTACGCAGAAAATATTTTATTATCATTGGACTTACGTATGTGTGTAAAATTTCAAGTCAATCGGATGAGTGAGCCAGAATTGGATTGTAGGATTTGACCGTGACAGACAGACAAACAAACAAATACGAAGGCAAGCTAAATAAAAGCTTTTAAAAAAGCGTCCAACCTGGCAGCCGAGATTATGATTGGCCTACGTTCGGAGAGAGTATGATGGCACTATAAAATTAAGTAAAATTATTTTTGCAAAAATTAGAAAATCGTTTTTTAGCTTTAGGGGTTCTTATTTTCTTGTCTTGTTGATGGTGTCCTATAAATGGACAGTTGTCAGTCGTTTAAGGGCTAAAAAATTTGAGAAAATGTCTTTTATTTGTGATGGATCACCTTTTAATCTTTTATTCATTTTTACATTTATGTTTTATTTAAATCGGGCAGTTAGTTTTCGAGTAATTGTGAGTCTGGCATTAAACAAAATGTGAGGGATACACTATCGAGGGTTATACAGTACGAGCTTTCAATGGATTGCATTTTTGTGCATTGAGTTTTTACTGTTTGCTAAAATTTGCTAAGCTATCCTAACTAACCGGGATAATTTCCAACATATTTGCGAACTAAAGTTTTGTACCAAAAAAAAAACTAAATATCTGCTCATTCGTATTGAAATCCACAACTTTGTCACATTTCTCAGTTTAGACACATCTCTAGTGAAGATGAATAAAGTGAAAATTCAGTAGCAGATAGAAACGATATTGAAATACAAATTCGTTTCAAGTTCATTTTGCATCTCTGCCATGACATCATGGACTGCATGTAAATTCCAGGAACCTTTTGCGTTCATACTGGCGTCCGTCGCCATGAGATTGAATTATGTTTGTCTGATTTGTTTACAAATTATCCCATTTACGTACTCATTGCGCGTACGAAGCGGACACAGCTTAATGACAAAACGTTCGGTAATGAGCTGAATCAACAGTAGACGGGCGTCCTTCTTGTTAGCTTAACTTAATACGGCTATACTGTATGAAAAAAAAATTCACGGGGATAGTACGTACAGTGCACCTCTTTGTTTGCCTAATATGAATCTTCCGTCGTGTCCATCATGATTCTGAAACGTTCCAAAAGCCTCCCGAATCCCATCTCATTAGTAACTTGGGGTGCTTTGTTTCGTTTTTATTGGAGGCACTCCACCGGACTTTTGTCATCGTCAACACCCGTCCTCACTTCAGTTCATCCTGAAACCTTTATGTGTCCCAGAATCCAATCGGATCCATGTGCCCAAGTTGAATAGATTCACACCGAGTCGCACCCACAAGACAACAAAAGAATAATCAGAAAGGAAGACGTGAGTTATTACTTAAAGCCGATTCAATGGTTTTCGATTCGATCATCATCTTTCTCGATTTTACCGCTGACGACGATAGACGAGACTCCATAGAGCTTAACTGTCTTCTCACTACTCACATGCGAATGAACGTTGGAGAAACGTGACGATGATTCCGGAAAATGCCCCCCCCCCCCTCCTGCTTGCCCTTCTTCAAGGGTCTCTTGGTGTGACTGGCGAGCGAGGATTTGATGGGCACTTCTGGAATTTCTTGGGAAAACTAACACCGATCTCGACCTATTCAGGCTAATTCAACACTAAAATCTCTTATCCCCACGAAGATTGTGTCTAAGTGAACTTTCTTTCCTGCTTCTTCTTCTTCTCCTACACTATGTCCAAGTACTTGCTGAATGACTGATGACCAGTAATAAGATACGACTATTAATGTTATCTTCAATGTTGATGTTTGGATGCCAGATATCATCTTTTACCCCTCTCGTTCATTAATTCTGTAGTCGCTCCTTGTATAGCCATTACCATCAATTCTTAGACTCTTAATACACCAGCAATTCGCAATCATGAAACATAAAAAAATAATTTAGATCAATTTGAATTACGCAATTTAACTGCATGAGTCCATTTGTTGATCAGATTTGTGTGAGATTTGCTAGTTACTTAACAATGTTGCTTTATAACTTATAACACTTAAGAAATGCACTCTGAAAAAAAAATATGTTGAAATTGTGGATATTTTCAATTGCCAAGAAAATTTAAAAGTAATTTGTAATTTGTAAAAAGTATTCGAAAATTTAACACCGACAAAAGGAAAAATTTTTAAATAACTCGAGAACGCGTTGACCTAAAATATTTCAATTTTGAGAAGGAGTTTCACGAAACTCGTAGATTTCTATCACCTTTTGGAAAAGTATCGTTAACTATAACGGGCAAATGCCATACAATTTTTTTTAAATACAATTTCTTGAAAATTGGTTGAAAACTATGTGCTTTTGTGAAAAAATGAATATAAAAAAATTTCAAGGAAGTAAAATTTTCAAAATGTTTGCTTGAACGGCTTTTTTTGTATCTCAAACGGTTCTCAACATACTTAAAAAAATCAAGTTTTTTGAAAATTTCTCGAAATCTTTGGGCTTCTGGAAAAAATGTATACAACCAAATTCATAGGAAATAAAATTTCCTGCCTTTTTTCCTGTAACGATTTTTTCGTATCTTTAACGATTCTTGAAATATTTGAAAAAACACTATTTTTTACAAAAACATATTTTTTTTCGAAACTATATATTGCAGAGGAAAGTGTTGTGTTGATCACAATTAGGGTGACCAAATCTCTGGTTTTGACCCGAAGTCTTCAGGTTTTAACACCGAATCTTCGAGCTCCGGGTTTTGCTACAAAATTTCTGGGTTTTGTTACAAAAAAAGGTCTCCAGGTAACACCAAATGTTTAAGAAAATTAATATTCAGGGTATTCACAGTCGTCTTTTAAATTGCGAGTAATTTTACCGCTCGGTAATTCAGTCAAATTTAACAGATATTTACCGAGACGGTAATTTGGTTCATGTAAAAATGAATTACCGGATTCGGTAATTGTAGACATGCCCGGTTTTTTTCCGGCCCGGTTATTCGGTATCAAGAATCAACCGCGGGTGGCGCTAGTAATGTTTTTAGTTGTCAAATTGTCTCGCTGGTTATCTCATCGGACTGCAATTTTTTTCAATTTTGATAGCCGTTGCCACAATAGAAATTCAAAAGAATACATCAAACATGGATTTAAAGGTATGTGACATGTTTTACAATCAAATTCGCAGTTCATGATTTGGTCACGTATCCAATAAAAGCGCTGTTCTCAAATCTGTGTTGTGGGATGTTCACAGCAGAATATTTTCAGTCTTTTAATATTACCGAAAATACAGAATACCGAAAATTAAAAGAGGATTGTGAATACCCTGATTATTTATTGTTTTGTTTTATTGAATTGTTGTTTTGTTTTATTGATATTTTGTATTTAATAAACGATGTTTTTTGTGTAAAAGCGAATTAAACACTTTTAAAATTACTTGCTAGTTTTTGTTTTCTATGAGCATAACATCTTATGTTATATGGAACTATTTCATGTGTGGTGGTTGGCTGAGAAATGTGTTATGATACCACGGCATACAGACAAACAAGGTATGCTGTAAACTTTTGATAGTCAGGTGTGACGTCATTTGTGCCGATTTTTTTTAATTAATTTTTATGTTTATTGATCACTATTTAATGCAATCAGTCCACTAATTTACAAATATCTTATTTAGATCGCACAAATTTAAAAAAAACCACCCAGAATACAAAATTCCTTCTGCACTTGACGAACTAATCGGCACAAGTGACGTAGCAACGCAATGTCAGATTTGAGTTTACAGCATACCTTGTTTGTCTCTATGCCGTGTTATGATACCACAAACGACGGATAGCCCTAGGGAAGTTGGTGTCTAGATTCTTGCAATATTTTAGAGTGAAATATTATCGCTTTTTGTCACATGAATTTTTTTTCACCACGACCAATATCCTCCGGGTTTACAGAAATAGGAATTTGGTCACCCTGTAATCAAAACTGATATTTATATTTTAGATAAATAGGACTGTAGGTAGTAGTAGAGATATGCCGATTCTGGCCCAGGAAGTGACGTCATCGTTAAAGATCAAGGGTGACGTCATGGCGGAAGTGACGTCATCGTTAGAGAGGAATTGACGTCATCGTTAGCATCACGTCCGCCATGACGTCACCCCTGATCTCTAACGATGACGTCACTTCCTGGGCCAAAATCGGCATATCTCTACTAGGTTTCCAGGTGAAGCGCTTTGTCTACTCCCGAGCACGCTTAGTACCTACATTTTCTTTCTCTCTCTCTCTCTCTCTCTCTCTCCGCACTACAAACGGTGTCCGGTATTGGCCTGCCGCAATGTCTCTCGCCAGAGGTCGCGGTCACGTGCCGATGTCCTCCCGTTTTGCATCCCAATTCTCTTCGCGTTCTGGTCAACGCCGTCTTGCCATCTGAGGTTGGGTCTTCCTCGTCGCCTTGTTGTTAATAACCTACCGCAGAAGACTTTCCGAGCTTACTAATTCGAGTGACATGACCAGCCCACCGGAGTCTCTTTATAGATTTTCATATTTTTGATCAAGATAAAATTAAGATCAACATTTCTCCTTTGAAAGATCAGTTCATTATTATATGGAAAATAGTTTTTTTTGCCCGAGATCTCTGTTAGACATAAATACCGCCATTGCCATTGAAATTACCTTTTCCAAAGAAATTTTTGTCGAACACATCAAAAATGATCAGAAAAATGATGTCCCCGCGAGACATTAGTATGAGCTTCAATAAATTTGTAAAAGTTACGTACAATAAAAATATTGTGTAAATTTTTCAGGTAATTTTCTATACAATATATTATTTTTATTTTTTTCTTTACTCAAATATCCAGCCCTTATTAGCAATGGCCTATTAAAAACTCACATTAAAATATGTGCCAAGCATGAAATAAAATTTTGGAATGTATGCCAAGCCGTAATCCAGTTCAACTTGGTAAAAATAATGTGGTGACTAAACAGGTGGCTTCCCTAATTCGATGTCATCATTACGAAACGGTCGCAATTCAAGTTTTGTTATTCAAAAGCTGGGCAAAAATGTGGCCCATTACTGACCCCCATGAACAAAAAAATTCGTTTTTTTTTCGATTCCTTCATCACATGACCATATTTTAGTATACTCAAATAATAACTTTAATAAAAGTTGAACTCATTCTCGTTCCAAATCCAAATCACTGTACATTTTTTATCTAATGGCCGTTGGTCAATGTTCGGACCCGGACGCTTTGGGGTATGGCAAATAACCGACTTCCGGCCAACTTGTCCATTCAGTTGTTTTCAACATTTGTTTCTCTCTATTTGCTTCTGTTTGATATTATTTTTTGAACAAATATCATCCAGACAACACAAGTATAAGTTATCAAATGCTTTCATCGTTTCGATGCATACCCAAATATCATCATTTTCCAGTTAGAATAATCGTAGCGTGATTTTGAACGCCTTATCTGGTGGTCTTTTCCATTTTAATTTCATATATGAACTCAGTCTGTGAACAAATAAATTTAACCCAATCCATATTTTACTTTTAAAATTAAAGAAACTCCCTCACCACAATTCTCAAGTATATATTTGTCTAATTAATCTACTTTGAAAGGCATTTAGTTTAACCCAACGACCATATTTTTGTCACGCCGTCGAGCGTAGAGTATTTAAAAATGAATTTGGATCTAAAAGTCATTAATAATGTGAAAATGTCAATGACATTTTAAGATGATGTGATCTCGCCTAACAATATTTTCCATTCATCTCGATTTGAATCTTCGAGTACTGAATCTTAAACAAGACACTTTTCAAATAAAAAAAAACTTTTAGGAATTTGTTGGCAAATGTCATCCGACTTTTAATAAAAGGCTAATAAACCCGTGTTTTGTTAGGTTTTTGTTAACAAATTTATTCAAATTTAACTCGCTATATTAATTTATGCAAATATCCCACTGCGGTATTATTGCGAAGATATTGTCAAATAACCACAGAATATAATATAATCACATAATGTACGATCATAGTATATATTAAAAGCTTTTAGTTAGCTTGCCTTCGCATCTGTTTGTATGTCTGTCTGTTTGTCTGTCAGGGTCAAATCTTGCAATCTAATTTTGATCCACTTCCACTCACCTTGACTAGAAATTTTGCACACATACGTAAGTCCAATGATAATACAATACTTTAACTACTTTGTCCTTGTAAGGACAACGGAATGTCCTTTTGCCCCAGTCTTTCGGAACAAAAATCTTATCTGGGGGTTTTTGAGGCCGCTGAGTCCGATTCTGATATCAAGAAGTCTGTAAGGATATCTCAAAGGTAAGGATATACACCCCGATTCTGATAGTCGTGTCTTTTTCGACAAGAGCCGTTTTATGTTTTGATGTTAGCGCTTTTCTACCAACAACAACAAGAAAAATCTTATTTGGCGGTTTTTAAGGTCACTGAATCGGATTCTGACATCAAGAAGTCTGTAAGGATAACGAAAGGTCTTGTGAAGATAACGTGATTATCCTTTTGCCCAAATTTTCCGGAGCAAAAACATTATCTGGGGGTTTTTGAGGTCGCTGAATCCGATTCTGACATTAAGAAGTCTTTAAGGATATCTCAAGGGTAAGGATAAGGATATACCCCGATTCTGATAGTCGTGTCGTTTTCGACAAGAGCTGTTTGACGTTTTGTTGTTAATTATTTTCCACACGGTAAAAACTGGAGTCTAATTTTAAGACTTTTTTTCCTACATATAGGTCAACACCTTTTTGAGCCTAAAAATCAAACTTAAAAAGTTTGAAATTATTTTCCTTTTAAATAGTATTATCCGGTCTAAATTTAAGGTATTAAAATTTAAATTTTAGTCTAAAAAATCTAAAAATTAGTTCCAAATTTCTAAAAATTCTCAAAATAAAACCTTATGGTTTAAGTTTAAGATGTCTGAGTCTTAAATTAAGACTGGAATGGTTAAAAAATAGTCATAAACTTCTAAAATTCGTAAATTATCCGGGTAAATAATACTATCCGGTCTAAATTTAAGACTTAAAAGTTTTAATTTCAAACTGAAATTACTAAAAAGTAGTTACAATTTTCTAAAACTGACTCAAATTTAGACTTCGAAGTTTAAATTTCAAACCTTTTTTTTATGTTTATGCCAGGAGCTTAGGCAAATTGCCTCTAATGCCGAAGTGTTTAGGTCCATGAGCAGAAAAGTTCCAAATTCAAATTCAAGCCGAATTATTTTTGCCCTGAGTGGGATTTGAACCACTGCTCTTTGGATCACAAGGCAAGCACTTAGCTGACTGAGCCATCCACGCCCGCAAATTAAATTCTTAATTTTAGATTAATATGTATAGAAAATATACTCAAACTTCTAAAATAAACCAATTCCAGACTTTACTTTCTAAATTTTAGAATAATGAGTTTTAATTATAGGCTGAAATGATTAAAAAGTAGTCACAATTTTCTAAAACTGAATAAATTGTAGACTTTGAAGTTTTGTTTTTAGACCGAAAAGTCGAATTCAAGTATCTTTCTAAAAATTGACCGACCGACCGACTGATGAATTTGAAAAAGAAAAATAAACTAAAAAGACTAAATATTAGACAAAAAGTTTAATTCAATTTTATCCGAATTGAAGTAAAACTTACAAGGTTTAGTTCTCAAACTTATAGGTCTAATATTTCGATTAAAAGTCTAGAAATAAGGCGGAGAGGTTTAAAACAAATTTTTAAGAAAGAAAAAGTTTACTTTTTAAACTATAGTCTTAAAAATAAACCGAAACTCACTAAATATTAAACTTTTCGACTAAAATATACTCTAAACTTTCAAAAAGTTTTAAAAATAGAGAAAATAGTTTAAAATTCCACTAAACTTTCAAAAGTTTAAAAAATAGAAGGAAAAAGTCTTAAAATTAGACTCCAGTTTTTACCGTGCACCAACAACCACACGTGAAACCAACCTTTTCGAAAACGACACGACTATCAGAATCGGGGTGATATATTCGAAGGCCAGAAAGTATAAACAAGCGTGGTGGAAGACAGACGTCATTTTGGATTATTAGTGATACTAATCAAATAAAAAATGACTAAAAAGGCTAAAATAAAATTTAAAAAATTAAGTCAAAAGCTTTTATTTAAAAAAAATGTACTTAAACGGAAAAAATATTTTTCTGGGCGCTGTTTATAAGAAATAAAAGCGAGATAAAAGCATAAAAAATAAAATAAATATTTATCTCGCTTTTATTTCTGATACACAGCGCCAAAAAAAATTTCTGTTTAGTACATTTTTTTAAATAAAAGTTTTTTTTTTCAAAAAAAATTGATTCTTGAATTTGATTTTTTTTGTGATTTAAAAAAAAGTGTTTTTTTTACAATTTTCACGAAAAAAACTGATCTTAGTGCTGGAGGTTCGCGGAAATGATGCTTAACCCGAAAATACTAAATGTGTTCTTAACTCAATTTTCTTTAACCTTGGGTACACTCAGAGAAATCTGTATCTTCAAAGCAAAGAAATATTTTCTTTCTTTAAAGTAAGTTTTTCATCTTCTAATAATTATCACGTTGGCTACCAGCCAAAAAAACGCTTACTCCGCTAGTATACACTGGGAAAAAACGCAAAAATCATTTCTGTACTTTGTGAGTCACCAGTGAACACAAGATCAATACAGACAAAAACGAACGAATCGAATAAAATATAACGGACAAAAAAAACCCCTTTGTACCGCACGAGCGACTGCACTCAACCATGGAACTTGAGAAACTGACGGTAATGACAATAGTGTGTGTACACCGGTGACTCACATGGTAGCCAACGTGTTAAAATTTTCTACAGTTTGATGAATTTGTAAAGGTAAAATGTGTTTAGAATATGATTTTACAGACATTCCGTTCCATACGTCAAAATTCAATCGAACCAATTGTCTCCCCTCTCCTAAGGAGTCTCCCCTCTCCTAAAGAAATGATTTTTTTTAAATAAACATTTTGTCTGTCCTCATACAGAGTATTTGACGATTTGCCCCTGGCAATTGTAGCATCTCTTATGTTTTTATCAGAAAGTTCTTGTAACTTTTTTGGAATTTGAAGTATTCTAAAAATTAAATTACTACAATCATAAAAAAAAATTCCTACAAAAATTCCACAACAAAAAGTCAATTAAAAAAATAACTTATTTTCATTCAAACACCAAGTACGGCGATTACTTCATTGTGAAATGATTGTTTGTATCACGACTTGATTTAATTCAAATTTATTTTTAATCCAATATTCTCTATTGCAAGTTCCATTTTTATAATTCAGTAATGACTCAATTTGAAAGTTGTTGGTGGAAAATTCGCAATCATACTCAAAACACAGTCACATACACACATGTCGTCATTTTAGCACTGGATTATAAAAAAATAGGTACGATTAATACTTAACTAATAATAAAAATGACTTGTTATTGCTGTTGACTTTGTGTTTGTACAATCAAATCGCTAGATTTTAATTCAGAAAATAAAATAAAGAAATTCTCTCAATGGATTTTATGGGCCTGAGCGCGTACAGAGCATTTGAATGCAAATTAAGTGGAAACACGTGATGGCAACATATGAACACATATTTAATATTCCACACACAGGCAACAGAACTCGAGACTGAGACCCTCATTTGTTCACATGTGAGTCGCTTTGATGATTCTGACTTCGATAATACATGAATCGTAGACCGGAAGGACATACATACTACATAAATATATCAACTGTGTATTGTTAAACCTTTAATGGATGAATAAATTTACAAAAGACTTACTGTTTATGTTTTTAATTGTTTATTTTTACTGGGATTTGTAATTCTCTCCAAGTTTCATTTGTAACAATTAGTTGTACTTTTTGCCATTTTTTCAATGCATTTATGATTTTTAACGATATATAAATTCTTTGTAATAAAACATAAATGTAAATGACTTCCTGAAGAGGAAGAGAACATACATTCGGTTGTCGCTAACTATGGAGGATGTTCCTTTGTAACACTGGACCGCCCCAAGGAAGAACATTACAACAAATTGCGTTGGATTGCTTTAAATAGCACGGATGTTTTAAGCCATGTTGACGTCAAAACGCAATCGAACCAATCATCCCCCACCCCCACCCCTCTCCCATACAAATAGATTCAATTGAACCAATATTTTCCCATACTCTCCCCACTGACCCCCTCTCCCATTATCTCGTAAACCAGGTAATTCCACAATTTTTGATAGTTGATGACATTATTTTAAAAAGTTTTTTTTTATTATTTTTTCTTTAGACGACTCACTGTACGACAGAACGCGTATTTTTAAATTTTCTTAAATTCCTCACAATTTTAAAGAACCATTTATTTAAAACAAATATTTGATGTGAACAGCACATCTCATACAAAATCTTTCTTATACAAAATCTACGTTCGTGCCCGGCAAATAAAATATTAGTGTCTCAATGACCGAATTAAAACTTAAAATTTGGCGAAAACATAAGAAAAGCTACAATTTTCAGAGGCCAATCGTCAAAGACAAAATTTTTAATTGAAAAAATCCGTTTGTAGGGCGGTCGAGGAAGAAGGAGTGGTCCGACTGGATTTTGATGTATAAAACGGTTATGTAAAATCATATTTTAAACACATTTCATCTTTATAAGTTTTCGAGAAAATCACAATAACGTTTTCAAGTCTATGGGAAGGGGGAAGGGAAGGAATTGTCCGATTTTACCCGTTCAAAGATTTAGCCTTGAATTCTACGAGAAATGCAACTGTAAAACCTTCCTAAGAAGTGAAGAACACTTTTCGAGTGGCGACTTTTCCCCTCTTGTCGAACTCGTTTCTTTTCTACAATTTGGTGAGGCTGCCGCATCTTGATGACCGAAAGTTGCTTCGTGTACGTCGCCAGTAAGAATTATAACAAGCTGATAAACGAATACTCCAATTTCAGCTCTACAAAACAGAAAAAGAATAAAAAAAATCATTCTTTTCCATTCTTTTTCATTCGCGATTCGAAAAGTTTAGTTAAAAGAGGTTTGGATTCGCTCGCGATCGGATTAAACAACTATAAATCAGTTTCAATTCATTCGCGAACGAATTGAAAAAATTAATTTCTCTGTAAAAAGAATTCTTCACGAATTTTATTTTATAAAATTCGATTCGCGAATGATTCAAATGCAAAAGAATTTTATTTTCGAATCGTACCTTGGTTAAGTGCACCGCCCAACCAATATATGGAAAATAATATAAGTTCAAATTAAAAGTTTTATGCAAGCAAAAATTTCAGGCCGTGTAATAATGTAAATCGTATAAATCGGGGGATAGGTGTGCCTTCTTTTTGGGGACCGATCTTACCGTACAACATGATTTTACATAACGATCCTATGCATAAAAATCCTATTGGAATATTGTGATTCAAAAAGTTTAACTCGTTTCCTGTAGGGTACATGTTCCAAAATTGTCTCTTTGGCAATGTTAGCTCGTTCTGAGTTTTTGTTTTCTCATGAATCCTAAGTCAATTCATTCTAGGACACCATGTTTAAATTTCATTTGTTTAAGTTTCAGATTGTTTACAAGAGTATAATCGATATTAGCAAAAAAAAAACTTTCGCATTTTTTTTATTATTTATAAAAACCGTGTAATAAATTGTAGTTAATCAATGTGTTTTTTGTTTTATTTCAGGCATCAATGGATCTACCGCCTGACAAGGCGAAACTACTGAAGAATTACGATGATGAAAAGAAATGGGATATTATCTGCGATCAGGTTTGTGTTAAATTCAGCAAACTTCTTAACAACATCTTATTATTGTAGACTTTTTATCTGACACACTCTTAAAAACAACATGATTTATATTTTTTTTTCTTATGACGGTAATGATGATCATGTCTTTCGTAGAGAAAACTTCCTTATTATGGGCAATAGTAGCGAAAGAACAAAAAAGAAATTGATTGAGGTTTCAATTCTTAGGTTCCAAAGTCGCCCTCCCAACTCAATTTGCTTCTGAAAAATAATTAATCTAAGCGATACACAATCAATACAGATACGACACCTTCTGCTGCTAGTTGTCTCGTCTTTGATGTTTTTTTTCGTTAAGGCTGAATTGTAATTGCCGGCAGCAATAGCAGCAGCGACAGAAAAAGCAAGAAAGCTGTCGTGAGAAATATATTAGCTGCGTTCCCGACCCATGTAAAAACTACTGCGCAGTACTTGCCAGTAATTTTTGTCGGGAACGCACTTTTGGATGATTGCAAGCAAATCCTAAGATTCGGAATGAGAGGATGTGTAGATGCGAGCGTTCCGCAGTACTCCGCAGTAGGTTTTTCATGGATCGGGAACGCAGCTATTGTCGATAGCAAGAATTTCGCACTCTTTATTTTCACTGAAATTTTTTGTTGATTTGTAAGGGATGATTCCATTAAAATGCATCATTATTAATAATAATTATTTGTTGAATTGCTTCAAAAACCTGTGAAACTGAAGCCACACAAAATCACCTGTCAAAAATTCTGCGCGAAAAATTCAACAAAATTAGAATTAGAGATGAACACGACAGCGGTGCTCTAAGCCAATGAAATCATTTTGATGTTGCTGTCAGACCATTGTGATTCCCAGTTTATCTCTTGAATCTTCAACATGATCAGATATGGGAAGAATTGAAGCTAAAACTGGGATCATGTCTCCGTCTTCGCGTCAATTCATTAACCTTTCATTTTCCAGAGACAAAGTATGTCGCCTTTTTCGCTACAGTGGCCCCTTCCCTATATTAATTTGCTTCGATTCGGTTGTTTTTCATTCCTGAACGCATATCGGAGTCAACGCAGTGTCGATGACATATCTTTTAACCAGGTCTGATCATACCTGGCGCAGGAGGTAAAAAAAGAGGAATTTCTGGCGAGTATCCACTTAATATTGTTGTTTTAACACTGAGAAGGCGGTGAGACTTCTTCTTTTGGAATTGGATATAGAAGAATCAAGTTTCGCATATCGAGAACTGGAACATAGAAATCGATTGCGTCATCGCTTGCCTTTATTTGTTTGCCTATAAAATTACAAAATTGGAGATGAACACGTCGTGTGAATAGGTTGAGAAACCTGAATTTTGCTGATCAATATCGCGTTCGATTTAATTCATTAGTTTTTCGCTTCTATAGTTTATGGTAGATGGTGAATGCTGTTATTTTTTCTACATTCCTTTCCAAATGTTGCTGTACATTAATTTTAAACATGTTGACCTTTTTGGATACAATAAATGTTAAATGAGCAAAAGTTTATTAGATTATTGACATTAGTCAACTTGTAGGAACCAAAATATTTTTTAGTTGTGTAGTTTATAAACATTTTCAGTAAATTTCCACCGGTTTTTCAGAAATAAGAAAAAATTTCGGCCCTACTATACAAAAAAAACACTTTTTTATTAAATCTAAAAAAAAACAAGATTCTCTTTCCCATGAATAATAACAAGGATCGAAGCTGGAATTTGTGTTTGCATGGCGAATTTCAAGCTATTTGGCTCCAAACAATAGTAGACAAACTTGTATTAACCTCAACAACAGCTCCCCGATACAAATTAAACATTTTTCTGCAATTTTCTCGAAAACAGTGCATCGTTTCGAACATTAAATAAAGACGAAATGTATTTAGAATATTATTTTACACTAGCTTGCACACCCGGTGTCGCCAGGTTAAAGTTTTTTAAAATACAAGAAAACCGGGAAGAACTTAAAAACTTTTAATAAAAATCTTTTCCTTGCAGGACTTTGCGTTTCAAATTAATCTAAAGACCAATTCAGATTGCGATTACGATCAAGCTTCCTCGACCAATGAGATCAAACCTTTCAGGTCCCTATCGTTAAAAGCTTTGATCTCATTGGTCCAGAAGCTTCGATCGTAAGCACAATCGTTAGTCTGAATTGAGCTTAACACCAGATTCGTGATCAGCGATCCCAAAAACCCACAAATATCAATTTTTCTGAGAGAAAATGGAAAAAATGATATTTGGTTGTCCTTGCAGATAGTTCGGTTTCGTATTTTGAAATTGTAAGACCGGATTCGTGATCAGTGACCCCGAAAACACCCCAATGCGATTATTTCCCGAAGAAAGGGATATTTGCGTTATCCTTACAGAACCATCCGTTTTGAATTTTGAAATTCTAATACCGGATTCTTGATGAGCAGGATTCATGGCAAAAATCAAGGTTTTAAAACACCCAAACCCGTTTACCCCTTTTGCCTACGTAATGTATGGGACATACTGTGAAAATTACAAGTTTCTAGCTTCAGGGGTTTAGGATGGGCGTTGATGAGTATCTGTCAATCAGTCTTGTTAAAGCATTTTACATAACGTTCCACACATCAAAATTTGAAAAATCAAAATTACGTTCCATAGATCTGCCCTCCTCTCCCACACAAATGGATTATTTTTCAAAAAAAGCTTTGTATGTCCTCATATATAGTATTTTACGATTGGACCTTGGCAATTGTAGCTTTTCTTGACTATTTTTTTTACTTTTCAAACTTTTTGGTCATACAGAGCTTGCTATAAAAAAGTTTCGGCTTCCGCCAAAATAACTTTTGGGCCGAATGTCGACTGCGGCCTAAAATTCCGGGTTCGATCGAACACTATCTTCGGTAATAACAAAGCGATGTGGAAGATCCAACCTCAGATGGCAAACATCGTTGACCAAGACGTGTAGAGACTTACTGGAAAACATCGGCACGAGACCGGCGTAGAAACCGCTGGTAATGCAGAAAAACATCTTTTTTTTTGTTGCTTCTGGTCGACAAATTGTTAGGTTGTAGAAGCCCGCAAAAGTTTTCGCGGAAGTGGTGTTAAATTTTAGAAGCCCGCAGAAGTTTTCGCGGAGGTTGGGCAGGGCAATATTTGTAGTTACACCACTAGAGAATCTTTGAATCACAGAACAATGTCTAGATTTCATAGAAAAAATTTAAAAAAAAAACGATTTGCTTTAATGTTTCCCTAAAGCAGCTAAATGTATCTCAAAACTTTTTCATAAAAGAAATGAAAAGTTTTCCTAATTATATCTAAAAATAATTATGATTATTATGGATTTCTGCTGCAAAGCAAAAATTACTATACCAGCCAAGAGGTCATGATTTCTTTGTTCGAGCACAATTTTAATAATCTTCATTCGGTTTAAAAGCTTAAATACTCGAAATTGCTAAATGTTCCATAGTCCAGAAATTAAGATGATTGATGCTAAATGTTCGTCATAAGTCTCGCCGCGCCGTTTATTACATGAATCATACGAAACTTCAAGCGAAACCGAGATGAACAGATGATATTATGGTGATGTTTAAGACTCCAAAAAGTATCGCATAAGTCAGTTTCTTCAATTTGAATTTGGATAAGTAATTTAAGTGGTTCCACTTCGTTTAGTCATAAATACCAGAAAATCGGTCATATTAATGTATGAAAGCAGTTAATTTCTTATTAAGCCAGAAAATATTGAAAAAGTCTTACTTAGTTTTGATTGTTTATGATTTTTTTAAAAAAAATGTAATCTATGCTTAATGGTAAAAGGATTTTTTTGAAACTATTAAAACAAAAATATTTTTCAAAGTTCACAATATTTTTTATTAACCGCAATTTAAATAATTTGAATAATTTTTAAAAACTAAAAGTGGAAAGCTACATTATCCACATTACAATCGATTTAGATTAATGATTCGATTAATTTTGTAGTGTTTCCTGAGAACAACTTCATTGTCTTGAACAAGAAGATTTGGACATAGTCGGAAATTTATTTTAAAACATGAATAACTTTTTGATCGACATGAAAGTTTTTAAAGCTAAACTTTTTGAAATAATAAGATTTTACTAATAAAAAAAACTATTCATCAAATTCAGATTAACCACGTTGATTAAAGTAACAGTTTTTCAAAAAATTACACGCAATCAAAAATATTCCAAATGGAACAAAAAAATAAAAGAATTGAAAATATTCGAATTTTTTGCCTCGCAATGATCCTTTCAAGCCTGGATTCTATTAGACCACATCCAAGTTCTTGAACCGCTTTCGAGCAGTATTTGATAAACGAAGTATTTTGCCGTTCTTCTTCGGCCATTTCAGTAATTTGTATAAAATCTTTAAGTTTTCTCTGGAACAAAGGCAATGACGTATTTTTAAAGAAGCTGCTCCATTTAATATCAGTTGAATCTCCTACAATAAAAGCACCTTCGTCATGCATAGCACCAGAAATATTTATGCATCCCCATAAAAGCATGATTTTATCATCCCCATAAATCTTACGCGGCTCCAATTCATCTTTTATAGAAATGTTTTTTTCGACATTACCCACAGGTGCACAATTGAAATCATTACTAAGGCTAGAGAGCTCAAGATGGCCATTCGAATACTGTGGCAATAAACAATTCAAATGATTTTTATTTTCATTATCAAATCCAGGAAACTTAAACACTGTCGCGTAATCACCTTCAACTGGCAGATAGTATAAAATTGGACCTACGATTGATCCACGAACTCTAGATTTTTGAATTTTCGGACATGGTTTATCGTAAATTTTGCAATCTAATGCAAAGAAATACGAAATAAATAATAATACCGAAAAAATTTTCATTTCGAATACGAAATTCCTGAAATAAATTTTCGAATATGAAAATTTTGCGTAAAAACTGTTTAAAACCTTCTGTTTGAAGTCTGATAGAAAACTGACAAAAATCGAAATGGGAAAAAAATTTTCACTCTTTAATTGATTTCCCTATTTTATGCGTATCGTTTAATTTTTACTTTCTCATACGAAGTATAATAAAGTATTGTATTCATGAAAAATTTCGACCTCTTAATTTTGCCTAAAAAACATTTCCCGATCACTCCTGAGTCGATTGGAGTAATATTAAAAAAATGTCTTTCTGTCTGTCAGTCTGTGTACAAGGTTTCTCAAAAACTACTGGAGCTAGAGCCATGAAATTTTACAGGTATGTTTAATTGGAAGTAACTAAAATGCGGCTTTTTAAAAATCAAAATTTCGCTTTTTCGAAAGTTTTGGACGCGCTTCAGCCGCAGATTTTTTTGAATTGAAGGCAAATAACAAAACTTCCCGCAAATTATGCTTATTTGGCTGAAATTTCGACATTTTGACGCACAAAAAAAAATATATGATGCCGATAAAAATTCACAAATTTAATGATAAGGAGTTGTTGTCAGATGCCTAGCTTAGCATTTGACGTTTCTGGTCTGACAGTTTTGACCAGCATTTTGCTACTAGCGCCATCTAAAAAACATCATAGATATTTTAGTATAAATAAATTTTTTTTTCGTCGGGTTATAAGTTGCTTTTTGTATAAGAAAGTCATGATCTGTTCACATCAGATTTTTTTTTTGTAATAAATTTGTAATTGATTTTATTTTAAATATGCGGGTGCCTAATTGAGTTACTTAAGAACCATTTAAAACATTTATCTGTGGTTTCGTAAATTTAATGTATTTACTATAAATAATATTTTTCGAGAAAAGGTCTAAATATTTAATTTCGATTGCGTTTCATTAAGAAATGGAGTAAAAACACTCAAACACGAATGTGTTAGGGAAAAATTGTTGCAAATTAGCCTTCGTTTGATAAAGAAAAGAAGTAATATATGGGGCTTTTCATTTTCAGTGACCAGATTTTAAAATCCGGAAAAAACGAAGTTGAATTTTAATAGATCTGCGTATATCAGTCCGTTATCGAGATATACCGTTATTTCAAATAAAAAATCAGTTTTTTCCGATTATCTCGAAAATTAACGGTTTTGGATAATCGCGTTATTCTTATAGGGCCTTTTCTTATCCGTACAAAGACGGAGTAGAGAAAATATTGTATTGTCATGGGACTCACGTATGTGCGCAAAATTTCAAGTCAATCGGATGATTGGAGGTGAGTTAAAATTGGATTGCAAGATTTGAATCTGACAAACAAACAGACAGACAGACACGAAGGCAAGCTAAATAAAAGCTTTTAAAAAAGTTTGATTACAATTCCAAATTGAAATTGTTTTTGGCCTTAATTTCGATTCGTTACGATATGCAAACAATTTTCGTCACATTTTATTCGACCTTTGATATCACTCTTTGAAAACTCAAAAGGTTTCCAGTTAAGCCAATATTCAACAACTTTATTATGAAATTAATAAAGCTATCAACAAATAATTAAAAGCCAATTTTACCACAACAATTATTGCTAATACTTCACGATTTCAGTGGCATGAAATCAAACAAAATTTGCACGGAATTAACTTTTTTTGCGATTTTGCCGCAAGATTTTTGCCTTATGTCACAAACATTTTCTATAATAAAACTTATAAACGACTTCTAATGTGTAATTTGCCGATTTCATGCAGCTAAAAATGAATCAAATCCAAGTGGCTTAAAATGCCTGCACTTAAAGTAAAATTGAAGGTAATTTTCAAAATCGATTGCAAAATTATCGTACGCCAGACAACAGACCGTAAATTTGTTTATTTTGGTTTGCGTCATGGGTTCACCTTCTAAATCGACGTGTTTCAAACAAAATTCACGGTAATTGCATTCAAACGACTCGAAAATCATAGAGAAAGGCATCTACCTGGCTAAGAGTTTGGGGGCTCCATTCAAAAGTCGATCAATCAATCAAATGCGGTCGATCTAAGATTTGGCCAAGACATCGAAAAGGTGGCAATCAATTACTACACTGTATCAGTTCTCTGGCATCCCATTGAGAATTTGTTTTGAAATTGCCGAGAGAAGAAGCACGTTTTTTAAATACTTTTTTGGTTTCAGATTAAGTAATGGTTTTAATAATATTATAGTTAACTAACAGTTCAATGGTGAATGTATTGAGGTAGGCAAAAGATTTGTTTTCCATTGATACTACATCACGAGGTGTGATTGGGCGTCGCGTCCTCAAATTAGCCCTCCCAACAATTTCATTCTCTGTTGACCGAACCTACGGTTTTACAAGGATTTCAATTACTTTATTATAGAACAAGACCGTGCCAGGACAAAGCGTTGCTCGGGGAAACACCTGTCTTTGGTGCTCCCTCCCTGTCAAATTTTTTTTTATGAAAATGCATTTTTGTCTGTTTGGAAATTTTTGGAGACTGATCAGATGAAGGTTTATAAGGGTATCAAATTTCTCTAATATTTATGTCTCAAAATGTCACCTAAACCCAATTGACCAAATTGGTTGAAAAACCAATTGGATTTCCAATCATCTTGTACCAAGTACCGAAGGTACGATTTATGGAATTTTGACTGGAAATCCAAGATTTTTTCCTGTGAAAATGGTCCTCTTTGTACCATAAGGTCCATAATTCCAAATGTTCCCACAAATATTCTTAAACTTTATAAAGGAAAATTGCGTGGTACATTTGGACACGGTACAAAAATTCCAACATTGGTCAATTGGGAAGCGTCACCTCAGAAACATGATGCCCTAGGCTCAATTGCTAAAATACACAGGTTTCAGTTTGCTATAATCATGTAAAATGTACATCCGGCTAGGTGTTATCTTGGGACCCCCAGACCAGTCGCCACGATCTCCGTATGCTCCTGTTATAGAATCATTCCACCTTTGATTATATTTTCATACAGGATCGTGGTGGGGGAGGGGGGCAATCTTGGCTACTTTTTTGTGTGGATGAAACAGAAGTTTGTCGCCCCAAAGATCTAAACTGCATCTAACCTGTGCGCGTGGTTCAGTGCGGGTTGAATATGGAAATTTTCGCCTGCGGCGCATTTTTTAAATGAATTTCGCCAGCGTCGAAAATCATGACATATCCTAATACACTTCTAAAGAAACATAAATTAAATCACTCGATTCTTTGCTTTTCGGATCGCCCTCCACCCTTCGTCACGCTTTTTCACGATTTTTTGCAAAAAGGCGCCTTTAGAGCTTGCGCAGGATATAAAAAGTGTGATTTCGTCACCAGCTAGCGCCAATTTAGTTTACTTAATGATTCATTTCAAATATCTAATCTGATAAAAAATTAAAAATAAATCGCATTATGTAAATTGCATAACAGATTTATTTATAAATTGTGCAAAATAAAGTCATAAAAGATAATGTTCCATATCACATTTTCGCCGGATGTTTGTAAATTTCAGTAATCAATTCACTTTTGCAAACTACAATAGAAAAATGTAAATCGCGCGTCATTATTATAATTATAAATATAGAGTAAAATATAATTAAGAAAGTGTAATTCAAGACGCTATAAACTTAACTGATTTAAACAACAACTATTTGTCCTAGAGAGACTAGTGAATTTAAGATGATGCTTGTGTTACAAAATACACTCAGTCAGCAAGTTTATAAGTTCTAGATTTTATTATTTTGTTGTCTGGCGTTTCATTCGCTTCCTTTTTACTTTGACCAAGACTCTTTCGCAAATGGCCAGCGATGACAGCGTGGATGCCTGCCGCCCTTGGCACACTGAAATTAAAAACTTCACGGACCCGATTCTTTCCAACTGGATGAGCTGATGACGTCATTTTAGCTGACACAGTTGGTATTAATATTTCTCGGAAATTCTACAATAATTCATATTCTGTCGGTGATGGAGTATATGAGAAGGGTTCGTTTAATGCACCGGTGGTCATTTGCGGATTCCTCAATTCCCCTTTGGGATTGCGTGACGTTCAACCAATTTGCCATTTTTTTTTGATTTTTTTTTTACTAATTTTGTTATACGAAATACGTCTGACCCTTGTAAATCCATTGAACCAACCTGTATTCGACAGTTATATTAAATTTAATGTCTTTTGGACGATACGCTTTTCAAATACCATCAGAATTTGGTTGAGACCACTCACAGCAGTTGGCAACTTTGACGTGAAGTGTCTTGTTTGAAAGTCAATATTAATTACTTTTGTGGTTCATAAATTTTTTAGGTCGCGTTCAGTGATAAAATTGCTGTAATCTTCCATTATTTTATCAATAAAAGCAATGTTCATTTCAGCCACATGTGATGACACTTAACCATTAGCTGGTGTTTGGTTTATTATTAATACATTTCGAAATTGATTTATTTTGGTAATAAACTGTTGCTGCAATTTTACTTCAAAACAAAATAAAGAACTTCTCTTCAGAATTCTAAAATAAAAAATATTTTTAATGAGTGGTAAAGTATTTTACATCTTTAACCCTTTTCATCCCCGATCGGAAAGTAAATATATTTTTTTAGATAAACCCAAAAAACACACATCACAACTATATCTTATTGAACTTGAAAATTATAGTACTTATGTCCTCTATAAATAGCCCTGACCGACTACAACAAGGCAATAAGAGCATCCAAAAGGAGGACATGGCAAAGCTTCTGCGAAGGCATAAATGAACTGCCTACAGCAGCACGCCTACAAAAGATCCTTGCTAAAGACCACACAAATGGAATTGGGACTCTTCAAAAAGAAGATGGAACCTATACAGAAAGTCGAGAGGAAACTGTAAAGTTACTTATGCAGACTCATTTCCCGGACTGTCAATTCCAAGAAGATTCAGAGGACCTAACCGATACAAATAGAGGAACACTATGGCCTCATTATCGGACTAAAGGACTCGCAAATAAAATCTTCGCCAAAAGCAAAGTCAAATGGGCGGTAAGCACATTCAAACATTACAAATCTCCAGGAGGGGATGGAATATTCCCTGCACTAATCAAGGAGGGTATTGATGTGCTCTTACCGTACCTAATAAATATCTTCAGGGCGGGATATCTTTTTATGTATATCCCTATAGCATGGAGGGAGGTGAAGGTAGTATTTATACCAAAGGCCGGAAATAGGCCAGAATATCAGCCCAAATCATATCGTCCCATTAGCCTAACCTCTTTCCTGCTAAAAACGATGGAAAAATTAATCGACATTTACATCAGAAGTGAACACTTACCCAAGTCACCACTTCAGGCAACTCAGCATGCGTATCAGGCTGGCAAATCTACTATCACTGCCTTAAATAGCCTTACGCATGACATAGAGGAAGCATTAGAATCAAAAGAGATAGCAGCTTGTGCATTCCTAGACATAGAGGGAGCTTTTGACAACACCTCATTTGAATCCATAGAGAACGCGGCAACTTTGAAAGGGCTTGAACCCTCCACAGTGGCCTGGATCAAAGTTATGCTAAGCAGCAGGAAGATCACCGTCAGCCAAGGAAGTGTACGTACAACGGCCAGAGCCACAAGGGGATGCCCGCAAGGAGGAGTAATATCGCCTCTGCTGTGGTCTCTGGTTGTAGACGACATTCTAAAAAAGCTAAAAGAAGCAGGCTTTAACGCTCAAGGTTACGCAGATGACCTGGCGATATTAATCAGGGGCGGCAATGAACAGAGAGTAAGCAAACTCCTGCAAAAAGCTCTAGATTTGGTCTGGAGTTGGTGCCATTTCCATGGACTAAGCATCAACCCGAACAAAGCAATCATTGTACCATTCACAAAGCGGAAAAAGCTAAACTTGAAGGCTCCATCCCTTAATGATACAATGATCAGCTTCTCAACCAAAGTTAAATACCTAGGGGTTATCCTAGATCAGAAAATGACCTGGACCCCACATATAAACAAAATCAACAATAGTGCGATGCATGCATTCTGGAGTTGTAGAAAACTCTTCGGAAGGAAATGGGGTCTTAAACCAAAAATGATTCATTGGGTCTATCAATCGGTAATAAGACCCATGGTCACCTATGCTGCATTAGTGTGGTGGCCTAAAGTAGAACAAAAAACAATACAGAACAAACTCCAAAAGATTCAAAGGCTTGCGTGCCTAGGAATCACTGGAGCAATGAACACCTGTCCAACAGCGGCATTACAAGCCATATTAAACATGCCGCCGCTACATATAACAATTAAACGGGAGGCGCTATCTAGTGCCCTAAGATTATTAGCGAATGGAGCAATAACCACATCCAGTCGAACAGGACATATGAAAATACTTGATCAAATCGATGGAAGTATAACGCCATTATTACTATCCGACCGTATGCCAATTAAAACCAACTTCAACCAAACGTTTGAAGTGGTCATACCTGACCGCCAAACATGGTTGGAAGGAGGCCCAAGACTGGAGACAGGATCTCTAGTCTGGTATACGGACGGATCAAAAATGGACGGAAAAGCCGGAATCGGAATAGCAGGTCCAAAATGCAACATATCCAAAGCCCTAGGGCAATATCCATCAATCTTCCAAGCGGAGGTTTATGCAATAGAACTGTCCGCCAGAGTGTGTCTATCTAAAAGACCACTAGGACAAAAGATCTATATAATATCAGATAGTCAAGCGGCCCTAAAAGCAATCAAAGGGTACATGTGCACTTCAAAGCTCGTATGGGACTGCCTGACAATTCTGAAAAAACTAGCCGAACGCAATAAGCTCACCCTAATATGGGTGCCAGGCCACGAAGGCATCGAAGGTAATGAGGCAGCAGACCTCCTGGCCAAGAAAGGTGCTGAATCTACGCATATTGGCCCAGAGCCTTTTTGCGCAATTTCGCAGAGTCTCCAAAAAATGGAGATCAATAATTGGGAGGAAAAGGAAACTGTAGCCTATTGGGAAAGCCTCCCAGGATTAAGACAATCAAAAAGATTCATCCACTACTCCAAAAAGAGAGCAAGAGAGTTTTTAAACCTCAACAAGCAGGAGCTGAGGACAATGGTGGGCCTCCTCACAGGTCACTGCCTAGTAAACTACCACCTACACAACATAGGCATAACCGCCGACAACATTTGCAGACTCTGCCTAGAGGAGGTTGAAACTGCAGAGCACATACTGTGCGAATGCGCAGCCTTGGCGCGAACAAGGATGTCCTTAATGGGAAAGGCACAAGTACTACCAGAAGACATAAAGAGGACTCCAGTCAAAACCATTCTAAGATTCACTAAGAATCTAGAAGAGGGGTGGCTAACGTAAAAATGGGGAAGTCACAATAGATCTTAAGGTCGCGGTGACAAGGGAGCGAGAAAGCACCACCCCATACACATAAAATAAAAAAAAAATAATATGTCCTCTATAGAGAACACCGAAAACGAGAGGGTTAGGGCCACTTTCACAGCGTATTCTTAAAAGTTTAGATTGTAGTTAGCTCTAAAAATTTATTTAAGTTGAACAAAATTCGCCATGCTACATTGGCGTGAAATCACATCAAAAGCCTGAGCCGAGATTTGAGAGCAATCGGTCGATTGATTTCAAAATTAGAAGTTCTAAAATCGAAATATCAGAGCATTCCGTCGATTAATTTCAAAATTAGAAGTTTTAAGAAAAGCAATCGGTCGATTGATTTTTGAGTTAGAAGTGCTAAAAACAAAATTTCAGAGCAATCGGTCGATTGATTTTCAAGTTACAAGTTCTAAAAACGTTTAGTTTCATTTTTCACAAAGACTTTACTTTTTTAAGAAATTTCCACATAATGCTTTTCAAATGCAATATTCTCCGATTTTCGATCGTATTTTGATCGAACCTGTGGCGCAATTCAAAAAGCGAAGGACCGTATATCGTGGTATGGGAGCTTGTCACACTTTTAGGGCGGAGGGGGTCTGCAGTAGTAACGGTGGATGCACTAAGAAAAATAATAGGACAGATTCCTACAAAAAATAGGAATATACGAGACAGTGAAATTTCTTGGTAATGACTCCCAAACAAAAGGGGAATGCATACCAAAAATAGGGAATTTCCCCAAAATTATGGGAATCATTTCCTATTTTCAGGGAATCATTGCAGAAGAGTCCACTATTTCGTATATTCCTATTTGGATTTCTCTCCGTGTAACAAGAAATCTTGAAAAAGTCGTGCGAGAAGGGAAGGGGGGGGGGGGGGGGGATCTCAAAAAGCAAAATTTACGTGACGTATTTGATTTTTATACTCTACTAGGGGCTGCGCGCCGAAACGCTTCGCGGTTCGCCTCCCACCCACAAGTCGGCCTTCGGCCTCCCCCGCTCCCTCGGCCTTCGGCCTCGACTCATACGCGGCCTAAGTTTCTAAATCACTTTATCCATCTCTCGGGCTACTTTTTAATGAGTCTATGTTGGGGCTGGACCCCCGACGAACATCTATTTAGAACCAGAACTACCACAGACACTCATGCCAAATTTCAAGTCAATCGGTTCAGCCGTTTTTGCGTGAAAGAGGAACAGACTGACACCAACTCATTTTTATATATTAGTATGATGATATGATATATAATATGGGAGTATATTAGATTTAGTATACTGATTGTAACGCATCGGTCACAAAAATAAACTAGACCCGGGTGTTAGGGATGACAAAACATGTTGATTTCCGCATGTCCATCCGTCTTTCTGTCTGTACAACATTACTTTCAAAAGGATTGAGCTAGAGACTTGAAATTTTGTATAATTACGTTTTTCGTCAATGGCCAGACTAAGTTTTTGAACGAGCAAAATTTGACCATTCCTTCCCCCCTTCCCCAAACAAACGAAACAGTTTTTTGCAATTTTCTCGAAAACGGTGAGTCGCATCGAAAAATTTTTTAAGGTAAAATGTATTTAGAATATGATTTTACATAACCGCCCCATACATCAAAATCCAATCGGACCACTCCTTTCCTCCTCTCCTATGCAAATGGAATACTTTTTCGCGGTTTTCTCGTAAACTGTGCATCGTATCGAAAAATTTATAAAGACGAAATGTGTTTAGAATATAATTTTACATAACTTTTCTATACATCAAAATCCAATTGGACCACTCCTTTTTTACTATTTTCTTGAAAACGGTGAGTCGTATTGAAAAATCTATAAAATCAAAATCTGTTTAGAATATGATTTTACATAACCGTTCCATACATTAAAATTCAATGGGATCACTCCTTTTCCCCATTTCCTATACAAATGAATTTCTTTAAATAAACATTTTGTCTATCATCATTTGACAATTGGCCCCTGGCAATTGTAACTTTTCTTATGTTTAATTTTATAAAAATACAAAAATTTTCTAAATCTCTGAAACAAAATTTAACACAATTGGACTGTTCCGACTATAAATTGATTAACTGATAATAATTAGGCTGATGCTTGCCCTTTTTTTAAATCTTATCGTTAACATCCCAATAACTAAACAATTTCCGTGTTTGCCATTAAATTAAATCATGTTCAATTATGCCTTGTGAAATTCCCTTATCTAACTACAACAAGATTTCTTGTTATTGGTACAAATTAAGCAGAAAAAAAATACATACAGAAGACGGACAAACTCGTTCATAAGTCAATTAATATTTTGAAATACAGAAATCTTATTAGGAAGTCAATTAACACTTAACATCAATTTGTGCCACAATCACACTCTGATTTTATTTCGGTGGCAATTTTTTCCCATCTGTTTTTTGATATTAATTGGTTATCTTTAAATTAACTCGTGTAAAAAGTTTGAGTTTTTACGCCTGAATTGTGCAAGAATGTCGACCATTTAATCGGATTATAATTTCAATGACATCGTAATTTGGTGTAAAATAATTAAAAATAGATAGAGAGAGGCAAATGTTTTTCATATTTCGACTAAAAAGGTAAATTTTACGATTTTCTAAAAAATATGAACTATTTTTATGGTGAAATTAATAATCTTATAGTAAATTCACCCTCTCTGGATTTTTTTTCTGCATTTTTACACTTTTGAAGTAGTCCTTTATGCGCGGTATTACACACGGCAACTTTCGGGCTTACTTA
The DNA here is from genome assembly GCA_964034945.1 of Chrysopilus asiliformis. Taxonomy (NCBI): domain Eukaryota; kingdom Metazoa; phylum Arthropoda; class Insecta; order Diptera; family Rhagionidae; genus Chrysopilus; species Chrysopilus asiliformis. The sequence continues at coordinate 91,865,834 of OZ035962.1, forward strand.
AGCCGGCAACTTTTGGGCTTAATAAGCCAATGTGCTTACACGTTTGGCTTAAATAAGCCAATCCTGTTTGCATATGCTACACAAGTTTACATGGGTGTGTGTGGACTCAAACCATTGAAATTGCTGCTGCTCATATAGATACTTCCCAAGATCTTTACCTGCTGACGGTCAGAACGAAAATGATTTCTGCCTACTACTTTTCCCAAACCGGTTCACACGCTTTGCATGTATGCAGATTGTCGATAAGCCATGATTTCGAGTGGCAACTTTTCCCTCCTCAGTCGTTTCTTCCAAAAATCGGCTTAAGTAAGCCCGAAAGTTGCCGTGTGTAATATCGCGCTATGACATGCAAATTAGATCTATTTAACGCCATTTTGCCCTTTAGTAGAAAAATAATTATTTATTCTTATGGTCTGCCGAAAAATTTATTTTAGCATAAAAAGTAATTTTAACATGCGACGAGGCCATTTAATACTCGTAATATTGACCGAATTTATGACCAGTGAACAATTCAACACTTTTTTTGTGTGATTTTATTGCAGCGATAACAATTAGCATAAAAGTCGTCTATCTCATTGCTTTTGGTAAATGTGAAAACTCCATTGTTATGCTACAGCATTCTCTGTAGATACGAGCATTTTATTTATTATTGCCACTATTATTACTATTTGTGTGTTTGCCCTGTGTGTAATCTCAGATAATCTTGTACTCTTCATGTTTGCATTTAAGATTTATGCACTTACTGATAGTAAATATTTTTTTTTTTCATTTCGTTTCCTTTGTTTTTTTCTGTTTCTTTTAGTTGGAAGAACGTGTTATGATTAATTTGTATAGTTTACAAGTGGTTTGTAAAAATAGCACTTGCTTTCTTGGTCAGTCCACAGAACTGGTGACATTTGACCCCAAATTTATATTTAAAGTTGTTTGTAGAAAGTTGTGTTATCAAAATTTGAAGCAGTTGTAATAGATTGGGTCAATTGGTACACATTTTGCAGAATAGTATAGTGTGTTTACTTTGTATAAGAACAAGCTATCACGGCCTCTGCGTGTCTTTCGACGTGTCTTTCGAATGCGGTGGACAAAAATATTTTGATTCCAAGAGGTCAATTTTTACTTTCCTCTTCTTTAGAGGGAAAGTATTGTATTGTCTCTCGAGAATCGTCGCTCTGTTGGGGTACTCAGCATATTCTATTGACATGTTCCACCGAAATTTCTCAACTTATTCCTCTACGGTATATTTTCCCTAGACCCTCTCGAGCAGCTGTACGCGCGCACGACTTCTTCCTTGAGCCTCCCCGTTTTCGTATAGTAAAGATTAGGAGTTCCTTCATTCCGCGAACCACAAGACTTTGGAATGATTTACCATCGAATGTGTTTTCCCCGGACTATATCCTGCAGAAGTTCAAGCAGAACATAAACCGACATCTCCTTTCGTTCTTCCGAGAGCTGTGCTTCGGTATTAAAGAGTATTCCCCTAAGTTTACACTTGAGATTTTTTCTTGAATTTTTCCGCGAATTTGATTCAAAATTAATTCCGCGAATTTTGTTCATCTATCGCAGAATAATTCACTTAGCAAAAATTGTCAAAATTTGAATTTATTTCGGCAATTTTGTATAAAGAAATTCCGGTTCCTGCGTCTTTCTGAAAAAATTTCTGAACTTTCTATCGACTTCATCCTTGAGCCTCCCCATTTTCGTACAGTAAAGTTTAGGAGCGAACAACAAGACTTTGGAAGGATTTACCTTCCAACGTGTTTCAGCCCGGACTATAATCCGCAGAAGTTCAATCTCCTTTTGTCCTTCCGACCATCCTGAGCTGTGCTTCGGCATTAAAGGATCTTCCCCTAAGCTCTGGCTGAACTATAAAAAAAAGTATTGTATTCATGACGGAGAGCGACTCGAGAACGGGGCAGACAGAAAATTTCTGGAGAAGTGGGCAACCTGTACAACAAATTATGAGGACGTCCGTGCATCTGTCTGTCTGTCGTACGCATCTTAAATAACTCGAGAACGCGTTGACCTAGCGGCATGAAATATTTTGTAAATAAGTTTTACATTGCTAAAATGATAAAATATAGAAATTCTTGAAGGAGAAATTGTGGTTTTCTATCAACTTTTGGAAAGGTGCCGATAGCTATAACGGGTATCTTCCATACAATTTTTTGAAAAATACGGTTTTTTTCTGAAACTAAATATTACCGAGGAACTAAATATTTTTCGTCATTACCACATATCAGTGATATTGACTTAATTATCAATTTTACCTCTTTGCTTTCGAGGTTCCAGATAACTCCTTTTTGATGTCGTAATTATTTTCCGTCCACATCTTTTTCTAAATGCGATCGATTAAAAATGCGGAAAATGCGGGCATATCCGTTAAATCGAACAAAAAAATGAAAAAAAACCTTTTCAATTGATCTTGTAGCTTTTCAAATGGGCACCCTTTATTTCTATGACACATTTGGGAGGAAAATTGAAAATTCATTGAAATTAAATAAGGAAAAATATAGTTTTGGTAGGTTTAAATGACAGGCAATATATTCACCGCCGTCCACATAACACACATATCTTCTGCTGTCTTAGCTTAGGTAGTCAACAAGTTTAAAATCGCTTTGGGCCCTCACTTGATGCTTCAACATAATTCCTTACCATATTAGGAGGCGGTTGGCTGCAATGCATTTCGCTCTGCATCTTGTTGCGGTTAAACCACGTTGTTTCGCTTCCAGAGCCAAATCGAAACTCGGCTTGAATGGCCACATGGAGAAGTGGGCGACCTGTACAACAAGAATCCAACAAAAAATTAAAATTATCGAACCCGTTCAGTTGAAAAACTTTTTTTTTTTACAATATTTCAGGCCGCCAGAATCTCAATAAAAGCACCGCTTAGCCAGCAAAATGATTATTCTTTGTGGTTCTTCTTGGACCATCCATCTATCAATTTGTACTCCTCGGACATTCGGCCATAAACAGAAAAATTTCCAAATGCTGTGAATTAGGAAAGCACTTTATTTTATTTTTCATTGGTGTTTCTTGTATAGACATAAAATTGAATGGAAGTATAGCCAATAAAATGTTGTTTCTCCTGTACAAGAAATTCTAATTGAGGAGCATAATCTAAAACCCGAATGTAAAGTAGGCAGAGGGAAACCCACTTGGTGGATAAATTCGATGCCAAGGCGGAAATTATTGTGTGGGTAATCTCGTTTAAATGTAAAAATCTTCTAATGTTATAAAAAGAAATTACAAATTTTTATCAATTCTTTCTTCGTATAATAAATCTTCCGGTGCATTCATCAAACGGGAGAGCATGTTTTTTTTTAATTCGCAGTGTAATAAATTTCCAATGGTTTGAAATGTTGAATTTTCTACTATGGGGGTTTGTTTGATATATGTAACATTTTTTGAATGAAAAACTCATGAATTTTATTAGGCGAGTGGTTTTTAGGGGAATTTTTTGGAATTTTCTCGAAAACGGTGCATAGTATCGAAAAGTTTATAAGCGTTTAAAATATAATTTAACATAATCGTTCCATACTTCAAAATCTGAATTTTTTTCATAAAAATTTTGTCTACCCTCATCTATATACATATATAAAAATGAACGTTTGTTTGTCTGTCTGTTTGAGATTACAAAACTCAAAAACTACTGGACCGATTTTTACGCGGTTTTTTTGCAAAATGATCTGCGTTGCCAGGAGCAGGTTTTTAGCTATGTTAGATTTTCAAAATTCGAAACAGAAGGTCCTGTAGGTATAACGAAAATATCCTTTTTCCCATTTTTTCCCGGAAAAATTGGCATTATAGGGTTTTTAGGGTCGCTGATCACGGCTCTGTTGTAAGAATTTCAAAATTCGAAACCGAAGGTCCTGTAAGGATAACGGAAATGTCCTTTTTCCAATTTTTCTTTCAAAAACTGGCTTTGGGAGGTTTTCAGGATTGCTTATCACGAATCTGGTGTTGGAATTTCAAAATTCGAAACGGAATGTCCTGTAAGGATAACGTTTTTTCCCAAAAGTTTTTAAGTATTTGTGGTTTTTGTGTCATTCTACAATTTATACAAAAATCTATAAGCTGGCAACGAAGGGTCTGCTAGTATAAATATAAAGGATTTAACCATTGGTCCTTGCAATTGTAGCTTTTCTTATAGCTTTAAAAATCGTAAAAACCTAGAAATTAATCTCATTTATTTATTTTTTCTTATTTACAGGAAATGGTGCATGCAAAAGACCCACCCTCACACTATCTAACAAAATTAAGAACGTACCTGGATCCGAAAGCTTCACGAAGCCATAGAGTAAGTTTTTTTCTATTAACAAAATTACATCGAATTGGAATAATTAATAAAAATATTATTACATTGCAGAAGCGTAAAATAGTCGGTGAATCGACATCGACACAAGTGCTAAGGGATCTGGAAATCTCACTACGCACGAATCACATTGAATGGGTAAAGGAATTCCTCGATGAAACCAATCAAGGACTGGACGCTCTAGTAGACTATTTAAGCTTTAGGCTGCTGATGATGCGCCACGAACAGAGGATTCAAGAAGCCAAAACCGAGTCAGAGGAACGACTCAACGCTAATCTTAATACGATGAACACTTCGGTAAGCAATGAGTCCAACAACAAAAGCCAAACATCAGGAACGAATGGCTTCCTACGTCCCTCTCTTAGTGATGTTCTCGACAGTCCCAACATTAAACGACGATCGAGACACATCGCCAAATTGAATATGGGCGCCTCAACGGATGATATACACGTCTGTATCATGTGTTTGCGGGCAATCATGAACAACAAATATGGCTTTAATATGGTTATTCAGCATCGGGAAGCGATCAACTGCATAGCACTTAGTTTAATCCACAAATCCCTGCGGACGAAGGCTCTGGTCCTGGAACTATTGGCGGCGATATGCCTCGTCAAGGGTGGTCACGAGATCATCCTGTCGTCGTTCGATAATTTCAAGGAAGTGTGCCAGGAGACGAGACGTTTCCAAACTCTGATGGAATTCTTTATCAACTATGATGCCTTCAATATTGACTTCATGGTAGCATGTATGCAATTTGTGAATATTGTTGTGCACTCGGTAGAGGATATGAACTACAGGGTGCATCTGCAATATGAATTTACCGCCCTTGGCCTAGACAAATACTTGGAGAAATTGCGATTGACGGAATCGGAGGAGCTGCAGGTACAGATCTCGGCATATCTAGACAATGTCTTCGATGTGGCTGCCCTGATGGAGGATTCAGAGACAAAGACTGCCGCCTTAGAACGGGTACAGGAGCTGGAAGACGATCTGGGCAGGTCGCTGGATCGAAACTGTGAAATGGAGCGCGACTTTATGTGTAAATTGGCTGAACTGGAATCGGAACTGAATCAAGCGCAAACGGATCGTGAGGAGCTGCTGCAAGGCAAGCGACAGGCCGACGAAGAAGTTTCAACACTGCGAAAGATTCTTAAACAGAACGAACAGGAGCTAAAGAATCGGGAATCGATGCTGGAAAGTAAGAACCTCGAACTACAGAGTCTGACACAGTCGTTGCCGAGGGGCGCGTCCAGTCACTCATTGCTGGCCAATGGAGTGGACACATCTCCGTCGGATGGACACAGTTCTTCCTCGTCTGTAGCTCCGCCTCCACCACCACCTCCTCCGAAAATGTCGGCAGTGGCGGCACCGCCACCACCTCCAATACCTCCACCCGCCCCCATGATGACACGCGAACCGCCTAAAGCGCCACCGTTCATGTCTTCGTTCATTCCCGCGCCACCAGCCGCTGGCTTCATGCCCGCCCCCGACGGTGCCATGACCATCAAACGAAAGGTCCAAACAAAATACAAGTTACCAACTCTTAATTGGATCGCCCTGAAACCCAATCAGGTATGGGTTTTTTTTTTTAATTCTCTCGACATGCTCGAGTTAATTCGAGTAGCGTTCTTGTGAAGTTATCATACTCGAATTAATTCGGGCAACGAGAAATTATCAAAACTATGATCAAGCAAAAAATTGATTTTTAATAAATATAAAAGTGGATGCTAAGAAGTTAACTTTAAAAAAAAATTAATAAAAATTCCATCATTTCTCAACGAAATTCAGGTGCGAGGAACGATTTTCAACGAACTTGACGATGAAAAACTCCACAAACAGATCGATTTTGTTGACTTTGAAGAACGCTTTAAGATCGGCATGGGCGGACCGATTGCCAATGGTACATCGGAAGTAGATGGACTTCAATCGTTCCCAAGCAAACGATTTAAGAAGCAAGAGACTGTATCCGTACTGGAGCACACGAGATTAAGAAATATTGGTAGACTTCAAAATAATAAAAGCTTTAATTTAGCTAAACTCATCGGTTTTTCTTTTTTTTTTTTTAGCAATCTCTCGTCGAAAACTCGATATGCCCGTAGCAGATGTCATAGCGGCGATAAATAATTTGGACTTGAAAAAGCTTTCCCTGGAGAATGTTGAAATTCTACAGAAGATGGTGCCAACAGATGTCGAGGTGAAGGCATACAAGGAATACATCGGTGAACGCAAGGACCAAAATCTGTTAACCGACGAGGATAAATTCATGCTGCATTTGACTAAAGTCGAGCGTATTTCATCGAAATTATCGATTATGAATTATATGGGCAACTTCTTCGATAGTTTACATCTTATAAGTCCAGTAAGAATTCAATTTGTTACGATATTAACGTCAATAGCTGTCTATTTGACTATTTTTGTGGGGTTATAACCGATTTAGACAAAATTCTAGGGTGAGCTTCTTCGTACAATCGTCTAGTTCGCGAAACCTTTTTTGATCCGATTTTAAACCGTTTTCGAACTTTATTTGTGTCCACTGAAAAAAACCCTCATTTCCTGGTAGCCCCCTTTCCTGTTATACCAATACTTTTGACAGTATTATGTCTCGACTTTCAACCTTTCACTTTTTACGGACATTTCTGATCTCTTCCTCACGTAGAGCTATTACAAATTTTAGAAAACTAGGTTTCGTGTGTGAAACACCCCAATTATAGCGGATACGAACGAGTACACGGTTAAAGCCCAATTCAGACTAACGATTACAAGATTTGGCCCTAACAAACAAACAGACAAACAAAAGAGCAAGCTAAAAAAAAGCTTTTAATAAACAGAAATAAATAAGCTGTAGGTCAATTTTTTTAATATAAGAAATTTTCTCAAAAACGGTGAGTCGTATTGAAAAATTTATAAAGGTAAAATGTGGTTAGAATACGATTTTATAAATCTAATCGAACCACTCTTTTCCCCCTCTCCTATACAAATGGATTTTTTTTAAATTAACATATAGTCTGTCATCGTATTTGACGATTGACCCCTGGAAATTGTAGCTTTTCTTATATCTAAATATTGGTTTAGCGAATTTCAGGCAAGCCCGAAGCTTCTTGCGGAAAAATTCGGTCCGTAGCGGCAAATAGGCAGCTTTTAATATCCGCTCCTAAAGATGTTTTTTAATGGAAAATTAAAAAAAGCCAGCGACCGATCCTTAAAATAAATAAATTAAATTCTTTCATTTTCTTTTACAGCAAATTTATGCGATAACGAAGGCATCGAACTCATTAAAGTCATCGAGGAAATTCAAGGCTGTTTTAGAAATTGTACTAGCATTTGGTAATTACTTGAATAGCAGTAAACGAGGACCGGCATACGGCTTTAAATTGCAAAGTTTAGACACTCTACTCGATACGAAATCGACAGACAAACGAATCTGTTTACTTCATTATATCGTTGCAACGATACGACAGAAATTCCCCGATTTATTAAATTTCGATACAGAATTATTCTGTATTGATAAAGCCGCTCAAGTTTCCTTGGAGAATGTCATCACGGATGTGCATGAGTTGGAAAAGGGTATGGAAATCGTTCGAAAAGAATCGGATCTTCGGGTTAAGGGAGCACAAACACACATTCTGAAGGACTTCCTCAATAATTCGGAGGAGAAACTAAAGAAAATCCGCCATGACACAAAGAACGCGCAAGAAATGTTCAAGGAATGTGTTGAATATTTTGGTGAATCGGCAAGAAATGCTGATGCAAATGCCTTCTTCTCGATGATTGTTCGTTTTTCGAGAGCGTTTAAAGTAAGAATTCAATTGCACTTGAAAATTCATGCATCGCATTAACTTACATCCTTGCTTTTTTACAGGTCACTGACCAGGAGAATGAGCAGCGCCGTAGATTAGAACAAGCGGCTGCTTTGGCTGCCAGTAAAAAAGAAAGCGATCAAGTTATTATGAGGAATAAAGTTAACCAAAAGAAGCAACAGGTATTTTTAATGATTCTCACAATCTGCTGTAATTTATTCGTTTTAATATTGATAAAAATTCGGATTAGATGCAACAAATGGACATTTTTGTTGGACACATAATTTGTTCATTTCTGCAGAAATTTGACATTTTTTGATTGCGGCATTTTAAATGTTGTAGAAATAACGCTTTCTTAAAACATTTAAATTTCTGTATTTCTTAAATGTCACCAAATTTGAAATCTTCAAAATTCTTTTATACTTTACAACACAATCACCCAACATTTAAAAAAACAAACAAAATTTTTGTATAATTCCAAATTCGAAACTCTAAAAATCATCATAATTAAACGAAATCATTAATAATTTTATATTTTATCTGATTTTTCTTCCTTTTTTTCTTTCTCTCTCGATTATTAGAATTTTACGTATATGGCTTTGGATCAAACTTTGGTACAGAAACACCTCGCTAACATGGCTTGATCTTTGAAAACTATTTTTTTTTATCGTTTTGTTACTATTTTTTCTTAATATTTTTCAATTTTTTCGTTTTTTTTTAATCTAAAAATTTACGTTCATTTAAAATTGCTTAGTTTGTTATTTAGTTGATATAATAATTGTTATGAACATAAGCGAAATATGATTCGTTGCCAAAAATTACACATAAACGAATACGAACGGAAATTGTATGCAGTTAAATTAAAAAAATACGTTGAGAAAGTTTTTCGCTATACTATAAACAGTAAAAAAAACTTCCTTTTGTCACATAAATACGCTTTCTTTCACATACACAAAAAAAAATTAACAAATTAATTGAATTCAGTAATGTTTTTTGTAACTCGAGTAAGTCATAATTTTAATTTATTATCATTATTTTTGTTTGTTTTGTTTGCTGCTCTGAGAAGATTTTCATTTATTTATTTGTCTTTTTAATAAAATTTTAATATTTTTTATTCTGTCACTGTCGTCTGTAAATGCACGAGTTTGTGTGTCCATTTCACTAAATCTACACGTTAGCACATTTCATTTTTTTAAAAATATGTTAGGGGCTGGCTGTCCATAAAATTGGTGGTCGATGTGTGAAATTCCTTCTAAAACATGTTGAGAGTTAAGATATATTTTGAAACAGGAATAATAAATTTATAATACAAACAATATACAGATGGGCAGAACTGAAAGAAAATCTCTTTATATGAAACTAAAACTAGAAATGTTTCAGCAACCAAAAAACTTTTGCTTCTGTGAGATCATTTGCTTCACTTCAGTTCAGTTCGCCTCCTCAGAGAGCATTAGAAACTTTTGCGAAAGGAAGAAAAGGATATGGCGTGATTTTTTGTGCAATTCGCTCAAAAGCTTTAGTCCACGTTAGAGCGACTAACCCGGCCCTTACACGCGACTATAAAGTCTGTCAGTAGCACAGACTTCAAATGTCAAATTACTGACAACGAATTAAAATACATTTAGCGAACTGGCAGTCAGTGCATTTACACGAGACTGTGTCAGCTCTACAGACGCGTGTAAGGGCCGGGTTAATAACCAGAGTGTGGTCGTTCTGAAATCAGCTTTTGGGTGCTTTTTATACCCGTATGGTGAAACCAAAGGGTATATTAACTTTGCCTTACCGTTTGTAACGCCAAGATCCCGTCATCGCACAAAAAAATGAATTACACCAGTGTGTTTAGAATGATGAAAAAAGTTGAATTTAGCATGTCCGTCCGTCTGTCCGTCCGTCCGTCTGTCTGTCCGTCTGTCTGTCCGTCTGTCTGTCTGTCCGTCTGTGGCGCGGATTGCGGGCGCACGGATTGAGCTAGAGACTTGAAATTTTGCGCAGATTCGTTTTTCGTAAAATGTGAGGCTAAGTTCGTTAATGGGCAAAAATGGACCATTAGGGGGGGTACCCCCCATACGAACGAAAACGGTTTTTGTGAATATCTCAAAAACGGTGCATCTTATCAAAAAAGTGCAAGAACAAAAGTTATTTAGGATATGATTCTACATAAAACTCCCATACATCAAAATCCGATTGGAATAAATTTTAAAAAATCTTATTGGAAAGTTTGACTTCAAAGTGGAATTTTGGTACAACTGTTCGAATTTTGATACGAATATCACCATACGGGTCTCCAATGATTGCCAGATTGGCAATTATAGCTTTTGTTATGTTTTTAAAATATTTTCTTATAACCACAAATCCACAAAATAACAACTGAGCAGTGGCGGCTTTATAGGGGAGGCAATGGAGGCATTGCCTCCTCATAACATTTTATAAAAATGTTTTTCTAACGTATGCCTTTAATTTTTTATACCATAATGGACTGAATAAAAATCTGTATGTTCAGAAAATAATAATTTAAAAGAAAATCCTATTCTCTAATGTCGAATTCTCTAAAACATAAACTACAAATTCTCTTCATAGAGGCTAGCCTCCGATTCGTACAAATACTTTCATACAGCTTTTGCTAAGAACAAGCATAGCCACATATAAAATACGAACACCAATCTCCGTAAAAAAATCTCTTCATAGAGGATAGCCTCCGATGCTTGTGCTTAGCAAAAGCTGTATGAAAGTATTTGTACGAATCGGAGGCTAGCCTCTATGAAGAGATTTTTTTACGGCGCCTAAAGTTAGTTAAAACTAAAGTTAGTTTTTGACGCCTAAAGTTAGTCTCAAACTTGTGAAATTTGAATTTCGCAGCAAACGAAATTTGAATTCGCGACCTTATACAGTTCAGTGAATGCGTTCAAGTACGATAAAGAGGGAAATATTTTTGGGACCATTTTCCAGCAGAGCTTTGTATGGTGACAGTTGTTCTATGTTATATAGTTCTGTGGTCGTATCATAAAAAATTTTATAGAACTAAAAAAATCTTTGCCTCCTCATTTCAAATATACACGAGCCGCCACTGCAACTGAGCCCTTTTAATTCTCGAAGATGGACATTTCGAACAGTTCATATTCGAAGAAGAGTGACGATTGGCCATACGCTAGTTATTAAGTCGCTTAAGTTCACATCGCTCAGTCAAATCGCCCAGAAACTTTTGCCGGCTGATGGCTGAAAATTGTATCATGGGCTCATTTGATTGCTGGCAATCTGTATATTGTTTATGCTTATAAAAAAACGAAATCCACACAAATGCGCCGCAGGCAATGCTTCGAACCGAGTATTTTTTCGCTCCAGTTTTCGGTATCGGTCTTTTGTTTATTTTTTTTTGTTCAGGTTACCAAAGAACTGACATCGTTTCTAAAGAACTGACATCGTTCCGGTTACGGGAATCGGTTCGGAAGCGTTTTTTCCGGTTCAACTGAGCATCGAAAAAAGGAAAAAAAAAACAATTTAGCACACTACTTTAACAAGAAATCATAGAAAAAATCGAAACCAGTTTGAGTGTGGAATTTTCGCAATTTTGGGGGGAAGGGAGGGAGGCACAAGAGCCAAAATCATACTAACTAATATATAAAAATGAGTTGGTGTCTGTCTGTCTGTTCCTCTTTCACGCAAAAACGGCTGAACCGATTGACTTGAAATTTGGCATGAGTGTCTGTGGTAGTTCTGGTTCCAACATAGGCATACGGAAAAGTAGCACGAGGGGTGGGGGGAGTAAGGAGAGGGGTTACAGTGATTTCGAAACTTAGTTTTTGCTCTATGTTACTCTTTCGCGGGGAAATTACTGAACCGATTGGCCTGAAATTTGGCATAGATGTTCGTCGGGGATCCAGCCCCAACATAGACCCATTAAAAAGTATCCCGGCAACGACGGGTATGCAAGCTAGTTGTGACATATTTTATTCGAAATTTTTATGGAAAGTAGAATTTATTTTGGTCTGCGCCAAGGTGCGCACTGTGATGGTAAATATGTAGAATGGTGCTAAATTAGTAACTAGAGTTTTAGAAACACATGAAAACCAGTATGAGAGCGCGTATTGAACCCTACTTCTACTTAGACCAATATTTTAAAAGAAATTCTGTTGGAATTTTTCGGCTTACAAGACATAAAAAAATCGAGAAATTCCAACAGAATTCAATGCTAATAAGGTCAAGTAAAAACCATGAATCAGAAATGAATCAATTGTACAAAATTTGACAAAATTTTGAAAGAAATATCGCCATCGATACCAACTTTAATCTATCAAAACAAAAAAAAATAAACAGCAGGTTGAAACAAGTCATGCATTCTTTTGAACCCGATTAAAGCGCCATCTCAATATTAGGCTGAAAACTTCTCAACCACCCATACGTACGTTTTTTATGGACAGCCTCGAACGATATTTTTTACTTTCATTCACATTTCAATGTTAGCTTGTTTGCATGTCTTTAATTGGTACGAAAATTGGACTTTTCAGCATTTATTGTTTTTATTCCTCAATTGGTTTGATTCGATTTACGTTTTCTTAACTCCCTTTATATTAATAACACCAAAATATATGATAGATTTCCCGAGGGTTTGAATTTTCCGGCCGGACTTAATCAAAATTTCAGAAAGTAGCGTCATCAAAATAGAATAATTTTAGAATTAAAACATTACGAAATTCTTTTTTTATAATTGTTCCATACTAAAATTTTCAGGAGGCGGTTATAAATGAACTAAAGAGTAAAACAAATGCAGTTCGAGAGAAGAAAATACTTCAACAGGACGAAGTATATAATGGTGCTTTAGAAGACATCCTACTTGGTTTGAAAAACGAACCATACCGGCGAGCAGATGCCGTCCGCCGCAGCCAGCGAAGACGAATCGATAATAATCGACTATCGAGGACTATGGAAGAGCTTGAAGTTTAAAAAACGAACCGCTTTAAATGTTAATTAGGCTTAAGGAAGTGAAATCGATCAAATATAAAATATTACTGTGAACATGTAAACGACTGCACATATCTATCTCTATTTTAATTGTTAATAAAATGTTACAGAGATTTTTTCAATTGCCTTGAAATGTATTTTCAAAATTTAGACCGATATTTGGCATGTTTTTCATTTTTGAGAAATAAATAAAAATGATTAAGAATGAATTGATGCGGCTTCCCATGACATTTTGTCGATATTTTTGTATTTTTTTTTTTTTTTCAAAAAGCATTATACAAATATAAGTAAAAAGTTTACTATTTATTATGTATCTTTTATAGAAATAAATAACGGAATTTTTCTGTGAAAATAGTTTTTCTTACTATAAAAAAATTGATAGAAAAAATTGTGAACATTTCTATAAAAATTTCCCATGCATTAAATTTTATAAACACTACAACTTTTTGTAACTGACTTTAAATTTTCCAATTCACTGACAAAGAAACGAACTAAAAAACAAACACCAAATCATGAAATGAACTGAATTCTGCCTATTTACAAACTTACCATGCAGGAGGAAAATAATAAAAAATTCTAAACAGATGCATTTAAACATTTGGGCCTTACCACATTTTTTGTGTTTTTATAATGCGAAGATAAATTAAATTTAGAGGCTTAGAACGCACAACAAATTTTTTATTGCATTTTGATTGCTTTTTTACTCGCTTTTTATACGAAAAAAAAAATAATTAAAAGGGATAACATTTTGAGAGGCCTTCATTTTTACAATGAAATCGAAATTTAGCAAATAGGAATGTTTTGTAACACGAAATACAGCAAACTATAACTAAAGTTTAAATAATAATTAAATAAAAAATATTCAAATCTGCCATTTTAAATAAATAGTGGGAAAACAAGTTTTAAATAAACAAAAAAACTATACAATATCGTAATACATGTTTTAAAAACATTAAAAATTCTAGCGCATGTTTTATAAAATGATTTTTTGTGTAAATATTTATTTAAAAACATTTTTAACACAGTAATAATTTCGTACTGTATGGAATATAAATAATTGTATATATTATTTTGTTGTAAGCAAATTATGTGTTTGTAAAAATATATTTTAACGATAAAATTTTAGCGAAAATATCCAATTCTTTCAAAGGTTTTTAATTGAATTGTAAAAAATGGCTTTTGTTGGTCATTTTTTTTATAATGTTTGCACTCTTTTGAGCAAAGCTTATGACAAATTGATGAAAAGTGCATTTTCTGTCCACAGAGAAAAACACTGACAACATAGAATAGTATGTTTTAATAAAAAAAAATTAACGTTTAAACGCTAGAAGACATGACGTTTAGAAAATTAAGAATAAAGTTTTTAATAATAATTTCATTCAATTGAAGTAATTGTTTAATTCTATACGGTGAAACTTGTATAAGCCGGAAACCCGTCTAGGGCGGACAAATTTCTTGGTCCCATGCGAGTCCAGCTTATACAGGTTTCTCTGTATTATAATCATGTACTATTATTAATGAAATTATAACTATTTCATGAATTTATGTTAAAAAAAAGTTCAAGTTAATTATTTTTTTAAATTCTTAATTCTCAATTGTGTTATAAAGTAAATAAAATTATTTTGTTTAAAAATTATGACGTTCTTTTAGTTGTTTTATTTAAAAAAAAAATCCAGTTGCGACGTTTTCAGCAATCAACTTTTATTATAAGGCCCTATTCCAGGATCCGATACGAAAGATTCGGATCGTAAACTCAATGTTGTTGTTAGTGTTTTATACCAACAACAACATTGAGTTTACGATCCGAATCATTCGTATCGGATCCTGGAATAGGGCCTATAAAGACCACAGGCTTAAGTCTGTTTCGGTTTCTTTTCCGAACGGGGTTTAGTTTTTTACGTAGTTTTGGTACAGGCATTCTGAAATATCAAATCAACAATTTCTGCAACAAATCAACATCCAATGAAGATTCAATCTATTGGAATTTTTGTGCAAAACTTATGTGTCGTCACTGTTATGAAATACGATCGTAATCGATCGTCATCGTAACGATCGGGAATAGTTTAGTAAAAAACACTAACAATACACTATTGACAATGCGAATGGTTTTCGACTGTGATTCAAATGAAAATTTCATGTTCATTTCATTTGAATCACAGTCGAAAACCATTTGCATTGTCAATGAAAAATGCACAACAAAAATTCTCGAGCCGGAGATTGCTAAATAA
This sequence comes from Chrysopilus asiliformis, assembly GCA_964034945.1. Taxonomy (NCBI): domain Eukaryota; kingdom Metazoa; phylum Arthropoda; class Insecta; order Diptera; family Rhagionidae; genus Chrysopilus; species Chrysopilus asiliformis. The sequence continues at coordinate 91,881,124 of OZ035962.1, forward strand.
TTCGCACAGCCGAATTAAATCAGATGGTGAATATATAAGCTTCTTGTAAGTTCCTATGATCCATCCAATAAAACAATTTCTGTAATAGAGAGCAGGAGGAGTTGACACTACTCTACCTGACGAGGGGTTCGTCACTCCCCTGAGCCCGAAACAAACATGAACCTTCACGGTGATAACACAGTTGCACTGGACCTAATTCAGATTTAACAGAAAAAACTTTTACGACTGATAAAGGCAAAGCTAAAATACAAACAAACAATACACTAGTTCCAATCGTTATAATTACGATCGTATTCCGTAATAGGTCCTCTGGAATTTTTAGTTGGATTATTATCGACAAGAATCGTTTTAGGTATTGGTATAAAAACAATAAAATAATCCTATAATATAATACGAGGAATGTCTGTCTGCCTGCACAAACGATCTCGAAAACCCGCTTAACGATTTTCACGAAACTTGGTGGTTAGGGATTTTCGGGGACAAGGAATCGATCTAGATAGGTTCCCCTCGCCTGGTATCTTCGAATTGGGTGGTCCGATCTTAATGAAACTTTACAGTATTACTAAGGGGGCTAAGGGCTTTCGATTTTTCCACTACAAACCTGACTTTTTCCTCCCTTCGATACCCCTCGCCTGGTATCTTCGAATTGGGTGGTCCGATCTTAATGAAACTTTACAGTATTACTAAGGGGGCTGGGCCCTATCGGCGAACACGAATCGAAACGTGTGGCACACGAATTCCAATAAATGGTATCATAGTTTAGAGATATATAGTTAGGAAACGCGAGAGAAATTTTTTCTTGAAGAAGAGTACGTTGTCGTCTGTTTCATTTGCTTTGTAAAGACACTAATTGCTTTTGTGTGAGAAATGCAAAACTCTCGGGATATTTCGTATTGTCGGCAGAACATTCCGTAAAATGTTCCTTGCCAGGCATTTTTTCTGTTTAAGCAACGTAACAAGTGAAATAAAAGTGTTTTTTTTTGCTAAAAAATCCTATCGCCATTGCCAGTTGAAGAAATTGTGAAAGGCCGCTGTCGCCCTTGTGTATGTGTTGGTCCAATATTTTGGTTTGTTCTGTGCGAGTATTACAAAATGATTTTTTTCAACAAGTCTATTTGAGCTAAATGATAAAAAGAGAGAAATGATGCTGTCGACTACGGAATGATGCTGTCGACTACTTCTTTCTACAGGCGGCAAACGGAAAACCACGTTTGTGTCTTATCTTTAGTAAGTCTCTAATCTTTGATGGTATCATGGAACACGTATCCATGTGTGATTCAGTCGTTTTGATCGTGTATTTCATTCGATGACATTTTACTTAACGAGTGATGGGTTCGAAGAATATTGTTTTGATAAAATGTAAGTTTTTCTGTTGGTATTTTGGCTATTTTTCTCCAAATTATATTTTATGTTGAGAGGGCATTTTTTTGTGTGCAAGAAATGTACTTTGTTTAACTTTTAGGGCGAAGCTTACAAATCAGAAACAATATGAAAACATAACAAAAGCTATAATTGCCTATCTGGCAATCATTGGAGACCCGTATGGTGATATTCGTATCAAAATTTGAACAGTTGTACCAAAATTCCACTTTGAAGTCAAACTTTCCAATAAGATTTTTTAAAACTTGTTCCAATTGGATTTTGATGTATGCAACTTTAATGTAGAATCATGTCTTAAACAACTTTTATTCTTGGACTTTTTTGATAAGATGCACCGTTTTTGAAATATTCGCAAAAAACGTTTTCGTTCGTATGGGGGGTACCCCCCCTAATAGTCCATTTTTGCCCATTAACGAACTTAGCCTCGCATTTTACGAAAAACGGATCTGCGCAAAATTTCAAGTCTCTAGCTCAATCCGTGCGCCCGCAATCCGCGCCACAGACGGACAGACAGACAGACAGACGGCAGACAGACGGACGGACATGCAAAATTCAATTTTTTTTATAATTCTAAACACACTGGTGTAATTCATTTTTGTGTGTGATGACGGGATCTTGGCGTTACAAACGGTAAGGCAAAGTTAATATACCCTTTGGTTTCACCATACGGGTATAAAAATGGTGGACTGCATGAAAAGCATAAAAAAATATATGGGAACAGAAATACGTACCCGTCATGGGAACAGAAATACGTGCTCGTACTTTTTGACATATAAAGTCAGTGTGAAGTTAGCTGCGAGTGTGAAAATCGAGACAAACTGCGTAATACTATTAACACGATGCGATCGAGTTTCGCGATACCAATTCAAAATAAATTCGTGTGCGCAAATCGTATCGTGTGTCGATTCGAATCGTGTTCGCCGACAGGCCCCCAGCAAAAGTAGGATTTTGAGTTCGCCGAGCATGGCTCGGTCTCATTCCGGTTCCACTGTTTTTGTTTTTATGCAGTTTTTGTATTTCGAACAACGGTTGACAAGTTGAGCTCGTGGACCAACCAAATAACAATTGACACATTAGCATTCAATCAGAAAATACGTTACCTTTTTTCAGATTTAACTTCTGGAAATCTTCTCTTTTTTTTTGATTCATACAGCATTAAAAAAAACACAAAAATTCGTAATGATTTCTCTTTTATTGGTAAATATTATTTCCGATTATATGCAATTTTACCTAAATAAATCAATCATCAAGGAAAAAAAGTATTATTTGTAGCTAAAGTTATAGAAGAAAGAAGACTTCTTAAATTGATATTTAAAGTGAAAAAACTTCTTTTTTTCCATGCCATTCCCTTTTTTTGTGATTGCATTCAAAATTTAAACATTATAAACGAAAAAATATTTATAATAATAATTAACAAAAAGAATTTATAAAAGAAAATTATAATGGAAAAACACAGGCAAATAAAACTTTTTCGTATTGTTATATTGGTTTTCTGTTTATTTCTTGCATTATTTTTTATTTTTTTTTATTAAAGTTTAATGCATATTTCTATCTAGTTTTTTTGTATTCCTAATTATTATATATATATATATATAATTATTATTTATAATATATATATACCCATTTTTTATTATTTTGTCACTTAATTGTGTCAGTCTCACACACCGATTCTAAGCACACAATTGTTTAATTTGATTTCAAATTTTAATTTAATTTTGTTTCACGGATTTTTGATTATTCTATACAAGATTTTTATACAACTTCTTTCAAATGAATTTTATTTTTATTATAATTTTTGATTCATTTTGATAAAATTTAATGCAAACGCAAATTGAATGTCGTCTCTTTTGTGTCCGTTTTAATTGAAATTCACAACGATAAATTAAAAATCCAGTTTGAATGGATAACAATTAAAAAAATACAAAACGTAGATAAAAGAAGACAAATTTATAAAATTTATTATTAATTGTTTCATATTTTTATATAGATATATCTATAAAAAAAACAACTAAAAACCAAGAAGAACAGATTTTTCTTAATTTGTGTTTTTTTTTTGTATTTTTCTTTAAAGATTTTTGTGTATTTAATTACTTAATGTTGCCATTAATTCTACATTTATTTATAAAATTAGTTCCATTTTATTTATAATATTAATTTATTTTATATACGATTTTTGCTTTTCACTTGTTTGTTTTTTAATTTTTTTATTATTATTATTGAACAATATCACTTTCAATTAACTTAAGCGGAGGCTTCCCTGGCGGCAGATTCTGTAATGATTCCTGTTGCTCACGCAATTGTCGCCTTCGCTTTTTACTCCACAACTCATGGCAATCTTGCCACGTCGGTAGTTTTGGTACAGGCATTCTGGAATATCAAATTAACAATTTAGGCAACAAATCAACATTAAATTTCCTTCCAATGGAGAAGATGCATTCAGTGTTAATGGAATTTTGTACAATTTAAAGAAAAGAAAACTTATCTTTCGTCACCTGCAATTTTTAGTTGAATATTTTATTTTTTGTCCTAAATAAGTGCAAAAAATATGAAACAAAGTCACACGAAAACAGTAAACAAACACAAAAATAAAACCATAATTTTGTTGATTTGAAAATTTTATTATTTTAGTTTATGGTTTGCAACCAGCACTGGCTGGCCAATCGCAAGTGAGTAGGACTTCGTTCCAGTGGAGGCCATCAGGACAATCAAAGATATTATCCCGACCATGGTCACAAAGGATGAATTTGGTGCAATCTCCTGGAAATGGAAGGTAAGTGCCATCCGGAAGTCCAGTGCAATGAGTTGTGGTCGACTGGGCTTCAGTTTGATAAATCATAGCAAAAGAAATTGCCAAAGCGACGAACACAATCATTTTAGCTAACCGACAAAAGAATATGTAAATATTTTTTACCAGAAACACAAAAATAATAAACTTTCAACTAACCCTGCATGTTTGTTGTTTTTTCCTTTTGCTACTATTTTTCCAAAAAATCACTAAGCCTTACTGAATTACTCCAGAAACAACTGGACTTTATATAGCGAATTTCAAATCAGTATTTCATGATTAAAATTATATCACAAAACAAGTTTATATTTTAATCCCATTACTAATTCCACAAAGAAATGCGTAAAATCGATAAGATAGTAAGAAAATATTTTGGCGTAAAAAGAGCAATTTTTTTGAATTATAACGCCCGTAGCACACTTCAGCTAAGCGAGCCCAACTAGGTGAGCTAAGTTTCTCGCTGAAAGTAAAATCCTTAGCATTTACATTGGTGACCGCACACTTCAGCGAAACTATGAAACTACGTCGCCTAGTTATGGGCGAGACGGACTACGCGAACTACTTCAACTACGCGAACTACTTCGCTGGCATCGCTGACACTCACATATACACACTTTCGGCGTTATACAGTGTAGAATCGGTGTTTGCAAAAGCATTTTGTGGACATAAATGTGTAAGTGCCAATTGCATACAACTGATGGCATACATTTATTTAAATATCGCCGCGTAGTTTAGCTCAAGTGTGCAACGATGTGAGCTAACCCAGCTAAGCTATGTAATTATAGCTAGCCTCGCTCACATAGCTTAGCTGAAGTGTGCAATGGAGGTAAAACTCGTAAAAAAAAGAATTCACTGTAGATTCAAATCGGTTTCAATAAACTTTTTTATGTGCACTTTTGATAAAATCCAAAAATAATTTCTTTTCTTCGAAACTTACTCTACTTACGATTTTGTATCCCATGAAATTTTTTATCCCATTGATTGACCAATCAGAGCCCGAGAGGAAGCGAGAAAAATTCCATGTAACAACGCCTCTCCACTTGCGATTTTTCATCGCAGAGATTTTTGTTTGACCAATCTGAGCTCGAGTTGACGGCGATAAAAAATCCCAGAGATAAATTTCATGAAATCAGGCAATACCAAGAATTCACGAAATTTTTTGGACATTTGCGAATTCAAGATGGCGGAGTATAAATTTAGTCGTCAAGAAATAGTAAAATTAATTGATTTTTATAGGCAAAACGAATGCCTTTGGAATACGTATTGAATTAATCACGCATTGCATTAATTGCGAGAGCGGCGACTAGGTGTTTTCTTTTCAACGCCATCTTGAGAAATAAAGTTTCAAGAGATTTTCTGCCCAACTGTCAAAAAAATTACATTTCTGTGAAATATTCAATATTCAAATATTCATTGGATGAAAAATTGCAAGTGGAGACACGGCGAAAGATTCAATGCTAAAATTTCATGAATTTTTTAAAACATTTCGCCATTTAAAATGGCGGTAATTTAAATTCACTCGGCAAGAAGTCGCAGAAATAACTAATTTTTACAAAAAATGCGATTGTAAAGGCTTTGGGAAATTATTTATATAATATTTAGCATTTCTTTTTCTTCTCATGATTTTTTTAAGCCTTTTGACATAATTGATGCTTAACAAACATAATTGAGTTAAGCAAATGCACATTTTGTGGGAAATAGAAAAAGTATGATAAGATTAGTCACATCTAACCATTTGCCACGTCGCTGAATACAAATGGGTTAACTACAGACAACTTTTATATTTATAACTTCAATTAAAACAATTTTTAAAAAATCCAATGAAAATATTTTGATCAAATTAAATCTTTTTCCATTTGAGATTCTTAATTATTGAATCATACATTCCAAAATTGTTTCTTCCGATCGTTTTGCACCCACTTCTATCTGGGCATTTGCTCGAGTCTTGTAAAAACAAACGAAACTCATTCTAGTGTTTCTTTCGGGTTCAATCGTATTCCCCAATTATTTTGAGGTAAAAAGGAAAAAAATCAACTCTCCGAATAGTTATAAAAATCTCTCATATGTATAATGTTGGCTTTGTGTTAGAAACTTATCCACTTTTTAATAATTTCAATTTTATCAAACTTTTTTTCCACAATAATTACACATCACACTTCAAATATCCTCGTCATAGTGTGTCTAACAAATTAATTGTTTTAGCAAATACCAAACCTACCAGCACTTTTCAATTTCATTATCTTAAACTAATTTAGTGGACTTTGACAAACGATGAAATGTCGTAGAATCTCATAAAAACCCTATCAAGAAACCTGACTTAAAGCTATTAAGTGATTATCAATTCAAGTCTTAAAATTCACGTGTTATCAGGTGATATCAATTAAGCAACACAATGTTATGTTTATGTTTATGTTCATATTTATTATAACGAAAAAAAAAGAAAAAAGTATGTAGTCCAAACAATTTAAACTAAAAGAAGTGAAATTCATTTATGAAAAAAAGCAAAGTATAATTTACAATGTTAATGAAATAAAAAGAAAATGAAAATGTAAAAAGTACAAAACACCATGAGCAAAATACAAGCAAAATTGTAATACTCACTGATCTGGATTGATATTTTTTAGCCATGCCGACTTAAGGGCATCCTCGGCTGTTATTCGTTTGTCCGGATCGAGTTCCAACATACGATCGAGCAGATCCAGTGCCGATCCGGGCATGAATTCGAAATCCTCCCTAAGCCGACGTCGATGTTGTTTCTTTGGTTTAAGCGTATGAAACAGTGGAAGTTTAATGACCGTTGGCCATACAGCTGGCACCGGTGTCCCGCAGAGCCGTGATATCATATCGAGCTGTGCCATTTCAGCGTTGGCTTGAAAAAGTGGCTTCTTTAGAAACAGTTCACCAAGGATACATCCACAACTCCATACATCGATTGCCGGTCCGTAACGTTCCTCGCCTAGCAGCAGCTCCGGTGGACGATACCACAGCGTTATCACTTTGTTCGTGTATGGCCTTTCACGATCATCGGCGTTGTAAAGGCGAGCCAAACCGAAATCAGCCAGTTTCACCTCACCTCTGAAAGTGTATTAAGGTGTTTTTTAATAAATTTGTATATTTCAAAAACAGTTTCTAGGAAATTCAATATTACAAGGATCTGAGGCCACCTTACGACGGTTCAAATAGTCGGAATATTACGTGTCCAGCCCTTTTGAAGCAAAAACTTGTAGTGAATTTTTATTTCGAAGAAAGAAACTTAAAGAAAAAATAGAAAAAATGATACTAAATACTGATTTACTATTAGTGGCTCGGTTGTATTTATGCTTGTTGGTATAAGGACAGACCATGTGTTGGTAAATACCCAATCCAAACGTTCAGAGATTAGAAAGCGATCACTTGAAGATCTAAAAATGGCCACAAAACTAAAAACTTTTTCTTATAGTTTCAGCCAGAGCTTATGAGAAGACCCTTTATTTATTTATTTATTTATTTAATTACATTTCGTCAACAAAAACTGACTATTTAAGCGAGTAATACAATTTTTAAAAACAAAAAGAGTAAAAAAAATATATATTTTATACATATGTTCACTAATATGAGCAAAAAAGGAAAAAAAAATTATTTTAACAAAGCTTTCAGAGATTCTAAGCTAACACAAAAATCAATATTATAATACATAGAGTTAAATGAACGCGACATAGACGATACTGGTTCATTTAAGCCGTAATTCGTACGATGGTGACGAATACTTAAAAAATCAGAGTTTCTGAGCATTCTAGTAGGTGCCATTATATTAATTTTGGACAATAGGTGAGGGGAGCTAACCAACCCCGTCAGTAATTTAAATACAAAGCATATTTTAAAATTTTGCCTACGCTCTTTTAGCGATTTTAAATCAAGTAGCCTTAATCTACTGGCATAAGGGGGGAGAATTAAGGAGTTTTCCCAAGGCAATTTATTAAGAGCGAATCGCAAAAACTTTTTTTGGACACTTTCAATTCTATCCGCATGAATAGAATAAAATGGGTCCCAAACAATAGAACAATACTCCAAAATAGGACGAACGAAACAAAAGTATAACAATTTAGTAATAAAAGGGTCAAAAAATTCTTTGCACCATCTTTTTACAAACCCAAGAGTTGAATTGGCTCGACTCACCATATGATTAATGTGGTCCACGAAAGTAAGGCGAAAGTCAAAGAATACACCAAGATCCTTAATTATATTAATTCTAGATAAAATACTCCCATCAAGGGAATAGTCAAAAAATAGAATATCTTTTTTTCTGCTAAAACTAAGAATGGAACACTTACTAACATTTAAGACCATACAATTTTTATCGCACCACACACAAAAATTATGCAGGTCAATCATTAAAAGACTATGGTCAAGCGTATTACACACAGTTCTATAAATTTTCATATCGTCAGCATAAATTAAAATACTACTGTAGAGAAATACTAAGTCGATGTCGTTTATAAATAAAATAAATAGTAGAGGACCAAGATGGCTTCCTTGTGGTACTCCCGATCGGTTCAAAATTGGCTTAGAACAAGAATTACGAAATAATACATTCTGTACCCGACCATTGAGATATGATTTAATCCACCTAATAAATAGTGCCGGGAAACCAAGAACAGAGAGTTTGTATAATAAAACATCATGTGATAATCTGTCGAAGGCTTTAGTGAAATCAGTGTAAACACAGTCCACTTGTAGCCCATCTTCAATGTTAGTTTGACAGAAAGTGGTAAATTCAGTTAAATTAGTTTCGGTAGATCTTTTTTTTACAAAACCATGTTGAAAAGGATTAATAATCGATTTTACATGGAAGTTTAAACGCGAACAAATGATAGCCTCAAAGAGTTTCGGAATACAGGACAGTTTCGCGATTGGTCTGTAATTTGAGATATCTTCTCGATTTCCTTTTTTGAAAAGAGGAATAATATAGGATGATTTCCATATCGAAGGGAAAATTCCAGATCGTATTGATAAATTGAATAAATGCGCTAAAGGGCGACTTAAATTAATGTCACAATTTTTTAAAACAACAGAAGGAACGCCATCAGGTCCACATGAAAATTTACTATCTAGTGTCTTAATACTGTCAATAATATCACATTCGTCAAGAAATAAATCCTTCATAGTTAAAGTCGTCAAAGGAATATTTTTTAAGTATTTAAAATACGTATAATCTATATCACAGTTTGAATCACAAAAAGCAGACTGAAAAAAGTCTGCAAAAAGATTGCAGATAATATCCGTGTCAGAACTCTTAATATTGTTTAAAAATAACGATATTGGATAATCATTGACTTTCCTCTTACTGTTAACGAAGCTCCAAAACGATTTAGGATCAGATTTGAGATTCTTTCGAATATTTGAAACATATATCTGATAAGAGGCATTAGCTGCCATCAAGAACTCTTTTTTGGCATGCAAATAATTCTGAAAGTCATAGTCTGATTTAGAGTAAAAATAAAGTTTCCAGCATTTGGTTTTTAAATTACGTAAGTGACATATTTCCGAATTGAACCAAATAGGATGCACTGATTGATTTTTTAAGCACGTATACGGTACTGTAACCGCGAAAACATTGAAAACATATTGATAAAAGTAAAACGTGGACTGATCAACATCAATTTCATTAAGAACATCGAACCAGGAACAATTATTGAAAAGATTAGACATCTCTGAAAAATTTGCCTTTTGAAAATTAAATTGAAATTTGGAGTTAGAAAAATTATTTGAACTAATATAGTCAGTATTAAAAAAACAAGAAATCGCCGGATGATGTCCAACAACAGGAAACATCGGAGAATCACAAGAATAAATTGTAGTAGATGAGGCATCAGATGAGAACACCAAATCCAGAATTCGCCCATTTACATTAGTCACATGGTTCACTTGGCAGAGATTTTTGGAATAAAGATCATCTAAGAACTCTGCAGTTGATTGGCATGATGTGTTTGGGATCAGGAAATCGTCATCATCAGATGGTGACCAGGTCACAAGAGGAAGGTTGAAGTCACCAAAAATCAAAATGTCATCTTCGGGATCCATTAGGTTGTCAACGAAATCAATCGCGTCACAAAATGATTGATAAATTATTGTTGCTGAAGACGGCGGGATATAGAAAATGACGACGTAGATAAGCCTTGAAGCAATATTTGTAGATATACATAGAAATTCCAAAACGTTAGGCACAGGAACCTCTACTCTTCTAGATGGGAAAGATGAACGCACCGCACACATTATGCCTCCACCAACAGGTGCATCATGAGATTCGTGTCGATCCCGTCGAAAAACGTTGAAGTTCGATGAAAATATTTCGCCATTAAAAAAACTAGCATTTAGCCACGTTTCGGTGAAGCAAACAATATCGTAATCGCAATCAGATGAAGATGAAAAAAATTGAGATAATTTAGAACGGATTCCATTTACGTTTTGGTAGTAGATAGCGAGTTGACTACACCGTTTTTTGAAGAATTAGATCGTGATTGATGATTGCGAGGTCTAATTTGAAATTCTTTTACTATCATATCTGGGGACCAAAAATTTCCATTCAAAATTTCCAAAAAGCAGTAATTAGGAACGAAGATTTTGAACGAAGATACTGATGCTTCCGGTTTTTGAGGAAATTTAAAACATTTTATTGTGTCGTCACTTTTAAAATTGTAGTGCGATTTAACGTAGTTGACGACATCATCCGAAGTTGTAGAAGGATCAAGTCGTGAAATGAAAAGAGTTTTCGGTCTACTTATCGTTTTTAACATAAATCCAGTAGTATTCGCAGAATGCGCAGAATTTTCAGAGTTTTCCTTCACTACGTTGTCAATGATTTCTCGTGCCAAGTTAGCAGTCGCAATAGGTGAAATACTATTGGAAGATAAATCTGAATCAGAAATTGACGCAGATGTTAAAGCCATACAATTATCGATGGGATTTAAATTGGCAGTTAAGTTTGAACTGGTGTTAGCGATTATGGCACTATTTTTCGAAGCAATCGTGCAATCCTCGGTGTTTAATATATTGTTTGACTCATCACGTTCTGCCATGTAGCCAGTAAACTTTTTTGAACTAAATAAAATTGACGATACCTGAAGTAATTGCGTCGATAATTTCTCAATTTTTTCAGTCAGGTCAGATTTCAAGAGACCAATTTGCGACGATTGATTTTTGACGGTTTTCAAGACTTCACTGAGAGTGATTTTACTACAATCGTTGCAACGAAATACAATGTTTTTTGAAAATTTTGAACATGTTTCCAAAGCGCTCGGCGTAAAATTATAACACTTCATGTGGAATGAGCGGTAACACGGCCCGTCACATTCAATAAATTTATTGTTTCTTGATTCAGGTAAATTGCATTTACCGCATTTGGGATCACACATGGAGTCTGCATACATTTTGGGTGATTAAAAATTTAGATAAATAACTTCCAAAAGCTCCCGCTGGCGCTAGTATCGCTCTAAGTTTTAAGTTCTAAAAACGTAAATCGTCAAAAGAAACACACTGGCAACACTCGAACAATGTCAAAAGTATTTGAAATGTTGGTAAACAATAACAATTGACACAAAGAAAAACGCGGTAAAAATTGTAAATATGTTTTGCAATAAGATCGAAATGTATGTCAAATGTAGCAAGCACCAAACTATTTTTAATCTTGTAGACTACTGCGATTAGCAATCGGCGACGTCTTCACTACCAGCAGAGAGAACTATATTTTGCGATCACAGCGATATGCAAATTTTTAGCAGAAAAATATCAAGTACAGGTTTAAATTAATTTAAATTATTAGATACACCGAACTACAACTTGATTGAAACAATGCGATTGAATCCTGACTGCTAAATCCCGAAGCACAGCTCAGGATGGTCGGAAGAACGAAAGGAGATGTCGGTTTATGTTCTCCTTGAACTTCTGCAGGTTATAGTCCGGGGAGAACTGATTGAAACTTTTCAGCCTCCTATTGAGCAGGAGTGGTATTCCGTAACTTGATTCAAGCGTTTGTTTCGAGTTAGAAGAAAAAGTGGTATTTGCTATCTCGGTTTCTCTCTGTCATTTATGTGGGTCAAAACAGAGACAGCGAATACTTCTTGTTCTTCTAACTCGAAACAAACGCTTGAAACAAGTTAGCGCGGTATTACAAACGGCAACTTTCGGGCTTACTTAAGCCGATTTTTGGGAGAAACGACTGAGGAGGGAAAAGTTGCCACTGGAAATCATGGCTTATCGACAATCTGCATACATGCAAAGCGTGTGAACCGGTTTGGGAAAAGTAGTAGGCAGAAATCATTTGCGTGTGAACCGGTTTGCAGGTAAAGATCGTGGGAAGTATATGAGCAACGTTTGAGTCCACACACACACCCATGTAAACTTGTGTAGCATATGCAAACAGGATTGGCTTATTTAAGCCACAAGTGTAAGCACATTGGCTTATTAAGCCCAAAAGTTGCCGGCTTAAATAAGCCCGAAAGTTGCTGTGTGTAATACCACGCTTACGGTATATCACTCCAGGATTCATGGCGAAAATTACGGTTTAAAAACATCCAGACCCCCCGTTTACCCCCTTAGGGGTAAAATTTCGGAAAACCCCGCCTTATGCGCCAGTCACACGACGCTGTTTTGCCAGCGCTGCTAGATATTGGGTTAGTAGCGCTGGCAAATAGCAACAGCAGGCAGCGTATTGAGAGGGTTCACACGATTTATAACTTAGTAGCGCTGGCAAACAGCAAAACCGTCGTTTGACATTTGAATTTGGGCGATTTTTTAAATAATAAACGTAACACACAAATTTAAATGAATAAACGTAAAATAACAACTTAAAATAAACAAACTTTTCCACTTATCAGACTTTTGACAGCTCAGTAACCATGCAACAGGGTCACGTGATCCCTAGTAGCGCTGGCAAAGTAGAACGGTCTCTACTTCAATAGCGCTGCTAAAATCATCGCGCTGCTGCTGTTAGTAGCAGCCTACTAGGGTTCACACGGTGCTGCTGAAACGGCTGCTAACAGCCAAACAGCTAGCAGCGCTGGCAAAACAGCGTCGTGTGACTGCCGCATTAGTGACCGGCTACGTAATGGTTGGGACATACTGTGAAAGTTTCTAGCTTCAGGGGTTTGGGCTGGGCGTTGATGAGTCAGTCAGTCAATCAGGTTAAACGATTTTATATATATAGATTTTCAGAGAAAGGTATCGATGTTGACCTAAATGCTACTTGGGATGCCTTGGTTGCACAAGTGTTACTCTCAACATTTTACAAGCGAAAAAATTATAAAATTCCACCAGCAGTAATTTTTTTACAGAAAAAAATATTCAAACGGCGGCACCAGTGTATAAACTAAATTATAATGGCTGGTACCAACGGCGACAGCAAAAATAAGAATGCTGTCGTGTGAAATACATTGACTGCGAGAATTTTGCTATTTTTGTTTTCACTCAAATTTAATTTTTGTTAATTGTGTTCCTTAAAATTCCTCAAGATTACTGATTATTCGTTGAATTGCTCCCAAATCAATGAAAAACCGGAAAAATGTTGGGTGTAACCATTGAGCCATTTCTGATTCTGATTCCAATAGAACCGGAAAAATGTTATTTGATAGAAAACATCGAGTTTCGATTCCGAGAATCTAATGTCAGGATCTTTATCAGAGTGACAAAAAACTTCTGGGAGTTTGCTTTAGTATAATTTTAGTATAATTTCAAGTAATCAAATTAAGGTATTGTTTATACCCGTATGGTGAAACCAAAGGGTATATTAACTTTGCCTTACCGTTTGTAACGCCAAGATCCCGTCATCACATACCAAAATGAATTACACCAGTGTGTTTAGAATGATAAAAATATTTAATTTCTGCATGTCCGTCCGTCTGTCTGTCTGTCCGTCTGTCTGTCCGTCTGCCTGTCTGTCCGTCTGTCTGTCTGTCTGTCTGTGGCGCGGATTGCGGGCGCACGGATTGAGCCCCCCATACGAACGAAATCGTTTTTTGTGAATATCTCAAAAACGGTGCATCTTATCAAAAAAGTCCAAGAACAAAAGTTATTTAGGATATGATTCTACATAAAACTCCCATACATCAAAATCCGATTGGAATAAATTTTAAAAAATCTTATTGGAAAGTTTGACTTCAAAGTGGAATTTTGGTATAACTGTTCGAATTTTGATACGAATATCACCATACGGGTCTCCAATGATTGCCAGATTGGCAATTATAGCTTTTGTTATGTTTTATATTTTCAAATGATTTCTGCAGAATCTTGTGAAATGCTCAAAAAATAATTCTAATCGCCCTAGCATACTACGCTAATCGTAGTTACCAGGCTGTCCTACAAGCATTCCAGTCAATTACGATACCAAGCGCGTTGGTTAGATTTTTGTAGCGGGGAATTCTTTTGAAGCGGATTCCATCATATAGTGAAAGTCCGATCAACACCACTGCATAGAATTTTTTTATTAGTGTAAGCTTGTCTAAGAAATTTTTGATCAATTTCAGAAAACCGCATCGCAATCAGTGGAACGGTTCAAGAGTTAACAGGAATGCCGAAGGAGGGAAAAATTCGATATAAGGTGTCCTATTCTCGTTTATTCCGCCAATAACTGAGTGTTGTTCGCGCAAACACTTCAACGAGCCGACCAATTTTTAAGTACGTCCTCTAAAAATCAATTTTGTTTTACTTTTTTTTTAACAATCGATTCAAGTTCTTAGCCTTAATTGCAGATAAAATGACAAAGAAATTTTCTTAAGCAACCTAAACATACTCATGCTTATTCACAAATTTATTGTTAGTTAACAATATTGTTAAGTAACAATAAATTTCATAGCAATCCATAAAGAAAATGGTAATCACAATTTTGCTTGTTAAAAAGGTTCGTTAAAAATGTTCGTTGTGTTGTTATGGCAACAGTTTTGTGAATTATTTTAATAGTTGCAGTTGTATTGCATTCGGGGATTGTTGTATTGCATTGGCGAATTGTTGTATTGCATTGCGGGGAGACGATAAATATATTTTTTAACTGTTTTCTTCTATGGAAAACGGATCGCTGGTATCGCGAAGAACTTGACTTGGTAATCCACGTGGTAATCCAACATAATGTCTTTAAAAAAGCAACACAGTAGAACACGCTTAAATGCACATCGAACTTCGCAGAATTTAATGTGCATTTATCCGTGTTTTGCATTTATCCGTAGCACGGAAGCACGGAGTAATACACATTAATGTGCAATTATGCGAGTCAAATATAAACATGCAACTTTAATATTCTTGGAACAAACATTTGAATTCAATTAGGCTACACAAAAACAAAGAATCTAATTAAGAATTCATTTTATCACATAAAAATAACAAAAATCACTTTTTTTGGTGTGATTACATTTTATTTTTGCACATGTGCATTTAAGCGTGTAAAATTTCATGTAATTTATACTTTTGCAGTGTGAAAATGGTTGCATTTAAGCAAGTATTGCAATTAAGCGTGTGTATATATTCATATGAAAAATGCTTTAAAGTCCTCCAGGCACAAATTTTGCGTGCAATTACACGAGCTTTGCATTTAAGCGTGTTGCATTTAAGTGTATTTTACTGTATCAATGGATAATTCATGGCTTTAAATCACATCCTTTTATCTTCTTCTTCCGCCACCGCCCATAATTGGAATTATAAAATCAATTTTTTTGATTGAAAAGAAAAAAATTTCTTCCCAAACAACTAAAATTTATTTTTGTTATCGTAACGACACTTTTAACCATTTCTAACAAGCAATAGTGCACTCTGAATACGGTTTTATTTGACAATTTTTAGCTTAACAATATTATCGAAAGATCATAGCAAGCAAAGTGAAATGTGAATACCGATTTCTATTTAAACAATTGTTATGGGTATTAACAAGCAATAATAGCTTTTGTGAATAAGCATGACTATCTTTTATAATCTACCACATGAAATTCAGAATTACCGACCACAAAATTTTGGACCCAAAAAAAAGCCTACCTAATCGAACAAATTTTATACTCACTTATTGTTCATTAAAATATTGGAGCAC
Organism: Chrysopilus asiliformis; assembly: GCA_964034945.1. Classification (NCBI taxonomy): domain Eukaryota; kingdom Metazoa; phylum Arthropoda; class Insecta; order Diptera; family Rhagionidae; genus Chrysopilus; species Chrysopilus asiliformis. The sequence continues at coordinate 91,897,332 of OZ035962.1, forward strand.
TTGATATCTCGATGCAGGAAATTCTTCTTGTGGCAATAATTGAGTCCATCCAATAATTGTTTCATGATACTGGCGTTATTCTCCTCATTGAAATCAACCATGCCAGACTCAAGTAATCCCATTAGATCGTGGTCCATATATTCAAAAACTAAATAGAAGGAACCTTTGTCCTTACGAAATTCTAAGGCATCTTGTTTATCAGTTACTATCTCTCTGAGATTGACGATATTCTTGTGATTCAGCTGACGTAGAATTTTTATCTCTCGTACAGCCGTTATAGGAAAACCTTCCTTCTCATGCTCGAGTCGAACTTTCTTCAAGGCAACATACTCGTTTGTATGATTATCTCGAGCCTTATATACCTAAAAAAATCCACAAACATGTCAATTAGTAAATTCTGACAAGTGGACAATTTTTTATCTAATAGAGTTCCCTTACCTGACCATAAGTACCTTCACCGATTTGAGCGATGACCTCGAAAACATCAACGCATCGCTCACCCCAATCACGGACGTTCGTCCTTGAGCTTCGACGATTCAATATCGTTGGTCTTTTTCGCTTAACCTTTGTACTATTAACAGTGCCACCGCTACTATTCGAATCTAAAAAGTCAGACTTTAGATTATCCGATGGGCTGCCAATAATCTCCTCGTCTCCACTCAAATCTTCACTGCCAGGGACCATCGGAGGCATCGGCAGATTTAGAAGACCCTTCTTTGCAGCTCCCGCTAATGAGCTATTATTGTGACTTGATTTCGCTTTAATCGACATAACAATGTCGCGATTGTTGTCAAACATTGATCCACCCACTGGCGGTGGGCTAGGCGGTCGAATAACACTGTGCGGAGGACTTGGCGTCGGCTCGTTTTCCAGCTCGGCAACATTGACTCCAGGCGGCATCGGTAGCTTCGTAAGGCTTTTCAGTTTCGTGGTGGATGACGACGTATTTGACGATGCTGTCGAAGTGTTGATCTTTGTTTTACTACCCTCCGACGTAGCGCCATCTCTGCTGTTGGACACTAGGCTATTGCTGATTGGCGCTTCATCACCAATACTCGGCTGTGGTGGCAGTGGCATTGCACCATCCGTGGCGTCATCGATTACACTCAGGCAGCTGGAATTGGCCGAATCGGACATTGGCATAGGAATGTTAACTAATTCTAAAGAATTCTCTAATTTAACACCATTTGCAACTGACTTTTGCTGGGGCTGCTGTTCCGTACTGGCCGCCGCATTCGATCCTATTGTTGTCTCATCATTTGATAAACTGTTTTCGTTGATTATGCCACCGTTGCTCTCCTCCTTTTTCTCTAAGATTTCCTAAAAAAAAATTAAATAAACATTAAACACATGAATTTCATTATTCAATGAATATTTTCACCTGCAGTGCCTTGGCTCGCTTATGCTTGTCCTTGACTAATTCAGCAAACAGGCTAGTATCACTAATTTTTTTGTTGTAGTCAATCCGACGTAACGTGATATCCGCCGATAGAGGCGAGGAAAGCGAACGACTCCGGGATCGACGTGATCGTGACGGTAAAGGCGACACTGGGGTACGCCACGATGACGATCCTTTCGGTGTACGGCTAGGCGAATGCCGTTTGGATGATGATCTACATCGTTCCGGGGATGGACTATTGACGATATGTCGTTTCCGAGACCGAGATGTCGATCGTCTCCGATGAGATGAAAGTGCCGGTGTTGGACTTCTACAAAAACAATCACAAAAGATTTTTTTTTATAAAATATAACTTACTTGAATTAAAAACAGAATTAGTGGAGAAAACAAATGCGAAATATTTTTATATTTGAAATTTTACAAACATCGATAACTATTTTTGACGCTGTAAAAGATTTCGGACTAAATCGCGAAACAATATTCGATATTCTAGTAAAAGTTGAATAAATTGAACATAAGTCGACAGAATTTATTCGGTTTGCCTAAATGATTGGCTCCCAATCATTTTTCTTTTTAGAAATTTAAGTAAACGTTTTTTTCTTACATCATTTTTACATTTCTTACTCTATATGAGAATTATATAGGAGTATATTCGATATAGTATATCGTTTGTAACGCATCGAACCAATCGTCGGACAGAAAAATGAAATATTGTACATCAAGATGTATGGTACGGCAAAAGATTTTGATCTCCGCATGTCCGTCCGTCTGTCTGTCTGTCTGTCTGTCTGTCTGTCTGTCCGGGAACACCAGAATTTTCGAAACCCTTGAGTTAGAGTTTTAAAATTGTTTACGCTTGCGTTTCTCGTCGGACCATTCCTGGGATCGCTTTGACTGTGACGAGTTGCTGTCTGGTCAAAAGCTTGTGAACAAATAAAAACATATCTCTACCCAGCTGTTAAAAAAACGGTGAGATAATCTGGACTTAGCGTAAGATTATGTGATTATGGACGATTTATATTTTTCGCTTGGGCTCTTGATTTTAATTTTCAATCCGCACTTTGTTTAAAAACCTGCGGCGCCAAATAAAGATTTTCTTTCTATAAAATTTTGTTGTAAGGTTTATGTTATACTAGGGGCTGCGCCCCGAACTGCTTCGCGGTTCACCCCCCACCCACAGGTCGGCCTTCGGCGCGTTTATCAATGGAAGAGATAAATTTCGAGATTACTTTACCCCCTCTCCTTACCCCCCCCCCCCCCCCCCCACCCCCCTCTCGGGATACTTTTTAATGTGTCTATGTTGGGGCTGGATCTATGCTAAATTTCAAGCCAATCGGTTCAGTAGTTTCCCCGCGAAAGAGTAACATAGAGCAATAACTAAGTTTCGAAATCACTTTACCTCCTCCCCTTACTCCCCCCACCCCTCGCGATACTTTTCCGTATGCCTATGTTGGAACCAGAACTATCATAGACACTCATGCCAAATTTCAAGTCAATCGGTTCAGCCGTTTTGGCGTGAAAGAGGAACAGACAGACAGACAGACACCAACTCATTTTTATATATTAGTATGATGATGATTAATATGTGGCCTAAAAATTGAAAAAAAGCTAGCTTGCTGAGGTAATTGGAAGAATATTTCACACATATTGACATTATTTTTTAAATTTTTCAAATACAATATCTTGTAGGCGAAAATCCCTTAAAAATTGCACCGCAGACGATAGTATTTATTGATCAAAACTAGCCATAGCGCCTGTTTAGATCTGAATGTGGTGTGTTTCGTGACGTGCCGAACTGAGGATGACGTACCGGACTGGTAGCGGTGAGGCACGTAGGATATGACGGCCGGAATTGAAAATTTCAGATGTGCCGTCCTGTGATTAACTGAACTGAAAAGTTAGCATCAAGCAAATATAGTTGAAGACAGGGCTGTGGAGTCGGTGCCCAAACATCGGCTCCGACTCCTGAAATTTTACAATATCCAACTCTGATTCCTGAAAGTCCAGAAGGTCTAACTCTAACTCCGACTCCTTCGACTAAAAAGATCATGAAATCACCTCAAACCCCAAATCAAACATTATTTTTGGTTGCAAAACATTGAGGTTTGACCTAAACTAGAGGGACAAGAGATTGTCCAATGGAGGTAAAATAATCGGTTCGGAGTTGGAGTCGATAAATTTTCTGCGATCCGAAAGCAATAATTTTGTCCGGACTCTGACTCTTATTCCATGGCTGAGGGGAAGGAATATGCATTTTCAGAAGAATTGAAATGCTCTTGAATTTGATATAAAAAGAAAACGATTTAAGAATCGGTAAATATAGATTTTAGTGTGTTGCCTGCCCCACTGTTCCAAATGTAAAAACAACAACCAAAAACACGTGTGAAAACAACAAAAACGAAACAAAAAAAAGTCACAAAATATACCACACGCGAATGTAATCATCGTCATAGATTGAGGAACAATTGTCTAAATTAATTTTTGATAGAGTTGTCGTAAAATACACAACAAGTTTAGGAGGAGGAACGGAGATTTCCGGAAATGTCACGGCGATACTAAACTCCATACAAAAAATTTAAGGAAGTGTAACGAGGGGGCAGGGGAACGCGAAAGCCTAAAATTAACCTGAAGTATTTTATGGACAGCTCTTTAGCAATTTACACAATATTAAGGAAGCTTTCACTACCAAAACTCACATGAAAAATTAATTGTCTAGAAATTAAATGGGAATAACTAAAATGTATAACACAGCTTGGAAATTAAAGAATAATCTCACTAACTTTGAGTATTTTCTAGAGGAATACCGATCACGATCTCTGTCCCGGTCCCGATACCGATCGTAATCTCTGCTATAGTCTTTCTCTCGATATTCTCTATCTCTAGTGTTATCCCTTTTAGATGAATGATGCCTCGATTCTCGGTCATAGGACCTATCACGAGTTTTCCGTCTTTTGTGTGGTGGCGAGGACTGATGATACATCATCCGTCGATCTGCAACATAAACGGATTTGTTTAATTTGAATGAATTAAATGACAATTTCACAAGAAAAAATACTGACCAGGTGACACGTTTCTCTTCGACGAAGTCTCCACCGTCGTATTATGCGAGTGATGGTGGTGGTGGTAGTGATGTCCATGTCCGTGATGATGGTGACTGGATGATGACGATGACAAATGATGATGATGTTCGACAATAATCTCATCACTGACTGGACTATGATATACGGTTTTCGATTTTGAATGTCCAGTGCCGAGGGGCGGCGGCGTGTGCGGAGACGACGCATAATTGCTATGTTTCTTCGTACTACTGCCACTTGCACTTCCCGTGTTAATGATCGTTCGCACCACAACCGGTGGCGTTCGATGTCGCGATGTCGGTGTGCGACGATGCAAGGACGACTGATTAACTGCATTCTCCGAGTACATACTATGCGGACTATTCGCCCTTAGAGGTGGTGTACCTATCGAGAATGGGCTGCTCTCCTTGTTTGGCGTGTATGTACGGTCCCAATCGTTATCATCCGGGGAGGCGACTGTTTTCTTGATGGGTGGTGTGAAATTGGTTTGATCTAGTACTGAATCGTTGTCCGATATGCTTTCAATGCTCGATACGGATTTCTGTCGTTTCTTTTTCCGTTTCTTTGACTTTTTAACCTTTTTATGTTTCTTCTCTCGTTTGCTTTTCTTCTTCTTCGGCAATTCGTCGTCGATCTCGTCGTCCAAGGATTCCGTTGAGGAGACCAGTTCAGCTCCCTGGGTATCCTCGGCGCCCATACTTCGCGGCAATGACTTTTGAATTGATGAATTCGACGAGGAATTTATTGGTGACCCAATAATCATTCGTCTCACCTCACCTGGTGACATTTTGGCAACTCTACGATCCACCTCCAGTGTATCATCCTTATTTTGATCATCATCATCCTCCTCCTCCACGGTACTCTCCGCCACAGCTGACAAGGACAATACAGTCGGTGGGTTTTTGTTTCGTGCGGCTGCCAATTGTGCCGATTCGTGGTTATTCACACTCTCGTCGGTGTTGATCTCTCCCGCTTCGGGGGCGGAAAAATCCTCTGAACTGACGTCGGAATACTCGACCAATGATTGAACTGGTGTTCGTTTACCGGTTGAGTCGCGTGAATACTTTCGTTTTTTCAACTTTCGACTGCTGTTGCTCTTTTTCGAATGTTTGTGACTGCTGCTGAATTTTAAGCTACGTTCCTTATCCATAATTTCCTTTCAACGTGCAATTATTAAAACAAGAGAAGTGATCTCTGCTTTAGAAATTATATTATGGCTCTTTCATGTATCTCAACGACGAGATGTCTTCATTTTCAGTTCATGTACATCTAAAAAAAACAGAAAAAAAACATTGGTCAGAATTTGTTGTCAATCTATTCAAAAGTTGTTTATCAAGTCTAAACAGTAAAACAAAGTGATTGTTCCTCTATTGATTTTCTCGATACATGCAACCGTCAATGTCAAACAAAGATAAGAAATTGAATTTTTAACAAATTCTCGGAGTCGTGTAATTTTAGAATTCAATTGAAAAAGAATTCATTCTGCAGTTGCTTTATTTGACGAAACATCTTACCAAATAAATTTTCTAATAAACTTTAGTACACTGCGACCTCGATACTGTGTACCCCTCGATAGTTTATACCACACATTTTGTTTGACGTCACACCCACAAGTAAATCTACGGAAGGACACTCTCCGATTTTAAGGTGTTTTATTGTTTGTTTCTGCTGTAAAATTTCAGCTCAGTCGGTCGAGTTTTGCTATAAAATTTCAGCTCAATTGGTCGAGTGGTTTTGAAGTTGGAGCTTTTTAAAATGAAAAGGCTTGTTTCTGGATTTTTCATCAATTTTTCGACAAACCAATAACACAAATCGACATTATTTTCGTTGTCGTAAAATAATAACGAATTTTGTATCATTTTTAATGTATTTGCAAGTGTTGGGTTGCGATATTCGCCTGCAAACATTTGAAATTTCGAAGAAACAAAGGCGTACGAAAAGACCTTTTCCTAGAGGTGGTTTCCGGTGACAACTGTGGACCCATTGTCATTCATCTGAAATCAATAAAGTTTTTTTTAAGCCAAATATTACAAAATGCGGTCCTGCACTGGCCAGCATTTAAAAAAAAATTAATTACGAACTAATTGGCGTCCGTTTTTAAAAAAAAAGCATCGATTTTATGGTGAAAATTTGCTTTTTTTTCCTATAAGAAACCATAAATTTAAAAATACCTCCCGTCTCGAGTAATAACTGTGAAAAATTTGAAAGCGATTACGATTAACTTTCTCGACCAATAAGACCAAAGCTTTGATTTTCCTATCGTTGAAAGCTTTGATCTCATTGGTCGAGAACCTTCAATCGTAATCGCAATCTGAATTGGGCTTAAAGCCTGAGTTACATTGCGACGACAGCGACACGATAACGCCACCAAAGTTTGAAAAATTGAACTTTTGTCGCGACGATATCGAATGACAGTTGAATTGTGTGGTTAGGTTAATTGTGTTTGAGTTGTCTCGTGTCGCCTTGTCGTCGCAATGTAACTCAGGCTTAAGGCTTTAAAAGTAAAATAATTTTAGAACATTGCATAACTTTTTCTTACATCAAAATCGGGTTTGAATTACTTTCAAACGTTCCAATTAGACTGCATGATTTCAAAGGGAATCTCTACCAAAATTCAATTTGGAAAATTCGTACAAAATTTTATGATTGCCTCCCGGTAATTGGGGTTTTTGTTATACAGTGAAACCTCCACATAACGAAATCGCTAGGCGAACGAACAAAGTCCTTCGTTATACAGTGAAATCTGTATAAGCCCGACTAGTACGGGGCCAGAAAATTTGTCCGGCTTAGACCAGTTTCCGGCATATTCAGCGTCCGATTTATAACAGGTTTCACGCGTACGATTTATAACAGGTTTCACTCTATAGAGGTTTCGTAATCTGAGGTCGTAAGCGTGACTAAGGGGGAGGGGAGGGTGGGGGGGGGGGGGGGGCGGTTCGAAGGGCAAAAATTAACGTCACATATTTTATCGACAATCCCAAACAGCTATTTCTACCATAGTATAAAAACTTGGAAGCTCGATGTTAAAAAAAACACAGATAAAATTTATGCCTATTCTGGAATCCAAAGTAGCGTTAAGTTTGTTCGATTTCCCCTCGATTGAACGCAGTTTGTATTCTTGAATCCGCTGCGTTTCACTTCTATTTAATCGCGTATGATTTAATAACGTTTTAAGGATAAAGTTACTCGTTGCAAATTTCAGAATACCATAATATCAATTGAATGGCGAATCGAATCGACTGTGTTTGGTCTTACGTTTAAATTTCGGATTCCAGAATAGCCATGATTAATTACTTCGCCTTGAAAATATAAAACTCTGTTTAATGTACGAATTTTAATCAAAAATATTACCGGAAACAGTTTTTAATGAAGTTTTCAACTGTTGCACAATGTTTGCTTTATTAATAGCCACTTTATTACCTATCGTACAATTTTCCAGTGGACATAAAACTTGATAAGTGGGATCGCAGTTTTTATTAACTTTTTTTTTTGTTTTTATGTGCCCAATTCTTGGGTGTGCAAATTTTTCTAGTTTCTGCTAGGACTCGATGTTTTTTCATTATACAGGGTGGGCCAGAATAGACGCGGGGGTTTGAATTCTTTATAAATTTTTATTTTAGCGAAACCTATAATTTTTTTTTCAAATACATGTAGTTGATTGATGGGGAATATCTTTGGTCTAAACATGGAAAATTATATCCCGCAAGTGGTGGCCATTTTCTGCTTCGCAAATCCGTGCTCTTTCCAAGACATTTTCCATAACCTTTCGTGTTATGGCCTCGATTTCACTGCGAATATTGGTTTTCAATTGGCTGATGGTTGTTGGCTTGTTGACGTACACCTTTTCTTTCAAATATCCCCAAAGGAAACAATCTGGAGTCGTTAGATCAGGTGAACGCGGAGGCCAATTGAAATCGCAACTTTTCGAAATAATGCGTCCGCCAAACATGTCCCGTAAAAGAGCCATTGAGCCCACCGCCCACCCGTTCGTTGTTCTATTGTGTACAGGTCCATTTTAAATTGCCCAAGTCTTCTTAACAAAATGCTGAAACAAAATTAAAAAAATAAAAATAAAAAAAAAGTTATAAAGACTTCAAACCCCTGCGTCTATTCTGGCCCACCCTGTATTTCTACTATTTAAAGGGGAACCTCGATAACTCGTATTCCTCGATACCTCGTAGATTTTTCAATCCATTTGAACTTCTCTATCTTACTCCATGTTATTTAAACTCGGTGACTCAAACGTAACCCTCGATAAGTTGAAGTTTAGCAAGTTTTTGGACAAGCTGTCCAATTTTCTACCCCGGAATCACAGTAACTCGAAGAAGCTTCGATTAATCTAATAAAAACTTGAATAAATCGGTGATTCGGAAAAAATTTAAGGTTCAGCGTATTTAAACTTAGTGATTTATAATAATAAACACAACAAATGCTATAATTGCCATTCTGGCAATTATTGAAAACTCGTATGGTGATATGGAATTGTTCGAAGTTTAAGTGAATGGCGAACAGTTGTATCCAAATTCCATTCTGAAGTCAAACTTTTCAAGAAGATTTTTTATACCCGTATGGTGAAACCAAAGGGTATATTAACTTTGCCTTACCGTTTGTAACGCCAAGATCCCGTCATCGCACACAAAAATGAATTACACCAGTGTGTTTAGAATGATAAAAAAAATTGAATTTTGCATGTCCGTCCGTCTGTCCGTCTGTCTGTCCGTCTGTCCGTCTGTCCGTCTGTCCGTCTGTCTGTGGCGCGGATTGCGGGCGCACGGATTGAGCTAGAGACTTGAAATTTTGCGCAGATCCATTTTTCGTAAAATGCGAGGCTAAGTTCGTTAATGGGCAAAAATGGACCATTAGGGGGGGTTCCCCCCATACGAACGAAAACGATTTTTGCGAATATCTCAAAAACGGTGCATCTTATCAAAAAAGTCCAAGAACAAAAGTTATTTAGAATATGATTATACATAAAACTCCCATACATCAAAATCCGATTGGAATAAATTTTAAAAAATCTTATTGGAAAGTTTGACTTCAAAGTGGAATTTTGGTACAACTGTTCGAATTTTGATACGAATATCACCATACGGGTCTCCAATGATTGCCAGATTGGCAATTATAGCTTTTGTTATGTTTTAAATTTATTCCAATCGGATTTTGATGTATGGGAGTTTTATGTAGAATAATATCCTAAATACCTTTTGTTCTTGCACTTTTTTGATAAGATGCACCGTTTTTGATATATTCGCAAAAAACTTTTTCGTTCGTATGGGGGGTACCCCCCCTAATGGTCCATTTTTGCCCATTAACGAACTTAGCCTTGTATTTTACGAAAAACGAATCTACGTAAAATTTCAAGTCTCTAGCTCAATCCGTGCGCCCGCAATCCGTGGCACAGACGGACGGACAGACGGCCCGACATGCAAAATTCAATTTTTTTTTATCATTCTAAACACACTGGTGTAATTCATTTTTGTGTGTGGTGACGGGATCTTGGTGTTACAAACTTTGGTTTCACAATACGGGTATAAAAATAAATATGGTAAAATGATTGTGCAAAACTTTATCTTGCAAGGTCGATCCTTAATAACTCGAATTTTTTTGCTATTAACTTCGATAAATCGTACTTCGATTTCTCCAAATTCTCGATAATCCGGAATTTGGCTTGTGCCCGTCAACTTCGACTTATCGAGGGTCCACTGTATTCATTTTAAATGTGGTTGCCAATATTTAAAAACAAGGACAAGAAATTTTATAATGCCGCTGCAGATGAAGTTTTAACGGATGGTCATTTTGGTCACCTCCCGCAGTGCAGATTTGAAAAGAATTTCCTTGATTTATTTCAATTTGGAATGTTTTTGATATAAAACTGGCAGCAAACTATTTGCGAGTAGTGATCTCTGTCTGTTGCCTGGTTTGTCAACAGATTAATATAAAAACGATGACATTGTTTTCGCCATTCGAAGAGAAGAATTAGGTTAAAATTCCAAACAAGAGGTAAAAAGTTTTTTTTCAGTAATAATACTAGGCGCATTAAGGACTCGGCAAAGTTCCCATATGATAAAAAGCTGTCCCTGTTGCTGTTGCGGTTTCTTTCGAGGGAGGTTCTGGTCGATTTCAATTGCGAATTTGAAGGCCACCGAAGATCGTGATTCACTGGCTGTGGAAAAACTGACTTCATTTTTGGCCGAGCAGCTCACAATTGCAGTATCACAAGTCACAAGAGCAGAAAAATAGAGAATTATTTACTACTACTTACCAGCAGAAATGGAACCATCTTCGGCGATTGAAATCAATGTGGGGCACAGAAAAGTCTCGGCTGTTCGAGCAGGACAGCAACAGTGCGGCCCCTGAAGCCCGAAACAAGTTGGCTGTCGAGTTTTTTTTCACTTTGCTTAAAAACTTTCTTTTTTGTACAATTTTTGCAATTAGGATTTCACATAGAATCAGTATTTCACTTGGCACTTTGTACTCGCGATATTTTTCCGTCCGATTGCTGATTCTGGGGCAATTAAATGCCGAAAAAACCAAGAGCACGTCGCACAAAACCACACGCGAAAAACAAAAGGTCGGAACTCGCTCGCCAATTTCTCGCCTTTTTATCCGTTTTCAGTCCTTGCAATATCCGAAAACTCCGCAAATACCGCGTAAAACGTAATTATCGCGTAAAATCTTGCTCAGAAATTCAATGGATTTTTTTCATCAAAATGGAGGAAATCCTCCGGCGAATTTCTAAGATCCCCTCGACTTTTTCGTTGAGGAATTTAGTAATTCGTTCAACGACCGACTGTAATTCATCAAAATATCTCCTTTTTCGCTATAGTTTAATATTTCCAAGCATCAAACGTATTCCAACTCGCCATTATCAAATAATGGCAGAAAAAAATGCTAGTTCATGACCCGTCCGCTGTGTTTTCGATGGCTTTTTCAGTTTTGAATCTTGCCACCAGAGGTAAATTCCGGTGGCTGATTGAATGCGATGGCCTCTGTTTGGACGTAGGTTGAAGGGAGTAGATTAGGTGTGTTTGCGAAGACCTCCTTCCGGTGTGGTTTCGAGGTTTTACAAGTGGCGCTGTTGAATTCTTGTTCGAAATTTTACCACTAGTGCTAATTTAGAAATTTTTGTATTTTTTAAAAACTAATTTTTATTGATTTTATTTAATTTTTATAGAATTTTATACAATCAATGTGTTTACGCACATGTAGAAATGTTTTGGTCATTAAAATTACCATTTTGGTGATAGTTTCTCCAATCAAAAATCTTCCTGAAAAAATAGCGAAAGTATTGAATTTATTGGGAAAAAGTTAGTAAAAAACATTGCGGAATAAATTACAGTTTTAATTATACAAAAACTGTAAAAAAATCAGTTTCCGAAATATTTCTTCTATATTTAACCTGAAAAAAGACAAATTTATAAAATAACAGCATAGAAAGTATCTGGAATAATAAAAACTTAGAAATGTCGAAAAAATGTATTAAAAGAGCATTGCAAAATATATATCGAAAAGAAGAATTAGGTTAAAATTCCAAACAAGAGATAAAACATTGCAGTGTTTTTCTTACTTTCAATGTTTTCTTTACCTTTCTAGCAATATTTATTTTATTGACTAATATATTTGTTAATATTTTTATGAAATGGTTGACTTTATACTTTAACTTAACTTATGGAAACTAAAAAAAAACGATAAAAGCTCCAACAACAGAAACATTTGGATTATCTATTTGATTATAGTTCATACATTTAAAAAAAAAATATTTGTAAACAAATACAGAATTTTGAAAATTGAACTTCACTTTCAGAAAATTGTAATGGTGAGGTTTCAAAATAACTCATTTTCAACCTATTTTTTACTTTGTAAAAGTCGATTTTTATTTAAAACAGGAATTCTGACATATACTTGAAAAGATTTCTTCAAAAATCAAATGTGAACCCGCCTTTAGAGCAAGCCAAATGGTATAAATACGACCATTTGCTTATGACGGTTTTTTTTTTGTTGGCGTCAAAAATGTTTGATTTTGAAAAGATTGTGTCAATTCCTTGATTTTTCCTCAATTTAGTGCAGTTAAATATATTTTTTACAAGTTTTTCGTGCATTTACATGAAAAATGTATCAGTCCAGCAGTGTATTTAGTGAAAATATTGAGGTAATTTAGTATTTTCTAGCCAAAAATTATTTTCTCAATTCTGTTGTTGTTTGTTGTGATTTTCAGGATTACGAAATCCTCAATTTGTTGGGCAAGGGAGGCTTCGCAAGCGTCTACAAGGCTCGATACATTCGGACCAACTTACTAGTGGCCATAAAAATGGTAAGAAATAGTTTAACAGTGTGAAGGAATTCGACTAAAGTTTGTTTGCAATTAGATTGACAAAGGTTTGATGCAAGCTGCGGGTATGGTTAGCAGAGTGCGGCAGGAGGTGGCGATTCATTCGCGCCTGAAGCACCCTTCGATATTGGAGCTCTATACCTTTTTTGAGGATGCAAAATACGTCTATTTGGTCTTGGAATTGGCGCACAACGGAGAGCTCTATAGATATGTGAAGCAGCAGAGGGGAGTTATGCCGGAACCGGAAGCCGCCAATGTCATTAGGCAAGTTGTTTCGGGGTTGATCTATCTGCACTCCCAGCAAATTCTTCACAGAGACATGTCTCTATCCAATCTTCTTTTGACCAAAGATATGCAGATCAGAATCGCTGACTTCGGACTGGCGACGCAACTCACTAAGCCGGATGAGAAACACATGACTTTATGTGGTAAATTTAGAGGTTTTTCGGGATTTCTTTGAATTGAGTTCTATGGCAAATTTATTGTTTTAGGCACCCCAAACTACATTTCCCCGGAAGTGGCGTCACGAGCGTCACATGGTCTTCCGACCGATATTTGGAGTGTTGGATGCATGCTTTATAGTTTATTGGTGGGACGAGCACCTTTCGATGCTGATGCTGTGAAATCTACGCTTACTCGAGTCGTTATGGGCGAATATACGTTGCCTCCGCATCTATCTTTTGAAGCGAAGGATTTGATTAGTAAATTACTGCAGAAAAACCCTCTAGAACGAATTCAGCTACAGGAAATCTGCAATCATCCATTTATCAAGAAGTATTCCGGTGGAAGTTCTGATCTAAACACGCAAAATACAGTAGCGTCTATTGATAGTGGGATTTTAACATTTTCCAGTGGTAATTTCCTGATAATTGATTTATAATGTGGTATTTCAGTAGAAATATTTGCAGGTGGTCTCTCTCACAATGGAACGCGTCAATCAGTGTCCTCGAACATGCAATTTAAGCGATCGAATTCTGTTGAAAGATACCAAACTGCATCACAACAGCAGAAATTCCATTTAGAAACACACACAGAATCCTCGGCAACGACCTTTGCTTCGTTTCACCATCTCAATAATCCTCAGTATGTGACGAACCCAAGCAATACGGACTCACATTTTAGCTCCGCAAAAAGACCTGGCAGCATGGAAGTTGATGAAGCTATTTACAGCTACAATTCGAACAATCAACAGGCTTCCAGTGGGATTGGCTTTATTGACAATCACCATTCCGACAATCTCCTGGATGACATTAAATTTGATAATAACAGCAAGATGACTGGCCCATCCTACAACCAATACAATCCTGAAGATCCGGGCGGTGGTAGGTTCTACTATTTTGAAGATCAAGAGAATCAAAACCAAAATGCAAATCACCATACGATCCTTCACAAAAATCAACTGAATTCAATCCCATCGACTCCTTCACCGGTTTTAATTGCAAATACTGTGGAGAGCTATGGTACCAAAGAAATATTGAACGTCCCACCGTTGTGCACTGAAAGACTTCTGCCCACACGCCACAAAACGAAAAATGCCATATTAAGTATACTCAAAACCGGAGAAGTTATCATTGAATTTATAAAGTTTAAAGCAAGGTACAAAGAGGACCGAGTTGTGGATGTCTGTCGGATATCAAAAGATGGTCTCAGGATAATCGTCTATCAACCAGATCCGGGAAGGTAAATTCATATGAAATATTTGAAGTTTTTCTGAAAAATATTTCTAAATATTGAGACGTAAAGCACAGAAAATTGAAAAAAAAAACATTTCGTTTTAGGGGTATTCCAATTCGAGATGAACCGCCCGACTTGCCATCAACTGGTGCTGATTCCCTGTTCAGCTACGAGCATCTGCCTTCGAAACATTGGAAAAAATACATTTATGCATCACGATTTGTAAATTTAGTCAAGGGGAAGACGCCAAAAATCACATATTACAGTCCGAAAGCGAAATTCCAGCTGATGGAGAGCCTAGAAGACTTTGAGGGGATTTTCTACAGCGGTGAAAAAATAACAAAAGCTTCTACAGATGGTACAAAAATCTACAACTGTTCTGGACGGCAAATGAATGATCGGCCTGAAATGCTGACGGGCGCCATGAGAAGTTTATGGGAGCATTTTGAAGAATGCTTCAAACACTGTCTTGTGATTGAGCAGAATTTATCCGCTATGCAAACCACTGGCCAATGTTTCCCACTAATTATCGGACGACGGCCAGCAGCCGATGCGCCGGGCAAAAATCATTATCGCAATTTTGAGTATTCTACACCACGAACGCAACAGGTGAATGTCATTCATTGGCGTAGCAAAGTAAGGGGCAATCGGGGTGGATATTACATTTTGCCGCCTCTCCTGGCAAACATTCGAGGGGTTGTCCATCAAATACGTCACATTTTTAAAGCGAGGGGAGCTTGGAAAGCCTTAAACTAGCATGACGTATTTTATGGACACCCCATAATCATCTTTTTTGTGATTTCGTACGATACTTTTGTGTAAAAACTGACCACCCCTCCACCCTCACCTTGCTATACTACTGAGACCCCACAATGGCTATTTTTAACAATTTTTTTTTGAATTTTTCAGCTGCCCTCTTTTGCATTTTCCTCTAATTCGATGTCATCGAATTTGGCGAGCTCTACCCAAACATCCAGAGTTCCAGCTTTATCAAATATCCCAGTAAATACAATCAATGTCCCTGGAATCGGCACTGCGACACAGGTTGATTGAATTGCTTTCGCAATTAAAACAATTTAGTTTAATCACTTGCGTTTTCAGTTATCTCAAGGTGTTGTTAAAATACAATACCACGATGGTACATGGCTGTCGGTTATCCCAGAGGAGCAGGGTGGCGGCGTTACATTCACCCAGGCTGGTGGTATGTCAAGGCATTATTCATCAAATGACGAACTACCACGTTTGGTTAGTGATCGCTTGAAGCAAATTCCAGTCGTTCTCAGGCATTTAAAAACCAGCAATTCAATGCCATTTTCAAATAGTTTGCCCCGCATCAATAATTTAAGATTTTAAATGTTCTTTTATTTTTTTTTTCAATTTTTAAATAATAAAAAGAAATTTAGATAAAACTTAATTAAAAATGAATTCACGCACACATGTAATATTCTCAAACTTTTCACCATTTAAAATTGACTCGCCTTACTAGTATTGTTTTTGTAATTTTTAAAAGCTTTTAAAGAATATATTTTATATATTTGTAGACACAATTAAAATATTTTTATTAAATATAAATATTCCTTTAATTTTAATAATTGAAACTTGCATAATTCACAGAGGAAAAGTTGCGCAGGAGAAAAAACTCAGAGATATTGCATATAAAAATGGTGTTTTCTTCTGGAAAACAAAAAAATACTTGCACGAAAATCAAGAAATCAAATTCGGACAAAAACAATTGACAAACATGCGTCGTATACGATTTTTTTAAACGAAATACGATAAAATAACTGAAATAAAGAGCTACCCAGCCGTCAGCAAAAAGTAATTGTATTTTTCGTTTTTTTTTTCTGGTTCCAAAAAAATGTGCAACCGAAAATCTCAATAACTATATGCGCCCCAGATGATTTTTTTTTTTTAAAAACCGAGCTGCTGGTCGCATTTTTTACGGAAATTTCCGTCGCCGGCATCAAACGTGTTAAAAAACAGAGCTGCGGGTGAAAAAATTTTTTTTGCAGCCTCCCCCAGGCAAAATGGGTTTTGCATGTTATTTAGTGATAGTTTTTTAGCATTCAAAAAACTTAATACTAAATCGAGTAATCCGGGACAGAAGTTTAGTTTCAAGGACACCATAGCAACATACCTGCTTGAGGGACCCTAACTAAAAATCCACACTTCCGGTTTTTGTGCAAGTTATGCGCCTCTGAAAAGTAAGGACTGAGGAGGAAGAGGAAAGACATCCTCTACTGCTCGTCTTATTGAATAATGGGAGAAGTTTAGGCTGCAGTCAAATTTTTTTATGCAGCCTTTTTGTTTAAAAAATTGGATTCAGTTGTTGTAGCGGTGATAACCGTTGTAAAAATGTAAGCTATTCCTTGGAAATTATTCAAAAAAAACTTTTAGCAATAAATCGAGTTAGTAGGGTATTTTTGCTCGAAATTCGCCCACTAAAGTCCCGTTTCCATTACTGTCTACCAGTGTTGGGGTTATCTAGATAATAATTATCTAGATAATCATCTAGATAAAAAAAAATGTTATCTTTATCTTATCTAGATAACACCCCAAAAAAGTTATCTTTATCTTATCTAGATAAAGGAAAATCCCATTTATCTAGAGATAATCGTTACCACCGAAAATCAAAAAATTAAATCTGAAAAAATGCTGAAACGAAATTGTTTTCTGCATACTTTTGAAAACCTAAAAACTTTTTTTAGGAACAGTTTTATACTTGGCAACAATTTTTGTTTACGGACAAGGAAGCGAAGTCTCACTCTTTCCCTAGCCTCTCTTCTCTTGTCCATAAAAAAAAAGTTCTGCCAGTAACTGTTGCCAAGTGTAAACCGGGCTATGAACGAAATAAAAAATCATAACGTTATAAATTTCCTTACGTAGCAAAATTAAACTTATATTTCGTGACGTTATTTCGTTTTGTATCGATAAAAAACTTAATTTCGTTACGTTATAATGTTATTATTCCGTTACACATTGTATTGAAACTGAAAACAAAAAAACGCACTGTAATAATAGTTTATCACAAAGTAATTCAGTTCAGTTTCCATAAAAATAAATTGTAGGGTAGGAGCGGGCCTGTTGAATTACTTTTTAGAATTTAGGTTGTAGCGCGCACATAAAGTCACATATCGCTCCAATGGTTAAGCCATTCGATAGAGTGATACCTTGACAATTTAAAGGGTGATTCAACATGCCCGCCGATTTACAAGTGGTGCGGGTAAGATGAATAACTGTAATTTTCCATACATTTTCCATACTTAAGAATGAAAAAACGTTATTTTTAAGTATTTTATTAAGTAAAAATTTTAAATATACACTACATAATGTAAATATGAAAAAAAACAATGAAATTTACGATTTAGTTAATCGCTTATTTCATTTTTTTTTTGTTGTCCAATTTTTGATTGTTTTCCTGCTGCGTTTTTATAAAAAATGTAAAAAATCATCAAGAAACAAACAAAAATTGATAAAAGAACAAGGGAAATGTGAAACAAACGTCAAAAAAACAAAAAATACGTAAGAAAAAAATGATTCAACTTGCCCCCAAGCCGTTATTCAACTTACCCGCAACCCACTTTTTTGATATTTTCTCTTAGAAAAATCACAAAAACAATAAATTTGAATGTCTCACAAGGTTTTTTTTATTCTAGAGGTGTTGCACAACACTTTTAATACAAAAAATTTCCAGATTGACAAAAATTTGTATGAGAAATGGGTAAATCACTGTATAGTCTAATATATACTTTTAGAGCCAAAAACACACATATTCCTCTCACTTACGATATAAATAAGATATCGCTATGAAAATTTTATGGCAAGTAGAGGACATCAGTGCTAACAACATACTAAAATTTCAAAAAAATTGACTGGATAGTTTTTTTTTTAAATTTGGCAATAATTCACCATGCCCGATAATTCAACAAACCCGCTCCTACCCTATAACAAATAATAAAACTCAGCAAAAAGAAAATACAAATAAAAACGGAAAAAAAATGTGATTATTAAGTTAAAAAATCAATAAAAAATACAAAAGACAAAAAATCACACAAAAGTTTTGTTCATTAAAAAAACTGTCTCCACAAAAGCGTGATTTTGATATCAAAGATATAGAATTTTTTTATAGAATTTCGCTCTACTTCTGGAGTTACTAAAAATGAAATCTTTTCGCTACCAAAAAACTTGCTTAGAAGATTTCCATTTTTGTATCTCCAGAAATAGAGTGAATCTGGCCAAAACAAAATCCGATTTAGAATCAAAATACGATTAAAAACACTACTCCAATATTTTTGATTATATTTTATGTCTGTGGGGTTATACTTGATGAACTTTTGTGGGAAATTTCACAAAAAATAATACTGAACAAAACAAGGAAATACTAATAAACAACGAAAAAACGTAATATTTTTTTCGTTTTTCGTTATGGTAACGGAATTGAATTTCTATAACGTTCATTATAACGTAATTTTGAAGAAAAAGCCCGAAAATCATTTCGTTATTTCGTTACGTTACGATAACGTTTCTTATCCGTTTTCTTTTATTATTATTTCGTTTCTTATTATATTTAAATTGGAAATCAAGAAAAGCAAAAAATTTTGTGCTATTTTTTTTAGTACGTAATTTTGAATTTTGTGCAATGTCAAAATAAATATTTATCTAAAAATTATCTAGATAATTTGGCTTTTTATCTTATCTTATCTATTATCTTTCATATTTTCATTATCTATTATCTTATCTAGATAAACATTACGAGCATTTATCTTTATCTTTATCTAGATAAAAAAATAATTATCTGGCCCCAACACTGCTGTCTACTGGCCAACAAGTTTTTCCCATTCATTTTTGCCCAAGATATCAAAAAAAACTGACAAATGCTGTCTCCACGGGACATTTCAATGGCATGCCATGAAAAAAATTTCAATTTATGACTAATCGGGACGAGGTTTAAATAAGGACAAATATTTTTTCATGTGCGTAATTCAAGATTTTGCATAAATCGAACATTGCGTGAATCGAGCTTTGCCTGTAATTTCATTCAGACTATAAGAAAACAGAAGAAAATCTACATTACCAATCGTCAAATAGTCGACATGAGGGAAGACGAAATTTTTATGAAAAAAAAACACATTTGTATGGGAGAGGGCGGAAGGATTGAAAGATTGATTGATGTGTTTTTTTATGTAAGGAACGTTTATGTAAAATCATATTCTTATATTCGTCCACAGTTCGTCTTTTTCGAGAAAATAGAAAAAAACACTTTAAAAAACAAGTTTTATAACCTTATACACTTTCAAAATGCACTAAAAAGTCAAAAACAAGTTAAAAGTTTCACAAAAAATGTTTTTATAAATTGCGTGTTGTTGTGAAAATATAAAGTGTTCTGCGTTGCACAGTATGAAACCGCTATTACACATTCAAGAGCAAATGCAACGTCACACACTTTATATTTTCACAACAACACGCAATTTATAAAAACATTTTTTGTGAAACTTTTAACTTTTTTTTTACTTTTTAGTGCATTTTGAAAGTGTATAAGGTTATAAAACTTGTTTTTTAAAGTGTTTTTTTTTTATTTTATACTTTTTAGTCTTGGAATTAGCCTACCAAAAACCTCCAGAAAAGATCTTTCGCGGGAAATTTGAGCAAAAGGAAACTCACGTTATCTTTGCAGGACATTCCGTTATCCTTACAGAATTTTAAATGTCAGAATCGGATTCAGCGACCCCAAAAACCCCCTAATGCAATTTTTTCCCGGAAAAAATGGGAAAAAGGATATTTGCGTTATCCTTACAGGACCTTCCATTATCCTTACAAGGATGGAGTAGTAAAAATATTGAACTGTCTACGCAAGGTGACAAAATTTCATCTTCCTATGTTGCATAGTTTCGGAGATATAAGGTTCCAAAGATTCCAGAGATAGACACATAGCCAGCCAGGTATAGGGTGGGCCAGAATAGACGCGGGGGTTTGAATTCTTTATAAATTTTTTATTTTAGCGAAACCTATAATTTTTTTTTTCAAATACATGTAGTTGATTGATGGGAAATATTTTTGGTCTAAACATGGAAAATTATATCCCGCAAGTGGTGGCCATTTTCTGCTTCGCAAATCCGTGCTCTTTCCAAGACATTTTCCATAACCTTTCGTGTTATGGCCTCGATTTCACTGCGAATGTTGGTTTTCAATTGGCTGATGGTTGTTGGCTTGTTGACGTACACCTTTTCTTTCAAATATCCCCAAAGGAAACAATCTGGAGTCGTTAGATCAGGTGAACGCGGAGGCCAATTGAAATCGCAACTTTTCGAAATAATGCGTCCGCCAAACATGTCCCGTAAAAGAGCCATTGAGCCCACCGCCCACCCGTTCGTTGTTCTATTGTGTACAGGTCCATTTTAAATTGCCCAAGTCTTCTTAACAAAATGCTGAAACAAAATTAAAAAAATAAAAATAAAAAAAAAGTTATGAAGACTTCAAATCCCTGCGTCTATTCTGGCCCACCCTGTAGGTAGCCAGGTCGCGACAATCCAATTTAATAGAAAGTGTATAAAAAAGCAGTCAATTTGCATGAGAAAAGGAAGGAATGGTCCAACTGGATTTTGATGTATAGATCTTATGTACTCCCGGATTCTGATAGTCGTGCTGTTTTCGACGAGAGTCTTTTTCGTGTTATTGGGCGCATTCACGGTACTCAACAGTTGAGAGATTACTCATCATAACCACTGATCGGACGCCATTTTTTGTATCGAAAAATTTCTGCGATACTTTTCTGCTCAACCGATGAGTGTAGAATTTTGACGTTTAATATATCGAGGCATTCACGAGAACTCATCGAGATTTACTCAACCGTTGAGTACCGTGAATGCGCCCATTGTTAGTGCTTTTCTACCAACAACAACACATAAAACGACTCTTGTCGAAAACGACACGACTATCAGAATCGGGGTGGTGAAATCATATTCAAAACACATTTTATCTTTATAAATTTTTCAATACGACTCACTGTTTTCAAGAAAATTGTGCAAAACTCTTTTATTTGTATATGAGAGAAGGGGGGAAAGGTCCAATTTTGCCTGTTCAAGAACTTAGCCTTGCCGTTTACGAGAAACGCAGTTATACAAAAATTTTAAGTCTTTAGCTCGATTCTTTCGAAAGTTATGGTGTTCACGGACGGACACACAGATGGACGGACGGACATGCAGACGGACGGATATGCAGATGAACGGACAGACAGACGGACGGATGGATGGACAAACAGACGAATCTTTTGTCATCCCTACCACCCTGGTGTAGTTCATTCTTTTGTCCGATGATTTCTAATATACTTCTATATGATATATCATGTAGAGCAAGGGTGTCCAACCTTTCAGCTTTCGTGGGCCACATTGGGAGAAGACGAGTTGTATTGGGCCACAAATAAAATATACTAACCCTAATCAGTAAAAAACGTAGAATATATACAGACTTAGTTAACAATTTTAAGTAATTTAAACTTCATTAATTCATAAAGTTTGTAAATATATCAATTTTTGTTGGGCCTCATGCATGTCTTGGGCCGCATACGGCCCGTGGGCCGCAGGTTGGACAAGCCTGATGTAGAGTATAAAAATCGAAGAAAATAGCTACAGATTTTTTTCTAAAAAATGTTTTATTTCGTTGATGTTTTTTTATAAAAAATTATCAAATCTTATTGTGCAAAATATTATTGTACATTTTTCTCTTCATTATCGTTAAATAGCTTTTGAAATACACAATGATTTTTTTTTATGAATAAAACTTATATAATGTCATTTTATTATTTTAAATGATGTGATACTTAAAATTATAATATTTAGCTGCGGTTTATGCATTTTGTATATATATAGCGTATGTGGAATGTATGTTGCTAAGAATATTTCTTGTCTTTTTATGCTGAATTTTTAATACAAATTTTTTCATAAAAACGTGTTTCGCTTAAAAAAAATGAAAAATTGAGCAATATTTAATACAAAAGATATTTATCATAATTTATCTTAATCTTAAATACTATTATGTAGTTATACAAATACGGATTTAACATTTAATAATAGTAAACGGAAAACTATAAGAAACGAATAACTACTTTTTGCCTTAAATAACAAGCCAATTAAAATATAAAATGTCTTTTGTTCATACGCAATTTTTTTTAAAAATTAAACAAAACATTTTTTTTAGAAAATCATCATTGATTTAAAAATAAATTATGGTTTCTTAAGAAAGTTTCAGTGGGCCTGATTTACACCCCGATTCTGATAGACTTGTCGTTTTCGACAAGAGTCGTTTTACGTGTTTTTGTTGGCTGAAAAGTACTAACAACAACACGAAAAACTACTCTGGTCGAAAGCGGCAAGTCTATCAGAATCGGGGTGTTAAATTCTGTTATAAAAATGGACCGAGTGAATAAAATTGCTAGATTTTTACTAGGAATTTGTTAGGTTTTAGTACTAAATTTACATTGATTTACATGAAATGTTGTACTAAAATGTCCCAATCTGCTAGTAAAAGCATTTATCAGATTTTATTCACGCGACACTATATGAAATTTTGAACTAAAAAGCAGTTGCTAGATTTTATTTACTCGGTCCATAAAAAAAGGTCGAGTTTAAACAAAATATATCGTCAGTTTAAAAAAACTGGCTGACAATTTAAAAGTTTTGTAAAAAAAACTTATTACAACCTAAAAATTCATCTTTAATTGTTGATTAAAGTTATTAAAAAGTAAAAAATGTAAGTTTTTAGCTGCTTTAGCTTTTTTTTATTATTGCTGCATCAGAAGATTCATTTGGAACAGATACGTTGACAAAATATACGTGCTGGTTACAAATAAAATGTTTTAGTAAACTTATAAATAAAAGTATTAGTCGAATTGGACGGAAAATTCGACAAAATGGCCGAACACTGTTTTAAAATTTTAGTAAATTCAACTAAATAAAAGTTAGTAAAATTTCGTTAAGTAAAAAATCACTTGAACTAAAAAATTGGCAGTGACCAGCATTCAAATAAAGAGAAACTCAATAAAAGTGAATCTAAAAAATAAATGCTAAAATCTTGTTGTGTCGATTGTCCTTAAAATTCGGTGTACTTCTGTTCAAAATGAATCTTCTGGGCCGTATCCTAGAACCGATCCTTTGATGTCGCACTGTACTCGAGTTCGTTTAGATTTTGAAGTTCTTGTAACTCCTGGAACTTCTCGTGATCGCGTATGTGTGCATAATTGGCTGATAAACACATTAAATAATGAACTAAACTTAATATAACTAAAACGCTAGCCAATGTCGCCAATATGAACATTAATTCGGCTGGCTCAACGGCATCTTTGCAGAATGCTTTGATTTCATAATCGCACACTTTCATATCATCGGGATGTGTTTTCTCTGGGAATATGAAATCTAAAGAAACATTTTTTTTTGTTATTTCTAAAAGTTATATTGGCAAATTAAAACGAAGATTGACTTACGGAATTGCGCTAAATCGATGCATGTTTCGGAGCGTTGAACGCTGGTACAGACATTCCAGAAAATTGTGTAGACAAACGTTATGACGGTCAAAAAGCTCAAAATCAAAATCCATACGAATGTTAACAAGTATGTAATGCCCATAAACTAGAAAAAAACATAAGAAAAAGATATGAGGTCAAAATGTGTAGAATATTTATTATTCAAAAAAATTCAGGATACGGGACTAGAGGAAAGTTTTTGTTGTTGTAAAATTGTCGACCAAAACTCGAAGAAGTAACAATTCATTGAAAATAGCGGGCACAAAAATAACCGGACATTTTACTATGCAAAAATCTTAAGTGTCCAGCGCTAGGGGAATTCTTTCTACACAATCTTGAAATCTGTCTGAGCTGGACAAATTTCCTGGTCCCGTACGAATCTGGCTTATACAGGTTTCACTATACTACGTACTGCCAATAAATAAGGTGTGTTTTGCATGTTATTTAGTGAACGTTTTTTTAGCATTCATTAAATTTAATACTAAATCGAAATATTCGGGACAGAAGTTTAGTTTCCAGGATACCGAAGCAACATACCTGCTTCAGGGGCCCTAACCAAGAGTCTACACCTCCCGTTTTTCTGCAAGTTATGCGCCTCTGAAAAGATGGGACCAAGGAGGAAGGGGAAAGTCACCCTCTAGTGCTCGTCTAATTGAATAATGGGAGAAGTTTAGGCAGCATAAAAAAATTTTACAATAAAATTATTGCAGTACACAATTTAAAAACATAACAAAAGCTATAATTGCCAATCTGGCAATCATTGGAGACCCGTATGGTGATATTCGTATCAAAATTCGAACAGTTGTACCAAAATTCCACTTTGAAGTCAAACTTTCCAATAAGATTTTTTAAAATTTATTCCAATCGGATTTTGATGTATGGGAGTTTTATGTAGAATCATATCCTAAATAACTTTTGTTCTTGGACTTTTTTGATAAGATGCACCGTTTTTGAGATATTCACAAAAACGGTTTTCGTTCGTATGGGGGGTACCCCCCCTAATGGTCCATTTTTGCCCATTAACGAACTTAGCCTCGAATTTTACGAAAAACGGATCTGCGCAAAATTTAAAGTCTAGCTCAATCCGTGCGCCCGCAATCCGCGCCACAGACAGACAGACAGACGGACGGACATGCAGAAATTAATTATTTTTATCATTCTAAACACACTGGTGTAATTCATTTTTAAAAGCTTTTATTTTTTGTGTGTGATGACGGGATCTATACCCTTTGGTTTCACCATACGGGTATAAAAAATCGAATTCAGTAGCTGTAACGGTGCAAACCGTTATAAAAATTTAAACTATTCCTTGGAAATTATGCAAAAAAAAAAAACTTTTAGCACTAAATCGAGTATTTTTGCTCGAAATTTGCATACTAAAAGACCGTTTCCATTATTGTCTACTGGCCGATAAGTGTAGATTTCACTTTACTACGCATTGCCAATAATGAACTCTACGATATTATTCATATGACAACGACAAAAGATGACAAAAAACATCTTCAGGCCAAGGCCCCCTCGGAAACTTGATATTTGGCTAAAAGACAGAAAAAAAGGAGAAAAAAAGGAGAAAAAAAGGAGAAAATTTGTCCAGCTTAAATAGATTTCAATGTATAAAAGATTTAAGGAGGATCTCCATTACCACTTTTTGTTGTTCTCTGGGTCATCTTAGTTTTTTTTATCTATGGCCCTGCGTAAAAGAAACTAAAAATTAAAGAAGCTGAAAAAAAAACATTTCTATGTTTTTTTTCTTGTTTGACGACGTTTTCCTAATTTTTCTTAAATTTACCCTTTGGTTTTTAATCAACAAAATTTGTTGGCAAATTCGCTCATGGTTTCCAAATTCATAGAACATTATGCCAAGAAAATGATGTCGTAATTAAACCAATAATGAGCCTCACAAACAAAACTCACCACAGCGCAAGATATTCGCCCGCCAACTCTTGATCTCCATGCTCGATAAACTTTGTGTCTCGTTGCGCCAGTCGCTAAGAATCCAACGAATAGAATCATAAAGCCCAGAGCAGCCATCGATGCACCAATTATCACGAAAACCATTTGTACAGCTTCAATCCTGAAAAAAAGAACATGTCGCTTACATCATTTATCTGTTCATCGTTATGTCAATGAAATCGTATTAAATTACCAGACCAAACGCAAATGGAACACAGTATCCATCATGATGATTGTTAGAGAGGCGCCTCGATACATGGTCCCGCAGAAGATAGCGACCCCCAGCAGACACATTACTGTCGCTATTAGGGTAGCATACGGTATTCTTGTGATGCATGATCGACAGAAGTCACCTAAAATACAATACAAAATTCATTAGAAATGGGAAAAATCTCTTAATGATAGTTTGGACAAAACAATAACAGGAAGTGGACATCACTGAATGTGCAGACATAAATTCAAATGATGGGGTTTTAATTTTATTTTACAATATTGGTGATTCTTCTGTGAATAAAGCTATACAACATTTAGCGATACAGGACGAAAACATGTTTTTAAACAGCACTCAACGTGGACAAACTTAAGGAAATGGTAGTACCTCTTCCTGGAATTCCGTGCAGTGCGCTTTCTGAATATCGGTCCAGTGAAAAGTCCGATCTGTAGGTGCTTCGCCTCTTGTTCGGCTGGTGATTGTTGTATGCTCTGGTTAGCGCTCCGGCCTCATCGAAGTTGGTCTCTAATAGAATTTCCTCCCTTGGATCACGAATGTGGTCGCGATTATTTTTTAGCGACATCTTTACGAAATGCTGCTTAAGACTTGGTTTCGTTTAGCAAATGCGGTTGACCATATTTCCCCGTAATTATCTATGAATCAGTTTTTTGGATCACGGGGGCCATAGTTTAGGCCAAAGTAATCAATCTCGCTGCCCGGATGAATCACTAACACTCCAATTAGAACGATCACTTTCGATAATTAGAAGATTACGTTGCTTGATGGAACGTTGATCTTTTGTCCACTCATCAATTATTATGCAATTAAAGAAGTTTCACTGAACCGCAGTAGAACTGAGAATCCGTTTTTTGTGAAATTCGAAATTATCGACTTCCTGCCATGAAACTCGTTGGCAGATCAAACAAGAGAAGCCTTCGACAAAAAAATAGATTGTGGCTTATCTAGCGCGATCTCTTGCGTACATATAGCCGTCTTGGCGGAGAAAATGAGACGAAAAAACAACAAGTGGTTAATGGATCGCAGCCCCACCTTTTGGAAGGTTCGATTTTGGCTCCTCGTAATCTTATCAAATAGCTCGATTTCTGATAGCGTATCTGTTTTAATTATTTTTATTACACGCTTTTACTCACCCATTACGTGGTTTGTAGGTTTCCTGTTCCCTTTATTTATTGAATTTGGCTGTACTATTTTTCACTGCACTTTAAGCAATCTAATCTCTGCAGAAGACCACTACTTTTGCGGAGCTATTTTGACCCAACCAGTGGATAGTTTTGCAATTTTCAATCAATCACTTGAACTGGAAGAACAAATATCACTAAAAACACCTAAAAAGACATCACGAAAAACGGAATTTGTGGAAAAAATCAAAATAAACAAAACTGCACTGCAAAATCTGCAGCCAATTTTTTTTTCGTCTCACAGACGATCTGGAGTTTCGTCGTTTGCAGTGTTCAAACGGAACATTTTACAGATTTAGTAATTTAGCCCAATTAGGGTGGTCAGATGTGTGAAAATTTTCTTTTATCCTCGCTGAATTTGATTCTAGTGGGATGTGGTTGCTGAATGTGTGAATTTCAAAAATACAGAAAGTAAAAATTCGATCCCAATTCTTTGGTCTTCGATCCTAATTCTTCGATCTATTTTTCCGTTTTTGAATTTCAGAACTACGGCACAGCCAGAGTCCTCAAAAATTTTAAAAACTAAAGTGGGGGTATTGTGAAAGTCATGAAATTTTCAAATTTACGCGTGAAACTTTCAAATTTTTTGGTCTTTATCACATATTTGAACGAAAAATGTTGTAATCGACTCATTCAAGTACAGTTTTTCTGTATCAAGGGCTTGAACAGTTTTAAATATAATAAATTACTGAAAAACACTAAAAATAAACTTGAGATACATCAAGAAATTATAACAAAATCAAGTGTTAAAAATTAAAAGGAAAAAAGCTTATCCTAGAGAAAATAAGGGAGAAACTTAATTGAAGACTATTTTGCGTACAGTAATAGGGGTTTAGCTCTTAAGCGACTTGCAGTTAAGCGATAGCTATTGTATGAAATTCTTTAAAATGTGCACGGATTTCGAATCACTATTGCACTTAAAAGCAATTACTATAACAGTTATCCAAGAAGCGTGTATCAGGGGATTACTGTATTCAATTTCCACTGGGATATCAAAACCATGATTTTCCCTATCACAAAAAATGTTATGATTTTTTACTGACGATTGTGAATTCAGCGAACACAAATTCAGCAAATTCACAGTGGGAACGTCAAAGTTTCAAGGTCGGTTTGCTACATAGAAAATTTTGTCCTGCGTTTTCCTCGTGAAAAATGTTGCGTAAATCCTTGCAAAATGCAGCTATTGCATCGGTAACTATAGAATGACAAGAAATAGAACTTTATTAACTAAATCTCTTACAGTCATCAGCGAGAAGTCAACATTCCAACGCGAAATTAGATAAAATCCGTGAAAAACTTTCGTCTGGGCCTCAATTTCAGGATTTTGTGCAGAACAAGGAATTCTCAAAGGACGAGTGGAAGGAGTACGAAGGGAAACTGAAGAGGGCAAAGGGTGAAAATGAAAGACTTCGCCTGCCACCATGGTTAAAAACTACAATCCCTGTGGGCAAGAACTTCGCAAAGATCAAGGAACAGTTAAGGACATTGAAGTTGGCGACCGTTTGTGAAGAGGCGCGTTGCCCCAATATTGGGGAGTGCTGGGGTGGAGGAGAGCATGGCACTCAAACGGCCACAATAATGGTAGTGATAGCGATAAGAATGACCTACTTGACCTCTTCTGAATCTATTTTTCATCTAATTTATAGTTGATGGGCGATACATGCACACGGGGCTGCCGATTTTGTTCGGTGAAGACAGCTAGAAACCCTCCTCCCCTTGATCCCAAAGAGCCAGAGAAAACTGCTACGGCGATTGCTTCGTGGGGCCTTGATTATATCGTTTTGACATCTGTAGACCGGGATGGTGAATTTTATTTATGATTTAAGAAAATCTCAATACTTAAATTTTGTTCTTTACTTTTAGATTTACCGGATGGCGGAGCACATCACATTGCAGAGACCGTCAGGGAGATCAAAAAGAGGTACACAGATTGTCAATATTTTAGTTGTGCGTAACGAAATTATGATCACTTTTAGAAACCCAAACATTTTCGTCGAGTGCCTTGTACCAGACTTCCGTGGCAATTTGGAATGCGTGAAAATCATAGCTTTATCTGGCCTCGATGTGTACGCACACAATATTGAAACTGTAGAGAAATTAACGCCATTTGTTCGCGACAGGCGAGCTCATTACCGTCAGACACTAGAAGTTCTAAAGGAAGCGAAGAAATATAATCCCAATCTAGTCACAAAAACTTCGATAATGTTGGGTCTGGGTGAAACTGACGAGGAAGTTGAACAAACTATGAAGGATTTGCGGGCCATTAACGTAGATTGCCTAACGTTAGGTCAATACATGCAGCCAACAACGAAGCACTTGAAGGTTATTGAGTATGTGACGCCGGAGAAGTTTAAACATTGGGAGGAGAAGGGGAACAGTTTAGGATTTTTGTACACTGCGAGTGGTCCACTTGTTAGAAGTTCATATAAGGCTGGAGAGTTCTTTATTACGAGCATCTTAAAGGGTAGAAAATCTCAAAAGAAGCTGTGAAATGTTGTTTAGTGAAATTTTGAAACATTTGTTAGTTGTTGTTGATATTTATTTGTTTGAATAAATTTTTAGCTGAATTTACATTGCAAGCAATGACGTTTTTAGTTTTAAATAATGGAATTAGTAAGGGATTGTCTATAAAATACGTTCACCGTCACTCGCGCAGACATTTCTCCCTTTTTTTGTAATTCTTTTTTATGGATCTTATATTATTATCTATAAGACACGTCACTCATTGTCTTATAGATAATAATATAAGACCCATAAAAAAGAATTACAAAATTGATACAAAATTATCTACAGTAGAGCCAGTTTAAAAGAACATTGAAAATGTCCGTAAAATTTGTGCTCTTAAGGCAGTTGTTCTTTTACGCGGTGTTTTTGATTCCGGCACCTAAAGATTGTCGCAAGAAATTGTGCTTTTAAGCGGGATGTTCTTTAAAGCCATAGTGCTCTAAAGCGGTATTTCAGTAGTGTTAACCTAAATATGTGCGAAGTTATAATCAAAAGTTAGGATACAAAATTTTATATAAATCTTGAATTTTCTGGAAATTGTACTATGGTTGATGAGGTGTTCGGTCTCATCAATCTATACGTGTTATATAGTCAAGAATTTAAAACATAACAAAAGCTATAATTGCCACTCTGGCAATTATTGGAGACCCGTATGGTGATATTCGTATCAAAATTCCACTTTGAAGTCAAACTTTCCAATAAGATTTTTTAAAATTTATTCCAATCGGATTTTGATGTATGGGAGATTTATGTAGAATCATATCCTAAATAATTTTTGTTCTTGGACTTTTTTGATAAAATTAACCGTTTTTGAGATATTCATAAAAAAAGTTTTCGTTCGTATGGGGGGTACCCCCCCCCCCCCCCCCCTAATGGTCCATTGTTGCCCATTAACGAACTTAGCCTCGCATTTTACGAAAAACGAATCTGCGCAAAATTTCAAGTATCTAGCTCAATCTTTGCGCCCGCAATCCGCGCCACAGATGGACAGACAGACGGACGGACGGACAGACGGACGGACATGCAAAAATTAAATATTTTTATCATTCTAAACACACTGGTGTAATTAATTTTTGTGTGTGATGACGGGATCTTGGCGTTACAAACGGTAAGGCAAAGTTAGTATACCCTTAGGTTGCACCATACGGGTATAAAAAATCAACTTCTTAATTTTGCCTAAAATACATAAAAAAATACAAAAATGTCCTTCTGTCAGTCTGTGTACAAGATTTCGCAAAAACCATGAATTTTTACAAGCATCTTTAGTTCATTCCTTTATTAGATATTTTTCAGAATGCGACGATCTAATCAACTTTTGGTGAAACGACAGCATTTTAAAAATCCCAATTGCGTTTTTTGCGATTTACTCCGAAACTACACGATTTTCAATAGTATGAATATTGAATACAATTAAAATTCCAATACTTTTGTCCTTTACTAGAATTCGATATCTCTAACCGTTATCGAGATATACCGTTATTTCGAAAATTTAAGTTTTTTGCAGTTATCTCGAAAACTAACGGTTTGTCTAACAAACAATGCAAATAAAAGTGAATAAAATTTCCTACAATTTTGTTATTTTTTATTTCGATTTTTTAAAGATTGCCTGCAGAACTAACGACTTTTTCAAAGAACCAGTCAAAGGAAGAATCAAAGATTTTGCCTTTAACCGTAAATGTTTGAATGCAGCGTTTCTCAACTTTTTTTTGCTGGCGTACCCTCTAGCGTGCTAGTTTTTTCCGCGTACTGCATAATGCTGTTATGGTTAAAAACTTAGGATACTTATTCATAGGATTAACTAAAATTAACAATTAAAAACCTATAAGAAATCAAAAAATAAATCTTTCTAATTCGAACCAATGTCCATATCAAAAAGCGAAAAAAGTAGAATTGCAACGAATAGTTTATTGGGCCAAAAACCGAATATTTGGGTAATTTACAGGCCGAATACAGAATATTCGGTCAGTCGCTGGATAATCGCTCATTTGGGCCAACGGCTGCATCTGTTACTGCGGTTTGTATGGAAAACGTTGCTCTGCATAGCTCCAGAACATTAAAAAAAAAACACGTCTACTGTCATCCCATGGGAAAATCTTTCTTGCTTTTCTCTAGTGTGTTAACATCAGGGTTGAATGACATTTCCAAAATTAAATTACAAGTAATAAACATTAAAATGATTTTTTCTTCAAATATTTTATTCATCATTAGTATCGTTATACCTTAGTTAAGTAACATTTCTACCTGTGTACAATAAAGAATTCACCAGGAAACCAAAAATAAATTGAAAATCAGATCCAAATTCCACCATAGTAGAGATTACAATTAGTCAATAAAGTACTTCACACTATTAGCACAATGCATTTGTTTTTTTTTTGTATACAAATATAGTTGTCTCCATAAACGCAAAAAATATCCTCATTTACAGTTAATATCACTATACAAACATTTAAGCTCATCAGCAGTTCCTTAATGTATTTCAGTTAGAAAATTGGAAAAGAATATGTTTAAATATTTATACATGTCTGAGAATTTGCTTTTTTACAACTCTATTTTAATAATCTAAAAAACAATTTAGTAAATAGTATTAACAAAATAAGTATGAAGAATTAATCAGTCTCAAGAAGCATTCAATATTTATTGATACCGAACAGACGAACCCCATGAAATTGTGGAAGTTTTGGCAAGATGACAACGGCTAGGGACAAGAAGTTGGCAATAAAGTGAACAGTATCGTTTCTCGTATAAAGGCAGGTGAGTAGAAACCTTTAAAGACGTCACAAAATTATTTACTTGAAATATCTTTGGAGAGGAGTATAAACTTACAGAATAATTGGCACTGCTATCAGGAATTTCCTAGTAGCAGTGAATTGTGTCCCATTATCGATTTGCTCCCAATGTGTTAATAAGTGGCTACTTCCGCTGTCCGTACTCATCCAGGGGGCTCCTTTGATTGAGTGTAGAAAATACAAGTGCGCCTAAATAGAAACATCTGTTGAATATTCAAAAAATTAACGATATTCAATTCTTACGAGATTGTGGAGCAAATTTGTTATCGTCCAGGCGAAAGGAATGCTGATAAAAGGAACAGCCAAAAGTATCAGGTGGGTCAGTGTCACTCCCAGGATATAGGCTACCCACATACCTTACAAAGAAACCTTTAAACTGAATCTAGAAATTAGAATTTGTACATTTTTTACCTCGAGATGCCAACCAGGAAGAATTGGGGTTTGGCTCACCGTGACCACCAGCCAACATATTTTTGATTTGGTCGTAAATTACAAATTAATCATAAGAGTTTGTCGTTTCGAGCAGAAAATTGTTTTTTACTGTTTCACGGAGGGTTTAAGTATTTTCTGAGCAATTGTCTTTTTAGTTTGAAAATCTTTAGAGCAATTTAAAACTCAGCACCGACGTGCAAGTCCGCCATTCAAAATTCGGATTATTTTGACGTTTCATTTGATGTTTATCAGATAACGGTGCTGCCAGTGGCGTGTTAGACAAATTGTTGATTTCCATTTTTATTTTTTATTTATAAAACATAAGAAAAACTACAAAAACTACAATTCCATTGTTATTTAAAAAACATAAGAAAAACTACAATTGCAATAGTCAAATAGTCAAATACTATATATATATATATATATATATATATATATATATATATATATATATATATATATATATATATATATATATATATATATATATATATATATATATATATATATATATATATGAGAACAGACACAATTTTTATAGAATAAATCCATTTGTATATTGAAAATATTTACCTTGCTTACTGTAATTTATTTATTTATTATTAATATATTTTTCCTGTTTTTACTCTTTACATCTAAAATGAATTTTACTTAAGGTTCATTCAATTTATTTGGGCGACTTAATTGCCGGACCTCAGATCATTCATGCTAATTTTTTAGCAAGGTTTTGAGTACAGACAGCTAACTGCTAATTTATAAGCGTAATATCGCATTCATGGTTCCGTTATTCACATAAAAAATATATAACTGGGAGGAGTTTTTTCATATTTACATTTCGGAAAATGAATTTTTTATTCTGACATTTCAGAAAGGGAAGTTTTCATTTTGACATTTCCGCAAGGGAATTTTTTCATTTTGACGTTTCTAACCAAAACAAAACAACGTGATTGCGATTTTACACTTTTCCCGGTGTGTTAAGAGTTTTTAGAGCTAAAAATGACTAAAACTCGAGGTAAAAAGAAAAAAGCGGAGGCACCAAAGACTCGCAAGGAGCAGCGAAAAGAAAAGCGGCAATTGAAAAAGATCAACAAGAAGAATTTTTTTGAAAAGAAGAAAACTAAACCTGGACATTTCGTTAAAGCCCCGCAATATGATGAAAAAATCAAAAATAATAAAGAGAAGTTCCAAGACGATAGCGAAATTGAGTCAGACTTTGAACTAAGCGACGATGAAATGCAAGTACAATTGCAAAAAGTCACTAAAATCGCTAAAAAACCCGCCAACAAAATCCCGGAAGTGGACAGATTCCATGAGAACCAACAGCGTGAGAAAAAGAAGCAACAGGAGATAGAGAAGAAAATGAGGAAACGTCGCGTTGAGCAGTTGATTGCTGCCAATGAGGATGAAGACAAAGTGATACGGAAGTTGGAGAAACAGCTGAAAATTGACCATCAAAGGAGTGAGAAGTCGGTGCCAAGAATGTTTAATGATGGCCTCGACTACGCTTTGGAACTGTGCCTTCCGGAGAATATCCAAAAAATGTACTCGGCGGCCAAGGAGGCTGCAGAAGTGGAGAATTCAGACGATGATTTCCAGAAAGATTTCAATATTGCGCTTGGAAAGGATCAAAATCAAGATAAGAAAAAGACGAAGGACGTTAAAAAGCTGAAAGAAGTGGAAGGAAGTGAGAAGTCTGAGATTAGATCTAAAAATCGGGAGGCGAAGCTTAAGAGCATAGAAAGCAAGTATTTTAAGGAGTCCGATTCAGAGTTTAGTGGCTCTGATTCGGAATTTCAGGACAGCGACGTGGAGGAGGGCGGTCCAAAAAAGAAAGCTAAGAACAACAGCAAGGCAGAGGATGTTTCAGACGAGGAAAGCGATTTGTCCGAAAGTGGTGAGGATGAAGAACAAAGTGATGAAACCGGGGATGGCTTGGACGATATAATGAAAGGATTAGACGATGACGAAATTTCAAAGTCCGGAACGGAAGGGGAAAGCGACAATGACGATGAGGGAGAAGAAAGCCTAACTAAATCAGACGTTGAAGAAGACTCTGAAGAGGATAAGAAACTATGGGAGGATATTTACGGACGGAAGCGCGATGAAGATGGGAATATTATTAATGTAAGTAGAGGATGAAAAAAAATCAGTAAAGAAAATTCAACAGAAAATAATTTTCTTTTTTAGGAATCATCCAGTGGGAAGTACATCCCACCACATGTCCGGGCGAGGATGGAAGCCGAAGCTGAGACAGAAGTCGATGAAAAGCGGAAACAGAAACTACAGCAGTTGAAACGACAGTGTAAAGGTTTTCTGAATCGGCTATCCGAGGCGAATATGCATAAAATTGCCAGCGATATTGAGAATCTTTACATGAAGAATTCACGTTTCGATATGAATAACACTTTAACGGCACTGATAGTAGAATCGTTGATTAGTAATGCATTGGCAAAGGAAAGGATGGTCTTGGAACATTCGCTTTTGTTAGCAGTTTTACATGCGAATGTCGGAAGTGAAGTTGGTGGGTAACTGACGTATTTTTTATTTTATTGAAACTCGTAGTTCTTTTAGGTAGTTTGGTTTTAACCGGAAAGACCCAATTTTCTTTGTTAGCAGTTTATAAACTATGAAATCTTTTAGGATAACGCCCCTCTTTCCCTCTCACGAGTTATTTCCGCTTCTTAGTTATGACACTGGTATGCAAAAATCCTTTATTCAAGAATTTCCGGACGAAGAATAATCAGACATTTAAAATTTGGTCACTTTTCAATACTCTGATTTTTATGGTCAGGTCTGTGGCTACGCGGTCCACAACAGATCTGTGATGCAACAAAAGTTTCGTGTTCAGATGCAACAAAAGTTTCAAACATTCGGACAGATTGACGGATAATTGTCTAATTTTTAGGATTTTAAAAAATCCATAGAATTACAAAAATATAAATAATTTTTTTAAAAATCTGGTCCGTTTTTTAGGTGCACATTTTCTTCAAACACTGGTACTAAAATTTGATAAATTGGCCAAAAATATCAAAAGTTTGGATGTGGAAAATAAAGAATTGGACAATGTTGTATTTCTAATTGCTCATATGTACACATTTAAGGTTTTTGCAGTTAGCAGTTTACGAAGTTTCCTTTTTAAAAACGTTTTCTTTGCAGATTTTCCAACACAATTTAATTTACGAAATGATGAACAGACTAACAGCAAATCTTTGTGAAAAATCAGTGGAAAGTCTACTATTGGTGCTTAGAGCGGTTGGATTTTCATTGCGTAAAGACGATCCGATTGCATTAAAAGAATTTATCTTCTCTATTCAAAAAACAGTGAATACAGCACCATTGGAACTCAAAGAGAAGTAATTTAATATCGAATATAGAAGATTTGCTAGAAAAAAGTTGTTTCAATTAATTTATTCTTTCACAGTCCCCGATTAAAATTCATGCTGGACATTCTGAACGCAATAAAAAATAATAATGTGAATAAAATTCCTCAATATGACCCAACGTTAGCGGAACACCTGCGAAAGATCTTAAAATCAATGCTGACCAATGGAAAATACATCGGAACGTTAAATATAACCATGGAGGATCTGATGCGTGCTGAAGAGAAGGGAAAATGGTGGGTGGTTGGGTCGGCTTGGAGTGGAAACATAAAAGATATTGGATCAGCAACAGATTCTAGACCACAAGATAGAGAATCGCAAAAATTCAGTGAGCAACTTTTAGCGCTAGCTAAAAAACAGCGAATGAACACGGAAGACCGAAAAAATGTATTTTGCATTCTGATGAGTGCAGAGGACTACATCGATGCATTTGAGAGGCTTTTGCATCTTTCAATTAAAGACCATCGCATTATTGTTTCCATTATTATTCATTGTTGCTTGTCAGAGAAAACTTTCAATCCTTATTACGCTGTGCTGTCGCAAAAATTCTGTGAATACGACAGGAAATATCAATTGGCGATGCAATTTTCGCTTTGGGATAGAATTAAGGACATTCATTCCGTTAATACTTGGCAAATAACGAATTTAGCTCAGCTTTTAATTCATTTAATTGTTAATGGAGGTCTAGCAATTTCTGTATTGAAGGTAAATTTCAGAATCGAACTTTTTATAAGATAATTCTTTTAATAACAAAAAATGTACATTTCAGGTCGTTGAGTTTGGTGAATTGGATAAATCAACGTTGCGTCTGGTGCGGCAAATAATGTTAGCAATACTTTTAGGGAATGAAGATACCTGTCGACAGGTAAAGTATTATTTTTTTAAAATGTGTTTGTTAATATTGATTTAAATATTTGCAGGTATTTGAGAGAATTGCTCCAAGTTTTAAATTGAATGCTTTCAAAGATGCTCTAAGATTGTTTTTGCACCATTTTCTCGTCAAGGGTGGCAATAAAAGCGGAGTATCTGCAGACCAAATTGAAATGTTAAAAAGTCGCGTGTCCATTGCTGATAAAGCGTTAGAAACGATTGATTCTAGAGTTAAATTGTAAATAAAAAAATTCTTGTTTTTTTTTTAAAACACGATTTTATTTTGTGATAAAATTGAAATTGCTGTGCAAAAAAAGTTATTTTTAACTTATGATTTCTCATAAATATCAGAAAAAACACGAAATTAAACAAAAGCAAGTTTAGTAAATTCTGCAAATTTGAATTTTAGCGGCTTTCCTCTCAGAAAAGTTTCGAGGAAAAAGTCTTACAAATGTTTCAACAATTCAAATGTCTTATTACATACAAGATAAAAACTAAAAATAGTGAACCAGAAAAACAAAGGGAAGATTTTGATTTAGCACGCTAAAATATATAGGAAATACCTATAAAGAACTAAATGGGTGAAAAGGAAATATAAAAATCAAAATCAACCGCTTAAGGACCAAAATATCCACCACTATTATTTCGTATCTTTCTTCGTGTGTCTTCTTTGTGATAGGTGCGCTTTTTAATTTTCTTTTAGTCCTGTAGTTCACGGCATACAGACAGACAAGGTATGCTGTAAACTTTTGATAGTCAGGTGTGACGTCATTTGTGCCGACTTTTTTTAATTAATTTTTATGTTTATTGATCACTATTTAATGCAATCAGTCCACTAATTTACAAATATCTTATTTAGATCGCACAAAAATTTAAATAATCATCCACAAAACAAGATTCCTTCTGCACTTGACGAACTAATCGGCACAAGTGA
This sequence comes from Chrysopilus asiliformis, assembly GCA_964034945.1. Classification (NCBI taxonomy): domain Eukaryota; kingdom Metazoa; phylum Arthropoda; class Insecta; order Diptera; family Rhagionidae; genus Chrysopilus; species Chrysopilus asiliformis. The sequence goes on from OZ035962.1 coordinate 91,935,595, forward strand.
CGTAGCAACGAAATGTCAGATTTGAGTTTACAGCATACCTTGTCTGTCTGTATGCCGTGCCTGTAGTTTGCCTGCCACTTTAAAAAGCCGCAATTTTTTTTGTTTTTCTTATTACCTTTCATTTCCCACTATTTTTCAAACTGAAGGTTTAGTTCTTGAGAATTTTGGCATTTAATTATGTACATAATCATTTTTCGGGAATTCCCACTTTTTTATTCGCTTTCTACTTATTGATTCTATAGAATCATAAAGACTCCAAGACGTGATTGACAGCAAACGTAATTTTTGATTAGGGACAGAAAAAGGATAAAAACCCAAGCACAGAAGGCACTAAAGTTAAAAATTCGAAAATTTAACGGCGACATTTGTAGGTTTTAGAAATTACAAGCTCGAAAAGTTATGTGAAGACGTTCAATTATCGGCCGCTAGGGAATTTCAATTTTTTTCGAAGCGACCTAGCTCACCGAGAGAAGAAGAAGAAGTAGTTCTTTGGTCGACGGCCATTTTTCGTCCATGTGGTGAGTAGTGTGGAGTTCTGTTTAATTCAATTTAACTGCCTTCGAAATCCACGCTGGATCAAGCAAAGTGGTAATTTTCTGGTGTTTCTGTGAAAATCTGCTGGAAAAAGTGACTTGGCCGCCGAAACGCGACGAATTGGAGCTGGACTGACGGTTTTATCGATTGCCGACTCGTTGGTGTTTTTTTCACATAGTTTTTTTTCATGACGGGATTGAGGGGCGAAATACACCAGTTAGTGATTTCTCGCTATCAAGAAATTCTGCATTTTCACCCAGTCGCGATTTCTAATCGCCAATTCTACGAGAAATCAAGGTAAACTAGGGAAAAGTGCCGCAAAGTGTGGTTCGGTGTCGGAAGTTTCATGTTGAAAAGTGAATTCCAGTGTTGATTTAATATTTTTTCCAGACTCGGATCGCGTTTTTTCTTTCCTTCAATTCCACGTAAATATGGGAAATTGTCTTTGGCAACGGAAATTGTCTTTGAAGAAAGATATCTGAATTTCATTTTCCGCTGTGGATTTTCCCTGGAAATGCAGCAGCCGAGCAAAAATGAAGCGAAATTTTGACAGATTGCCGCAGAGGAAATCCCTTTCCAAGCCAGAATGAAGTCAACATTTTGGGGCTCCTTGTCGCCGACACGTTTTTAGGTTTCGTTGCTGTGGCTTTTTCGCTTCTTTTCTTTTGTTGCGATTGCCTTCAGATTTTTGCCACACAGTTCGGGAGTCTGAAGCTGGTCGGGTTTATTGGCCGCTGGAAGTGTGTGTGCGAACCGGCTTGGTGTGCGGCGTGTGGCGATATTCGGGCATTGGTGTTGGTTCGTAGTGCTGCGGCTGCGATTGTGTTGATGAATTCTGTCCTGTCGCCGCGTGTCTTTTTTCCGCGAAAATAGAGAAAATCCAGCTCAACTGTCAACCCGGTTCTGGGCCGGATTAGTCCGTTTTCCTACCATAACCACTTTGCAGTGGTTTCCGGGAATTCCTGGTACCCACGCCAGCCAAAATTGAAACCTAACCAAGCTTCTCTGGGTGACGTGATGATATTTTAATGTCCCGCTGCTGGCTTCTCTGCTGCCCGCTGCCCTACCGCAGACGATAACAAGAAAGTTGCCTCGAGTATAGACCAGGGTTGGCGTAGGGGCAAGGGGCAAGGTTAATACTGAAGCAGCGTCAGCTTTCGCGAGTCGCGACTTTAGCGATTGGCGGCCAAAAAATGCTGAGTCTGGTTGTTGGGGTGCTCTGGGCTCACAGGTTGTTTCCTTCTACTGTCATCGCCATCGAATGTTTTCAAAATAACCGCCTAGAGTCCAACTGTAATGAAAGTTCCCCAATTTCCGATTCGGTCCAGTAGAACTCTTTAAAATCTCCAACAGAAGTGAAAGAAATCTTCGTCTGTTCTTTCTGAAAAGTTGTAAAAAATAAGGAGGAACCTCCGCGATGACTCATTGCACGACAATTTTTCATCCATTTTCCACATCGGCCTCGGCCGTTTTCAGTTTTACGCTATGGCATCATGCCTAGGCGAAATATCTTTCCATGCACACCTAATTCGACTACTAACGCTATATGGTTTGATATATCGGCGTGCTTTAATTTTCGATAATTAATTTGATTGTTATTTTCAAGCCTGTATAACGATTTTTCTATAGCATCATTATTTCCTTCATATTAGTAGTTTTAAATCAATACTACACAGCCCTTGTCACTACGAGCTTCCAAGTTTGTAACGATTTGTAATAATCTCCCAAAAAAGTCCCTTAATGTCTGACCTGTATTTTAAAATTTCATAAACTCTGAGAATTTGTTCCCAACAAAATTTACATAGTATACCAAATTTCAATAATTTTCATATGGACACATTTGTATTATCAACATATGCAAATATTTTCCGTTTTTTGACAAGATTTTCGAGTTGATCAACCTTTTTCGAAAAAATTGGGAAAAAGCTGAAAAAAGAGGGGAAAGTATCGAAATTTAATGTCGATTTGTGAAAAAAAAAATCAAATTCTAATGCATTTGGAAACTTTGGCTATTCTGATGGGCGAATCGACGAAAATTTGTGAGGTTTATTGATATTTTTGAGCCAGTAGCAATTTTGTTGACGTACAGCTGTTATTTATTTTGCTTACTTTATTTGTCAATATTTACATAATGATATTTTTTAAAGAAAATATCTGATGCGAACAGTACATGACGTTCTTATCTGTGCACAATTTACACTATAACCCTACTAATAGAATAAAAATTTATATATAAAATCTGAAAAATCTCCATAACGGTTCTTATAAAATCTAAAAAAATCTCGATAACGGTGAAATCTGTCGATTTACGGTGAAGAATACAATTTTCATTATTTCATCGCATCCATAAAACCACCGAAAAATCGTTAGTTTTTGAAATAATTGCAAAAAACTTACCTTTTTAAAGAAACAGCATTCCTCGATAACATCTTGAGATACAGAGTTCTAGTAAGACAAAAACGTAGGAAATTTTATTTTCTCATGTATAAGACTACTGAAAAATGCGTAGTTTCGGCGTAAATCTTGAAATATGAAATTACAATTTTTAAAAGGTGGCCATTTTGGTCACAGGATCGTCCCATGTCAGGACCAGATATGTCTAAAATTTCATAGCTCTATCTCAAGTCTACGGTAGTGCTTTGGTGGTATTAAAACAAAAAATGGTGATAAAAAATTGAGTAGGGGGGTTTGAAAGTTTTAAAATTAGCGTGATGTGTTTATTTCATAGATAGCTGTTAAGCACCATTCAAACTAAAAAACCACTTTTTCGAAATTAATTTTAAAAAGTGAATTATAGGCTTTTTGGGTCTCAAGTCAGCATAAGAGCTATAGAACTGTGGCATAACACGTGCGTTGTCGCATCGCGTGATTTTCTAAGACAACCAAACAAATTTAGACATTTTTCCTTGTATAAAAGGTTTATATTTGCACAACTGAACAGATAAAATGAGAACAAATAAAAATGGTGCAAATACAAACATTTTGTAGAACGAAAAACATATAAATTTGTTTGGTTGGCTTTAAAAACCGCATAAATCGGCAATGCAACGTTCTACGTATGTCATAACTCTAATCTATCGAATCTTACATATTTTGTCTTTAAATCAAAATCCGAAATTTGTCCTATCCTACATGCAGCATTCGATTATCCGCTCCTTGGGAAAATTGTGTAGCCAAATCATACCACCTGCTGCGGTTAGTTTTTTTTTCGTGCATAGCCATCAATTCTCTCTTATTTAGAACATAATTTGTTCATTTATTTAATTCAACGCCTTTTGGGTGGCAGAGAAAGCATGGCGACATGCAAATTCATTTAGTCACGGTATCCACAAGTGATTATGTCCAGCTGAAGAGTATCTACACGCAAAACTAAAGAAATCTGACAACCGGACGGGACTGCTCTGTGACAATGGGTTGAACCCAAACATTTCCAAGAATTTTCTATGCAAGGATTTTGAAGTTTTTATAACGTTTGATGTGTAATATTTATAAAGCAAAATTGGGTATAATAATATTCCCATGTGGTTTACATGCACGAAATAATCGGATTTTTGCATTTCTGCCGGCCGTGCAGGTCAGACAAGTCACAAAATTTATTCCAGCAGAGTAACTAGAAAAATGCCAAAATGTGAAACTAAATTAGCAGTAATAAAATTTCACCTTTCGAAATACGTTAAACGAATTTTAAATGAAGATTTTATTGTGTTTTAAATTATTTTCTCATTTATTTTATCACTTTTTTTTCTAGAATAAACCACCCCCTTTAACTAAAGTTTTAACTAAACCACAAGAATTGGTTTGTTTGGTTCTCGGTGTTCTTTAGAAACAACAATAACCAGCAGCTAATTTGCAATAGTTTAAAGAAACAACCATCGATTTTGGTTTATAAAGAGGGTAAGGAGTGTTCTTGTTCGTCAAAAAGTAGTAACGCTTCATAGTTCAACGAAGAAATCATTCATTTTAGTGAAAACTTAAATAGCTGAGGAAATAGTAAATTTCTAGAGAAAAAAATTCAACAAAAACAACAATAAAAATGGCTGATATCGATGATACTCATTTCGAAACTGGAGACTCTGGTGCTTCAGCTACTTTTCCAATGCAATGTTCGGCATTGCGTAAAAATGGTTTTGTCATGTTGAAAGGACGTCCGTGCAAAATTGTTGAAATGTCCACCTCGAAAACTGGTAAACACGGTCACGCTAAAGTTCACTTGGTTGGCATTGACATTTTCAACGGTAAAAAGTAAGTTGAAATATATTTATTTAAAAAAAATCATTTCAGTTTAACATGTTTTTTTTTGTGATTTTGTTTTTAAATTATAGATATGAAGATATCTGCCCTTCAACTCACAATATGGACGTACCACATGTTAAACGTGAGGACTATCAATTAACTGACATTAGCGATGATAATTACTTGACCCTAATGGGCGACAATGGTGATTTACGTGAGGATCTTAAAGTACCAGATGGCGATTTGGGCACTCAATTACGTTCAGAATTTGATTCTGGCAAGGAATTATTGGTGAGTTTTACATCAAAAATTTATATTTTAGAAATCGAGAGGTATTAATAACGACTCGAAAGTGTTTTTTTTTAAATTTAATATTATAATATTTATTTAGGGTTTTGTTGATTAGGGTTTTGTTGATTAGGGTTTTGTTGATTAGGGTTTTGTTGATTAGGGTTTTGTTGATTAGGGTTTTGTTGATTAGGGTTTTGTTGATTAGGGTTTTGTTGATTAGGGTTTTGTTGATTAGGGTTTTGTTGATTAGAGTTTTGTTGATTAGGGTTTTGTTGATTAGGGTTTTGTTGATTAGGGTTTTGTTGATTAGGGTTTTGTTGATTAGGGTTTTGTTGATTAGGGTTTTGTTGATTAGGGTTTTGTTGATTAGGGTTTTGTTGATTAGGGTTTTGTTGATTAGGGTTTTGTTGATTAAGATTTTGTTGAAGTTTAGGATTCTGTTGATCGGTAATTCAAATAATATTTCTCTCGGAATCAATTTTTTATGAATTTGCACCGAATTTCTTGCGGCGAACGATTGATTATTTGAAATTAATTGAATTTAAACAATGAAAGAAACAGATCTTTTTTAAGAAAACATCAATCCAGTTTTGGTTCGAAGTTTAGTATGGAACACCATCAGAATAACTACTAAATATACCCTAAATTCCGAAATATTGAATATTTACCAGTGGAAAGCATATTTGACATAGAACATATTTTATGGAATTTATTTAAAATTATTTTCCTTAAAAGTTTTGGGTGGCTGGCCAACTTGTAAACAATACTTTTGAGAAGGGAAGTGTTTTTTTCAAGAAAAAAAAATCTCCCTTTGTAACACGAGGTCTCCGCTAGACATAAAGTTTATTCGTACGCATGCCTTGGTATTAAAATTATGCTTTAAAAATCATACTTTAAAAATAGAGCATTTTTAAGAACCTTTATATCAAATGAAAACTTGTAAAATGAGCTTCAAAATGCGTTTAACATTAGATGCCTATCTGATTCCTAGCCTGTTTTACCATTTTTTTTGTGATTGCATTTTAGCGATTTTCAAAGAATTGAAATCCACTGCAAATAAAAATTACAATCTTACCAAGTTTTGAGGGTTCATTAGGTGCGCCGGATTTGAAAGAAATCAAAGATAAATTTCTTTTTACTCGTTTACTTGACACGAATTCGCCCTGATTTCATAACTATTGTACAAAATTTTCAAGCTGGACTTTTATTTATTTAAATAATTGAATTTCTTTGTTACAAAGCTCCGACAATGCTTGTTTCAAGGAATTTTTTCTATGCCCTTAGCAATAATTTATAAAAGGGAGGCGTGTAACAGTGATATAAAACCACAAATAAAAAAATCTCAAAGAAACCTTACGAGGGGGAGGGAAAGGGTCTGAAAGGTTGAAAATTAATGTGACGTGTTTTATGGACAGTCCGAATTTTTTTTTGTTAAAACGTTGACTCGCTGGGATTACTAAAAAGCATAAAATTGTTTAGGCAAATATATTTGAAGTGTTCTTGTCAATAATCCATCATTGATTACAATAACATTTCTTGATAACTTTTTTTTTGCAAACGACTAAAAATAGCTCGCTTACTGTTTTTATCGCAAGCGGTTTGAATTTTGATAGCACTGTAAAGTCACATCAAATTACCTCCCCCCTTCAATTGTTATCACTAGAGACCGGAGTATACGCAAATGCATCTCTGCATATTTAGGATTATTTGTATATTTCAATATTTGATCGTAAAAAAAGTATAAAAAGTACCCGCAGAAGAGGCTCATTTTTCCCCAAAAACATTGCTGAATTCCATATAAAGTTAATCATGGTATTGTTTGTGTGCCTGATTCAGTCAGTAGGCAATTAGTAGGCAAAAGCAATAAGCCTCCACCTCAGGAGACCAACTGTCTCCGCATTTTTTTCCTTCTGTTTGATCCGCCAATCGATTTTGCATACTTCCTCCATTGCAAGGTAACTTCTAACAGGATTAAAGTTTAAAAACTGTCAAAATAATTTTGGACGATAGGCGTCAAAATTCGTTAATGGAAAACTTGGAGTAATATTAGGTTTGAATTTAAATCTAATTTTCTTTTAAATTAATATCACTGGATTTCAGAGAAATTAGTTGCATGTTTTGGCATGTTTTTTCGATTTTGTTGCACATTTTTGTGCATATTTTAGAATTTTTATGTTGCTTATAATCCGGTTTCTAATTATCATAATTCATACCTTTTGCTCATGTAATAGAAATGTAAATTCTTAAAACACTTTGATTGCACAGCATTGTGTTTCACTTTTGCGTTTAAAAAATAAATTTGCATTTCACTATTTATGTATTTTAAAAAGGGTTTGACTCATTATGACGCTAAGCTAAGCGTGGATTTTTGTCAGCGTGTATTAATTTTCTTTCCTAAAAACTAAATGTTAAAAAACTGTGGATTAAAAATTAAATAATCGCAATAATGTTATCAGATTTTTTTTCCTGCTCTTCATATATATATTTTTTTGCTTTGCTCACTAGAAAGTAGCATCAGAAGTCAAAGCAGAACGATATAGGAACGCGACTACAATTCACGCATTAAACACGTGCTAGAGATTTTTTCAAACGAACAATAAATATGTGTAGAGTTTTACTAGAGCTTTGTATTTTAGGTAGTTTTCATTGAGGTTATTCTTGCGAAGTTTGTTAATGTACTTCTTTGGTTTATTTCCATGAATTTTAGTAGTGATTTTATTTTAATTTGTCTACCTGTGATCTAGAAGTTTCGAGTCGTTGAGGATTTTAAGGTGATTGATACGAAGCCGCCATGATTTCGGGCCTGTCTTAATTATTTTTCAGCAAGAAATTTTCTGAATTATTTTTTTTTTCATTGATTAGTAGAATTGCTTCAGTGAGTTCTATGCCTTGCTAATCAGGAAATCAGAATTCCTTTTTTGTGTATCTTTTTACATAGCCAGGTATTATTCAGGACTTACAAAGTAATTTAAAAACATTTAAACAATTCCGAGAGTCATAAACAGTTATTGTACCCAAATTCGTCAGACCGTCAGACATCCTTTTTTTAAATTAGGTTGGATAAATTTGACCTGCGTTTTTATAAATCAGTGATTAACATCGACATTATTTCATTTTAATACTAAATATACGATTTTTATTGCATTTCTTGCACTCTTGAAGTACATCTCATTATCTTGATCCCCTCGCCTGCTATCTCCTGAATAATTGAAAAGATTGGGTTTTTACCATTAGATAAGTAATTTCTAAAAAACGTGATAGGTCTTGTTTCAAACCTTTTTGCTTCTTAATAAGCTAAGATTAAAATTAGAAACCTAAAGATTTTTTTTTCATTTAAAACATTTTAAACAAAAATTATTTTTATCTTTTCAGTGCACTGTCCTCAAATCCTGCGGTGAGGAATGTGTCATCGCAATCAAGACCAACACAGCTCTTGACAAATAAAACATAGCACATCATACCTCGTCCGTTGCTTATTGTTTATTATAATTAATTATATATTTAAATATAATATGATCATACGAAAGACCTATAAAGAGGATTGAAAACGAGTATAAAAACATCATCATAGATATCAAAACAGCAGCATAAAAAGGAAAAGTAAAATATAAATAAAATAATAAAAGAATATATAAAGAAAAGATCATTTTTCTGCCAAAATAATAAATTAAAACAAAAAAAAAACATTTAAAAATAAAAAAATACTTATATATATGAAAAATAAAAAAAAACTATTAAAACTACTACTTAAGGAGGAACAATATAACTTGAAAGATTTAAGTAATTAATAATTATATGAAAAAAAATCAAATCTCTTTTTAACTAATAAACAGAACCGCAACAACACAAGCAACATGAAGGCGAACGAGATATAATGAGTCATAAAATATTTTTTTTATTAAAAAAATACATTTTTGTTTTTTTTCTTTTTCTACAAACGTTTTTTTTATATTATGAAATTTTTTTTCCTTCTTATTTTTAAATGACTTTTGTTAATGTCAAATATATTGTATTTTGAAGCAGGTCTTAACGAAAAAAAAACAACAAATCAAATTGCATAAAATTATAACGAAATACATTTTGAAAAGAAATTGAAGATTGATTTAAGAAATTATTGAAAAACAACAACAATAATATTAATAAATATTTTAAAAAAGTATATTAAGCTATCTTAAACAAATGAGCACCGTGGTATGAGTGTGCCTCCCGGGGGTGGTTTTCTTTTTCTTATTTTTTTTTTGGTTTTCCTGTTGACATCAAATCATTTAAAATTTAAAAATTAATAAAGTAAGGAAATACAACAACAACGTGTATATGTAATAAAAAACAAAAAAAAAATTTAAAAAAGCAACAAAAAACCAACAGGCATTTTTTTGCTGAATTAAAATTAATAAATAATTAAAAAGTAAAGTAATTGATGAGATGAAATGAATGAATCGAGAAAACTGTCGAAAAAAAACACGAGATAAAGGAGAAAAAGATCATGGAGAAATAGAAAGAGATGAAATTTAAAAAATATTAATATTTGAATGAAAGAGAGATGAAAGAAAAAAATACACAAAAATTGAAACAAAGGAAAATTTTTGTTTAAAAATGATGTGGGATTTTATTTTCAACCCCTTTTTATATATTCTAAAAATTGATTTTTTTTTTAAATATTTATTTTTGTAAATTTGCCTGCTTTTGGTTTCGTTTGTTTATTTTTTTTGTTGTGATTTCATTGGGCAATGTTGAGGATAAGTGATGGAATTTGGAATTCAATCATTTGAGTTAGTGATTAATGTGACAAATCAGGAAAGAATTTGGAAATTTTTCGAAAATCACTAAAATTGAAATGGTTTTAAAGCAAAAGTTGGGGAATTGTCGTTTCAAGAAGAAATCATTGAAGATGGATTTGCAGTTCGCATAAAGGTGTAATTTTTCGCAAAATATGTCCACCTAAAAGTGGTGTAGCATCGAATCTTTAAGAAATTAAATAATATTCCAGTCGGTTAGCATAACCTACACCCGGCACCAAAAGGTATTCCCGGAAAAATTCGAATATTTTTGGAATAGTGTAAAAACTCTTGATGATGAACAAGTGAAAATTTTCGACTCTAGAGAAACATTCGCCCTGTTTGGAGTTCCACCTAAAAGGGATTGCAGTTATAAGATCTACAGGTAATTCTATTAAGTTTAAAGCAAATCAGCAGCAGATTAAAGAAATTTTCAAGTGTCGGTTGATTCTTTTGAGTTTCCTTTATAAAAGACAAAAGGTAAGCAACACGCATTGCCAATTTCCAAAAGCACTTTTTTTGATTTTGTTCGAAATTTTATTACAGATAAATCTTGCTATGGTATTCACCCGTATTGCGATTCGATTGTGATATTGTTTGTACTTTTAAAACTACACTCGCAATACGGCTGAATGTTGCAGCGCATTTTTAATTATAAAAAAGTTGTTGAAAATCCGTTGATTGGTTTACGAGATATCAGGTGAAGGGGTCAGCGGGGAGTGGAGTTCCTGCTGCAAATATGGCTAAAAACATCCGCGCCAATCCAAGCAATGTAACACGACGTGATTCAATGTTCTGCGTTGAGTGGTTTAACTCATTAACACCCCGATTATTTAAGACTCGTGAATCGACGAATTTCACTTCATTTGGTGATCGGGATTATGTAAAAAAAAACCAATCATGTTAGCCTTTTTTTGCGAAATTTGTCGCAATAAGTGAAATTTCAAGTCGGTTGCTATTTTCTGATCGAAAGCGGTAATTGATGGATGGAAAAGTATGGAAAATCAACGATGGTAGGTTTATTATTGCTATTCTTTCAATTGTAACATTTGATAATCACAAATTTTAGCTATAAAATTACTAATGTGGAACAATTTGAAACCGCAACGTCCCCGTAAATTTTAAAATGGGAAGAACACAAGTGGATCGCATAGTGGAGGGAAGGTTTTGGCTTAGGAGCTCCAGAACTCAACTAAAAGCCGTTTTATTAACGCGAAAAATTTTTACAAACCTGAAAAAAACATTACAATAATTTTACATAGTAAAATAAAAAATGTGTTACAATTCTTCCGGCAATTCCAGAGGATTGGAATTGTCTCTCAAGTTTCGCCTGATTTGTCGGTAATCTGTATCCGAAACTTCGTCATCCGATTCGAACATTTCCAGGGAGCTCATTTTTTTTCTATAAATAAACTTAACTGACGCTTGAATTACGTTTTTCTAACTAGTATTAGCAAACAAAATACTCAACAACTTTAAAATTTGAAACTTCAAAAGATAATTTTGAAGTTTACCCACAAAAGTATATTGAGTCGTATAGCTAGTGCATACGCAACGAAATGGGTTCCCGTGAGCTTTGTGCTGCGGTGAGATTTGTAACCTTCATTGCAGTGATGCCATATAAGTTTCGCACTATTTCACGAATCGGTCATGAGTCTAACCTCTGGAGCCCAATGAACGCAACGCGAACGCAACTCCAACGCTGTGAACTGTCACGCAGCGCAACATTTCAGCGGCAGAGCCCAATGGCATCTCATGAAGTAGTACAAGTGACATAATATAAAGTGGTATAAAGTTGGCAAAATTACAAAAATGTATAATTTTGAAGCGATAATTTGCTTTGTAGGTCTTTATCTTTGTTATTTGTATATTATTGCACTAAGGCTATAAATTTTTCTTCGAACAACATTTCCCCAACCTCACTTTATGAACTGTCAACGCAGAATTGCTGCGGCAAAGTTAGAAGTTTGCAAACTTTTGCGTTGTAGTTGCGTTCACTGCGTTCACTGTGCTCACTTCAAATGATTTCTATTGAACAAACTTGTAAGTGACAGTTTCTGCGTTCGCGTTGCGTTCATTGGGCTCCAGGCATAAGATAATTAAAAATTTCACTTTCAGTGAAATGAAATAAAATGCGTCGTTTTTAGTGAATGGTCTAAGATAATCGGGGTGTAAGTCTCAAAATCTTATATTTTCATCCTTTTTTTTTAAATCTTTAAATATACATCGAAACCTCGATACCGTATACCCTCAGTACTGTATACCCCTCAATAGTGTATACCCCACAGAGAAAGTGTCAGGAGAAGGCAATGGGGGCGAAACCGCAGAAACTTCTTAAGCAACAAACAATAACTTCTTACTTTGCTAAATAACTTTGTAAATTAAATGTATAAATGAGTAAAATATTAAAAAATGTATTTTCCGTTTTTTATAATTAAAACCATGACAATATTTTCTTCAATATTTTCGGGTATATTGTATACCCCTCGATAGTGTATACTACCCCGGTTTGATATCGGTATACAGTATCGAGGTTTCAATGTATATCATATTTACAGGATCGTTTCGAAATGAAAAAAAAAAGCAAGGTGTCTGTCTCGTAGAGACGGTCAGAAGACGTGGATCCGCCTACAACGATCGCCAATAGATCTTTAAGTAAGAAATTTTAGTGAAAAGGAAACTAAAGAAACAATTTGATTGACCGTAATGTTACGGGATTTGACTTTCCGTTTGGTGAATTTTGGCATCTTGTACCTAAAAATCAAATTTCACTTGCAACACAACGAACAATGTTTAATAGGGCATTTTCATAAATGTATTCGGAACTTACGCAAATTGCACAAAACATTTTCTTCGTAAACTAAACGAATAACAAGTAAACTAAACGAATAACATAAACTGAGTTATTTATTAAGAAAAATCTTTTGTGTTATTTTTTAATCAAAAATCTTTTTTTGCAGAACTTGAATTTATGAAAACGCCCATAGATAAAAAACAAATAAAAATAAAATAAAATTACACGATAAAAGCAACGAAGCAATTTCAATTTAGAGCAACTAAAAACAGTGTTCAAAACCATGGCCGAATTATACAAGGTCTGTTTGACAGCTCAGTTGCTTCTGGCTCTGACGTCATCGGCAAGAAATTCTTATACGATTCAATGGGAATTTTCCCTTTTTATATGAAATATTATTGGAATTAGCGCACACACAATTAGAAAGAATGCACCGATATTTTTTGCCGATGACGTAACAAAATGGCTGTTAAAAAGCAACCAGCAGACCTGTGTTTAATTCGGCCATGCGATCGATGCACATTTTTCCTTCTCCCCCCAAGTTAAGATCGAAATTGTTTCTCTTTAAGTTTTTCGCTCCTGTTCACAGCGGTTTGTATGCTTTGCATAAAAATGAATGAAAGGTTCGAGCGATGGCTGCTGTTGGGTATGATGCACACACACATACAAGTATGCATTTCATTAGTAAGAGAGCGATATCTCGGTGCCAGCATTAAAGTTGTGTTCTCAAAGCAAATTAAAACCATAATTTTTTCTCGTTCTTTGGAGCGTTTTACTGAAATTCTGAATTTCGTTTTCTCGAGAGTGATTTTTATTTTCAATTTTTTTCAATTCCTCCAAAGCGAATTGAACCGAAATAATATGAATAGCCAGAATCAGAACAACCCATTTAGAGAAGAGAAACAATCAAGTTCTATATGAGATTCAATACACACAAAGAAAGCATAAAAAGAGTATACATGTGAAATCTGTACTGCAAGCAGCAGACACAGCATAACAGCGGAGTAAAAATTTTGATTTTGCTTTTTAAAAACATAATTGAACATAGTTTAACATAACAAAATACCCTATACAATGCTTTAATGTAGCCCTCATCTTATAAAACAGGTTTTGTTCAGATATCACCGCAAACTATCGAGTTTCATCGATTGCAAATTTGTTATCATGGCAGCAAGCCGATTTTCTAATTTGTACCCCCATTACCAAAATCCAAGACGTATCCACGTCAAAAAATATTAACACCCCGATTATTTAAGACTCGTGAATCGACGAATTTCACTTCATTTGGTTATCGGAATTATGTAAAAAAAACCCAATCATGTTAGCCTTTTTTTGCGAAATTTGTCGCAAAACACATGTCACTACATTTCAAGTCGGCTGCTATTTTGTGATCGACAGCGGTAATTGATGGATGGAAAATGTGTGGAAAATCAACGAGGGTGTTTATTATTACTATTCTTTCAATTGTAACATTTGATAATCACAAATTTTAGCTATAAAATTACTAATGTAAAACAATTTGAAACCGCAACGTCCCCGCAAATTTTAAAATGGGAAGAACAGAAGTGGATCGCATAGTGGAGGGAAGGTTTTGGCTTAGGAGCTCCAGAACCCAACTAAAAGCCGTTTTATTAACGCGAAAAATTTTTACAAACCTGAAAAAAACATAACAATAATTTTACATAGTAAAATAAAAAATGTGTTACAATTCTTCCGGCAATTCCAGAGGATTGGAATTGTCTCTCAAGTTTCGCCTGATTTGTCGGTAATCTGTATCCGAAACTTCGTCATCCGATTCGAACATTTCCAGGGAGCTCATTTTTCTTCTATAAATAAACTTAACTGACGCTTGAAATACGTTTTTCTAATTAGTATTCGCAAACAAAATACTCAAAACTTTAAAATTTGAAACTTCAAAAGTTAATTTTGAAGTTTATCCACAAAAGTATATTGAGTCGTATAGCTAGTGCATACGCAACGAAATAGGTTCCCGTGAGCTTTGTGCTGCGGTGAGATTTGTAACCTTCATTGCAGTGATGCCATATAAGTTTCGCACTATTTCACGAATCGGTCATGAGTCTAACACCACGTCTTGATTAACAATTTTTCATCCGAAGAAATATCTCACCGCAATGAGATTTTTTTGACATCTGGGCCGAAAATCTCTTGAAATTTTATTTCTCAAATTGGCAATAAAAAAAAAACACTAGTCGCCGCTCTCGTAATTAATGCAATACGTGAAATTGAAAAGGCAAGAACAGAAGAACAGACGAAAAGAAAAACCCCTTAATGTTATATATTCTCTTCCAAAGCTTTTTGTATCGTATTTTGTAAAAATTAGTTATTTTTGCAATTACTTGTCGGGAGAAATTGGATTCCGCCATATTGAATTGTGAAATTCCAAGAAATTTTGCTATTGCAAGATTTCAAGAAATTTCTCTCTGGGATTTTTCCCCTCCGTCAACTCGAGCTCTGATTGGTCAATCAAAAATCTCTGCGATGAAAAATCCCAGGTCAAGACGCGGTGTAAGATAATTAAAAATTTCACTTTCAGTGAAATGAAATAAAATGCGTCGTTTTTAGTGAATGGTCTAAGATAATCGGGGTGTAAGCTGATCTTCGTGTCAGGACGTGATTTATGTTTTGTCCTATAAAAAAAACTGGAATTTAGAGAAAAAGGAATTCTGATTAAATGAATGTGCTTCAATATGAAAAATATACTGTTTTTAAAATAGGACGCTGGGACCTAATGGGTTAAAAGTTACAGGGCAACATTTTCCTTTGATAGCTACAACTGGACGCACATAATCTTTTTTAGGAAATTGCAAAAAAAAACGAAAACTACATTACTGAAGTAAAACAGATAGGGGAGACCGGGGCTAGTTCTAACAAATTTTGAAGATTGGGTCAAATTTTTTTTAACAAGTAACATTTTTGATATTGTTTTTATATCTAGCCATACTGTAGGTCTTCAGGTATCATAAGAAATAAAAAAAAGTTTCAACCAGGTAGTCACTATATGAAAAAAATCATTTTTATGAAAAAAATGTCATCTGTTAAAACTAACCCCGGTCACGGGGCTAGTTTTAACAACGATGGGGTAAGTATTAACATTAGTTTTAACATGGAAATAATTAAAAGAAAAGAATTTTTTTTCACAAAAATTATAAAATAAACAAAATAAATAGAGTAAGTTCGGGTATTGTGGTACACCTTCTTTTGTTTTCATAATAAATCACTCGTTTTAAAAGCAATCATGTTAGAATTTCGCATACGACACCTCCAGAGGCTTGCCTATAAAATTACACAGCAATGTTACCAATCATAAACATAAAAGCAAAATTATGATCAAAAAAGTACAGTAACTGAAAAAAAAGTGCTTCAAAAAATTGGCGGGTAATGTGGTATACTGTTTCTTCCATACAAATATTTAAGGCGGGTAATGTGGAATACTGTTTCATCCATTCAAATATTAAATATTTGTATGGAAAAAATAGTATGCCACATTAGCCGTTCTCACCATGACAAACCAAAAAAATGATTTCTTACACCCCGATTATTTAAGACTCGTGAATCGACGAATTTCACTTCATTTGGTTATCGGGATTATGTAAAAAAAACCCAATCATGTTAGCCTTTTTTTGCGAAATTTGTCGCAAAAAGTGACATTTCAAGTCGGCTGCTATTTTGTGATCGACAGCGGTAATTGATGGATGGAAAATGTATGGAAAATCAACGAGGGTGTTTATTATTACTATTCTTTCAATTGTAACATTTGATAATCACAAATTTTAGCTATAAAATTACTAATGTAAAACAATTTGAAACCGCAACGTCCCCGCAAATTTTAAAATGGGAAGAACAGAAGTGGATCGCATAGTGGAGGGAAGGTTTTGGCTTAGGAGCTCCAGAACCCAACTAAAAGCCGTTTTATTAACGCGAAAAATTTTTACAAACCTGAAAAAAACATAACAATAATTTTATATAGTAAAATAAAAAATGTGTTACAATTCTTCCGGCAATTCCAGAGGATTGGAATTGTCTCTCAAGTTTCGCCTGATTTGTCGGCAATCTGTATCCGAAACTTCGTCATCCGATTCGAACATTTCCAGGGAGCTCATTTTTCTTCTATAAATAAACTTAACTGACGCTTGAAATACGTTTTTCTAATTAGTATTCGCAAACAAAATACTCAAAACTTTAAAATTTGAAACTTCAAAAGTTAATTTTGAAGTTTATCCACAAAAGTATATTGAGTCGTATAGCTAGTGCATACGCAACGAAATAGGTTCCCGTGAGCTTTGTGCTGCGGTGAGATTTGTAACCTTCATTGCAGTGATGCCATATAAGTTTCGCACTATTTCACGAATCGGTCATGAGTCTAAGATAATTAAAAATTTCACTTTCAGTGAAATGAAATAAAATGCGTCGTTTTTAGTGAATGGTCTAAGATAATCGGGGTGTTAGTCTAATTCGCTTGAATCCAAAAATTTTCTTTTCAAAAATTAAATGTGTTGTCTAAATAATCGTTCACTGATTCACAGTTAAAAAAACAACTTAAAATTGGCTTTCGAGATTCATTTGAATGTGGAGACAATAAAATGTTGATTGTGCTCAAAAACGTTTTTCAGAAAATTCCGATATAACCTGATAAACCATGGACTTGTCAACATCAACAATAGTTGCAGAATTTCACAAAAAACAGTATTGTATGTTTGATCTTGCGATGCGGCATCTCATATCCGAGAAATGATGGGGTACCACATTACCCGCCTATACCACAATACCCGAACTTACTCTATCTTTTAAAATTCAAATATATTAATTATCACAAAAACTAATAAAATGAACCAAATAAATATCCTTTTCAAGGAACATAAATTGACAAAAAAAAATTAAGTCGTTTTAAAAAATAAAAACAATTATTATTATCTAAAAAAAGGTTTCAGCGAAGCTTTTTTGTACATAATTTGTATCTTTAAAAACATAGTATGAGAATTCTTACTCTATGTCTATGACATTATATTGTTAATTCTTGCCCCATGGGTTTGTTAATTTTAGCCCCGACACTACTTTTTTTGAATTGTTAATCATACCAAAGATATAGTTAAGGATTGTAATAAAACAAAAGGATATTATTAATTATAGCTTCATTAACTTACATTATCGACAAAGTTATATTCAATAATATAAAAAACTAAGACAGAAATCAAAATATTGCAAACCATAAAAAGTTCGTTTACCAGCTAAAATTCGGTCTCTGTGCTTAACCCTCACTGGCAATGAACTGTTCATGACTATTGAGTCACGATATGATCGACCTTATCGAGTGATGGACAAAAACCAAATTTCGAGATTGTGGCTCCTATATTTCGGCGGGAATAGGATTGTTAATACTTACCCCTGTTAATTCTAGCCCCGGGTTCCCCTAATACATAAACTTTTTTGGGCCATTGTTATCCCATTTTATGATTAGAGATCACAATGTTTTTAGTTGTTTCCGTTTCCAGGGAGTAACAAGATTTACTTTCTCTCCCTTTTTAATAAGTAAAAAATTCTGGAATTGCAAAAAAGAGTTTAAATTTAACTTCTCATAAAATTCTTTCATGAAATTTTTATGTACACTGAGGGAAAATTGTCATCAGATTCAACGAAAATCAAATCAAAAAAATCGCTAAATTTGTACCAACGGTTTTTGTATTTGATTAAAATGAAAAATATTTAAACCAACTGATTATTCTTTGAAAACAAATCAGAAAATATGGCTATAAAAAGTCTTACAAAAAATAATTTAATTTCTAGATGAACATATTGCACTTACAACTTATAAGAAAAAGCTTTTAATCTCGTGTTCAAAAGTAGAATAATTATCAGAAAAACCAAAACGCCATCTTTGATATTCTGCGCCCATAAAAAATAAAGCAAATGTATTTGTATGTGTCGCCAACGACGATAACGATTCTTTATCGCTGTCTTTTCTGTTCTGTTCGCCATTGTTAACTGCCTGTACATTCAAAACAAATGCTCCGTTGTTTGTTTTGACTGCAGGACGTAAGAAAGCGCGATCTGTCAGACAGTCAAATTGACTAATTAGGTTTTTGTTTTAAATACTTTTTATTTAAATAATTTTAGATGCATTTTTGCTGCTTTTGAAATTATGGTTAGTATTTGTTTTTACTGCTTTCTCTTTTAAGTCAAATTAAACTCATTTGATTTTGAACTATAAATGGAAAGCAGTAAAATCGAATAACGGTTCTTGATTGAACTACGTGCCCAATATCTCTCAGTGTACCAGTGGAGTAGTAGTATATCTTGTTGCAACTGACGCGAAATATTATATCTTAAGCATTTTGTATTCGTCCAGTCAGCACTATTTAGATAAAAACCACTCGTACATGCATAAAAATCTTGAATTTTGATTTTCAGGCAGTAGTGCAATGAATGATAAGTGCGATATAATGAAATGCAGAAAAATTGTCACAATCTTGTATTTGTGATTTGCAACGTTTTCGTTACAAAGTTGTGCGAGAATCATTTTTTCCCCCCGAGGGTTTTTGCAATGCAAAATGGTGCAAAAATTAAAAAAATCGCGGAAGTACAAAGAAAAACGAGGAATAAAATGAAAGTTTTTCGCTAAAAAAACTACTAAAATTTCTTTGGACAAATTTCTTTTGCAAATGATGAATTTGATTTTGTTGTATTAAGCCTAATTCACACGGTCACTTAAATTAGTCAAAATAAAGCAACCGTGAACCATTACCACGGTTGACGGTCAACGCTTTCTTAACTGATAAGTGTGGATTAGGCCTAAACGGTTGTATTTGAACTAAAAAAACATGTACCCACATTTCTATTTCTGGAAAATATGAAAAAAATGGTCCAGTTTTTATAAATATGATAATATACAGTAAATTACTTTCAATTTTATTACTGTTTTGCAAATTGAGATTTAACTATTTCAATTTTTATTCAAAAAATTACGTAGTTTAATTGCACAAAAACATTTAATTATCTTTTATCGAATGAAATCACTTTAGACTCATTCGTTTGAATCTTCTCAACAACAAATTCTAAACATAACAAAAGCTATAATTGCCAATCTGGCAATCATTGGAGACCCGTATGGTGATATTCGTATCAAAATTCGAACAGTTATACCAAAATTCCACTTTGAAGTCAAACTTTCCAATAAGATTTTTTAAAATTTGTTCCAATCGGATTTTGATGTATGGGAGTTTTATGTAGAATCATATCCTAAATAACTTTTGTTCTTGCACTTTTTTGATAAGATGTACCGTTTTTGAGATATTCGCAAAAATCGTTTTCGTTCGTATGGGGGGTACCCCCCTAATGGTCCATTTTTGCCCATTAACGAACTTAGCCTCGCATTTTACGAAAAACGGATCTGTGCAAAAATTCAAGCCTCTAGCTCAATCCGTGCGCCCGCAATCCGCGCCACAGACAGACGGACAGACAGACAGTAGGGATGGGAGAATTCGTTACTTTCATTACCCGGTATTAATTCGTTATTTCAACAAAAGTAACGAATACCTAATATTCGTTACTTTTACTCAAAACCCGGGCGATGACGCCTAGTGGTCTATCTAGTAGGTGATGAGAACAAACCCCTACGATCTCCACAGCTGATGGATGTGCGCAAAGTCGAAATCAGACAATAAATAACAAAATTATATTTCCAAATTCCTATCGAAAAATTATAAGTACAGAAAAATAATATAAATTTATAACTTGTAATATATGCATGCAAAAACTTGCCATCCATAGAACATCCATACAGTTTGTTCCAAAAGTTTTCCCTCAATCGAATATGAATATGAATGAATGAGAAACGATTACGATGCGAATTGAGACATATATTCAGTTTAGAAAAATTCGTTTCTTTGTATTCGGTTCGGAAAAGTAATCAAAACAAAATGCGTTCTTGAAACGAATACTTAATATAGTTGATTCGGTTCCGGGTAATATTCAATCGTATCTTTAAATTTGGAGATTCGGTTCCGGGTAATAGCCATTCGTATGTAGTCAATTTGGAGATTCGGTTCTATGTATTCGGTATTATTTCATGCATAAGCGAAATGAGAATTAAATACAAGAATTGATGATTGCGACTGGGTATCTGCAAACACATCTACCAAAAGCGGAGAGGGAAAAAACAAAACTATGAAACAAAACTATGAAGCGCGTCTGACAATAGGAAGCAGAAAGGGAAAGAAAAGTGCTCGACCGATCGTTCTTCTGGCACACTTAACGCACCCATGCTTACACCACGTCTTGATTAACAATTTTTCATCCGAAGAAATATCTCACCGCAATGAGATTTTTTTGACAGCTGGGCCGAAAATCTCTTGAAATTTAGTACTCAAAATGCCGATGAAAAGAAAACACATAGTCGCCGCTCTCGCAATTAATGCAATACGTGAAATTGAAAAGGCTGAAACAGAAGAACAGACGAAAAGAAAAACCCCTTAATGTTATATATTCTCTTCCAAAGCTTTTTGTATCGTATTTTGTAAAAATTAGTTATTTTTGCAATTACTTGTCGGGAGAAATTGGATTCCGCCATCTTGAATTGTGAAATTCCAAGAAATTTTGCTATTGCAAGATTTCAAGAAATTTCTCTCTGGGATTTTTCCCCTCCGTCAACTCGAGCTCTGATTGGTCAATCAAAAATCTCTGCGATGAAAAATCCCAGGTCAAGACGCGGTGTTATAGCAGAGAACAAAGAATCTAGAGAATAAATTCTTAGAACAAATTTTTAGAGAAAATTTTTCCACTGTGAGAGGAAGCAAGAGGATCCGATGTAACACGCAAAAAAATTATCTATTCGATTCCTCCATCTCATTGAATAGATACGACGAAAATGATTCTCTCTGCTTCGTGCTCCCTAGTCTAAAAGTATTTAACTTTTAGGCCGTAGCTAGTAAATTATAGGGACCTTTTCCCCCCCTTCGACGGGGAAATTTGTCGAAAATTTGTTCGGCAGAGTTTTTTCTATGATTCCTTATTCTATGCTTATAGCATGGACTTCTGTAGTTTACCCACACACAGAGATGTTTTTATCTTCGATATAGAGCAACAAGTGAACGGAGATGGTGTATTTGCATTGAAGCGTGTATGAACACACTAATACCCATGATAGCGAAACAAAGAAAAAGAGAAAATCTTACTCATTTCGGCTATCCATACAGTATTCAGTCAATACAATATGCGCAACTGAGTATGTAACGAATTGCAACTGAGTATGTAACGAATTGCAACTATGTAACGAATACATTTCTTAAGATATATTCGGTACTGACTTTAATTTTAAGTAACGAATTTTAATAACCGAATACGCATTACCCGCCCGCCACTAACAGACAGACGGACAGACAGACGGACAGACGGACGGACATGCAGAAATTAATTATTTTTATCATTCTAAACACACTGGTGTAATTCATTTTTGTGTGTGATGACGGGATCTTGGCGTTACAAACGGTAAGGCAAAGTTAATATACCCTTTGGTTTCACCATACGGGTATAATGATCAAAAGCCAATGTAAAAGATGTGATTGAACTCATCGCTAATCATTTTCGATTCGAATAGATTAGAGTTTATCCACTCACTCTTAGTTGTTTGATTTGTAATTATGATAAAATTTATAAAGTTTATTATTGTTTTGAATTGTTTTGCGTTGCCAATTCAAAGCCTTGTAAGGGAGGGGTTGTTGCAGCATAAATGGGAGTCATTCAAGGTTTGTATTTAGAGTTAATTTTTCCATAATTAAAATCTTTCCCAAAATAGTGAAGTTTTTTTCATTTTTACCGGCTAACCGGTTTTCTAATTAAATTCCAAAGATGTGTAGAAAAATGGTTGACTCAAAGTGTCGTTTCAGATTGAATATCGCAAGCAATATTCAAGTGAAATTGAAGAAAATTCAAGGCGTGACATTTTTATTTCAAATTTTAAATATGTTAGACAGCTTAATCAACGATTTGCTGATGGTTTGGAGTCTTTTCGTATTAAATTGAATCAGTTTAGTGATTTATCAGATGAAGAATATGAAAACTTTGCAACGTGTTTTAACGACACTAATGAAGACAGGTAAATATTCTATTCAAATTTAAGATCAATCAAAATCCTCAATTATTTAAAACTCCCAATTTCAGTAGCAATGCTATAAAACCTGTATTTAGTTTTTTAAATATCACACTTCCCGTAGAAGTGAATTGGGTTAAAAAAGGTGCTGTGACAGAAGTTAAGAAGCAAGGTAATAATATTCTGTCAATTAGTCAAAAGATTCTAAAATTATTTAGAAAACGAATAAAATGTTAAATCTTAGTGGAAAAATTGAAGACTTTTTTAAAAAAAAACTTAAAATTTACAGGAAATTGTGGATCCTGTTGGGCTTTTGCTACTACTGGCGCTTTAGAGGGTCAACATTTTATGTCAACGGGAAAATTAACGTCACTATCTGAACAAAATTTGATTGATTGCTCTACAAATTACGGCAATCATGGTTGCCATGGAGGTCGACAAATCAACGCTTACGAATATATAAAATACAATGGAGGCCTAGATACCGAATCAAGCTATCCGTATGAAGCTCAGGACGCTTTTTGCCGTTTTACCGAAAGTGGAAAGGGAGCTAGTTTAAAAGACTACGTTCAGGTTACACCCGGCGATGAGATTTTAATGGCTAAAGTCGCAGCAATTATGGGTCCAATATCCGTTGCAATCGATGCAACACATAAATCGTTCCGATTCTATCATAGCGGGGTTTATGTTGAGCCGGCCTGCAATAAAACTACTTTTACAACACATGCCGTTTTGGTAGTTGGCTATGGCAAGGACCAAATAACAGGATTGGACTATTGGTTGGTTAAGAATTCGTGGTCCAAAAACTGGGGCATCGGAGGATATGTGAAAATTTTAAGAGGACAAAACATGTGTCATATTGCATCTCATGCTACGTTGCCAATTGTTTAAAAATACACATTTTTAAAATACATAATCTCGTGGTACATCTAATAAAATTGATAATTATCTTTAAAATTAATTTTACTTGCTGGTTCGGCTATTTTCATACCATATTTTATAGATTTACCAGTCATATTGTACTACATATGATAAAAAATAAATATTGTTTTATGAGATGTGATTGTTTTGATGAAATTCCCTTGTCTATTAATGTTCTTTCTAAAAATGCTAAAAATATGATCTTCCCAATATTTTAAAAGTGTTAGTGCAGGTGCTAAGCGTTGGCATGCATGTAGAATGGTGCAATTCTGTGGTAATCTGCCAAAACTTGATTAATGCATTTTTTAAATTTTCTACAAAGCAATTACAAAATTTCATAAAAAACACGATACGATTAAATTTTTAATTTGTTCGTTAATTAAACATTTATTCTAAACGTTAATTTAAACTTTAAAATAATCAGCAAGAGAACAGCTTTGTCATGTCATATTTTATATAAATTTTTAAATTGTTTGGTTAAAAAATTAAAAAATGTATATATCAAGTTTTGGCAAATCACCACAGAATTGACAATTTGAGGTTTTTAAGCACATTTAAACTAGGATTTCAGAGTGCATCGAATTAGATTTAAGTGGAAATAAGCAAGTAGTAAATAAGTAAGTCGAAATAAACTATTAGTTTGTACGCTTTTTAAAAACTGAAATTGCCACTTTAGCAGTTCCAAGTAGTCTAAAGTTAATGTTAAAATGTGAAAATTGTGTGAAAAGAGTGCTAAAAAGATATGGAGATTTTGGACCTAAGGCAAAAAACATAATTTACAATAGTTATATACTGGCTAAAATTAGATATAACTTAACAATATATGGTCAATGCTCTAAACATTTATTGCTTGATGTCAATCGTTTAATGTGCAAGGCATTAAAAAATATATTCCGACTTAATAAATTTACACCGACTAATGAAGTTTTCACATCCACCAAAAACATGCAAATCCATCACATATTGAGACAACATAGAGCTATCTCAATATTCAACATTTTAGAACACAAAAATAGACAGCAATTGTACACTATTGAGAGATTTGACAGCCATAACCACAACACAAGACACCAAAATTTATTAAAAATCATACCATCCCGTACGCACAAAAAACATAAAGGGATTGTTAACAATGCAATACGAGAATATAATAAATTACCAGACGAATTGAAACAGATCAAACACAAGGAAATATTCAAGAAAAGAGTAAAAAAATTATTTATGGCCAATGAGGGTGTTTATAATAGAGATATTTAATATTTATTTATTTAATGTTTTTCCAATTAAATTTAATTTAAATGTTTATATTGTATATCTTCAAAAAATATCTTATGTTAGTATTATATATTTTTTATCTATTTAATATTTGTACAAATAAATGTAAATTTAATATTTTAAGAATTAGTTTAATAAAATGTAATTATAGAGAAATAACTTAGTATCCGATGCTTATACCAGCGACAAGCTGTCTGCATTCGGGAAAAAAACAATATATGACATTAAAAAAAAAAACTATCACATGTAACTAAAATGTACAAAATACAAACAATCTAAGGTACAGATGAGCGGCCCACATAGTGGGCATAACCTCAACGTGCCGATGAAAGTTTAATTAATTAATTAAAAATAAAGTAAATACGATGCAACCAAAAAAAAAAAAAAAAAAAAAAAAAAAAAAAAAAAAATCCTGATCTGATTAAGCGCAGGCGCACACTGCGTTGGAAGTAAACACACACAGTCCCAAGTAAGAATTAACTTAAATTTTTGAGAACTGTATAACGTTTTATAAATAGTGGCAACGGAAATTGTTAATAAAAATAACAATAGAGATGCGCCGCAGACCACATTTTGTCGGATAATGCACCTTTCATGAAAAATTGAAAAAATGTACCGCAGGCGAAAAGATATACTTTGCAGACACTTCCAGCCGAAATAGAGTATGTTTTTCATATTACGACGCTTTCACTGTAATTTCATCTTTATTCAATTTTATAACCCTATTTTTTCAAAATCCAGGGGTGGCCGCGGCCTCCTTACCCCCTGTGGGTACATTCGGACGTCCGTGCTCGTAGCTTGTGTTATATTTATGTATTGAATTTAGCAGTTTTTTTTCTAGTATTCTTTAATTTTAATTTTAGCTCATGGGAAAGCTTTTCAATTATTTTTTTTACGAAAATACAGTTCAATTTAGTATTTTACATGTATTTTAGCGGAGACCTTTTTAATCTAAGAGTTGTAAAAATGATTAACAATTAAGTTCTTTCTTCTCTAAACTAAACTTTACCATTTTATTACTCATGCCTTGGTTTTGATAAATTTAAGATTTACGTTATGAATCATTGCAAAAACTATGTGTTATCAATTTACCTTAATATGATAGAAAATTTTGCTTAACCCTTTGTGGACCAGGAAGTGAACTGACAAAAATAAATCAATAACCATGACTTTTTTTCGTTGAAAATGGTTCCAGAAGGCATTTAAAAAAAAGACATGAACTAATTTTATGGAGGGCTGGTATTTACGCCTATGTAGTACCGTCAGTCTGCCTGCAACAAAAATTACTATAAATTCAAAAACATTAAAATGTATGAAAATAAAATTTATTGCTGGAATTTGCTTACTTCCACAATTCGGATAAAAACAAAATTAAGTTCCACACCATACAAAAACAACAACAACAAAAATAAACATATTTTAAATTAAATAATACATTCATTCCACTTTTAAAACCAAAACCGTATTCAATACTTTGTTAGATAAAAATATAAATAAAATATGTGCCAATAGAGAAACTAATGTATCATTACTTAATTATACCCGTATGGTGAAACCAAAGGGTATATTAACTTTGCCTTACCGTTTGTAACGCCAAGATCCCGTCATCGCACAAAAAAATGAATTACACCAGTGTGTTTAGAATGATAAAAATATTTAATTTCTGCATGTCCGTCCGTCTGTCCGTCCGTCCGTCTGTCCGTCTGTCCGTCTGTCTGTCTGTCTGTCTGTGGCGCGGATTGCGGGCGCACGGATTGAGCTAGAGACTTGAAATTTTGCGCAGATCCGTTTTTCGTAAAATGCGAGGCTAAGTTTGTTAATGGGCAAAAATGGACCATTAGGGGGGGTACCCCCCATACGAACGAAATCGTTTTTTGTGAATATCTCAAAAACGGTGCATCTTATCAAAAAAGTGCAAGAACAAAAGTTATTTAGGATATTATTCTACATAAAACTCCCATACATCAAAATCCGATTGGAATAAATTTTAAAAAATCTTATTGGAAAGTTTGACTTCAAAGTGGAATTTTGGTACAACTGTTCCAATTTTGATACGAATATCACCATACGGGTCTCCAATGATTGCCAGATAGGCAATTATAGCTTTTGTTATGTTTTTAATTTGAAATTACTATGTAGGTTGGAAAGTATTGCATCGAATCTGTTCCGTGTCATGGAGTTAGAAACTAAAGAAACATGTAAATCGGGTGACAAATTCCAATAGTGTTTCCAGGACGGAAGTGGATGATACCCCATAAAAAAATTAATTCCCAAAAATACAAGAAATTCTTCTTTGGTCATGCACAAATTCTTGTTCTTCTGCGTGGCATATAAATTCGTTTGGAAAACCAAATTTTTCAAAATAGGCTCCAAAAATGAAAGAAATACATCAATGGCAGTACTTCGAGTCGAGAAAGAATTTTCATCTGTACCAAGTTTTCCCGTATATGGTGGACACGATGTCACCTGCTCTGTTTTTTTCCACTTCCTGTTAACACTTTTCCCATGTTTTACAAATTCTTGATTTGTACAAATATTTTCTTCGTTCTCTTGTCATTTCTTCTTAGTCCTTCGAAGAAGCGGCAGTAAGTTCGCCTATTATTTCCATCACAAAATTGTAATAGTCTTCATTATCGTCATCATCCTCTATATCTGTACTAGGCGAATTTTTAAGTTCTAAAATTTTGTATTTCAATATCTTTGATTTGCCTTCGAACTTCACAAGGCCCTTTACTTACAAAGGAACAAGAAGCCATCTGCAAAAGTAGTTACAAGTTAGACTTTTGGGACTGACGGTACTTAGAAGTCCCATAACAAAACATTGCCATAAAATCACAGTATTCGAAATTCTTTACAACTGCCTGGGCAAAAATAAAAGAAAAGCACTTCCAGCTTCTAATAATTTCAAAAACAACTTACCTTGTACGAAAATTTCTTTTTCTGATATCAGATTTTGGGCACAAATTGCCACATGTCTCCACTAGTAAAAATGACATTTCAATTAAATAACCGGGGAATCCCCTAAAAACAAAATTAATCCCCGATAGCAAAGGGAGTATACAGAAGTACCGTCGTTCCACAATGTTGATACTATTTGATAAGCAAAAAATATAAGGATTCAAAGTTGGTGGTACTTAAAAGTACCGACGGTCCACAAAGCGTTAAACAGAAATGATTTTTTTAACCCTTTTACTCCCCATGCCCTCTCTAGAGGACATACT
Organism: Chrysopilus asiliformis; assembly: GCA_964034945.1. Taxonomy (NCBI): domain Eukaryota; kingdom Metazoa; phylum Arthropoda; class Insecta; order Diptera; family Rhagionidae; genus Chrysopilus; species Chrysopilus asiliformis. The sequence continues at coordinate 91,963,741 of OZ035962.1, forward strand.
AAAGTTGCCAGGCGCTAATAGTTAAGTTGTAAGATACAGTTTTCTGGTGTATTGTTTGCTCTCGATATTGGAAGGGTTAAATTTAAATAATATTTATTTAATTATTTTGATAACTCATAGTTTTTTCTGGTCATGTCAAAATAAATAAAAAAATTTGTCACCCAAACTAAGATAGTAAACATATTTTGGTGTTGGATAATTTTTTGCTAGCGTAAGTGTTATCTAGAGATTATTTTCGACCATATAAAATGGCCAAATTGTGATCTGCGAGCTTACAGTTGGATTTGGTCATCTCGGCGAAGTGTTGTGTCCTGTGTTGTGCTCAGTGTTGGGGTTATCTAGATAATAATTATCTAGATAATCATCTAGATAAAAAAAAATGTTATCTTTATCTTATCTAGATAACAACCCAAAAAAGTTATCTTTATCTTATCTAGATAAAGGAAAATCCCATTTATCTAGAGATAATCGTTACCACCGAAAATCAAAAAATTAAATCTGAAAAAATGCTGAAACGAAATTGTTTTCTGCATACTTTTGAAAACCTAAAAACTTTTTTTAGGAACAGTTTTATACTTGGCAACAATTTTTGTTTACAGACAAGGAAGCGAATTGTCACTCTTTCCCTCGCCTCTCTTCTCTTGTCCATAAAAAAAAAGTTCTGCCATTAACTGTTGCCAAGTGTAAACCGGGCTATGAACGAAATAAAAAATCATAACGTTATAAATTTCCTTACGTAGCAAAATTAAACTTATATTTCGTGACGTTATTTCGTTTTGTATCGATAAAAAACTTAATTTCGTTACGTTATAATGTTATTATTCCGTTACACATTGTATTGAAACTGAAAACAAAAAAACGCACTGTAATAATAGTTTATCACAAAGTAATTCAGTTCAGTTTCCATAAAAATAAATTGTATAACAAATAATAAAACTCGGCAAAAAGAAAATACAAATAAAAACGGAAAAAAAATGTGATTATTAAGTTAAATAATCAATAAAAAATACAAAAGACAAAAAATCACACAAAAGTTTTGTTCATTAAAAAAACTGTCTCCACAAAAGCGTGATTTTGATATCAAAGATATAGAATTTTTTTTATAGAATTTCGCTCTACTTCTGGAGTTACTAAAAAGAAAATCTTTTCGCTACCAAAAAACTTGCTTAGAAGATTTCCATTTTTGTATCTCCAGAAATAGAGTGAATCTGGCCAAAACAAAATCCGATTTAGAATCAAAATACGATTAAAAACACTACTCCAATATTTTTGATTATATTTTATGTCTGTGGGGTTATACTTGATGAACTTGTGTGGGAAATTTCACAAAAAATAATACTGAACAAAACAAGGAAATACTAATAAACAACGAAAAAACGTAATATTTTTTTCGTTTTTCGTTATGGTAACGGAATTGAATTTCTATAACGTTCATTATAACCAGGGCCCGGATATTTAAGGCAAAAAGGCATTTTGCCTATTTTGCTTTTTTCGTTCATTTTTGTATAATAACTGCCTTTTAGGCATTTTTGCTTATTTTCCCACTTTTTCGACCATTTAGCCTTTTTTTATGCCTTTTTTAATAATTCCGATCTTAAAAAGATTTATAAATTCTTAAATACCCATAAAAATTATCGTTTTTTTTTTTTTGATTTGGCAATGCCTATATTGATGACAGTTGTGCCAATGTGCGATCAGTTTAGTTTTGGTAGTAAATTGAAAACTTAGAAATGCCAAAAATCACACGAGAAAACCGCCTTATACTCGTGAACCTTGTAAATACATTTGGCAAAGACTGTTTCTCGACAGACGGGAGTTTGCTTTTCTGCAATATTTGCGAAAAAGTAGTGAATCATTCAAAAAAGCATTTTGTGACACAACACATAAAAATTGCCAAACACAGGAATTTATTGCAGAAAGCAAGTTCAAAAAAGGTCGCGTTATTCAAAAATGCAATCAGCAGAACAAGCGACTCATCATTTTCTAAAGATTTATGTATGGCATTTGTTAAGGCAAATATTCCACTTTGGAAATTGAATAATAATATTTTGAAAGAGTTTTTTCAAAAATATTGTCATGAAAAAAATCCAGATGAATCAAAGTTACGAAAGAATTATTGGAGACCTGCTATTTAGAAACAATTTCGCGGATTAGAAAATAACTTTTAGGTAAGTTTTAGTTCACTTAATTATTTCTTGCAATCAGTATTAGATCCGTATTACCTATTATGATTGTCAATGCACCTAAAGTAACGTCACTATAACAAGTTGTAGGTAAAAAGCAGCGAACACTCATATTACTTAAAGGAAGTGAGACTCTTTATACGGCTATTAGCTTTTTATATATTTTTTTAAATTTATTTATATGAATTTAATTTATCTGAAATTATTTGCAAGCGTTCAGCGTTCAATTTTGTGATACATGATATGTAATATTCGTGCAATGAAAATGCCTTTTGGTTAAATAAATGCCTTTTTTTTGAAAAAATAATGCTTATTCAGTCTTTTATACTGCCTTTTTGCCTGCCTTTTTTCGCATTTTATAAGTGCCTTAAATCCGGGCCCTAATTATAACGTAATTTTGAAGAAAAAGTCCGAAAATCATTTCGTTATTTCGTTACGTTACGATAACGTTTCTTATCCGTTTTCTTTTATTATTATTTCGTTTCTTATTATATTTAAATTGGAAATCAAAAAAAGCAAAAAATTTTGTGCTATTTTTTTTAGTACGTAATTTTGAATTTTGTGCAATGTCAAAATAAATATTTATCTAAAAATTATCTAGATAATTTGGCTTTTTATCTTATCTTATCTATTATCTTTCATATTTTCATTATCTATTATCTTATCTAGATAAACATTACGAGCATTTATCTTTATCTTTATCTAGATAAAAAAATAATTATCTGGCCCCAACACTGGTTGTGCTATACTCAAATTTTCAATTTAGAATTAAAAAAGAAAATAATTACTACACGCACGATGAAGTGTTTAATGTTTCTATTCATAACATTTTTTGCGTTCGCGCTTGGCGATTTGTATTTTGATGTGGCAAAAGAACAATGGAATTCATTCAAAGTGAGAATATTAAAAAAAAAAGTTTTACGAACGGAAAAATTGTGTTTGGAATTCGGGGAAATACCTACAATTATAAAATTTGTAATCTGTGTCTACACTGAAAAATTTTCAAGCGAAGAAAAACTCAATTTCTTTTAAAACTCGGTTTTTCTTTGGAGTTTAATTATTTTTTTTAAGTGGATATAAAATTATTCGTTTGTAATTTTTATACACTATTTTTTTAATAGGAATTTTTAAAAATATTGATATTGGAATAACATAAACTTTACAATAAATATCATTGTACTATTAAGGGAGTTGTAAAAACTGGCAGATAATTTAGAAATCATTGTAAAAAAATATCTCGAAAGTGTAATTCACGTTTATCAAAATACGATACATTGCAAACGATAAAAAAAGATATTCTTGATTTTTCTTGGTTTAACAAATCTAATAAATTTTTCAGATTACGTGAAATATCTCGAAAACGGCTAACTATAAAAATTATGACGAAACAAAAAAAAAATTGTGGTGTTTCTGTCTAATAATTCATTTCTTACGTATTATTTCAACCACTTTCACATTTTTTTTTTTCAGCTTACATATCAAAAGGATTACCCAGATAACATAGAGAATTCCTACCGTTTTAAGATTTTCTTGTCGAATTCGATAAAAATCCTGCGACACAACCAGAGATATGAAGCCGGTTTAGAAACCTATTCCATGAAAATGAATCAATTTGGTGATCTTTTCACTTATGAAGTGGTCAACTTAATGAACGGTCTGAATGAAACTTTAGTAAAGTTCGTTTATTTTTTGTTTTATTTTCCAAAGAATTTTCTTTGAAAACATATAATTTCAGGGAACAATGGAGTAATTTGGATGATGTAGAGTTTTTGCCACCAGCAAATATTGATCTGCCACCATCAATCGATTGGGTTGCAAAGGGGGCTGTGACTCCAGTGAAAAACCAACGTAATAGTAACAAATTGTATAATTTTCAGATCTAATCCTAATTGTAAAATTTCAATGTAGGTCAGTGTGGATCATGTTGGGCCTTTTCATCTACGGGTGCTCTAGAGGGGCAGACTTTTCGAGCTAGAAACAAACTAATATCGCTATCCGAGCAGAATCTTGTTGACTGTTCCGGAAAATACGGCAATCATGGCTGCGGTGGGGGTTGGATGGCGTATTCCTTTCAATATATCAAGGATAATAGGGGAATCGACACCGAGGAAGGATATCCATATGAGGCCCGCGACAGCACGTGTCGGTACCAAGAAAGCAAGAAGGGCGCAACTGATAGTGGCTTCACAAAAATACGGTCAGGGGATGAAAACCAGTTGATGCAGGCAGTCGCTACTGTTGGTCCAATTGCAGTTGCTATTGATGCTAGCCATTCTTCATTCCATTTCTATCACGAGGGAATTTATTCAGAAAGTCAATGCCATCAACCAGTTGATCATGCGGTTCTAGTTGTTGGCTATGCAAAGGACAGCAAGACGAATTCTGATTATTGGTCGGTTAAAAATTCATGGGGTCAAACTTGGGGCTCCCAAGGCTATATTAAAATTTTGAAAGGCCGAAATATGTGCCAAATTGCTAGTTATGCTTGTTATCCACTTGTATAAAATTTCAATAAAAAAATAAATATTTTATAATTTGAGTTTCGTGTTTTTTATATACAGAGAGATTTTTGGACATTACGGAGGTAGTTAAATAGCCTCAAAAAATCATTTGTGGCTTTTCCATAACAACTCTATTAGATTTTTTTATGAGTCACGATGTTTCCTTTTTAAATTAGAAACATAGTATTTTATGACTAAAAATCCAAAATGAAGTCTTTACGCTTGTTTATATTTTTTAGTCTGCGATAATATGTGGCGTTAAAAGCTAGAGTGGCCCAAGCCACATAATCGAGTTTTTCAAGCTTTTCCACTTTTGTACTATTATTGACTGTAAATTTTTGGAAAAAATTTGTGTGGACTTTATTACTCATTGTTGAAATGTTCTTTTGTGCGATTCCGACATGTGGGTTGGGCTACTCTTGCTCTGATAGTATCAGATGTCCTTACAGACTTCTTAACGTCCGAATCGGATTCATCGACCCCAAACACCCCCAGAAAAGATTTTTTTTTCCGGAAAATTTGAACAAATGGATAACCATGTTATCCTTACAGGACCTTCCGTTACCCTTCCAAGGATGAAGTATTGAATATACTGTCATTGGAGTTACGTATGTGTGCAAAATATCAAGTCAGTCGGATTAGTGAAAGTGAGTCAAGATTACAAGATTCTTGAACGGTCCCGTTGGAGAACTTTTTTTGCGGGCGGATTAATTCCATGAACCGAGATTCCACTATATTTGTTTGCTGCTTTGTGTTATTTTTTCTCTTTTTATTTTGTAAAGTCTACTGTATGATAATTTGGGGTGCAAAAATAGACAATCTAACTAGAATTAGCAACAAATAAAAAAATTCATTCGCTTCCACCGGGGATTTCCCCACTTATCAACAACACAAAAAATCAGCTCTGTTTTTAGAAAAGGCCCGATCGTTTAGGGGGTTTTCTTGGAATTTTAAAGGCGCATCTGCGAAACTTTGGCACAATTGAAACTATTAAGGCTTGTTAGTCACAGATACCATAATCTTTCACATTTAACTGCCTGATTCACATTTTTTGTGGTTTTTGTAAGTTTCATCCACACGAGCATGATTTTTTTTCCATTTTGCAAAAGAAATAATTTTTGCTAGCATCAATTCTGTTTGTTTATTTAAAGAGAACATGGATTTATGATCAATTGCACTGACCGATAAAGTCTTGAAGAGTTAAGTTGCCTTAGATTATGAAGAATATTTTTCCTATCTTGTAAATATTTGCTATTAAAGTGTTATCTTTTGCTATCCTGTTGTATAAAATTGTATAAAATGATCGAGTTTTGGGTGAAATAAGTTCAGTAGCATTACTGAGTGGTTCTAGTGATTTTAGTGAAATTCGAATGATATTTGTTTAAAAGTCAAAATGATAAAATTTAGTTTGGTTCTATGCGTTTTTGCGTTTGCAAAGTTATCAAGTGCAGATTTATTCTATGATGTTGCAAAAGAACAGTGGAGTTCATTCAAGGTATCTCGAATTTATCAAAAAATAATCAATTTATTGTTTGTAAATTTTTTTTAAGCCAACGTATTGAACAAATTTGTGTAGATAAATATTTTGTGGCTTTGGTAAAATCAATAAGGAAATAACTCAAATTGATTTTAAGATTTGTTCTATCATTTTTCCTTCAAGTTAAATTTTTAATTTTTGATTACCTGTCGAATAAAAAAGGCTTAGCGATGTCCACCGAACAGTGCCTTTGTGATAATTTTTTGGACTTCAAATACGATTAATTTTATACAAGTTAGAATATCAGAAACGAAATAAATTTAGCCTAGTATTGAACTATTAAAATTTAGCAGTTTATGGCTTAAACATAACAAAAGCTATAATTGCCAATCTTGCAATCATTGGAGACCCGTATGGTGATATTCGTATCAAAATTCGAATAGTTGTACCAAAATTCCACTTTAAAGTCAAACTTTCCAGTAAGATTTTTTTAAATTTATTCCAATCGGATTTTGATGTATGGGAATTTTATGTAGAATCATATTCTAAATAACTTTTGTTCTTGGACTTTTTTGGTAAGATGCACAGTTTTTGAGATATTTGCGAAAAACATTTTCGTTCCTATGGGGGGTACCCCCCCTAATGGTCCATTTTTCCCCATTAACGAACTTAGCCTCGCATTTTACAAAAAACGGATCTGTGCAAAATTTCAAGTCTCTAGCTCAATCCGTGCGCCCGCAATCAGCGCCACAGACAGACGGACGGACGGACGGACGGACAGACGGACGGACGGACGGACAGACAGACGGACATGCAAAATTCAATTTTTTTCATCATTCTAAACACACTGGTGTAATTCATTTTTATGTGTGATGACGGGATCTTGGCGTTACAAACGGTAAGGCAAAGTTAATATACCCTTTGGTTTCACCATACGGGTATAAAAATCGTGGTTTCGTTTTTTTTTGCTAATCAGCATAAAGAAGTGAAACCCTCGGACATTTTTAGAATATTCGAATATTTTTGCGGCTTTGGGAATTTCAAGGGTGTTTTATTTTTTGTCTCTATAAAATTTGAATAAAATTGTTGGTACATACCGGAAGTGATAAATATGGCGGATTTTATGAAATTCAAGTCACGAATGAGATTTTTTTTCGATTATTTACATAATTTATTTTTCAGGCGGATTACAACAAGGAATACAAAAATGATATTGAAGAATCCTTTAGATTCAAAGTTTATATGACAAACATGAAAAGGATCCTGGAGCACAATCGCCGATACAAGGCGGGAAATGAAACTTATTCAATGAAAATGAATCAATTTGGTGATTTATTTGAGCATGAAATAATTGGGACAATGATGGGTTTGAATTACACACTAATGAAGTAAGTTATGTTACTGGTTCTGTGGTCACAATTCGTTAGGCCTAAAATTGATTTCGAGGACAAGCTACTACTCAAAATTAAAAGTTTGTACGCAATTTTTTATTTTATAACAATTTTGAAAAAACCCGTCAAACCCTTTTTTTTGTTCATATTTAGACTAGTGCGTACAAACTTTTGATTTTGGCTAGTAAAATATCTGTTTTAGGAACATAACGGTTTCAAAAATTGACTTACGACGCTACTTAAAACAGCGAATTAACATTTTTTCTTGTTTCAAAACAGGGAAGAGCTAAATAAATCTAAGGGTATAAATTATGTACCTCCTGCCAATGTAAAACTTCCAACTTATGTAAATTGGGCGGAACAAGGTGCTGTGACTCCCGTTAAAAATCAAGGTAACACCTAAAAAATATTTGAATACTTTTTTATTGAAAAATTCTACTAACATTAGGGCAATGTGGTTCGTGTTGGGCTTTTTCTTCAACTGGTTCTCTGGAAGGACAGCATTTCCGTGCAACAAAGCAACTGATTACTCTTTCGGAGCAAAACCTTGTAGATTGTTCTGGCAGTTACGGAAATAACGGTTGCGGTGGTGGTTGGATGACGACGTCATTTTCTTACATCAAAGACAATAATGGAATTGATACGGAGCAAGGATACGCGTATGAAGCAAGAGATGGTCCTTGCCGATTTAACAAAAATAGTGTTGGAGCAACGGACAAAGGGTTCGTCAGCATTCCAGCTGGTAATGAAGATATGTTGATGAGCGCTGTGGCTACGATTGGCCCAATTTCTGTTGCCTTGGATGCTAGCACGTTTTCTTTCTACCACGAGGGGATTTTCTTTGATCCCAACTGTTATGTTTCCTATCGACTCAATCATGGAGTTTTAGTTGTCGGTTATGGAAAGGAAACTATCCAAGGAAAAGAAATAGATTATTGGATAATTAAAAATTCATGGGGAACGTCTTGGGGAATGCAAGGATATATGAAGATGTTAAAATACCAAAACATGTGCCATATTGCTGATGCTGCCAGTTATCCTGTTGTTTAAATACTAGCGGTTTTTAAAATTCCATATTCAATAATTTTTAAAAGATTTGCTTCATAGTATTTTAAATCAAAATATTATGTAATTAGTAGTTTTACTCTAAGTTGTGAAAAAAGAAATACATGTTCATCTAATATCTAATAGGTTTTTTTTTTAATTTACTGGATTGCACATTAGAACTAAAATTTAAAAGGAGAAATTACGGTGTTTTCTGTAAATTGGGCTCTATTCTACCTGAAATTTTCTATCATTCTGAATTTTAAAATAGACAAGTTCTTCTAAAATCCTATTCTGGATGTGAAATTTTATGTTATGTAATGGCTTATAAAATATTTTTTTTTCTGTTATGGGGCATAACATAAAAGAGCCTCGGTGAGTAACGCGTATAAAATTTAAAAAAGAAGTATCAAACACTCTGAGAATTATTACTTTATCCGAAATTGTGGAAATAATAATTCGTAAAATAATTTTATGAGGAAAATTTCTATCTTCATAAAATAATATAAAATATTTTATGACAAATTACAGAATAGATATTTAATTACCGAAAGCTTTAATGTGAGTATGCTCCCGATTTTTTTAAATTCAGTTCAACCGATAAATTTAGTTCAACTTTAATGAAACAAATTCATTTTTTCACAGAAATATTTAATTCAATAGATTGACTTAAACTAAAGTCATAACTCAAAGGCAAATAAAATAAAATGAGTTTGACGAGCTCATAATAATAAAAAGTTTTGGACAGCGGTCTTTTGTCGACCTTTGGACAAGTCTATAAAAAATTATTTGATGCCAAGATTATTTGTTTATGAATAAAATTCTAATAATAAACCGGAAATTTTGTTCCGTTTATTGTGTAATTTGTGAAAAATGATTTAAATTTGAACTTGGGCGCGAACTTATTGATCATTTTATTGTTTTATGCAGTAAATATATGCGATGAATTTTACTATTTCTTTGCAAGTTTAGATTCGGATCCGAATGAATATTTACACATTTATTTTCTTTTGAATAAGCTCAAAGTTTTTGTTGAATTAAAAGAAAAAATAGATTTTACAATGGCAACGCTGCGAGCGATTTTTAGGCCGTATTTCGTTTCAGTTCTAGTACAATTTTAGATAAACAAACGTCAAATATATTTTCAATTTTCATTTTAGAAAGCGACTCGGTTCCGTCGGGTTGAGTATTTTTCCTCGCTATTAAAAATATCAGGTGGTGATAAAACAAGCGAAGAATTGGAAATTAAGTTCGTGATTGTTTAACTAATAGCAACAATGGGAAAAGGGAGTTTTGTGCGTCACAGTTTTAAGTAAAATCCGGAGAGTGAGGAGAAATTGTGATTTTTAGTTTTTACGTAAAAACCGTCAATTTATTTTTATATTCGCGAGGCTAAATAATAATACTCTCGGCTACCGTTTGATCGCTTAATAAATTCTGTTTGTCGACATTCGTTTTGCGGGGTAAATCAATTTAAAAACGCTATATCGATGGCGCTAGCGGAGGCCCAGAACCAGAAGGCCAGCAAAAGATATGAGCTGATTCTGAAAAATCTACTGGCTGGAGGTGAGTGTCAGCAATTTGTCCAATTAATTAAGCAATTTCACACGTCTACAATTTAACTGATTTGAAGTAGACGGACATGTTCGTGCAAGGGGGAAACCGATGTAGGGACGAGGGGAAGGTTCCTCTTTTCCACTGGCCACAGTGAAAGTTAAAATTCCTATCCTCACGTATCTTTTTTTAAGGGGCACACAAGAAGTGGATTTTGGCGCGTTTCGCTACATCAATGGGAAGCTTAAAGATTTCTTCTTTTTACGAGCAAACTATTGCCCAACAGAGACGTCTTCATTGGACAAAGAAGAGCCAGGGGCAGTAGTCCAAAACCAAAGCACTGGAAGATACGTAAGAACCGACACAGAGTCTGACAAAGTTCCACCTAATGTGGTTTTAAAACCGCTGATTGTGTAAATAATTGCACAGTAACTGTTTGGGAATTTTGGTCAAACATTGAAAACCAGTTCTATAGAGAAATATCGAGCGTTGGATAATCAGTCATAATTGAAAAAATCCTACATGTAATGAATAAAAATACCATGAAAATATTCATATTACTCGGATATTCCCTTCACTTCTTTGATTTTAAGTATTTCAAGATTGCTTTCAATTTTGTTTTCTTAAGTGGTGATAAAAAATGTAAATAACTAGAGGAATTCGTTAGGAGAGGTTTTTTTAAATGTCATCTTGAAGTGATTTTGAGAACAATATTGTATTGTAGGGTGGTGTCTTTTCCAGTTCCCTGGTCAATTTGGTTTTTTGAGATACACAACGAAAGGTTTGAAATTTTCGTCCCACAATTTTTTGGAGATTCTTTTGTAGCTGTTTTTTTTATTGAGAACTTAAACTAAAATTTCGAGTTTTCAATAGTTTTAAGAGTTGTACAAAACATCAGACAGTTTAGCTATAAAACTTAATTTCAACTCTTTGTTTATGCGATTTCAAAAACCACAATGTTGTATTAAATTTCTTCCCCAGTGCATTTCAACTCACGACAATTAAATTTAAACTTTCTTAACAAATGGCTGAGTAATTGTCTTTGGTTTCATAAAATTTCGAATTAATAGCTATTGTTTGAAGAAAGTATTTTACTGTTTTTTTTTTAAAAAAATATATTGGTTTTTCCCCAATAAAGGCTTGCCGGGTGCAATTTAAACCTGTGATTTCTACGATAACTTTCTACACTCATGCAAAGCTCAAGCTCAATCATAAAAAAATTTGCTGGAATTTACAACTTTTTTAGGAAACCGCAAACTGCGGTAGTGTGATGGCGATATTAAAATCCCTAAAAAAACGTAACGAAGAGTCCGAAACGCCAAAATTATGTGTGGCATAAAAAATAATTTGTAAAGAAAAATTAAGTGTAGTTTTTGTCGTTGTATATAAAAACGTCGTAAATCGAGAACATCAATTTTTTTTAAGAAAATTCAAAACAAAACATAACACTATTTGTAAAAAACCAATCCCCAATTGTAAATAAAAAATGAAACCCCAACTTGATTTATATGAGTTTCTATCCTTGGGAAGTGAGTCAAGGATAGCCAGGTCGGTGGGTGGTGTGAACTTGATCTCTGATCAACATTCGGTACATCATGGTAGGTCATCGAACTGGTTTGTATCAAAAGTCTCTTTTCTAATACAATAATAATAGTCTCAATAATAAGATTTTTGATCTAGAATTGGAAAATTTCCATAGCTATATCGCCTGAGCAAATGCAAAAGATTTTTTACAGTTTTTTAAAAGACAACTAATAAAAAGCTTCAAAAAATATCTGATGTGAACAGCACAAAATCTACGTTCCTGCACAATTTACACCATAACCCTACGAATAAAATATTAGTTTATATAAAAATATGAGTTTTTGTTGCTTTACAAAATCTGAAATATTTCGATAACGGTAAGAAAATATCCATTTACGGTAAAAGAGAAATTTATAGAGAATTTTATTATCTTTAATTCTTTTTTAAACTATTTTACAAGGAATCGTTAGTTTGTATGAAATTCGCAAAAATCGAATAAATTTTTACTTTTTAACAAAAATATCTGAATAACGGTAAAATGTAGTGGATAACGGTAGAAGACTAAAATTATGGAGATCGTAATTCTCTTTAATTCTCATACATTAAACTACCAAAAAACCGTTTTCAAGATGGTTGCAAAATACTTTTTTTTTTATACGGAATTTTAGTGAAAAACAAAAGTCTAGAAAATTTCATTTCCTCCAACTTTTGTCAGGCATAAGACTACCGAAAAAAAGCGTAGTTTCGGAGTAAATTGTGAAAATCGACTTTTCGATTTTTAAAAGCCGCCATTTTGGCTACTTCCGGTTAATGGATTTTCACGATCATCACATTTTCAGCTCAAACATGCCTGCAAAATTTCATGGCTCTAGCTCCAGTAGCTTTTGAAAACTCTTTAACACAGACTGAGAGACAGAAAGTAATTTTTGTAATAATGCTCCAATCGACTCGGTGCTCGAGAAATGTTTTTCCGGCAAAATCAAGAGGTCAAAATTTTTCATGAATACAAAACTTTAACACTTAATATAAGAAAGTAAAAATCGAGGAAAAATGTCCTCTGCATCTCCTATTATGCTATCAAAAACTACTAAACAACAGATAACGAAACCGGTATCGAAAAACCATCGAATCGGCAAATGAATTCAATAATCCATCAAGGTCGTCAAATTAAAATCTCATTATTCATTTTCACGTTATGAGCATTTTAAAAATGCGGCCACTGATTTCGGTTTTGCTTGGAAGAACTAATTATCGACACATTAAATCATAGAATTTACGTAAGATTTAATAGCACGCTGAAAGCCAGAAAACTTCCAAAGACAATAAATAGCAAAAGCTTAATATCTGGTAATCCGAAAGTTATTTGTTACGCACACATTTCACAAATGGAAATCAATTGTGATTATCTTAAATTGACCGAATAATTTGTCGTTTTTAACATGCCAAAAGATTTTATAGAGACAAAATTTAAAATTTCTCACACATGGAGTGAATTGTAGAATTTTAAATAGCCACTTTTCGGTTTTTGATGCTATTTTTGTGATTTTCGGATGAAAAAGTTCATCACAGATATATTCTATTATGAGAATAAAAGAAATGAGAAGAATATGGGTCAAATGGGATAGAGGTCAGAAAATTATTCAAATTTACTTATATTTAACAACTGGGTAAAATCTAAATTTATTTCATATTCGTTTGATAAGAGAAAATTTCTGATTATTCTAACGAAAGTGTTCAAAACGTGAATATTCCGATTTGCACGACTTCTGAGAGTGTTTTTGTCCAAAGTCTAACGACATCACGCTAGACGTTTGGCTTTTACGCAGTCAATGCGATTAATTTTATAAAAAAGTTTATGCTTTTATTCGATATCGCTTTCATAAATTGTTTTATTCTATTGCCAATTGTATTTGGAATGGGTTCATTGGCCACTTAGGATTAGTGACGGGTAGATAATTAATAGTATAATTATCTATTTTTGACGATTAGGTGTTAGATGATTATTGACGTCATATTGATAAAGCTTTCTTGCACATTTTTATAATGGTATGAGAATCTTTTCAAGCTAAAATACACTTGAAAAACATAAAAGCTACAATTGCTAGGGGCTAATCGTCAAATACTCTATATGATGACGACAAAATGTTTATTAAAAAAATCATTTGTATAGGAGAGAGGGAAAGGAGTGGTCCGATTGGATTTTGATGTATGAAACAGTTATGTAAAATCATATTCTAAACAGATTTTACCTTTATAAATTTTTCAATATGACCCACCGTTTTCGAGAAAATAGAAAAAAAGTTATTCAATATGTATGGGCAAGGAGTGGTTCGATTGGATTTTGATGTATGGATAAGTTATGTAAAATTCTATTCTAAAGACATTTTAATTTACAATTTTTTCAATATGACTTACCGTTTTCGAGAAAATTGGAAAAAACTGTTTCGTTTGTGTGGGGGCAGAAATGGTAAACTTTTGCAAGTTCAAGAACCTAGTCTAGCCATTTACGAGCTCGATCCTTTGGAAAGTTATTATGTTCACGGATAGACGGGCAGGCAGACAGACGGACGGACATGTGGAAATTAAAGTCTTTTGTAATCCCTAGCACCCTGGTGTAGTTCATGTTTGTGTCCAATGATTGGTTCGACGCGTTACAAACGGTATACTAAATCTAATATACTCCTATATGATATGAGGCTATCAGAGTAAGAGTGGCCTAACCCACATGTTGTTTGAATCACTATTGCGAGTGAGTTTTTAGATAAAAATGTTTGGACAGAAATTTTTTTTGATGTGGAAAAGCTTTAAAACTCGATTATGTGGCTTGGGTCACTTTTGCTCTTAACGCCTCATATATAATGTAGAGTAAAACATAACAAAAGCTATAATTGCCAATCTGGCAATCATTGGAGACCCGTATGGTGATATTCGTATCAAAATTCGAACAGTTATACCAAAATTCCACTTTGAAGTCAAACTTTCCAATAAGATTTTTTAAAATTTATTCCAATCGTATTTTGATGTATGGGAGTTTTATGTAGAATCATATCCTAAATAACTTTTGTTCTTGGACTTTTTTGATAAGATGCACCGTTTTCGAGATATTCACAAAAATCGTTTTCGTTCGTATGGGGGGTACCCCCCCTAATGGTCCATTTTTGCCCATTAACGAACTTAGCCTCGCATTTTACGAAAAACGGATCCACGCAAAATTTCAAGTCTCTAGCTCAATCCGTGCGCCCGCAATCCGCGCCACAGACAGACAGACGGACGGACAGACGGACGGACATGCAAAAATTAAATATTTTTATCATTCTAAACACACTGGTGTAATTCATTTTTGTGTGTGATGACGGGATCTTGGCGTTACAAACGGTAAGGCAAAGTTAATATACCCTTTGGTTTCACCATACGGGTATAAAAATTGCGAAGGCAAAAATTCCGTGAAAGTGTCTAACATAAGAAAATCGAGCGCAATATTTTCATGCAATGATAGAAAGATTTCAATAGATCAAAAAAGTTGCGCTTATTTGCCCTGAAGAGCTTTAAATTAGCGTGAGAATAAAATGTTTGATGGCTATAATTATCTAGTTTTTACTCCACTGTTTGTTTAACAAAAATTCATGCACCACGCATTGCTAGATTTAAAAGACAGCCAAACAAAATTAGACTTCTTTCCTTCTACAAAAGGTTAATAATTGCACAACCAAATGAAAAACATAGCTTAATCCACCTATGGCTCCCGCCAGCCAAGGGGCCCTGAAGTAAAGTTAGAGTAAGTTCGGGTATTGTGGTACACCTTCTTTTATTTTCAT
Organism: Chrysopilus asiliformis; assembly: GCA_964034945.1. Lineage (NCBI taxonomy): Eukaryota > Metazoa > Arthropoda > Insecta > Diptera > Rhagionidae > Chrysopilus > Chrysopilus asiliformis. The sequence goes on from OZ035962.1 coordinate 91,979,230, forward strand.
AATAAACCACTAGTTTTTAAAGCAATTATGTTAGAATTCTGTTTACGATATCTCCAGAGGCTTGCCTGTTGGCAATGTTGGGAATCATAAACATACAAATAAAAATATGATCAAAAAAGTAGACTAACTGAAAAAGTCGTCCTTCGAAAAATTGGCGGGTAATGTGGTATACTGTTTCTTCCATACAAATATTTAAGGCGGGTAATGTGGAATACTGTTTCATCCATTCAAATATTAAATATTTGTATGGAAGAAATAGTATGCCACATTAGCCGTTTGGCTAATGTGGCATACTAAAAAATGATTTCTTAGTCAAATTCGCCGCAATCCAAAAATGTTTCTTTCAAGAACCAAATGTGTTGTCTAAAGAATCGTTCGCTGATTCACAGTTAAAAAAACAACTTAAAGTTGGCTTTCGAGATTCACTTGAATGTGGAGACAATAAAATTTTGATTTTGCTCAAAAACGTTTTTCAGAAAATTCCGGTATAACCTGATAAAACAAGGACCTGTCAACACCAACAATGGTTACCGAATTTCACAAATAACAGTTTTGTATGTTTGATTTTGCGATGGGACATCTCATATCTGAGAAATGATGGTGTACCACATTACCCGCCTATACCACATTACCCGAACTTACTCTAATACTGTTTTGAAATATCGAAATTAAAGTTTTTGGGGCCAAATGCTTTTAGGGGCCGAATGCCATTATTTTTGCCTGAAGTGCAATGTTTTTAATTTTTGTAAGATTTTTCGTGTAAAGTTTGTTTTAGCCCTGTTTACACTTGCGGTATATTCTTGAATTTCTCCGCGAATGTTATTTAGAATTTATTTCGCGAATTTTATGCATCTATCGCAGAATCACTTAGTAAAAGTTGACAAAATTCGAAGTTATTCCGGCGGTTTTATATGAAAAACTTCAGGTTCCGACGCCTTTCAGGAATAAATTTTAGAATTTTGTGTCGAATAAAATTTTTGGAATAAAGTGCCAGATGTAAACTGCGCCTTAGATTTAAACTAAGAGTACGGACATTCCATTATTTTTTTAAATCGTTTTCTTTTTTTATAATTTCAGGTTTGGCTGGAATGTTCTCAAAAACCACCGTCGCCCCATTAGACCGAATAAAAATTCTATTGCAAGCTCATTCCGTTCATTATAAACATTTAGGCGTATTTAGCGGATTAAGACACATAATCTTCAAGGAATCATTCTTGGCATTGTACAAAGGAAATGGAGCACAAATGGTCAGAATATTTCCGTATGCAGCAACTCAATTCACCGCATTTGAAGTGTATAAAAGGGTAAATAAATCAAAAAAGCCAATGAATAAAAAATAAAAGTTTCTTTTTCGATTTCTTTTATCTTCAACAGTATTTAAGTGCGATACATCCTCACACATCAAAATATATCCAGCACGCTGATAAATTTCTGGCTGGTGCCGGTGCTGGAGTGACTGCAGTAACGTTGACTTATCCGCTGGATACAATTAGGGCTCGGCTAGCGTTTCAAGTGACGGGTGAACACAGATACTCAGGGATAACTCATACCGCCTCCGAAATTTTCCGGCATGTAAGTCTACTAACTACGACTTGATTTTATTTTTATCGCCTCTCAATCAAAACAGGTAGATCTCTAACCGAAAAAAATCTCATAAATTTCTAATTTGTATGCAAAGCAAATTGACTGCTCGTGTTTTTCAAAGGCATTTCAATGGAAATCCACAACTAAATGTCGGTGTTTAGAAAAATATAACTTTTGTTACTGCTATAAAATTTTTATCTTACGATTATCCTACACGAATTGAGTTATTAGACTTTAAAAAAATGGTATGAGCAAATAAGTCAAAGTTGAACTTTGCTTTTATTTTTATGTCTTATACCCAAACATTAACAGCCTTATTAATAAACGTTAGTTAACTTTTATCAATGGTTTACGCAGTGGATAACTCGAAATTCTTATTAATAAAAATTTTTAAGATTTAACTGACGTTAGTTAACTCTCTGTTAGCTAACATACCGATTCCCTCGAGTTAACGAGTTGATAACTCTTGACGGCGCATAACTCTTGCAAAAAAGACTGGAAGAAGCAATGATCCATTAAAAAAATGCAATTTATGTTGTTATATTATATTACTTTATCACTTGAACACCAATTTTCTGATCGCTTTCCTTCAATTTTTAAATTTTCCACTTTTAATTACTTTGCAGTGAATCACCATTAAAATAAAAACATTAATTTCACTCCTATTTTAATATTGTCTCCAAGGAAACGGATTTAAAAAACCAAAATATGACTTATTTTAATATCGTCTCCAAGGAAACGGATTTAAAAAACCAAAATTTGACTTAAATGTAACACATGGATCAATAAGTCCCGAGACTAACAATGAAAACAACATTTTTTTTGCCAAATTTTTTTTTATTCATCAAAATAATCACCTTTTAGGGTGATACAATCGTTCCAACGCTTTTCCAATTTTTCAATACCATGTTTATAAAAAAAATTATCTTTCGCTTCAAAATAAGCTTCAGTTTCAGCGATGACCTCCTCATTTGAGCCAAATCTTTTTCCCTGGAGCATTTTTTTAAGATCAGCAAAGAGCCAGTAGTCACTGGGGGCTAAATCTGGCGAGTATGGGGGGTGGGGAAGCAGATGAAAGCCCAATTCGTTCAATTTTGCCATTGTTTTCATCGACTTGTGGCAGGGTGCATTGTCTTGGTGAAAAAGGATTTTTTTTCTCTGCATGTGCGGTCGTTTTTTTGCGATTTCCTCCTTCAAACGCACCAGCAAGTCAATATAATAATCACTGTTGATCGATTTACCTTTTTCGAGGTAGTCAATGAAAATCACGCCATGCGTATCCCAAAAAACTGACGCCATGACTTTGCCAGCTGACTGCTGCGTTTTCGGACGCTTCGGACGGCTTTCGCCAGCTGTGCGCCACTCAGATGACTGCCGCTTCGACTCTGGAGTGTAGTGATGTATCCATGTTTCGTCCATGGACACGTAACGACGCAAGAAATCTTTTTTATTGCGAGTAAATAGCGATAAACAGCTTTCTGAATCATCGACTCGTTGCTGTTTTTGTTCCATCGAAAGCAATCGCAGCACCCACTTGGAAAAAACCTTTTTCATGCTCAATTTTTCATGAAGGATAGTAAATGCACTTCCATATGATATCTGTGTTATCTCAGCAATCTCACGGAGCTTCACTTTACGATCTTTCATTATAATTTTTGTCACTTCACTCACATTTTCCGGTGTAACGGCTTCCACAGGTCTACCCGAGCGTTCCGCGTCATTTGTGTCGGTACGACCACGTTTAAACTCGGCAAACCACCGACAAATCGTTGCTTTTGATGGACAAGAGTCCGGGTAACATTTTTCAATCCATTGTTTCGCTTGCACGGTGTTTTTACCCATTAAAAAACAATGTTTTATCAGAACACGAAACTCGGTTTTTTCCATTTTTTAAACAAACTACAAAACGACTTTACTCCAACCTCGATAACTCAGCTGTTTCTGGTCCGATCGACTTAAAATTTTGACACGTTTCAAGCAAAGGTTAGTACTCTAGAAAGACGTGGTTACTGGTTTACTACGAGCGTCATCTCTGGGTTAGTCTCGGGACTTATTGATCCATGTGTTAAAAGATTTTCGTATTTTTTGGTACAATTCGGCACAAGGGTTGCCGTATTCCAGCTAAATTTTTAAATAAAATACGAGTTAGCTATTATATGGAGGAAAATTTTTTATTAATAAGAATAGTTATCTAATGGATAAGTTTGCTATCTCGGAGTTAGTTAGCACATGAGTTATCTCCGTGTTAGGGATTTTTTATTAATAAGGCTGTAAGTTTTTTATTTTTATTGACTTTAAAAAAATAATACTTAATTGTGTTGATTTTTTATACACTTTTGTTTTTGATCAATGTCAAAGTGCTGCAACGACACTTTTTGCATATTTTTTTTTTGTTAGAACAGAATTAGAAATTGAGTTTTAGATGTGGCTAAACAGTTTTTTTTAACCGAATTAAAAACCACTGAACTCAACTATAGAAATTTTAGTAAACCAAAACCAAATCACAGCCTGAATTTCTCTAAAAAAATGAGGGAAGAGTCGAACCAAAAGTAAACCCTTTTTTTCTGATAGATGAACGGACAGAACCAAAATCAAACCAGTTTTTAATAAAGAACCAAAACCAAACCAAAAATCAGAGTTTTTTTTAGTGGTTCGGTTCATATCTGAATTTTTAGGATCGAAAAATTCTACTATTCTGGATCAGATTTAAAAAGTAGAACTTACTCAATTCTAGTAACAAAAAACAATTTTTGTAGCCTGTATCTCAAGAAACATAACTGATACAGTGGCGGAAATTTGATTAGCACATTTTAATTTTTTCCGATTATTTTAGAATGAAAACAAATACTTCTTTTTGTAATTATACATTTTATTTATTTCACTATTTCATAACTTATTTCATAAAAAAATGTTAATAGCAATTCACAGTTATAAATAAAATTAAAAAAAACATGTTTTTCCAAAGGAAATTTGATTAGCACATTTTGGCATTCTTATGTTAAATCATTTAGAAAAATCCTTTTTTGATGGGGTTTTCTCCTAATTTTAGGTTTTAGTATTTAGTCTTTTCGCCGTTTTGCCTTATTAGTTGAAAAATCCGGTGGGTCATTGACAGGACCAATTTTCTTAAAATTTGGATGTCCATAGTGTTCCAGGCTGACCTGATTGAGTTTTTTAGGTCAAAAACAGAATTCTACTGGATGCCTTCTTTATAAACAGTACGGGCAAGAATTTCCCATAGATTTTCTATGGAATCCATGTCAGGACTTCTGGTTGGCCAGTCTAGAACAGCAATGTTTCTGTCTTGAAACCACAGCTTGGTCTCATTGGCAGTGCGTACGGCTGCATTATCCTGCTGGAAAATAAAATCCTTCGGTAAAATGTCTTCTCCCATAGTTATTAAGGCTCCGTCAAGGATATCGCAGTAGGTAGAAGTCTTAATTTTAGGGGGAACCCACGTAATTCTTGATTTTCCATACCACGAAAATGCGTCCCATATCATCACACTTCCACCACCAAAAGTGCGGCCGATTTTAACTTGCTGAGGTGTCCCCAAATCATGCCAATAACAACGAAATCCATCTAAATTAAATTTCTTTTCATCACTGACGGATTTCGTTGTTATTGACATGATTTGAGGACACCTCAGCAAGTTAAAATCGGCCGCACTTTTGGTGGTGGAAGTGTGATGATATGGGACGCATTTTCGTGGTATGGAAAATCAAGAATTACGTGGGTTCCCCCTAAAATTAACACTTCTACCTACTGCGATATCCTTGACGGAGCCTTAATAACTATGGGAGAAGACATTTTACCGAAGGATTTTATTTTCCAGCAGGATAATGCAGCCGTACGCACTGCCAATGAGACCAAGCTGTGGTTTCAAGACAGAAACATTGCTGTTCTAGACTGGCCAGCCAGAAGTCCTGACATGGATTCCATAGAAAATCTATGGGAAATTCTTGCCCGTACTGTTTATAAAGAAGGCATCCAGTAGAATTCTGTTTTTGACCTAAAAAACTCAATCAGGTCAGCCTGGAACACTATGGACATCCAAATTTTAAGAAAATTGGTCCTGTCAATGAACCACCGGATTTTTCAATTAATAAAGCAAAACGGCGAAAAGACTAAATACTAAAACCTAAAATTAGGAGAAAACCCCATCAAAAAAGGATTTTTCTAAATGATTTAACATAAGAATGCCAAAATGTGCTAATCAAATTTCCTTTGGAAAAACATGTTTTTTTTAATTTTATTTATAACTGTGAATTGCTATTAACATTTTTTTATGAAATAAGTTATGAAATAGTGAAATAAATAAAATGTATAATTACAAAAAGAAGTATTTGTTTTCATTCTAAAATAATCGGAAAAAATTAAAATGTGCTAATCAAATTTCCGCCACTGTATAATCAGGAAACGCAAAAATCACTAAATGGGAATCAAAAACCAAAACTAAAAACTACTGAAACATTAAAATTTTTGGTACCCAAAATTGAGGTTTTATGCCAATTTTTCTTTCCTACTGCGAATATTTGGCGACCGAGAATTAAGATTGAAAATTTGCAGGTTGAAAATTTGCAGGTTGAAAATTTGGAGATTTTTTTTGTTCTTCGAGAACTCTTGATGTTCTTAACATAAATGACGTCTTATTTACTGATATTGTCTATATTTTATATTTTCCAGGAAGGTGGTGTACGGGCACTCTATCGTGGCTTTGTTCCAACATTAATGGGAATGGTGCCTTACGCTGGATTCTCCTTCTATTGTTTCGAAGTACTAAAATTTTTTTGCATGAAATACACACCGACAATAGCTTGTAATAAATGCGAACGTAATACTGGCGGTCTTGTACTCAATATACCGGCGAAATTACTTTGTGGCGGTTTCGCTGGAGCCGTTGCGCAGTCAATTTCATATCCATTGGATGTCACGCGAAGACGAATGCAGCTGGCCATGATGAATCCGGAAACGGCGAAATTCGGGTAAGTCATTGACATTAATGATTTCATGTTTTAATAAAAATAATAACGACACTTAAATAACAAACCTTTTTTTAACAATTGTCAATGAAAAATTGCTGTACCTATTGTATAGAAGATTAGCACACAAAAAAACAATGATTCCACAGGAAAATATTATTTTTACTAAACAATTTAACTAATATTTTTTTTTTACCTGAGAAACTAATGTATGAAATGATTTTTTCCCCACTTGACAACAAAAAATATGTTTTGTTTTTCTATCGCGCAAATTGGTGATGGAAAATAATATTGCACACATATTCCTATCTGGTTGCTGGCGGAATTTAATATCGACCATAGACGGTAGGTGAATAATAAATTTATTAAATGTAAATCTCTGTCTACGCATTGCCTATGCATGCGTGCAATGAATGCCTTCATGCTTCCTATAAGTATGTTTTTTTCATGAATAATTGCTGAATAAATGGAACGTTTCACTTGCATGTTATGTAAATTCATTTTTGGTAAATACATCATTTAAAATTTATCGCTTAAACGGATCTTCGTGATCATCGTCTTCACTTTCATTTTCTTCATTATCTTTACACCTCACCTCATCCGCATTCTTTGTCTATTTGCATGGAATACGAGTTATTTTTTTGTTTTTGTTTTTTATTCATTTCGCCAAGGAACGCAAAACTTAATAAGATTTTTGGATTTATTTTAGAATGGGAATGGTGACTACTTTGAAGATAATCTACCATGAGAATGGAGTTATGAAAGGACTGTATCGTGGCATGTCAATTAATTACTTAAGAGCAATACCAATGGTGGCAGTTTCGTTCTCCAGTTATGAGCTTTTGAAGCAAGCTCTGGAATTGGACACTGGAATGGCGATATGAAATTGAATCACAGACAAAAAATACTAAAAATTCGTTAGGCAAATGACATCAAAAGCGTAATTGATCGCGTTTGATGAATAATTACTGTTAATAGTTACTGTTGTTATCTAGAGATAAATCTATTTATTTTTTTATTGTTAATTTTTTTATACTTATATGACATTATGTATTCGGTGTAGGATACTGAACAACAGAAAGCATGATCATGAAATATGAAGCAAAATTGTTCTCACACTCTCTATATTTGATTATTTTTTGAGAAATAGAAAAAAAAACTTTTTTAGAATGAAATTTGTTTAATTCAAAATAAAACGAACAATCAAATTTTCAAATCTTGTGAGATTTTTTTCTCCGTTTTCTGCCTATCTTACTAGGCAGTTAATTCTAAAGATTTTTTTCCAGATACTTTGCGGCAGAATTTGTAAGTTATTGCAAAAATAATTGGTCACCTTATAATCTACATGTTTGCGTTCTTTTATTAATCGCTGGCGATCGCGATCATCACGGTTTAGTGAAAGTAGTTCTGAAATGCAGACGGTAATCTTTACTCGCGTTCTGAAATGCCGAAGTTGAGCTGTTAAAGTTAACTTTTCCAACTCTACTCGAGAGATACTTTTTTATTTAAATCATTCGGCTCCCCGTCCCCTTTTGAGAGGACATAGGGTTAGGTCAGCTCTGCGACACAGTTTTTTGAAGAATTTCTGTCTGCTCTGCATGTTTCTTAATTACAAACAAAATTGAGCCAATTTTTTTTCGGGTCGATCTTTCAAAATTTCCAGGCACATAAAAACTCATTTTTGTCATAATTTTGGGAAAGAAAAAGATGGGCGCAAGATACAGGTCTTGCCGGGCGGCGCTGTGCCTTCGGTGCTACCCCTCATTATAATACGGGTACGTAAATTACAAAATTTGTAACTCGGTGCGTGTTTTTCAAAGAAATCTACAAAAAATTCTCCGGTGGTGTATTTTTCGAATGATGTTTTTTTTTTAAAAATAACGACATTTTTTGAGAAAATAGGAAAATTCATTCAGATTTTTCTTGGGCTAGTTTTTTTAAAAGCTTTTATTTAGCTTGCCTTCGTGTCTGTTTGTCTCTCTGTTTGTCTGTCAGATCAAATCTTGCAACCCAATTTTGACCCACTTCCGCTTGTCCGATTGACTTGAAATTTTGCACACTTATATAAGTCCGATGACAATACAATATTTTCACTACTTCGTCCTTGTAAGGATAACGGAAGGTCCTGTAAGGATAACGTGATTATCCTTTTCTCCAAATTTTCCGGAAAAAAAATCTATTCTGGGGGTTTTTGGGGTCGCTGAATCCGAATCTGTCATTAAAAAATCAGTAAGGATAACGGAAGGTCCTGTAAGGATAACGTGATTATCCTTTTCTCCAAATTTTCCGGAAAAAATCTATTCTGGGGGTTTTTGGGGTCGCTGAATACGATTCTCAAGTTAAAAAGCCTGTAAGGACATCTCAAATGTAAGGATATATATTCGAAGACTAAAAAGAACAAAATAAAAAAAAAAATAAAAAAAATTTTTTAAAAAAAAGCTTTTATTAAAAAAGAATGCACTAAAAAGAAAAAAATAATTTTCTGGACGCTGTGTATCACAAATATAAAAGCTTTTAAAAAGCGAGATAAAGCATAAAGCAATAAAATAAAAATTTATCTCGCTTTTAAAAAGCTTTTATATTTGTGATACACAGCGTCCAGAAAATTATTTTTTTCTTTTTAGTGCATTCTTTTTTAATAAAAGCTTTTTTTTTAAAATTTTTTTTTTTAATTTTTTTTTTATTTTACCTTTGCTGATAAAATCCTGAACCTACCTGTACGCGGAATTTCTGGCAAATCTGAGACGTATGTACCCAATTTGTACGGTAATAAATAAAATCTGCAGAGATGCAAACCAGTTTTTGGAACGGAACCAAACACATAAAACCCTTGAAATTTTGGGGGAACCAGAACCAAATTTTTAAATTTTAGGATCCAAAATCAAAAAAAAAAAAAAATTCAAACTTTTAGAACCTTTTTGTTTCGGGCGGGTTCGGGAAATGTTTCTTAAAAGGGCTTTTAAAAACCAGAATCCAATTCATCCTGAACCAAAACCCAAATGTACGTCTTATAGTAGGAAAAACAAACTCTACGGGCGTAAGATTTTTTTTAATAAAATCTATTTTTTCAACCTTTTTGTGAGTGGTCTAAACCCTGTAATATTATAGTGGTAAGAAAAACAATGATTTAATATGGTTTTTAATACTTTATTACATTTGATTCAGTTGGAATCATTTTTATACAAAGAACAAGATATCGCTATCATATATATTTTTCCATATTTTATCATAACTGCCGTTCAAACATATTGCAATGATTAGCATTCAATTTTTGGATACCCTTTCGAATATTAATTTAATTATAGTTAGGTTTTTTTTATTACAGTAGTACACGATTGAGATTTTCTTTATTTTATATTTAGATCAAACAATGGTAGGAAAATTTTAAAAAATCATTTCCAAATCATTTAATACTGTGTAGTTTTATTTATTTTAAAACGGTTTTTTTAAAAACTTATCTACTCGTAATGCTGACGTTGGATTAGTTGAGCAAATTAATTCAGTTTTTTCGTTAAAAGTTACAAAAAGTCTTTAAATGTAAAATTTTCCAAATACCAAACAAAACTAAAGTTTAGCATTTAATGCGTAGTTCAAATTTATCAAAATTTTAGGAGTTTTCTACTTAGTATGTTTTTTTTTCTAAAACACATTTTTCCTACAATTTCCAAATTATGTTTTCTTCTGTCACTTAAATTTTATATGCTTTCATTGTAACGAAGTTTGATTCGTACTGGATATTCTTACATTTTCCTATGCGTTTGAACAATAAATGACTACAGTCTATAAATTTTATTTCTACGGGGAGAAATAAAAATATACAACATTGAGCTCAAAGTTATCCCAATAGGGATGACAATAAAATGACTGATTAGCTAATTTTTTTATCTCTGACTTTTTTTTTTGGTTTTGGCAAATACGAAAAAAATCTTACATGAAACTTTTTCCCATGTTTATCAAAAAAGTTTGTAGATTTTATTTGTATTGCAGCAAAATCTCAGCTGGTCGCTTAACTTGTATACAAATGGTTAAAGAGGAAAAATTGCTCTTTTTAATAAATTAACTTTTTAAATAAATGACAATTTCGCATTGGAAGGAGGCTTCAGCCTTCGTTATACACTAACAATTGGTCATCAAGATCGACCTGCAACTATGCGCAATTCAGAATTGTTTTTTTTTTTAGATTTAGACTATTTTCACCATTAAAGGGGTCTGTTTCATTTTCCCACAAACAAACATTTATATATCTAATTTCTAGCTACCAATGAAATTGGATAATGATATGCTGTATTTTTTTAGCCAGTCCAAGCCATCACAACTTTTTTAAATGGTACAAATAGGCCCTGTAGAGGTTCACTAAAAATAAAAATTTGTGTTTTTTAAAAGAACAATAGAAATAAGTATGATTTTGAGCCTTACCAGTCAAAGAATTTCTTCCCATTGAAACTTCCATCACAATCGCCACATTTGCTCTGCAATTGAACGCCAACGTACAAATCGTCGAGGTATGTTCCATTATTTTTACACATTGAACTATTTAATGGGCCGACATAGCGAACTCGTCCAACAACAACGCGACCATTTTTTGCTATGACTTTGGCTAGGTGGCCAGGTTTGAGACACTTTGCTGTCCTGGGTAAAAACGGCAGTGCTTGTTTTGATGGAACGTAATCTGCGAAAGTTAATAACACAATTTTTTAAAAATCCATTAAATTAAGTTTTATAATATCAAATGTTACCTCGTTGAATGTCATTTTCGGACATTCGTCGCAAATTTGGTCTTTTCACTCCCAAAGTGTCATCGATTAAAATTGCACCATCCATGGATTTTCGAACAAAAGTGTCCGCTTCGTCTAAAAGACTTTCCGTCGAGCCACTGGAATCCCCGTGAATCGTAAAAATTGAACGCCCTGCGTATCTTCTATAGCAGACACAATCATGCCGAAGATCCGGTAATGAACCACGAATTTTACAAGCTGGCTCTACGGAAAAAGTTTTTTTAAAGTTTTTTTTTGAGGACTAGAATTTTTGGAAAAAATAAACTTAGGAAATCTGCATTCAAACAAAATATTTCTACGAAAGCATCAAAAACATAAGGAAAGTTTTTTTTGAACCTTGGAATGTAACTCGCGGGGTGTAGTGCATACTTTCAGAAGTCCTTATGCCGTGGCCTCCGTGCGCCTGTTTGCAGATCCCGCACCTGACCGAAGGAACGCTTCGTGATCGGTGATGGCGATCTAGACCACTATATCTGGATCCGATCGAGTAACTACGGCAGGAGTCAAAGGAGTCACCGCGTTTACCCCCCCAACTTTCCCCAGTTTGAATGGTTTGCGTCCCGAAGCTGTTTTCATTAACCGTCCATTGTGAGCTAGCACTCGGTGTTATTCTAAAAATAAGTTTTGTTAAGATTTGTTTTTTTTTTAAATTCAAGTTTTACCCTTTTATAGCGTAATCAGGTGTTTTTAGAAGATTTCCCTTGTAATATCGAGATGAGGGTTTGTTGGCCGTTTCTTGTTGTCCCTCATTTTGGCATAGATGATCAGCAGATCTGGATAATTCCGGGACCATACTTGTAAAATTAATGTCGCTAAGTAGAATTCGCCGAGCTTCTTGCGTTCTATCAGATGTCCTTTTGCGAAGAAATGAAACATTTTTAGTTTTTGTAGGAGAAATTAAAATTTTTAATAAAGGGAAGATTTCAAACATTTACTCAATTAACACTAAACATACCAAAAGCGGTCTTTTGACCGCTTATGGACTTTTTCATTTAAGAAGCGCATATAATCTTATCGTTTTTGCGCACTTGACCGCTTTTGGTATCATGAAGACTTTTCTGAAGACTTTTTCTATTTATTATATATACACTTAATATTCTATTATTATTTATTATTTATATTTTGTTTACTTTGAGTAATACTTGTCATATACCGTTATCTACCACAGCCGGTCATTTGACCGCCCATGGTAGAAATAGGTATGTATTAAGTGCTGGTATGTTTAGTGTTAAGGCAGAAATGATTTTTTTTCGTAAGAAACGAGATTACGACAAAGATTTATTATTTCGTGGCTAAGTTTTCAGCATTTAGGTGCAAATTTTTGCCCGTATCGGGTCAGTATTTTAGCTGTGATGCCGTAAAGTGTTCCAAAATGTTTGTAAAATAAGTTTGTAAAATATATGTTGCGAACACCACATGACTTTCTTATACAAAATCTACGTTCTTGCAAAACTTACTGGTAAAAGTTTACAAAATCTGAAATATCTCGATAACAGTAAAAGATATCGATTTACTGGTGAGAGGCAGAAGTGTAGAGAATTTTCATCGTTCAATTGTTTTTTAAAAATACCGTTAGTTTGCAGGTTATTCGTAAAAATCAAATTTCTTATATCTCAATATCGGTAAAAGATAGCGGATAAAAATAAAATGCAAAATTGTAGCAAACATTATTTTTTTCAATTCATGTCATATATTGAATCGCCTGAAACCCGTTTTTTCGAGATAATCGCAAAAACCTGATTTTTTCCTAAATTACGGTATATCTGGATAACGGCTTGAGATTTGCAGTTCTAGTAAAATACAAAATTCTACTACAGCTTTCAAAAAAGACTGTTTCTTGCAATAAATTTGAAAATACTTAATTCAAAGACTTTTGTTTTCTGTATTTTCGTTTTTATTCTTTTCACAAAAACCCAGTGTAGTATTCAATAGCACACTCTTTCAAATCTTGTTGTATTATAAACAATAACAATAATTTGTATAGAATACCGCTAACTGTTGAAGCGGTTCGATATTTAAAATGTAAAAAAAAAATAAAAAAAAAATTTTTAAAAAAAGCTTTTATTAAAAAAAATGCACTAAAAAGAAAAAAATAATTTTCTGGACGCTGTGTATCACAAATATAAAAGCTTTTAAAAAGCGAGATAAATGTTTATTTTATTGTTTTATGCTTTATCTCGCTTTTTAAAAGCTTTTATATTTGTGATACACAGCGTCCAGAAAATTATTTTTTTCTTTTTAGTGCATTTTTTTTAATAAAAGCTTTTTTTAAAAATTTTTTTTTTATTTTTTTTTATTTTGTTCTTTTTAGTCTTCGAATATATAGCTTTACATTTGAGATGTCCTTACAGGCTTTTTAACTTGAGAATCGTATTCAGCGAACCCCAAAACCCGCAGAATATATTTTTTCCCGGAACAATTGAGAAAAAGGATAATCACGTTATCCTTACAGGACCTTCCATTATACTTACAGACTTTTTAATGACAGATTCGGATTCAGCGACCCCAAAAACCCCCAGGATAGATTTTTTTTCCGGAAAATTTGGAGAAAAGGGTAATCACGTTATCCTTACAGGACCTTCCGTTATCCTTACAGACTTTTTAATGACAGATTCGGATTCAGCGACCCCAAAAACCCCCAGGATAGATTTTTTTCCGGAAAATTTGGAGAAAAGGATAATCACGTTATCCTTACAGGACCTTCCGTTATCCTTACAGAGTTTTTGATGACAGATTCGGATTCAGCGACCCCAAAAACCCCAGAATAGATTTTTTTCCGGAAAATTTGGAGAAAAGGATAATCACGTTATCCTTACAGGACCTTCCGTTATCCTTACAGACTTTTTAATGACAGATTCGGATTCAGCGACCCCAAAAACCCCCAGAATAGATTTTTTTCCGGAAAATTTGGAGAAAAGGATAATCACGTTATCCTTACAGGACCTTCCGTTATACTTACAGACTTTTTAATGACAGATTCGGATTCAGCGACCCCAAAAACCCCCAGGATAGATTTTTTTTTCCGGAAAATTTGGAGAAAAGGGTAATCACGTTATCCTTACAGGACCTTCCGTTATCCTTACTGACTTTTTAATGACAGATTCGGATTCAGCGACGCCAAAAACCCCCAGGATAGATTTTTTTCCGGAAAATTTGGAGAAAAGGATAATCACGTTATCCTTACAGGACCTTCCGTTATCCTTATAAGGACGAAGTAGTGAAAATATTGTATTGTCATCGGACTTATATAAGTGTGCAAAATTTCAAGTCAATCGGACAAGTGGAAGTGGGTCAAAATTGGGTTGCAAGATTTGATCTGACAAACAGACAAACAAACAAGATAGCGAGCTAAATAAAAGCTTTTAAAAAGGGCATTCGTTGAAAATACATTGTCGAAGTAACATCGTTGTGTTTTAATTTCGGATGCCTCCTACACCAGTTTGTAAAAAACTCGCTTGTAAGTGTGGAGTTTTTTCTCACAAATCAAAGGTGCCAAAGTATTTTTGTAACCCAATTGCCATCAAAGAGAATTCTTCTATCTTAATTTCAAGTTGAAAACTTTGAATCAATATACTCCTTATAGGCGTTAGCAAAACGGCAAAAAAACAAAAACTTTCAAAGAAAGTTTAAATTAATATCATTGGAAATCTTAGATAAGTTTATTTTTTCTACGGAACGGATGAGTCTTTTTGCCGTTGAAAAATTCATTAGGTTTAAACTGAACATGCGATCGATTGCTATCGTCCTCGTGTTTGCCATTTTCTTGAGCTCTTCAGCAAACGTCTTATTGAGAAACGGAAAATTATTTGCAAAGTGCTTTAACTCTTTCAAAGAGGAAGCGTATAGACAGACACCCTATATCTGATATTGGAAAAGTAAAAATAAACTTTTCTAATCAACAGGTGACAAGAATTATTTTATTTTCCGTGTCAACTGTGACTCCTTGGAAATGTGAAATTCGTGCATATTAAAAAGAAGAGAAAAAACTTTTCGCAACTTGTCTTTCTACTTTTGAACATAACAAAAGCTATAATTGCCAATCTGGTAATTATTGAAAACCCGTATGGTGATTTAATTGAACGGCGCACACTGGGGCAAGAGGCTTGCAAAGCTGGCAAAAAATAAAACAACACGTAAAACAAAGTTTTATTAAACAATTATTTACTAAGACCTATTTAGTGGACTATAGAAACCTTATTCATACGCTTTTAGTTTTAAAAAAAATTCTCATATTTTGTAAATAGACAGTTTTTAATGTGCTAAAAATCACTTCACAAACTCTCTTCACTTGTTCTTTTCTGGTCACAAACAATGTATTTGCACTTGTTCCTAAAATATAAAGATAGAATTCGAAGCGTGTGGGTAAACTGAGACAAAGATTTCGCATAACTTCATTACGGAAAAATATTCATAAATAACAAAGTAGCAAAAAGTAGCAAAATGAGTAAATTGTTATTTATTCTTCTAACTTGTATATATTTAAAAAAAAAAATCGACACTCGATATACTTTGGAACACAACTAAAAAATCGATTGTTTGGAGAATCTATTATAATTGTGACAAAAATCCGACCGCCACTTTACTTATGCATATATTTTTACAAATTAATCATGCCAAATAAAATAAAAATGATCAAATTGAAGTTATATACCTGAAGTTGTTGGTTCCATAGTCTAAAAAACTTATTTTTAAGCAATTAAATCACAAAACTAAAAGTTGAACAATAATAGAAATATCCAAAACGGTACACTCTACTGACGAACGGAACAAGCTGCCGAACTTTTTATTAACGTTTAAGTGTACGTTGAGAAGTACTTTATCAAATGGCTATAGCCTAGTATTTATAAATTGTATTTATTGTTTTGTATTTTTTGCCAGCTTTACAAGCCTCTTGCCCCAGTGTGCGGCGTATCAAAATTTCATTTGAATTCAAATTTTCCAATAAGATTTTTTTAAAACTTGTTCCAATCGGATTTTGATGTATGGGAGTTTTATGTAGAATCATATTCTAAATAACTTTTGTTCTTGCACTTTTTTGATAGGATGCACAGTTTTTGAGATATTCGTGAAAAACATTTTCGTTCCTATGGGGGGTACCCCCCTAATGGTCCATTTTTGCCCATTAACGAACTTAGCCTCGCATTTTACGAAAAACGAATCTGCGCAAAATTTCAAGTCTGTAGCTCAATCCGTGCGCCCGCAATCCGCGCCACAGACAGACAGACGGACGGACGGACATGCAAAAATTAAATATTTTTGTCATTCTAAACCCACTGGTGTAATTCATTTTTGTGTGTGATGACGGGATCTTGGCGTTACAAACGGTAAGGCAAAGTTAATATACCCTTTGGTTTCACCATACGGGTATAAAAATTGAAGTTAATGTGCTTTTTATACCCGTATGGTGAAACCAAAGGGTATATTAACTTTGCCTTACCGTTTGTAACGCTAAGATCTCGTCATCGCACACAAAAATGAATTACACCAGTGTGTTTAGAATGATGAAAAAAGTTGAATTTAGCATGTCCGTCCGTCTTTCCGTCCGTCCGTCTGTCTGTCCGTCTGTCTGTCCGTCTGTGGCGCGGATTGCGGGCGGACGGATTGAGCTAGAGACTTGAAATTTTGCACAGATCCGTTTTTCGTAAAATGCGAGGCTAAGTTCGTTAATGGGCAAAAATGGACCATTAGGGGGGTACCCCCCATACGAACGAAAACGTTTTTTGTGAATATCTCAAAAACGGTGCATCTTATCAAAAAAGTCCAAGAACAAAAGTTATTTAGGATATGATTCTACATAAAACTCCCATACATCAAAATACGATTGGAATAAATTTTAAAAAATCTTATTGGAAAGTTTGACTTCAAAGTGGAATTTTGGTACAACTGTTCGAATCTTGATACAAATATCACCATACGGGTCTCCGATGATTGCCAGATTGGCAATTTTAGCTTTTGTTATGTTTATTCATTTGTTTTGGGAAATTTTTTTTATTACGTGAGTGATCAACATTTTGTAAAGATAAAAGGGAAATTTACAAAAAAACGTTAGAAATTCGAATGGTCTGCTGTTGCTGTTCGAAAAATTGTCCGTATCGGCACTTTGAATACGTTTGAAAAGTTTTGTACAAGTTTTCTATACTCTTGTGATGAGATGAGAGCAACATAATTAGAATTTTTTAAGACCAATGCATGTTATGTAATTTATCTCTGAAAATCTGTATTTTAAAACAAAGTCGACTTACCCCTTCCGACCCGGCTTTGGAATAGTAAAGGTAAAATATATTGTATATGGATAGAAAATTTCTGTGGTAAAAAACTGATCCAAGTGGTGGCACAACAACAAATTTTAACATGTACCGTTACAATTTACTACATAGTTCCAAATAAAAATATCAGTTGTGGTCAACACAAAACTTTCTTCTACAAAATCTACGACCCTGCGCAATTTACGCTACAGCCCTGTCGCGTTGTCAACCTAAGACGACCTCCCAATAAATTCTTGGTTTATTCAAAAATATCAAAAACGTACAAAATTTGAGATAATCTGAGAACTGTAAAATATAACGTGTTTTGTCGCCGTGTTTTATCGCCGTGTTTTGTCGCCGTGTTTTGTCGCCGTTTTTTGTCGCCGTTTTTGTCGCCGTTTTTTGTCGCCGTGTTTTGTCGCCGTGTTTTGTCGCCGTGTTTTGTCGCCGTGTTTTGTCGCCGTGTTTTGTCGCCGTGTTTTGTCGCCGTGTTTTGTCGCCGTGTTTTGTCGCCGTGTTTTGTCGCCGTGTTTTGTCGCCGTTTTTTGTCGCCGTGTTTTGTCGCCGTTTTTTGTCGCCGTGTTTTGTCGCCGTGTTTTGTCGCCGTGTTTTGTCGGCGTGTTTTGTCGGCGTGTTTTGTCGGCGTGTTTTGTCGCCGTGTTTTGTCGCCGTGTTTTGTCGGCGTGTTTTGTCGCCGTGTTTTGTCGCCGTGTTTTGTCGCCGTGTTTTGTCGCCGTGTTTTGTCGCCGTGTTTTATCGCCGTGTTTTATCGCCGTGTTTTATCGCCGTGTTTTGTCGCCGTGTTTTGTCGCCGTGTTTTGTCGCCGTGTTTTGTCGCCGTGTTTTGTCGCCGTGTTTTGTCGCCGTGTTTTGTCGCCGTGTTTTGTCGCCGTGTTTTGTCGCCGTGTTTTGTCGCCGTGTTTTGTCGCCGTGTTTTGTCGCCGTGTTTTGTCGCCGTGTTTTGTTGCCGTGTTTTGTCGCCGTGTTTTGTCGCCGTGTTTTGTCGCCGTGTTTTGTCGCCGTGTTTTGTCGCCGTGTTTTGTCGCCGTGTTTTGTCGCTGTGTTTTGTCGCCGTGTTTTGTCGCCGTGTTTTGTCGCCGTGTTTTGTCGCCGTGTTTTGTCGCCGTGTTTTGTCGCCGTGTTTTGTCGCCGTGTTTTGTCGCCGTGTTTTGTCGCCGTGTTTTGTCGCCGTGTTTTGTCGCCGTGTTTTGTCGCCGTGTTTTGTCGCCGTGTTTTGTCGCCGTGTTTTGTCGCCGTGTTTTGTCGCCGTGTTTTGTCGCCGTGTTTTGTCGCCGTGTTTTGTCGCCGTGTTTTGTCGCCGTGTTTTGTCGCCGTGTTTTGTCGCCGTGTTTTGTCGCCGTGTTTTGTCGCCGTGTTTTGTCGCCGTGTTTTGTCGCCGTGTTTTGTCGCCGTGTTTTGTCGCCGTGTTTTGTCGCCATGCTTTGTCGCCGTGTTTTGTCGCCGTGTTTTGTCGCCGTGTTTTGTCGCCGTGTTTTGTCGCCATGTTTTGTCGCCGTTTTTTGTCGCCGTTTTTTGTCGCCGTGTTTTGTCGCCGTGTTTTGTCGCCGTTTTTTGTCGCCGTGTTTTGTCGCCATGCTTTGTCGCCGTGTTTTGTCGCCGTGTTTTGTCGCCGTTTTTTGTCGCCGTTTTTTGTCGCCGTGTTTTGTCGCCGTGTTTTGTCGCCGTGTTTTGTCGCCGTGTTTTGTCGCCGTGTTTTGTCGCCGTGTTTTGTCGCCGTGTTTTGTCGCCGTGTTTTGTCGCCGTGTTTTGTCGCCGTGTTTTGTCGCCGTGTTTTGTCGCCGTGTTTTGTTGCCGTTTTGTTTTGTTGCGACAAAACACGCCGACAAAACACGCCGACAAAACACGGCGACAAAAAACGGCGACAAAACACGGCGCAAAACACGGCGACAAAACACGGCGACAAAACACGGCGACAAAACACGGCGACAAAACACGGCGACAAAACACGGCGACAAAACGCGGCGACAAAACACGGCGACAAAACACGGCGACAAAAAACGGCGACAAAACACGGCGACAAAACACGGAGACAAAACACGGCGACAAAACACGGCGACAAAACACGGCGACAAAACACGGCGACAAAACACGGCGACAAAACACGGCGACAAAACACGGCGACAAAACACGGCGACAAAACA
Source organism: Chrysopilus asiliformis (assembly GCA_964034945.1). Taxonomy (NCBI): domain Eukaryota; kingdom Metazoa; phylum Arthropoda; class Insecta; order Diptera; family Rhagionidae; genus Chrysopilus; species Chrysopilus asiliformis. The sequence continues at coordinate 91,998,978 of OZ035962.1, forward strand.
CGGCGACAAAACACGGCGACAAAACACGGCGACAAAACACGGCGACAAAAAACGGCGACAAAAACGGCGACAAAAAACGGCGACAAAACACGGCGACAAAACACGGCGACAAAACACGGCGACAAAACACGGCGACAAAACACGGCGACAAAACGCGGCGACAAAACACGGCGACAAAACACGGCGACAAAACACGGCGACAAAACACGCCGACAAAACACGCCGACAAAACACGCTGACAAAACACTAGCTGCTTAAATTAGAAATTACAAAAGACCTCCGCGCTTCGGTGTTAATTTTTTTTCTGAATAACACTGCGTAGTGCTTACTTTGAGATATGTTTTGAGGCGATGCTAATTTGTCCCCGGATTTTTTCGAGAGTGTATATTATTTTGGTTGTAGCTATCAAAGAAGTTCTCCTGTAACTTTTGGGTACTTCAACGAGGAACATTGAGCCACTATGCGTTGGACTGCTTGAGATGGCGCGGATGTTTTTGACCATGCTTGCAGCAGGACTTCCCTTCTGACCTCCCTTCTAACCTCCCTTCTAGCCTCCTCACCTGTTATTTTGTAAACCAATCAACAAAAAACTTTGCCAATTATTGGCAAATATTCGCAAACATATGATTTTTTACATATTAATGAAAATATCTCAATAACGGTACAAGATAACGGATAACGGTAAAAGACAAAATTGTGCAGAATGCCATTCTCATTAATTCACTTCATACATTCAGTCAGCAAAAACCCGTTAGTTTTCGAGATAATCGCAAAAAACTGTTTTTTTGGAAATAACGGTTTATCTCGATAACAGGTTGAGATATCGAGTTACAGCTAAAGACAAAAGTGTGGGAAATTTTATTTTCTCCAAGTTTTGTCATACTTAAGGCCACTAACAAACGCGTAGTTTGGGAGTAAATCGAGAAAAACGAAATTGCGATTTTTGAAAAACCGCCATTTTGGATACTTCCGGTTAACGGATTTCCACCAAAAGTTGATAGGATCGTCCCATTTCAGGACCCAACATGCCTATAAAATTTCATGGCGCTAGCTCTATTAGTTTTTGAGAAATCTTGTACACAGACTGACAGACTGACAGACTGACAGACAGACTGACAGACAGACAGACAGACAGACAGACAGACAGACAGACAGACAGACAGACTGACAGACTGACAGACTGACAGACTGACAGACTGACAGACTGACAGACTGACAGACTGACAGACTGACAGACTGACAGACTGACAGACTGACAGACTGACAGACTGACAGACTGACAGACTGACAGACTGACAGACTGACAGACTGACAGACTGACAGACTGACAGACTGACAGACTGACAGACTGACAGACTGACAGACTGACAGACTGACAGACTGACAGACTGACAGACTGACAGACTGACAGACTGACAGACTGACAGACTGACAGACTGACAGACTGACAGACTGACAGACTGACAGACTGACAGACTGACAGACTGACAGACTGACAGACTGACAGACTGACAGACTGACAGACTGACAGACTGACAGACTGACAGACTGACAGACTGACAGACTGACAGACTGACAGACTGACAGACTGACAGACTGACAGACTGACAGACTGACAGACTGACAGACTGACAGACTGACAGACTGACAGACTGACAGACTGACAGACTGACAGACTGACAGACTGACAGACTGACAGACTGACAGACTGACAGACTGACAGACTGACAGACTGACAGACTGACAGACTGACAGACTGACAGACTGACAGACTGACAGACTGACAGACTGACAGACTGACAGACTGACAGACTGACAGACTGACAGACTGACAGACTGACAGACTGACAGACTGACAGACTGACAGACTGACAGACTGACAGACTGACAGACTGACAGACTGACAGACTGACAGACTGACAGACTGACAGACTGACAGACTGACAGACTGACAGACTGACAGACTGACAGACTGACAGACTGACAGACTGACAGACTGACAGACTGACAGACTGACAGACTGACAGACTGACAGACTGACAGACTGACAGACTGACAGACTGACAGACTGACAGACTGACAGACTGACAGACTGACAGACTGACAGACTGACAGACTGACAGACTGACAGACTGACAGACTGACAGACTGACAGACTGACAGACTGACAGACTGACAGACTGACAGACTGACAGACTGACAGACTGACAGACTGACAGACTGACAGACTGACAGACTGACAGACTGACAGACTGACAGACTGACAGACTGACAGACTGACAGACTGACAGACTGACAGACTGACAGACTGACAGACTGACAGACTGACAGACTGACAGACTGACAGACTGACAGACTGACAGACTGACAGACTGACAGACTGACAGACTGACAGACTGACAGACTGACAGACTGACAGACTGACAGACTGACAGACTGACAGACTGACAGACTGACAGACTGACAGACTGACAGACTGACAGACTGACAGACTGACAGACTGACAGACTGACAGACTGACAGACTGACAGACTGACAGACTGACAGACTGACAGACTGACAGACTGACAGACTGACAGACTGACAGACTGACAGACTGACAGACTGACAGACTGACAGACTGACAGACTGACAGACTGACAGACTGACAGACTGACAGACTGACAGACTGACAGACTGACAGACTGACAGACTGACAGACTGACAGACTGACAGACTGACAGACTGACAGACTGACAGACTGACAGACTGACAGACTGACAGACTGACAGACTGACAGACTGACAGACTGACAGACTGACAGACTGACAGACTGACAGACTGACAGACTGACAGACTGACAGACTGACAGACTGACAGACTGACAGACTGACAGACTGACAGACTGACAGACTGACAGACTGACAGACTGACAGACTGACAGACTGACAGACTGACAGACTGACAGACTGACAGACTGACAGACTGACAGACTGACAGACTGACAGACTGACAGACTGACAGACTGACAGACTGACAGACTGACAGACTGACAGACTGACAGACTGACAGACTGACAGACTGACAGACTGACAGACTGACAGACTGACAGACTGACAGACTGACAGACTGACAGACTGACAGACTGACAGACTGACAGACTGACAGACTGACAGACTGACAGACTGACAGACTGACAGACTGACAGACTGACAGACTGACAGACTGACAGACTGACAGACTGACAGACTGACAGACTGACAGACTGACAGACTGACAGACTGACAGACTGACAGACTGACAGACTGACAGACTGACAGACTGACAGACTGACAGACTGACAGACTGACAGACTGACAGACTGACAGACTGACAGACTGACAGACTGACAGACTGACAGACTGACAGACTGACAGACTGACAGACTGACAGACTGACAGACTGACAGACTGACAGACTGACAGACTGACAGACTGACAGACTGACAGACTGACAGACTGACAGACTGACAGACTGACAGACTGACAGACTGACAGACTGACAGACTGACAGACTGACAGACTGACAGACTGACAGACTGACAGACTGACAGACTGACAGACTGACAGACTGACAGACTGACAGACTGACAGACTGACAGACTGACAGACTGACAGACTGACAGACTGACAGACTGACAGACTGACAGACTGACAGACTGACAGACTGACAGACTGACAGACTGACAGACTGACAGACTGACAGACTGACAGACTGACAGACTGACAGACTGACAGACTGACAGACTGACAGACTGACAGACTGACAGACTGACAGACTGACAGACTGACAGACTGACAGACTGACAGACTGACAGACTGACAGACTGACAGACTGACAGACTGACAGACTGACAGACTGACAGACTGACAGACTGACAGACTGACAGACTGACAGACTGACAGACTGACAGACTGACAGACTGACAGACTGACAGACTGACAGACTGACAGACTGACAGACTGACAGACTGACAGACTGACAGACTGACAGACTGACAGACTGACAGACTGACAGACTGACAGACTGACAGACTGACAGACTGACAGACTGACAGACTGACAGACTGACAGACTGACAGACTGACAGACTGACAGACTGACAGACTGACAGACTGACAGACTGACAGACTGACAGACTGACAGACTGACAGACTGACAGACTGACAGACTGACAGACTGACAGACTGACAGACTGACAGACTGACAGACTGACAGACTGACAGACTGACAGACTGACAGACTGACAGACTGACAGACTGACAGACTGACAGACTGACAGACTGACAGACTGACAGACTGACAGACTGACAGACTGACAGACTGACAGACTGACAGACTGACAGACTGACAGACTGACAGACTGACAGACTGACAGACTGACAGACTGACAGACTGACAGACTGACAGACTGACAGACTGACAGACTGACAGACTGACAGACTGACAGACTGACAGACTGACAGACTGACAGACTGACAGACTGACAGACTGACAGACTGACAGACTGACAGACTGACAGACTGACAGACTGACAGACTGACAGACTGACAGACTGACAGACTGACAGACTGACAGACTGACAGACTGACAGACTGACAGACTGACAGACTGACAGACTGACAGACTGACAGACTGACAGACTGACAGACTGACAGACTGACAGACTGACAGACTGACAGACTGACAGACTGACAGACTGACAGACTGACAGACTGACAGACTGACAGACTGACAGACTGACAGACTGACAGACTGACAGACTGACAGACTGACAGACTGACAGACTAACAGACTGACAGACTGACAGACAGAAAGACATTTTTTTAATATGACTCCAATCGACTCAGGAGTGATCGGGAAATGTTTTTTAGGCAAAATTAAGAGGTCGAAATTTTTCATGAATACAATACTTTATTATACTCCGTAGAAGAAAGTAAAAAGATTGATGACTTTTAGGTGTGCTTAAACTTTAATGGTATATCTATGTACCAGCCGGATCGAAAATATTAAATCACATAAAATTCCGAAGACAACTAAATTTAAAGGTTATAAAATTTTCTACTTTTTTGCTTTAACGGAAATTCCAAGCCAATAAAATTTCCTTAACTAAAAAGAAAATTTTACGTTCAATTTTAAGAGTATTCATTTTCTTCGAACCTCTCTCGAAAAAGTTTTTGGGTATCTAAAAAAACACTTAATGTGGAAAACCATCACGAGATTTTCCTACATGTTGTTTTCCAAACCAACATCAGCTTTGGTTCTATTTAAACGATTTTCCCCGTTCTTTCATAACTAATTACTGGTGTAAATCGATGGCTTAATATACATATATTACTAAATAAAATATTACCTCATTGAATGTCGATGGCATCCAGTGATTACAGTTGGCACAAATTTCGATGGAAGCGTACATGGTCCACCCAAGTGATATCGATCGCCGGCCAATTGCGTTTCGGATTTCCAATGTTCCGGCAGTGCGGAAATATCCGTTTGAGCTGAGCTACTGCGCTTCGGTCCGGTTTTCTCAGAAAGTATCGGTCGTGAAGTTTGTGCGGCGGAACCGCCTCCTTGGCTGAATTGGTGCCGCCGCGAGTATCTTGAAGCGAGTCGTGATGGAATATGATGGCGTGTCGATATCGCTGGTTCACGAAGCAACACTGGTCTAAAATAGCAATTTTTCAAAAAAATACATTTTTTATATCACTACCTGGTGCCTAAACAATGCATTAGTTTAAAAAGTTCTTAAATTCATTCAGAAGATTTTTATTTTATCGGAAACAAACAAACAAAAAGTATGAAAAATCTAATAAGGATTTGAGATATATTCAAAGTAGACGTACCTATAAGCAGGTGGATTTGGACAAGTATTTCGTCGATACATTTCATAGCTAGTTTCCTCGATAATTCCACACTTTGAAATATCGGTCTCGACAAGCACATTGTGATTAGTCCACTTTCTTCCCGGACCCGCCGCATCCCGATATTCAAAGAAGTCGAGACTTTCATCACGGCCAAATGGATGCTCCTCGTCCTTCAAATCGTCGCTGTTGTCCTTCTCTAGACTAGATTTGGGACTGCGTTGATTATCAAAACTGTCCACACTATCCATGGCTTTGTTTCGCCGATACCTAGAAGATTCGGACTCCAGGAAAACATCGTGACTGGCCGATATCGGAATTTTGCCTTTCTTGGCCGACGTTGTAGCGAGGTCCTCTTGATCTGAAGGTAACGATGCAAATTTAACTAAAACTGGTGTGCCGGTTGCTCCTGCCGCCTGCCAAGGATCGTATTCTGAAATTGATACTAAGTCTTCCTGAATCACTTCTCGATTCTCATCAGATGAGAAAATCAATTCAATATCGTCGACTTCCTCCTTAGCGTCAGTGCTGGTTGGTGGTTCTCCTGAAGTGTCTTCACCTGTGGCGCCGTCTTCGTATGCCCCAGCTGACTTTTCATCTAGAAATACTGAGTTGTCTCCATCTGATTGAGAATTATCCTGATCCTCGAGAAGTACACTCTCTCTGGATGTCTGCTCCATGTGATAGACACCCTCCGTCTTGCGGATAGTAAGCTTATCTTCCACTTTCATTCGAATCTTAGATTCATCCTTGAGTTTCTCGTCCTTTTTCATATCATTGCCAGGAATTTGGCTAGCGCTGCTTGTGTCCGAGCTTGATCCGTCCATTTTAACATCGGACATAACTTTGATCTTGACGTCGATTTGGGAAGCCATCCCTTTGGATATATCGCCTGGCCGCGGAGTGGCGGTTATGCTGATTTTGGGGTTGATCGAGAGCTTTTTCGGCTGCCTATCCGGTTTAGGGGGTTTTCCGACTACTTTAGGGTGTGATGGTTCGGGGGTCGGAGTGGTAAGCTTAAGCTCTGGGATCTCTGGTGGCGAAGCTCTTTTTAGCAAGAGTGGGGGTGGAATTGGCGAAGATGGTCGCCCTAGTCCTGCTGCGGTTGCTATTCCGGTGATTAATGATGTTGAGGGTGCTAACGGTGCTCCCCTTGAAGGTGGTGCTGTTTTCGCGGTTAATGCAGTGTCTTCCGATTTTTCTAGTGCTGGTGCAAATGTCGTAGGCCTTGCCCGTAACTTTGACTCATCGTAGCGTGTTGTGGAAATAGGGGCTGGCCTTATACGCTCTAATGGTGATAGTTTTGGAGTTTCTACCGTTTCTCGGTGTTTGGTACTTTCTTTGATGTCAGAACTGATTGTGATTTGACTACGAAGCCTCTGGATTTCGTGCTTAGCGTCTTCGAGTGCTGTACGAAGTGAAACTACGGTTTGGTGCAGTGCTCTCACAGTGTCTAATGATTGAATTGTTGAGGAGACATTCTCCATTGGGCATGGACCCGTTCCACCGCCAAACTTTCCACCTTTGTCCATCTGTATCGTTTCGTCGCCTCAATTTCAACGATTGCTGATAACTCAGCCATGCGGAAGATTCTGAAAAATTTGTAAGAATAATGAAAATCGATTAGAATAGAAGAATTTTGAGACAAAATTTTAAAAGTTGGAGAGCAACAAATTAGCAATGTTTACTGGCACAGAATTTTTCTTATGAAACAACTTGTATAACACAGAAAACAGGCTCAAAATTAATTTAGTGGTTTAAGAGATAGCAGAAGAGTGGTGGAGGGCACTTCAAGACCTTGAATTCTAGTTAGTGGCAATCTTCTTCTTCTTCTTCTTCGGCGCAAAGGTTCATTGTTAAACCACCTTTATAATATAGGGCATAATCAACGGATGTATATTTTTTTTACAAATTTGAAATTCAAATCGAAATTAGCACTAAATTGGATATTCGAAGTGAGGAGCCCATTTTACTGCTTTAATATACAAGTAGATCGAATATTCCTTTGGAAAAGCTTCTAGCGCTTTCTTCTTACATTTTGTTCATTCTTTTTATCCTTTTAATCGCTCTTTTGTCTTGATCCTTGTGAAATTTAAGCAGCTCCGAATTCCATTACACCAACGATTGCTTTTTACTTTCTTATACAAAGTAGAATAAAGTATTGCATTCGTGAAAATTTTGGACCACGTAATTTTGCCTAAAAAACATAACAAAAGCTATAATTGCCAATCTGGCAATCATTGGAGACCCGTATGGTGATATTCGTATCAAAATTCGAACAGTTGTACCAAAATTCCAGTTTGACGTCAAACTTTCCAAAAAGATTTTTTAAAATTTATTCCAATCGGATTTTGATGTATGGGACTTTTATGTAGAATCATATCCTAAATAACTTTTGTTCTTGGACTTTTTTGATAAAATTATCCGTTTTTGAGATATTCGCAAAAAACGTTTTCGTTCGTATGGGGGGTACCCCCTCTAATGATCCATTTTTGCCCATTAACGAACTTAGCCTCGCATTTTACGAAAAACGAATCTGCGCTCAAGTCTCTAGCTCAATCCGTGCGCCCGCAATCCGCGCCACAGACAGACGGACAGACAGACAGACGAACAGACAGACGGATGGACAGACAGACGGACGGACGGACAGACAGACAGACGGACGGACGGACATGCAGAAATTAATTATTTTTATCATTCTAAACACACTGGTGTAATTCATTTTTGTGTGTGATGACGGGATCTTGGCGTTACAAACGGTAAGGCAAAGTTAGTATACCCTTTGGTTTCACCATACGGGTATAAAAATGGCAGCTTTTTGAAAATCCCAATTTTGTTTTTTGCGATCTACTCCGAAACCACGTGTTTTTCAGTAGTTTTATGGATAACAAAGTTGAAAATTCGTATTTTAATATTAACTAAAATTTTATTTGTCGGGCTATAGTGTAAATTGCGCATGTACGTAGATGATGTATAAGAAAGTCATGAGCTATTCACATCAGATATTATATACAGGGATTGTGTATTCTGCTTTTAGGAGGGATAGGTTTGGGATTTAATATGGCTGAAACAAGTCCATAGAACCGTATCCTAAACAAATAATAGGCCCTAAGTCGAAAGCCGAATCGAGACATAAATAAATAACATAAATTGACGTTTAGCATAGAATTAGCATAAATCGAGTTTCAAAACAAATTTCTCCGCCATTTGTCGATATCATTTTATTGAATTCCATCACACGCGATCCATCGAATTTCATGAATTTTGCCCGAAGGGTGCGGAGGGTTTCGATGGGCTGGAATATTTCATACCCATTCCAGTTTTTAAAATAGATTTTCGTCTGGGCTACGAGGAAGAAATGAATCGAATCCTCTCCCATATCATCAAAACTGCATTCCTGGTTAATCAAAATCAATAAAATCCGGGAAGCTCGAGGGAAATTCTGTAGTAGTTTCTGGTTGCGGAATATTTCTCTTTCACAGCGGGATTGCAATCACATCGAGCGTACTTCCGTTGAAGGGATATTCGACTTTAAAGTATTTTTGGCGCTTTTAATATTCGCTGCAGATGCGAACGTACTCATAGAACTTTAAACATTTTATGGTGATTTGCTGATATTTCGTATCGATTTGTTGACACAACTTTCACGTTTAAATTGAAACAATCGAAATAACTACTTCCCGTGTATATTCGGATGGCAAACCCATGGAAAGCGTTTTCCTATCGTGTTCCTAATCAATGAACAAAATGTTTCTGTCATTACGAATTAGTATTAAGTTAGACATTTACAAGTGAACTGTAAATAACGTTATCATCAATTTGTGAGTTTATATTTGAATTGTGGAAAATTGGAATAATTTCGTACAGATACAAATTTCTGAGCTCTTGGAGTTATTGAAAATTTTACAGTAGGTTAACTTTTAATTGGTTTTATGCTCTAACAATATAAAAGTATATTTTTTTTAAATTCGTTTTTTTTAAATTCGTTTTTTTTAATTCGTTTCTTTTTTAAATTCGTTTTTTTTAAATTCGTTTTTTTTAAATTCGTTTTTTTTTAATTTTCGAGTTTTTTATAACGGAGAGACATTTTCCACACATTTTCCGCAAGGTTTCCTATCAAATTTAAATTCCAGCCACTACAGTTTTATGGACGTCTGTGACGAAGACGACGGCTTGCGCTATCATCTTGCAAATGATCTCTTGGCGGCACGTCATGGGAAAGGCTAGCCTGAGCATGTTAGGGGTAGTGGTTCTTGCCAAGGTCATCCGCGCACAGAAAGGGACGTGCCTAAATTGAAATTTGTTTTGTGCCCGTTCCTTCACTCAGGGCTCATTCTGTGGATCTGCTCAAAAATAAACTCAGCAACTCATTGTGAGCTAACAATTAAAAACGGTCAAATCTTGAACATAGAACATTTGATTTAATAATTGATTCCTCTAACACTGGCAAAATTATAAATAATGAAATCGTTACACATGCGAATGAAATAATATAAATTGATAAAATCTCTTATTAAGTGCTATGAAAATAAAGTATGGCAATTTGTTCATCACCTCGGCACTGAGCTTATATATTTATCCTTTTCCTTTTTGATACGAATAAAAATAAAATTGTCACTCACCAATTCCAACACTCGAAGACACCGTGCACAGCCTCTTGACCAGGGTTGGGACTTGAGGATGTGTAAAAGGTACTATTTTTGCCCAAAAAGGGTACTAGATTGAGATAATGTGGTACTAGATTTTTTTTAACTATCGTGCAACCAAAATCGTTTTTTTATGCTTATTACACAGGAGTCAAGTAAAATCTAAATCTCGTAATTTTAGAAAAAAAATCCTTAACTCATATGGATGGACTTTTGCGCTGTAAATATAACCGTTCTCCGTTAAAAAAAACACTCTAGAAAAACTCGAAAAAACCAATAAAAATTGTCTAGATGTATTAGTTTTAAATTTTCGCTTTTATTTCAATTTTAAAGTTTTGTATAAACTCCGTCTAAAAAATTAAATTTCGAGAAGTATTTTGAGCTATTTCATATCTCCCTTAATAAGACGAATTCAGTAGTCTTTAATTAAAGAGTTGTGGCGGGATCATTTAAAAAAGTACTTCTTTTCTTAATACATAAAAAGTGATGGCTTTTTAAAGGGAGCTATAAATTCAGATAAAATCATTTTTTATATAAACCATTAAAAGGTACCAGATTCATGGGCTGTGGTACTAGGGTACTAAATGAGTCAAAAAGGTACTAGATCTAGTACATTGGTACTAAAGTCCCAACCCTGCTCTTGACGTTGAAAATTCTGGAAATATTCTCTCATCTAATACCGCAACACTCACTACACAGGTGATGAAACCAAATTGGTTACAGATGTTTTACAAAAAAAAACTAAACAAATGAAAAATGTACGTAAGACTCACGAAGACTCACGTAAGACTCAATGAACTACACTAGCAAACTAAATTTTTAGGTAGATTAACACTCCTCAGCTCGGCTAAACCACATGCATGAATATTGGAGAGCACATGTGTATCCTTGGTTTGTTTCTGCCTCCAATTTTCTGGATTTTCCCATATGTGGGTTTCCACTATGAATTTTAAGCGTCGCTGTTCCGCGTGAAGCTCGAAAATCTGAGGACCACGTGAAAAGTCCAAGTTCTCCAACCCTGGGGGAACTCTCGTGAATGTGGACACGTGTTTCTGGCGGCTCAATTCTTACAGCCCTTTAATCCCCTTGCACTGAGCGAGGCTTCAAACACCCGATAACAGCTCAAAAATGCTCCTCATTGGTGTCAGGGAATTACACGTGAGCATAAAATTCCTACTAAGTGGCCCCGAGACAACTCATTGAGTTACCTAAGTTCAGTGAAACCCCTTTTTTTCTTTCAGTACTCACCACTTAGTTTGTGTTTAAAATGCGTGGTATTCGACTTTTTCTTTCGAATTTGTAGAGGAATCGTAATGATCCTTCCAGGTCGAACTTCAAACGGAAAAGAAAGTTCACTTTCCAAAGAGAAATGGTAGCAGAACCACTTTCTCAATTTTGCTAACAGAATCAGGTTTGAAATAACAGATCTTCAAAACCAGATTTGGTGGGCCAACATTTGTTTGGAAGTGGCGGGTATTTTAGCTTGAATTTTGAAACTCTACGATTCCATTTCAGCGAACGTAACACGTCCTTGCAACATTTGTAAGCTACTGCAAAGCATCAACAGTAGAATCCTTAAAAAACGGATCAGTGGGTTTAAAGGTAAAGCGACATTAATGATTTATAAGACGTCATGAGATCCGGCAAGAAATAAGGGACCACCTCTTTAACCACTAAATAGAAGAACAGCCACTAACCGGTATGAAAAACCGTTTTTCTCGAATTTTAATCATAAGCCTCAGAAGTTTGAAAAATCAGATTCGGCAACTTAGAACATTTTCTGTTCACTAAATTCGCCATATCTCGACTTTTATGTGACCGATCGCCTTGAAGTTTTATGCGCTATTCGCAGTCTTTGATCACGAATCTGGTGTTAGAATTTCAAAATTCGAAACAGGAGGTCCTGTAGGGATAATGTAAATATCCTTTTATCCATTTTTTTCTTAGAAAACTGACTTTAAAAGATTTTTGGGGTTGTTGATCACGAATTTGAAGTTGAAATCTCAAAATTCGGTCCTGAAGGCAAAATTTTTTTTTCACAAGTTTTAAAGTTATTTCTTTGTTTTTTGGTGCAAAAAAAACTTTAACCCGACAATGATATGTCATATAAGAGTGTATTAGATCTACTTTACCGTTTGTGACGAAAAGAACCAATCGTCGGACACTAAAGTGAACTACACCAAGGTATTAGGGATGTGCGTTTGTTCGTGAACACCATACTTTCAAAAGAATTGAGTTACAGACTTGAAATTTTTGTTCCTCGTAAACGGCTAGGCTAAGTTATTGAACGGGCAAAATTGGACCATTCCTTCCTCCCTTCCTCATACAAACGAAACAGTTTTTTGCAATTTTATCGAAAACGGTAAGTCATATCGAGAGTTTTATAAAGGTAAGATGTATTTAGAATAGGATTTTACATAACTTATCTATACATCAAAATCCAATCGGACCACTGCTTCTCCCCTCTCCCATACAAATGCAATACTTCTTTTCTGTTTTCTCAAAAACTGCGCATCGTATCGAAAATTTATAAAGATACAGTAAATTTAGAATATGATTTTACATAACCGTTCCATACATCAAAATTCAATCGGACCACTTCGTTCCCCCGCTCTTATACAAACAGATTTTTTAAAATAAATATTTTTTCCGTCTTCATATATAGTATTTGACGATAGTCCCCCTGGTAATTGCAGCTTTCCTTTTGTTTATTTATAAACTAATATTTTATTCGCGGGTTTATAGTGTAAATTGTGTACAAATGTAGATTTTGTATAATAAAGTCCTGTGCTGTTCTGTCCATAAAATACTTCACCCATTTGTGTTTGTGTTGGTATAACAACGTATAATAAATTAAAATACTTTTGTAAAAAAAAATATTGAATTTTTTGAATAATTCAATAAAAACGAATAACGCTTCTGTAATAAAATGAATCAAAACAAAAAATACTGATAAAATTTTTAAGTAGCTTTGAAAGTTAAAGTGATTTTCCTATATATTCTCAATTTTATGAAACACCACTTTCAAATGTGAAATATCTAATAATTTTCCATATTTCATATGCCTATTTAATAAATCCTCAACGATTAATTGAGGTCTATAAAAAACAATGGAAAATGGGTAATGAAATCCATCACAGTAAAAGTCACGTAGTGAAAGTCATATCAAAATATTTCATATTTACCATAAATTGATTACAGTTTACAATGAATGAAACATTTTATCTTCAACAATACAATCCTCCATAAATCATTTTTTATATGTCAATTAAATTTGTATATCTACTGAATTCTGTAAACTTGATTTAATGGTTGAAGTATAAATGAATTTTAAGGGCAATTAAATACTGTTACGAGACGAGTAGGTGTCTGAATATATTAGTAGTGTATTTTTTCTAATTCTCTTGCGGAGAATCCAAGCTGTTTTCTTCAAAATGAAATCTTCAAAATTTAAAATTTCGAAAGGATTGAGTTAGAGACTTGAAATTTTTCATAGCTACGTTTCTCGTGAATGGCTAGGCTAAGTTCTTGAATGGGCAAAATCGGATCATTCCATCCCTCAAACAATCGCATCAAAAACAGGTCCATTTTTTTTGCCTCGCGTAGGTTGTTTACTAATATATCCTCTTCGCGTGCGGAACACGGCTTCTTTTTCTTATATTTCCGTCTTTTCAATCCAGCACAAATGTCAAAACTGATGTACTCAAGAGAGCTGAATAAGTGATTCAGGGTTGTATTCATTGTTTTTGCTTGATTTCGTTCCGAATTTTGTGGAAATTGCATACTTTTAATGATTTTTGAAAACAGGTTTATGTACTGGAAATCTCGTGATTTCGAGCAAGATTTCGTTCAAAATTACGAAAATCTTCAAAATTACGTAATTTTGTGTCGGTCTGAACATAGTATAAAGGTAAAATCTGTTTAGAATATGATTTTACATAATCGTTCCATACATCAAAATCCAATCGAACTTCTCCTATACAAATGGATTTTTCTAAATAAACATTTTCATATAGAGTATTTGACGATTAGCATCTGGTTTTTTTAATTTTTTTAATTAAAGTAGACTTAAAACTTCAATTTTGTAGTGGTAATGATTCCTTTCTCTGATGAAATTTAATAACAATTGCCATCATTGATGAATCTTGAGAAATTATCTAATTAATAATAATTTTTAAAGGCACCAACAGCGGGATTATCTTCCAAAAGTCCCGAGTAATTAACACATTTTCATGTAGTAAAAAAATCAACATTGGCGGGAGTAATTTGATGTCCAAAACAGATGCTATTTGATATTTTCCCATAATTATTTTCGATTATGTTTCTATGTTTGTTTTTCTCTGGGGCCATTAACTTTTTTACGTTCTCTATGTTGTTCCTGAATGATGGACTAGCATGATCTAAAATGCTGTATATATGATCTATTAATAAATTTCGGTTTGCATTTATCTTTCATTATTATTCCCCAAAAAGGGACAGCTTTTAGTAGGAAAACAATTAACAGGTAAATAATTAATATCAAAAGACCAACACAACCATATTAAGAGCAATCCCTTCAATCAGCAAAGAAAATTGCCTTCGGTGCTGGTAAATAAAATCAACTCGTATTGAACATGGAAAAGTTTTTATTGACGAATATTGACAAGAAGGAAAATGTCAACAAAAAGGGAATGAAAATTAAACTGGAAATGGCATAAATTGGAGAGAAAAACAAAAATTTCAAGTGTTTTTTGATGCCTTCATTTATTTGTCGGTGTCGCAAAGATCCCACTTCTGAATAGCATCAGGAAATTCCCTGTCGAAAATATCTTTCTGCCTAATTAGTTTCAAGTACATTTCCAGTTAATGCATGGAATTGAATTCCTGTGGAATGGGGTTAGCCTCGAATGGGAATAGAGGAATGTTTCGTACGATTAACTGATCCCACTTCTGATCATGTTTTTTACATTACATATATTTATATATATATTTGTTTTTTTGTGAGCCGTACCCAAATCTCTCATTCTGACAGATAGACATTCAGCCCTAAGGGAGTGACATTTGTTCGACTTTAGATACTACTTTGGCATGCTTTCTGGTTCAGCGTGTAGGAATGACGGAACTTTTTTTTAGCGGGGCGGAAGTCGCGGTTGGGAGTCATGTTAATTTTATATCCATATACGCAATTTCCTTTATGTGTCTCATTTTAATATTAGAGGTGGATAATTCAGCTGTGACCTTGGCGAACATTTTGTCTGCTTTTAATGCTGATGAAAACAGTTTTTTCTGGTTAAATGTAGCATCGTACACAGCATTATAATACGACACATATGGCAAGCACGTCTTCAACAGTCATTTTAGGAAAAAAAAAACTGGCAACTAAAGTGTAGAATTTATGTATGTTTAATAAGACGGCACAAAAAATCTTACATTTAGAAGACTTTGCACGGAAGACTTGTATTTACGTAAATTATTAATGCATAAAGGTAATATTTTACATTATTCAAATTGTGTAGATATGTGGAAGTAGTTTTCAATTGATACATAAATTTTGAATTCAACAACGGAATTGAAGATAATATGATACAATATTATTTTATACTAGAATTTGGACCCGGCTTCGCCCGGCTAAAAGCGTGAACAGAAAAAACAACTTAGGAAAACTAAATTCAGTTGGTTGAAAATTAGGTAGCCTGCATGCTGTTCGTTAGTTTTTTTTCTTCGGAAAATGATTAACAAACTAACAAAAAATTCCAGCACTTGCATTCGGTATTACTTTACCCCCCCTCCGCTTACTGCCCTACCTCTGGGGCTACTTTTTAATGGGTCTGTGTTGGGGCTGGACCCCCGACGAACATCTATGCCAAATTTCAGGCCAATCGGTTCAGTAGTTTCCCCGCAAAAGAGTAACATAGCGCAAAAACCAAGTTTCGAAAAAATTTCATCTCGGGGTTTATGGGTCGATGAACCCGATTCTGACGTTAAGAAGTCTATAAGGATGACGAAAGGTCCTGTTAGAATAACTTGATTATCGTTATTAGCACCAATATATTAATAATTTGAGGATATTTTAAAATTATTAAAATTTGTAAATTATCAGGGTATTCACAGTCGTCTTTTAAATTGCGGGTAAATTTACCGCTCGGTAATTCAGTCAAATTTAACAGATTTTTACCGAGACGGTAACTTGGTTCATGTAAAAATGAATTACCGGATTCGGTAATTGTATACATCTCTTGAGTCGTGTTTTCCGGCCCGGTTATTCGGTGTCAAGAATCAACAGCGGGTGGCGCTAGTAATGTTTTTAGTTGTCAAATTTTCTCGCTGGTTTTTTGTTAATCTCATCGGACTGATGCAAATTTTCTCAATTTTGATAGCCGTTGCCACAATAGAAATTCAAAAGAATACATCAAACATGGATTTAAAGGTATGTGACATATTTTACAATCAAATTCGCAGTTCATGATTTGGTCACGTATCCAATAAAAGCGCTGTTCTCAAATCTGTGCTGTGGGATGTTCACACCAGAATATTTTCAGTCTTTTAATATTACCGAAAACACCGAATACCGAAAATTAAAAGAGGATTGTGAATACCCTCATTGATATTGAAATGTAGTAAGTAAATACTGAACTGCTAAAAAATCTATGCAATTTTCATTTATTACAGGGAATTATAACAGCGAACTAAGAAGTAAATTTTTGATTCTAAAAAATAATAATAAAATTGTAATTAAAATTATATTAAATTTACAGGAAATTTAAAGCAAGTTCTAAACAAAATTTAAATAAAAACTAAAAATTTCTGGTATTTTTATTTGTCAACAAATCCTATTCCTCAAATTGCCCGGCAAAAAATCTCATCCGGGGATTTTTGGGGTCGTTTAATCCGATTCTGGTGTTAAGAAGTCTGTAAGGATAGCGGGAAGTTCTGTTAGGATAACGCGATTATCATTTTCCACAAATTTTCGTCTGGGAGTTTTTTGGGGTCGCTAAATCCGATTCTGAAGTCAAAAAATTCGTAAAAATATAAAAATTGCCCTTAAACCTGCCTAAAATTTTCTATATTACATGAGCTGAACTAAATCGTCCATAAAGATATTTTTTGAACCCATTTTTTTAAAATGAGATATTAAGGTTAAAGTTTCTTAGAGTTTCTGTAAATCAGTCTTTGTGCAAAAAGTTGGGTAACAATTTAATATAGTTCTTCCAACTTATTTCTAGTGTTTCTAAGACAGATTTTAGATAAAAACCGATCACAATTTTTGTTAATTTTTTTTCTTTTTACCAAAAAGCACAGACATTTATTATGAAAGTATAAAATTCTCTGTTATTTTATACCGTTGATAAAAATAAATCTTCCGCAGAATATTTCACACATGCAATCAAAATTTTATTGGACACAAAAATAAGTCCCAACTTTATTGCCAATACTGTTATTTGTTTCTGATGGCTGTTGAAATTTTATTAAAATGTACAGCAGTAGCGTCATGTTATACAATTAGCTTTCAGCTGTTATTCGCCATTGAAATTATTTAACTTTTATGTCAAAGAACGTGTCATGTATGGTAGACACCCTACATTCCCACAGCGCGTCGTTACCACAAAGCCAGCTGAGCAAATACTTGGAATAGTTGACGACTTTATTGAAGTCTATCTCTGGCCTATTTATGACGCGAATCACGTAAGGAGAGATCCTTAAATCGAGCCATACCCATATTAGACATACAAATGTCGTCCTTTACCATCGCCACCGCAACACGCGGCAGCCACAGTGAATTCCAAACGAGTTGAAGGAAGTCGAAGAAATTCTGAGGAGTCACGAAAAGTGGAAGTAGTCGAAGGAATTCAGGCAGATTCTCTCAAGGATGGGTTCTCCTGACAGGATCTCGGGGAACCCTTCTGGATGAATCTTCGCGTTCGCTGTTGGCTGGGTCGTTTCATGACGCTATCAATTTTTTATGCGGTGGAGGTCGGTATGCCAATGCAATATCGCGAATCAATTTTCAACTTTACGCCATTTTGCCAGAGGTGTTGTTCGCTTTGGTTTGGCGGTGTTTGCTGTTGGTTTTGGGAAATTGCGTGATAGTAAAGTACCATGGAAGTGCCATTAATTGTTATCGGGATGGTAGAAAAACAGGAACAGGAAGAAGACCCCAATGGATGATATGATGGTGAATCTATATTTAATCCGCAGTGGAATTTCAATATTTCAACTGTTTCAACTGTTCGCATATTCTTATATTAATAGGTGCAAACTCATGTTTGAATTATTGAATCAATGTTGAGAGGGTGGCATGAAAAGTTCTAGACCGAAAGCCTGCAAAAAATATCAACTGTGATCAACACAAAACTTTCCTCTGCAATATTTAGTTTCGGAAAAAATATGTAAAAAAAAATATTTTTTCAAATATCTTGAGAACCGTTAAAGATACTTAAAAACTGTTAAAGAAATAAGTACAGGAAATTTTATTTCCTTTGAATTTGGTAATAAACATTTCTTCATAATAGCGCATAGTTTTGGACACATCTTTATCCGTTTTGGAAAAAATCTTGGAAAACAAAACAAAGTAGAAAATTTTTCATTAATTGCAACTGGTTTTAATTCTCAATTTTCTCGAAAGCGGCTGGAGAAGTAGAAAACTCTAGTACACATGTTTCAACTTGAAAACTGCTCAACCGATTGAACTGAAATTTTCGAGGATTTTTTTTCTCAACTCTGTATTTTTTTCCTTGCCAGAACGCTAACTTTCCATCTTGCCCACGTATGTGCAAATTTATGTATAGATTTTATTATTGTGCCAATGTTATTACGCGCACACATGTTTCCATCACAATCCGGGGAAACCCCAATTTTTTTTGCTGGTAGTGTTTTACCCTCCAGACCCCAACCAAGTGGGTATATAAATTCCATTGGCTGTCGATTGATTTGACATCCGCATTACTAAACTACATAATTTGCTAAATCACCATCGTTTTAGTGTTACACGCGGATTTCGTTGTTGGCTAAAATACTCGCTACTATTACCCTCCATATCAATGACAATGATTTTGATTTTCTGTCTGTGAAAGGTGTATTTTCGGGCCATGATTTATGATCGACAACGACGACAGGCTGGGATTTTTCTGTTGAAAAAAAAAATCTTTTCCCAGTGTCCTACATCATTTCGGTTATTCCGCTGCCGCCGCTGCTTGCCGGCAATAAGAAAAACTCTGAGGGTTTTTAACACCTATTTCTGTCGAAACCTTCTCCTGTCTTCTATCACCCCTCCCCCACGAAAGATTCTTTCCGGTGCGAGAAATTTATTACACCATGAAAAGCGATTTGGCTCCTTTCCAACTTTGTCCAATTCACCAACCATCATTCATTGTGTACTGTGGTCCCTCTCCCGGAAATCACTTTCTCACCCTCAATCAAATTTCAGTTTTTCCATCATTTGTATCCTATGAAGCGTCTATCATCCTTAAATATTATTTGAAGCAAAATGAAGTTGAGGTCATACCCTGTTCAGGGTTCATTTTCTTACTAATGCTTACACCCTCAGGCAGAGGAACGCCTCATTTATTTATTGATCGGTTTCAGATCCCTGTTTTTTGTTATTGTTTTTTTTTAGAAGTCTGTAAACACTGTTTTCGTTGTTGTGGAATTCAATGGATAGGGACAGGCCGGAACAGGATCCTTTGGGAATGTTTATGTCTTGATAAAATTTGCTTTTTTTACAGTCAGTATATGTGAGTTTGATCGTTGTTGAAGGGATGAAAAATGATGTAAAAAGTACCAACCAATCGTCTTAGGATATTTTCTCAAAACCTAATTTAACGTTTTGTAGAAAGAAAACATTGTCAAATATTTTTGATATCGAATGAGATAATATTTTACGATATATTTGTTTAACATTGTAAAACAGGCTATATTTTTTTTTATTAACCTCGAACTGTTCTTTTTACTTTATATAAATGGAAGAATTTCGTGGTTTTTTTTTGAAAATGCGACGTTTTCAGCGAGTACGAAGTCACAAAACCAGATTGCATAATTTTGGGACGAATTTTTAAACAAACATTTTTTGTTCGAAGGTTAGTTCTATGCGCTATATTTGGTAAGGTCTCACCGTGTAATAAAAAAAAAGTTTCCGGAAATGAAGAAGAAATTGTAAGCGAATTTTCCCTAAATACATTTTCGTAGTTTCCTTGTGCTCCTTATAATAATACTCTGAATGAAAATTCAGGATCAAAATGATATCCCCAACTATATTTTTGATCTCCCTATCTGGTTTTCATCGGTTTCGAAAAAGTATTTCAAAGTCATTGAAGCGTTCAATCAATTTCATGTCGTTCGACTTACGAGGTTCGAATATCCTTGAGGGAACAATGTTCAGCAAGCGTACGTTTAAAAGCATTGCCTTATCCTTGGGCTATTTTGAATAAGTTTCAAATTTTCTTCTGTTTCGGTTGCTTTTGAGTTTTGCGTCCTATGCCACCAACATTTAAATTTGGAAAGTGTCTGGGCGGTTTTCCTTTGGTTGTTTGGTTGGGGTTTTCGGCACGTGTTTTTGAGAAATGTTATCTTTTGTGATAAGCTCAATAACTTCACAAGTGGGCTGTTAAGAGTAGGTTGAACAGATTCCATGTCAAATCGAAGCCCTGGCCGATGCCGTTGACATGAAAGATTTGCTTTTGACGTTTTCAATGTTTCTGATAAATTGTTTGTATTATTGTTGGATGTATCGTCGGACAATCTTGAATAATATTATACTTTTTTATGTGTGGAGACATCATTTCAAAGCTTATATGGTATATTATGGCTCTTCGTTCCTTCATTTCCATTCCTTTGAAAGTCTGGCAATGTTTTTGTGTTTGTTTATGAAGGGAAATTTATCATATGTTGCCTTTGGGATAATATAAGGGATTATTTTTGGATAGAAAACATGGTAAACGATTTTATGAGAAAAGATTGCTTCTGGGGCCCAGTGTTTATTTTTTTTTTGTTGTCGGGAGCCAGCTTTTTCAGTTCATATTTTTTTTAAACAAATTGTTGGCTTTTCGATGTTCGTTCAGTGTAAAGATAAGATTTAATAGACTTACTTTTACCAAATTTACTACAGACGCCCGTTTCAATTTTTTTTGTGTGGTCGACTGAAGAAAGGTTCAATTTTTATGATTTTTTTTGTGAGTCTGCTTTCAGCCTTTTAAGAAATTCAATTCATAGAAAATTTATTGACTGGCGTTTTTGTTAAGTTCGCAATAGAAGTAACTTATGTAACCCTGAGTCATGGGCGCCTGCAAGTATTGGTAAGGAAGCGGCAATAAGAGATTTATTAATTTTTTTTCTTGTGACAGGTTGTGTTTATGATTTGCATTTAATTAACAACACATTCATCCTAACCTTATAGCGGAACTCAGCCAAAGTGGTGATGGATCAATGATAGAACTTAAATTTAATTCGAGCTTTGGGACTCTGACATGTAAGCCCAACCAATGATTTTTCATTCATTTTTGTTTGTTTTAAATTAAATTATTTTTTTTTAATAACTACTTTAAAAAATCTTTTCCCATAAAAAAGTTTTTGGGAAAATTTCTGCGACGCCCATGCCCTAAATGAATTTTAAATCATTTCCTTAGTGATGAATTCACGACATAAATATCATGTAATCATTTGGTATGTGCCCTTTTTGGGGTCAAACCCTAATTAACACATTTCGGTGCCATGCCTACAGTTTGGTTTGGAGTTTTGTGGAATGTTAACAACTTTTTTATTTGAATTCCTTATTAGTAATATTCTTCAGACAAATTGATGGTTTCCATGTCAAAAATACAAATTTTCTGGCATCAAAAGAGCTTCTTCTCTTCCAATTGTAGTTATGTTGCTCAAAGATTCAAATTTCTAGGAATTTTGCATGCATTTTTTTGAATTGCCATAAAATCTTGTTACACTACACTTTAATAACATTCATGCAAATTACAGGTCAACATTTTAAAAACTGGAGTTACAGGAATTGATGCGTAAGAATTCGTGGAGGTTTGCGTGGGAAGCTGAAATTTCAAACACATTTTTACTTTCTTATACGAAGTACAGTAGAATCCCGATAATTCGTATTCCAAGGGACCGACGTAAAAATACGAAGTATCGGGATATTCGAATTAGCGAGGTAAGAATTACCGGGATTCTACTGTATAATAAATTATTATATTCATGAAAAATTTCGACGTCTCGCTTTTGCATAAAAATATTTCTGGAGCATTCCTGTGCTGAGCATTATTACTATTAGTCTGTTAGTCTGTTGGTCTGTTGGTCTGTTAGTCTGTTAGTCTGTTAGTCTGTTAGTCTGTTAGTCTGTTAGTCTGTTAGTCTGTTAGTCTGTTAGTCTGTTAGTCCGTTAGTCTGTTAGTCTGTTAGTCTGTTAGTCTGTTAGTCTGTTAGTCTGTTAGTCTGTTAGTCTGTTAGTCTGTTAGTCTGTTAGTCTGTTAGTCTGTTAGTCTGTTAGTCTGTTAGTCTGTTAGTCTGTTAGTCTGTTAGTCTGTTAGTCTGTTAGTCTGTTAGTCTGTTAGTCTGTTAGTCTGTTAGTCTGTTAGTCTGTTAGTCTGTTAGTCTGTTAGTCTGTTAGTCTGTTAGTCTGTTAGTCTGTTAGTCTGTTAGTCTGTTAGTCTGTTAGTCTGTTAGTCTGTTAGTCTGTTAGTCTGTTAGTCTGTTAGTCTGTTAGTCTGTTAGTCTGTTAGTCTGTTAGTCTGTTAGTCTGTTAGTCTGTTAGTCTGTTAGTCTGTTAGTCTGTTAGTCTGTTAGTCTGTTAGTCTGTTAGTCTGTTAGTCTGTTAGTCTGTTAGTCTGTTAGTCTGTTAGTCTGTTAGTCTGTTAGTCTGTTAGTCTGTTAGTCTGTTAGTCTGTTAGTCTGTTAGTCTGTTAGTCTGTTAGTCTGTTAGTCTGTTAGTCTGTTAGTCTGTTAGTCTGTTAGTCTGTTAGTCTGTTAGTCTGTTAGTCTGTTAGTCTGTTAGTCTGTTAGTCTGTTAGTCTGTTAGTCTGTTGGTCTGTTAGTCTGTTAGTCTGTTAGTCTGTTAGTCTGTTAGTCTGTTAGTCTGTTAGTCTGTTAGTCTGTTAGTCTGTTAGTCTGTTAGTCTGTTAGTCTGTTAGTCTGTTAGTCTGTTAGTCTGTTAGTCTGTTAGTCTGTTAGTCTGTTAGTCTGTTAGTCTGTTAGTCTGTTAGTCTGTTAGTCTGTTAGTCTGTTAGTCTGTTAGTCTGTTAGTCTGTTAGTCTGTTAGTATGTTAGTCTGTTAGCCGGTTAGTCTGTGTCCCAGGTCTCTCAAAAACTTCTAGAGCCTTGAAGTTTTACAGACTTATTCGGTCCTGGTCCTGGAATTCTATCAACTTTTGGTGGAAATCCATTAACCGGAAGTAACCAAAATGGCGGGTTTTTAAAAATTCCAATTTCGAAATTTTTCTGTTTACTCTGAAACTACGTATTTTTCTGCAGTCTTGTGTAAAATTCTTAGTCTCGTGTAGAGTTTTGCCTTTCACTGGAAATCGATATTTGAAACCAGTATCGTAATATACCGTTATTTAAAAAAACAGGCTTTTGCAACGGGTTTTCGGTGGCTCGAAAACTACATTTTTGTTCAGGATTTTTTAAATTAGTGTAAAAATTTTTCTAACACTAAACAAAACGATCTCTGGATATCCAAAATGTAGTATGGATATCCGAAAAGGTTGGAGGTTACTTCAAAGTACATTTTTTTTCACCCGCGGCACACTTTTTCAAACACTTTTCCACAGAAGATGCATTATCTCAAAAAATACAGCGCATTTTTCCTTATTGGTGTTTTTAGTTACAATTTCCGTTGCGAATATTTATAAAACGTACAGAGCGCAAAAATTCAAGTTGTTTTTTGCTTGGGACTGTTTATTTCTCGAAATAAATTCGCCGCATATTGTTTAAAAATTGTCGCCTGCGGCGCATTATTCATTTTTTATTGGTTTTAATTTAAATGAAGTTTAATGTTCTATTTAAAATTTATTACTCATTTGTTGCGTGATAGGATTGGTTCCAAAAAAAAGTATGGTCATAAAGAATTCCTGCGGACGCCCATGCAAAATCCTATATAAGTGTGCGTCAGAAAAATATCTCAAAAAACACGTTTTTTTCGGCCATCACTATGACGTTCTCCGTTAAATTAAGTACTTCTATTAAAGAATTTCTGCCAACTTGTTGAATTCCATAGGAGTCACACTAATCCCCGGCGATAATTATAGAAGTCTATTCTCATTATTTTTTAAATGCCAAAAAAATCACAAGGCAAAAAAAAAACGAAAAAAAACCTAAATCTAGGCAACAGGTAGCTATCGTGAATTCAGCAGGATTGTTCAAAAAAAAATCTTTGATAAAAAAAGTCTCCTGATCACAGAGATTTTTCTATTAATAGAACAAAGGGAAGATTAAATTGAAAGAACGCAACAGATTTCAATTAAGGAAATTTTTTTACGACAATTGGAAAACCCCTACAATATCGATAAAGGAATTCGAATAAATTTTGTTGGAAAATAGAAATATTACAATTACAAGTTGACTTTATCAGGATGAAAAAATACCAGTAAAGAAAGGATTGAGTTATTCGCAGAAAGGATATCTGAAAAAATCCCAATTAAAACAGATTCCAATGTAAGTGGATTAATTGACATTCAATGAACAGGTTTGCTGATAACGAATAGAAGTCGTCTTTATTCAGGATGTTGGCTGATGACTGTAAGAACATCCAACGCAAATCCCATTAAACTTAAGTTTTCCGTGAATTTCGCATACCAGTTCTAACGCCCAAGATAAGTTTGAGTTCGGAGTTCAGTTCGGAGAGAAATGAGGAAAAATAAAAATGAACACAAAGAATGGTGGGCTGAAAATTGTGTTTTGATGTCGGAAATACAATTTCCCTTCATCATCCATTCATTTTTATTATCTGTCTATATTTAAGGTATATTTCATTGCTCTGAGTTTCCATCAATTTTTCCCAAAAATGCTGATCTTTTCCGTGCTGTTGTTGACTGTTGACGAAGGAAAAAAAGACATTGCCACCAGAGATCAATTGTCGAGGAAAGGTAAATGACTTAAAAAAGAAGGTATATAAGTAGATAGGTAAGGGAATTTCTGATAATCTTAAGACCATCATCAAAGTTGTTTCTGTTGCGGAATTCACGAGTATTTTCGCTTGAATGGTTTATTTTTGAAGAATTTGTTTTGGATTTTTTTCGGATTTTCCACAACCCACGGATTCAAAATGATAAAAGTTGATAGGTGGGTGGTGGTTAATGATGGAAGTTTACATCCGCATATTATTCAGATAGCGGCAGGCGGAAAAAGAAAAGAAGAAACGAAGCTTAATTTGCCCAACAGGAAAGTATAATTTTAATAAGAAATCCATATAACGAGTCTCTGAGGGATTTTCATAGCAAAGCGAAATCGGCAGGAGCTACATTTTTATCTACCAAATAACTTCCGTTATTAGGTGTTTTCTTTAAAAGTTGAACAGGCAATTCATCCATGAGTCAGAGGTGTATCTTTCGAAATGAGCAAGGAGAGTTAAGGATCCCCGTGAAAGTTGAGAAAAGCTCGAAAAATCGTTAACGATGGATAAAGAAGGTAAGAATTTTGGATTTTAGGATAATGAACTATGCTTCAACCATAGGTATATGTAATATGTACTCACCTCCCCCCGTCCTCCCTTCACCCACCTTCTTCATGGGAACGTCGGATTTTCTCTTTGGGGATGCTTGATATCTTTTCGTGGATAACGAAAAGATACTTTTTGATGTTAAGTAATTAGCGTATTGATTATTTATGTGTGATGCTGTGTTTTTGAAATTAGATTTTCGGTAATCATGTAATTAAGAGGCAAAACTCATTATTTTTACCAACCGTCATCGAGTTGACTCAGTCGGGGGGAGTTGGAGGCGAAAATTTTCAATTTTCCTTGAGGTTTTCCACCGTCGCGGCGGATGAGCTTATACGAGTATAGGTGGGCGGCTGAGCTCATTACGTTAAATGATGATTAGGATCAGGTAGCTAGCTAACTTGATGCTAAAATGTTCTTTGACTTAAAAGTTTCGGTTTTTTTAGGATTTTCATACACCTAACAATTTAAGGACAATTAAGGAAATTAGGGTATCTTTAAGGATTGACTTTTTGTTAACTTTAGTTTTGAGCTGCGAATGGTAAAGTAATTTTGTTGTAAAAAAAAATTTTAAAAAGAATGGAGAAATTGGAGAACATTTTTTTCGCATTTCTATGATTTGTTCTTTGTTCTAAATGTCACAAAATGTCGCTTAAAGCGCCGCGCAGCAAATTTCCAAAAAATGCATAGTTTTCGAGCAATTAATCAAAAAAGATTCAATGAATTTTTTTTATGAGATTCTATTTTATTTATTCATTTAATAAATGTTCAATATGTCCACTATTTCATTCTAAACACTTTTGCATTCGACATAAAAAAGGTAATTATAGCTTATATCTCCTAAGATAACGGGTTTCAAGGTCATTCAATGTCATTACTAGAATGCCTTACAGGTACTTAATAAATTTAATGAAAAGTGACTTCCTTCCATTATGCACCGTTTTCGAGAAAAATGCCTGGAATTTTTTAAAAAACTAGCCATGTATGTATGTTAAAAAATAATTGAAATATGAAGCCAAAAAATATTAAGATATTTTCAACAATTCTCATGTGTTAAATTCTAATCGTAAATTGTATTAAAATTTCGTCAATATAATTTTTGGATTGCAAAGTCCTCCAGGATTTTTTGTCATTTTTGTAACACATCGAACCAATCATCGGACACAAAAATGAATTACATTAGGGCAATTCACTCTTGATCGTAGATAGTAAAATCGTAGATTGTACTGTACATCTACGATGGAAAAGTACAACGAAGCGTGAGCAGCGCTTTACTAGAGGTAGTGGGTTTTGTCGTAATTTTTTTACTCTTTTATTTATTTTCTTTACCTAAATTGTTTAAAGCATTTTTTAACTCTTTATTTATACTAAATCATATCAATTACATTAATTTACTTACTTTTCCAATGCCCATTTTAGAGTTGGCACCAAGTTGACATGTCACAAAACATGTCTTAACCTCACTTTATTAGAAGTACGACAAAAACTACGATTTTACCATACCTTCGGGTGTGGTAGATTGTAGTTTTCGTCGTAAAAAAATTGTATGGAGAACTTTCAAAAAACTACGATTTTATTTACGATTCTACGATTCTACGTTTTCGATCAGCTACGATTAAGAGTGAATAGCCCTATTAAAGTGTTTCGAATGACAAAAGATTTTGATTTTCGCATGTCCTTTCGTGTTTTTGTCGGTTTGTCCGTCTGTCTGTTCGTCTGTTCATCTGTTCGTCTGTTCATCTGTTCATCTGTTCGTCTGTTCGTCTGTTCGTCTGTTCGTCTGTTCGTCTGTTCGTCTGTTCGTCTGTTCGTCTGTTCGTCTGTTGGTCTGCTCGTCTGTTCGTCTGTTCGTCTGTTCGTCTGTTCGTCTGTTCGTCTGTTCGTCTGTCCGTCTGTCCTTCTGTCCTTCTGTCCAGACGTCCATGAATACCATAATCCTTGAAAAGATGAAGCTAAAGACTTGATTTTTTGTATAGTTGTGTTTCTGGTAAATGGCAACGCTAAATTCTTGAACGGACAAAATTGAACCATCCCCCCCCCATACAAACAAAACAGTTTTTTACGATTTTCTCTAAAACGGTGAATCGTATTGAAAAATTTATAAAGGTGAAATGTTTTTAGAATGGAATTATACAGAACTACTCCTTCCCCTCTCCCCCATACAAATGGATAAGCTTTTTCCTATTTTCCCGAAAACGAAAAATTTATAAAGACGAAAAAGTGTTTAGAATATGATTTTACATAACAGTTCTCCATACATAAAAATCCAATTGGACCAATCCTTCCCCCCTTTCCTTGTCACCTAGAATATTTGTCGATTGCCCCCTGAGAATGGTAGCTTTTCCTATGTTTTCTAGTACCAAATATGGTGTACTAAATGTGATTCCAAGTTTTCTTTTTGGAGCCAAGGGCGGTGTGTATATTGCCCTTACGTTGTGTTATGTGAAATCTACACGGCAAAAAATCCTGGAGTATTTTTCAATCCAAAAATTATATTGACGAAATTTTAATACATATTTTGGATTGGAATTTAATACATGCGAATTTTTGAAAATATTTTAGCTTTTTTTGCAGTCATATTTGAACAGTTTTTTGTTATGTATTGAACTTAAATACTTTTAACATTAATGTCTACAATTTAATCAAAATTTTAGACTTTAATACTGAATTAAACCAAAAATAAATTTTTGAAAATTTCTAATCTATTTTACATTTATTATATTTTCAATTTCATTTTGTTTTAGATCTTTCTAGACATATTTTTAATAATTCATGCTATTTCACTCTATTTCAAACCCGTACTGATGAGATTTCATAAATCAATAAAAATTCCCGCAGTACCTACCTACATGCTTTCAAAATTTGGAAATTAAATTCCAGTCGTTGTGCGAAAATTTTATAAATTGAGTAAATTTTCATTAGATGCTCTTATTTTGAATGTGTCGGATCAATTTACTAAAGTGAAGCAAACACGATGTTTAAATATTCACGAACGACCGTCACAAATACGGGAGGAATGACTGTCACATTTGAAATACAATATTTGATTTTCATGAAAATTGAAGGGTTCTCCAAATATTCCATTGTCAAACAACATATTGGGAATTGAAGAGAAAACACGAATATGAGCTAAATTCTAACAAAAAATATATGAAATCGGTGGTTATACGAGAATTTAAAGTGGGACGAGGAGTAGTATCATTCTCTTTAAGAGTTAGGTTCCTTGTGGATTCCAAGAAATAATATTCAGATTCTATTAAGCTTACAGCCATATTCATTCTACAAATAAACATGTTTACGATCCTTTATATAAACAGCGTGGATACATACATTACGATCCTATATTCTCCTTCGTTTTGCCGTTTATATATTCGTATAAAAAAGCAATCGAGATCGGCGATATGGAAGAGCTAGAAAACGTATCCCACTTCTTATAATTTCACCTCGACTCCCACTTCTAATGAGCTTATGGTAAGTGGAGACCGCCGATGTTTTTCGAACATAGCTGTGGATTATTTTGGGGGTCGTTAGAAGAAAGACTTGTCAATTTGCACTAAGAGTTGGGGATCATAAACAGAATGTGCGGAGGATGCTCTTGTGTGTTTCAAGGGTGTTTTTTTTTATCAATTTAGAACTTTAAGTTGCGAGGGTGGATATGGCTTTGGAGTTGTTTTCTTTTTAGCGAATAATACGAGCGTGGCTGTCACAGAATTGATTCAATTACAAAAAAATATCTAATTTTTCGTTTGTACTGAAACTTGCAGATATTTGAAATTTGTTTTCGTTTGCAGAGATTACTTATTGTTAGCTTCACTTTTGTATGTGCAGGGGATTTTTTTTTGGAGTTCCAAATAAAGTTTGATATTTTCGGAAGTTTTTTCTATTTAATACCCAACTCTGAACAATTGCTTCCAGTTCTTCGAAATAAACTAATGAATAACAAGAATGTGCTTTGATGCTATAAAACTCAATGTGACAGCATTGAACGGAGCAGAAAATATTCGGACCATATTTAATACAATGACCCCATGTTTTTCTTTTTCAGATTATGCCACATATATAAGCGACACAAGACCACATCATATTCTCAATATAAAAACCTTCAATATGACAGAAATTACCCATTGAATTGGTCCTTGATGAAGTCCTATTTTTGCTGTTATTATCTTGTGTGTATTGGAAAGTTATTTTTAGGCCTACACGGACAGAGAATGGAAACGATACGGTGGCTTTTTTTATTTGATTACTAGGAAAATTATATCAGGGTGGATATTAAGAATTTCTTGTGATGAGGATTTTTTTTATTGAAGAGTGAAATTTATTAATATTTTTATTATGATGTGGAAAAGTTATTCATTTTATTAATTCAAAATCATACAACCGAAAATTCATTTTCCTTAAGCAAAGGTCATTTAAAAGAATCATCAAAGAGAAGAAAAAATAGATCTATATAGCTGTTGTTGATCGTTCGAAGCAATTGGAAAAGTCTTGAAAATAAAAGTTTC
Organism: Chrysopilus asiliformis; assembly: GCA_964034945.1. NCBI lineage: Eukaryota > Metazoa > Arthropoda > Insecta > Diptera > Rhagionidae > Chrysopilus > Chrysopilus asiliformis. The sequence continues at coordinate 92,029,632 of OZ035962.1, forward strand.
TCAATTTGTATGTATTTTTAGATAGTCTTATAAGATTAATTTGTTTTCAATGTTTAACGAAATTTCTAATATTATTTTGTACCTGCAGTAGGGTATTAACCCGCTGTGGGGTGACTGCAAAATTTTGCCGAAAAAAGTTTTAAGGGTGGTTGATTTTAATGCCCGTCAGAAAATCGCAAACTGCTACGCTATTTTATACTAAAAAATCATCAATTTTCGGCACAATCGTAAAAAAAACAAAAAAAACATTTTTTCCCATTAAATGTCGCCCCCATAATACAAAAGTGCATTAACTCAAAAAATGTGATTTTTCAGGAGTCACTTTTTAAAGTTTTGGATTGCATAATTTTGTACTAAATTCTGTGAGTACAACAATGTTACAAATGCGAGGATTTCTAGTAGAGCTAAGACGTTTTGTCAGATGTAAGAATAGTCCAAAACGAGTCATTCTGCGTTATTAACTCAAAACTACTCATTTTTGAGTTAATACATTTTTGTATTAAGTGTGGGATATAGGGCTGACCGGGGCTAGTTGGCTTCAGGGGTAAGTAGACTTATTGCGAATAACTCAACCACGGTTGAGAATAAACCTACGTGAATTGGACTGTTTATTCAGTCGACTGACAGCTTTGAGTGAACCAACGTGGTTAGACCACAGTGCTCTTGGAACGAACTGTGAGGGGGAAAAACGAAATTTCAAGCGTGTGAGGAATTTTTTTTCTTGTTAATTAAATTGTTTTGTAGCTTACACTTTCATTGTATTGAACTCGTCAGTGATTTCAAGTGAAAATTTATGTATGAGTTAACAAGTTAGTGAAGCATTTTCTGATCGATGCTTTTTCATTTTTTTTTCACGAGTGTGTTAAAAATAAAATGGCGGCTTGGGGCTAGTTGACTCACAGTATACTGGGGTTAAATGACTCGATATGAATTACCTATATTTTTTTGTTAATAAATTTTATTTTTTTAAATTAGATGAAATTTACACCCCGATTGCGAGTGTCGTGTCGTTTTCGACAAGAGTCGTTTTACGTGTTGTTGTTAGTGTTTTTCTACCAACAACAACACGTAAAACGACTCTTGTCGAAAACGACACGACACTCGCAATCGGTGTTAATTTATGTTAATCTGAAATGTTATTAATTTTTTAAAGAATACATTTTTTCAGAATTATTACAGTTTTTTAATATGTTCCAACACATTTTCCCAAAAAAAGTATAGAGTCAAATAACCCCGTTCACAGAGTCAACAAACCCCAGACACGGGGTTAGTCGACTCATCGAACAACTTTTTTTAAAATGAAAAAAAATATTTGAAACACTTATAATTAGTCAAAATAAAAGATTGACTAAGAAACACAATTGAATAAACCAACCAAAAACGTCTTTACTGCACCTGAAATAATTACAGGAAAACCTCTATAAAGTAGATTATAAAAAGTGGGTGTACTAGCCCCGGTCTACCCTACCACTCTTTCACTCATCACAGTATCTCCCGAACTACTAAACCCATTGTCATGAAATTGTTTCTGCTTACCTCATAGGTGGTCGTTGAGGAACGGTGTTACAAATTTCGAAACGGAAGGTCCTGTAAGGATAACGCAAATATCCTTTTTTGTCGGAAAAACGGTATTATATTATACTACGTATAAGAATGTAAAAAGACAGAGCAAGAGAAAGACGCGAGAGACAAAGAGAGCGATAAAGATAGAATAGAGTGAGACATTTTGTAGAATGGCTCTAATCCACAATGCTCTTTTACGGAGTAATGATTAAAATAAAGAATTATTATTAAAATATTTAAATTATTTAAAAAAAAAAACCCTTATAATGGTAGCTGGTGGTGTTTGATGATTAACACAGGAATTTAATTTAAGTAATTCAAAACTACTTTTTAAAAAAAAAGCATTTGTGTATAAAGAATTCGTTTCAAAGCAAATTTAATCATGACATATCGCAAACTGCGCTTTTTCATTATGCAGATACACAAATTTTTGATTGCATTTTGTGCATCTTTTCGAGTGAAAAGACAAGCAATGAATTGGAGTGTTCTAATCATAGAACCAACAGGACAACTGGACTCATTAAAATGGGTCCTGTTGTTCAAAACTAGCAAGCAAAATAAAAATGGTAAAATTATATATTCATCAAAAATGGTTTTAATTTATGCTAAAAATAAACAGCAGTTTCTTGAATTGAAAGTTTCGTATGTTTTGGTGTAGATAATCAAATCACTTTAACAAGAAAAGTTTAAAATTTAAAGTTTCAAATTTATTACGTTCTTATACGACCCCTTAACCCTAGACCCGTGTACTAGGGATGTCAAATTTTTGAAAAAAACCGGTTTTCGGTTAAACCGGTTTTCAAGACTTCGGTTTAAATCGGGCTGGTTTAACCGGGTCCAAAAAAATGGTTATTAAAACACCGAAAAACCGTTTTGTTCAAATTGGGCAGGTTAGATCTTAGCCGCAACAAATACAACACTATACCTAATACAAACAAAAGACGTGAAGTGCCATATAATCCATTAAGAGGCCATAAATGCCACAATATGATATTGTATTTGGTTTAGAGTGCTTAAAAAGAAGTGTTTCTAACAAATCTGTTGCACGAAAATTGGTTTAAAATTATTTTTCCGTACAAAAAAAGATCGGTTTTTTGAACGGTTTTTGGCTTAAAAAAACACCGGGTATAACCGTGCAAAAAAACACCGAAAAAAACCGGTTAACCGAAGCAAAAAAAACCGGGTAACCGGTTTAACCGGTTCTTTTTTGGCATCCCTACCGTGTAAAAACTTCCATATATCGTGTACTTGGGCACTCAGTCCCCAGATGTAATTCTAATAGAAAATGTATGGCTGGTTTGTTTAAAAATCATAAAAATGTGGTTTATTCGTTAAAAAAGTAAGAAATACAATGGGCATTTAATCATATTCTTTATTAAAAATATTTTAAATTTCGGTTCAAAAATCATTCTTTGCACTCAGTGCCCAGTACACGGGTCTAGGGTTAATTTTGCCTAAAAAACATTTCCCGCGCACTCCTGGGTCGATTATAGTCATAGTACAAAAATGTCTTTCTATCTGTCAGTCTGTAGATCTGTGTGCAAGATTTCTCAAAAAGTAATAGAGTTAGATCCATGAAAGGCGTGTTTGATTCTGGAATGGGACGATCCTATCAATTTTTGGTGGAAATCCTTTAACCGGAAGTAACCAAAATGGCGACTTTTTAACAACCGCAATTTTGTTTTTTGTTGTTTACTCCGAAACTACCCATTTTACAGTAGTCTTATGGACAAGACAATAAAATTTTCTACATTTTTGTCTTTTAATAGAACTGCGTATCTCAAGCCGTTATCGAGATATACCGTTATTTAAAAAAAAAAACAGTTTTTGCATTTATCTGGAAAAGCAATTGGTTTTTGGTGGTTCAATATATGATTGAATTGAAGAGAATAATGTTTGCCACAATTTTATCTTTTACGATTATACGCTATCTTGTACCGTTATCGAGATATTATCATTAAAATTAAAAAAAATAGATTTTTGCCAATTGCTTGCAAACTAACGGTTTTTCGAAAAAATAATTAAAGGGTGAATTAAAGGTATTAAAATTCTCTACATTTTTGCCTCTTACTATAAATCGATATCTTTTACTGTAATCGAGATACTTCAGCATTTGGATTCTTGCCATATTTCGCTATTATCGACCTCGTTAACTTTAAATATGAATTGAAATCACCACAAAATCGTTAGCTCACCCTTGTGAGTGTATTTGTACTTGGTTTCTAGTAAAATTACATCTGGACTGTGGTTGACAACATTATTACTTCCAATAACGATTTTATTATTGCATGCTTCGACAGGTGGCGAAAAATAGAAATATTGACAATTAAATTTTTGAAAAGGATATTAAGGTGCCGCTTTACATGAGAGTAAATACGCGAGTAACTCTCAAAAACTCCCGAGAGTTACTCGCAGGAGGTTGGTTGTCCATTTGAGAGTTAATTTCGGCGATTTTTCTCTTTTCAAGACCAATATCTTGATTTTTTTGACATCTTTTTTTGGCGAGTTCTCGAGAGCTACTAGGGAAATTCAAACGCCGTTCGTATCTGGTAAGCAACTCCCCGAGAGTTCAGTCGGTGCGTGTCGACTAAAGAGTAGAATCCATAGATATACTAGATCGCTCGATTTGCTGTCTCAAATGGTCTCATTTCAATACAGTTCAGTGAATCAAAACGAGTCAAGTAAGAGCAAGATAACCGTATGAAAATAAATATAGTCCTCTCCTTTAAACCGTGAGCTGTCAAAGAAAAATAGACTTTCAGAATGGTGTTGGCGCCTAAAGTTATTTGTTTGCGCCTAAAGTTATTTGTTTGCGCCTAAAGTTAGTCTCAAACTTGTGAAATTTGAATTTCGCGACCTTATACAGTTCAGTGAATGCGTTCAAGTACGATAAAGAGGGAAATATTTTTGGGACCATTTTTCAGCAGAGCTTTGTGTGGAGACAGTTGTTCTATGTATATAGTTCTGTGGTAGAATCACTTTTGACAGCTCGCAGAAACTAGCTCGCGATTTTTTGCGAGCGACTCTCAGAGACGTGTCCATTTGCGAGTAGCTGCTATCGAGAGGTTCTCGCCGGCATTTAATCTCATGTGGAGCGGCACATTTACGGGCAAGTAAAAATGGAATATTTGTTGCAAACAATTTTCAATTTCGATTTTTCTTATAATTTAAGAGTTCCAGAGAGAAAAATAGATAGAACCATATTTCACCGCACTTGTTTCACGATTTTCACAATTAATTTCACGATTTTCACAACTAATTTCACGATTTTCACAATTTCACAACAAATCTATTTAAATATTATTATTAATAAAGTTTAAATTTTGTTTAAATATACAACTTAATTTAATCGAATTTTGACTATTGAAAATGTCAGTTGTCAACTAAAGTAAATACAGGAAGTATTAGTAATTTTCTCGCCTGCCTATAACCTCGGAAGGATGGGAGAAATTGCCCTACCCAAAAAAATGCACCACTAAGCGACTATTCCAGAATCGATAATATCGAAAATGGTCAACTGCAGACTTTGTAAAGTAAAAATTCATATTAGTTTTGTGTAAACTTATATTTTATTCATCGGCTTATAGTGTAGATTATACAGAAACGTAGATTTTATATAAGATAGTCATGTGTTGTTCACATTAGATATTTTTGTTTATAGATTATATAAATAATATATTATTATATTGATATTTTACATATCATGTAAAATATATCTATAGATATTCTAGAATGTTAGATAATAATCTTCTAAATATTAAATGATACCGAAATATGGAAGATTTAAAAAAAAAAATTTTATCCAACAAAGTTTGAAGGACACAATTTTAAAACGGTTTCACAATTTCGATGAAACTGAAAGGTTGGGAATTATAATATTTTGAGTTGTGATATGTTTAACCTTGAAAGTAACATGAGAGCCCATAAAGATAATTTATGGCTCTTCAAAATCCCAGCAGCATCAACATATTTTCTCATTGGAAAATTTTCCGACGATAATCGTCTGAATAAATTAAACAAAATCTTGCCGTCAGATTGAAACTTAACGGGTGAAGTAATTCGAATCCCATAATTATACCTGAGATCCTTGGTATAATACGTTTCAGCATCCGCTGTTTTCAAACTGAATTAATGGGAATTTTTATTTCTAGACAGTATACTTAAATTTTGTACACAGACAGGAAAGAGCTTTGGTGAAATCAATAAAACAGCACAATTTCCTGAATATAATGTATAATAAATCAAATCGCGAAATATGTTAAAAAATTTGATACGAAATATGATTTTTTAATATTTAATGCGTTCTTCAAATTTTTACTTAGCGGGAAATTATTTCACATGATATAGGAAATATCCTTCGGGAAGAAAAAGACGAAAACTCTCAATTTTTTTGGGTGAAATTTTTACAATTCTACCCTTTTCTATTTAAATTTCTTGATCGTCATGAAGACATACCCTAAACAAATAATAATAATCACATGTAAAACATTTTATGTTGAATTAGGTTAATTGGGGTAAAACGCCTTGTAACTAATCAAGGAATTTCTGAATTCGGATTAGTGAAATGATTTAATCAAACTTTACAGTTAAATAGAAGCCAACAAAATTGTTTTGGCCCTGAGTTAGCTGGGCTACTCGTATAGTAAATTAAGGACAAATTGAGCACAAATTAGAAACTAATAGAACGGAAAATATTTCTTCACGGATGGTAAATGAGTTACTGCGCGTATGCAAAATTGACTTTAATTTGCTGCCAAAGGGTGGTATTTGCATTTTATGCACAAAGTAAAAAAAACGCGTTCGCGATTCCACCCCAACTATACTCGAATAAATTCCAGGCTAGCAGAAGCAAACTTGAAAAAATCGATTGAGGAAAAAGGGATTCTTGGCATTTAAAGTTGCACAGTGGAATAAATTATGAGGACCAGAACACGCGGTTCATCAAAATTTCTTTTAAACCGATATCAAAATTTATTAGATTTTCATACTAATATAAAAAAATGAGTTGGTGTCTGTCTGTTCCTCTTTCACGCAAAAACGGCTGAACCTCTTTCACGCAAAAACGGCTGAGAGGTGGGGCAGTAAGGGGAGGGGGTATAATTTTTTTGTCGTTTTTGTCGGAGAACGTTCTAAATTTTTATGGGAAAAATAGAAATATAATTAACCTACACTCAGACGTGCGTTAAGCGTAATTGGCTTTTTGCAGAATAAATTTAGCCTATGCTAGGCTCGTGATCACTTGCGTTAGGAAAAGTAAGATTGTGTCGACCTGGGGCGGGAGAAATTCGAAAATAGAACCTGCAGCAAGTAAAGTAGGGCATAAGGAGCTACACGGGTTGACCTGAGATATTACGAAAATGTGATCTCTATGCCTGTCTGCTACAGACCAGAGTTCCCTTGTGAAAAAGTTGATTTGGATCAGCTTTATTATTTTTCTGAGTGAATCGGAAACAATCAATATCAGGTTAAATCATATCATACTCATCATATCATATCATACTTCATACTAATATATAAAAATGAGTTGGTGTCTGTCTGTCTGTCTGTTCCTCTTTCACACAAAAACGGCTGAGCCGATTGACTTGAAATTTGGCATGAGTGTCTGTGGTAGTTCTGGTTCCAACATAGGCATACGAAAAAGGAGCGCGAGGGGGGGGGGGTAAGGGGCGGGGGTAAAGTGATTTCGAAACTTAGTTTTTGCGCTATGTTACTCTTTCGTGGGGAAACTACTGAACCGATTGGCCTGAAATTTGGCATAGATGTTTGTCGGGCGTCCAGCCCCAACATAGACCCATGAAAAAGTAGCCCGACAGGTGGAGGAGTAAGGGGAGGGGATAAAGTAATCTCGCTCTTCCTCTATGTTACGCTTTCGCGGGGAAACTACCGAGCCGATTGGCCTGAAGTTTATAAATTAAATTCGGGCTTTTTTTCTTTCAAGAGGTACCACTATATAAAGAACGATGAAGAATTTTTCCCTACACGTATGAACAAAAACATCTTTTACCTTAGTTCTAGTATTTGAGAGGCCTTCGACTTTAACGGCCGCTTTTTTATTGGTTAAACATTGATGTTAGAGAAATTAGAGGCCAAATATTTTTCCATGCGATATAAATTCTATTCCACCGTGCATCGTTCTAAATACCTCTAGTTGAACGCAGTGTATATGATCTAAAGGATGTAATATTCCTTCACGTTATAAAATTGAGAGCCCTTAACGAAAACTACATAACTATGTGTATATTAATATTCTCATTTCGTCGATCCCTTTCAAACATTTTCATCGTTCAACTTTGATATTCCCCCAACTAAAATTGCTGTTGATATTCTCTTCCCCCAAAAATGTTGAATCTCTATTAACTCACATGTCCCACGCAAGGGGCACATAGAGTCCTTTTAACCTCATTGTGTCGTCGAAGTTTGTTTCCTATCATATGGTGGCAATGGGAAACCAGAACCTACTACCAATCGATAACACAGCGGAAAGAAAACATCTTAAGGGTATAACGCTGGGGTAGCAGTCATTTGGGAAACCACTTCACCTTGAAATATTTTTGATATCCCACTTCTGACGTACGAGACGAAAATCTAGAGTGCACAGCATGACTATCCCACCGCTGAGAAACTCATCCACATCTCTGATGATTATCATGAAGTGACGATGATGAATTTGAAGTCATTTCAGTAACAAACCAAAGCTGTCGGAACAAAGAAATGTATAAAGGAATAACACAGAAAAGCAGCAAAGTAAAGTATGCTGTCCTTTTTGAATTTTTTCTATTTTATCTGGAAAAGTATTTTCCAGTTTTCTTTTCTACCATCCTACCTGTTTCTGCAATTTATCCCAATAGAGTTGGAAAATTTTCCTTTTGTCGAGCTAAGCTCGAGGCGAAAAGGCTGCTTTCACTACTGGGCACGGATCCTTCGGCTCTCCTGCTTTTATTCTTTAGCTAAAAATATCTCCCACTGCTTTTCTATTTATGATGTCCGTAGGTTTTGACACACGGTCCTTATCTAGACAAGGGCACAAAGGGACTGACTTTTCAAACAATTGAAAAAGTTTTGCCAAAATTACGCACTTAAATCCTCTTAAATATTTCCCAAAGTGTTCGATATCACTTGACCACAACTACTTGTAAACTATTGAAAATCACTATTGTTTCACTGAGAACAAGGACGACACAACTGTCTCAATAAAGCTGTGCAGAACATATGATAAATCACTTTTGTCTGGGCACCATAACCATCATCTGATTGACTATATATCACAAGTGCCTTGGTGTATAGAGAGTTAGGAATGGTCCAGGATACGCCGAAGGACTTCCAGAGCGTTCGAGAGCTAAAATGGAACTGACGGAGTTCCCTGCTCAGTTTTGCAATGTCGACAATAACGACTACGACGACGACGTAGTTTCCAAATAATATGGCACTGAGAATTTTGAACCTCGCGGTGGCAGACAAAACTCTCTCGTGGGAAACCGCGAATTTTCAATCGTTTCGGTTACATTTTTTAATACTTTCAAATACGGGAAACTCAAGATTTATATTGTGGATATTTTTTGAGATTTTTTTAGCACAAACTGACTAAAAAAATGTTGAAAATTTCCAACAGGACTTTAGAGTATGAGATCCTTTTCCGATCAACTGAAAGTCACCATCGAGACCGAACACTTGCAAACAAATAAAAGTTGGCATGGATACGGCATGCGCACCAAACGAATCAAACGTTGCCAGAATTCCTGTCCGATGAAATCCTTTTATAACGAACCCCCATTTCTATTTAACGTTTGCTAGCCCAGCAAAAGGATTTAGTTGTGGTCAAGTGAGAAAGCAAACCTTTCCTCCTTCCATCACGCGCTTAGAGGGTGGCAAGTTCAGCAAGACCTTCTTGTTCTTGGCTAAAAATTGGCTCCCGTCCAATTATACATGGTTCTCTGTCTTCTGTACAAGTCCATATCCAATTTAATTGGATGTTTGCCCAGTCCTTATGCTACAAACCTTATGCCGGGGAGTACAAAACGTCTAGGTGAACATCAGATGGCGTGGTTTCAGAAACACACACACACACACGAATGTGTAGTCACATATCGTACGGATGTGTTTCAAGTTCATGACCACTTGTTAGTGGAGGGGAATGAAACTGAATTTCATTCATAAAAGTCCTTTTTCCTATTTCGCACCCCTCACTAACCCAATTGAACCTATAAGCTCTAGATTGTAGTACACTCACCCCAAATACATGGAAACCAAAGCTGACTTGGCTAAATGTTAAGAGGACTTCGCATAACGACCGACTTTTAATGTTGCTAAGAATCCGGATCCTTGTGTCATGGATATGAAAGTAGAGGATTTAACGTGGAGGGTATACTAAAAGTGATTTTTGTGCAGGTGTCACTCATTTCAAATATTCATAAATCTCATCAGGTATTTTAGGTGTAGGAAAATATTATTTTGGGGGTGTTTGACGAACCGTTTTTAACCTTAGAGTTGGTGGTAATCCTTTAATACAGCGGTTTTCAACATTTTTTTATTGTACGTAAGACGGGCAATAATTACTAAAATTTCTTAGCATGGAATTTATGTTTTAACCCTTTGACCATACATTTTCGGCGGAAGGGATTTTGATTTTTTTTTCATTTTCATGATCTGTGATCTGATAATAGTTATGCCCCAAAAAATGGTGGCCCTAGATCCCCTCCTTGCCCCTCATTTTTTTATCTCGAAAATTAAAATTGAAAGACAACATTCTTAACACATGGATCAATAAGTCCCGAGACTAACCCAGAGATGACGCTCGTAGTAAATCAGTAACCACGTCTTTCTAGAGTACTAACCTTTGCTTGAAACGTGTCAAAATTTTAAGTCGATCGGACCAGAAACAGCTGAGTTATCGAGGTTGGAGTAAAGTCGTTTTGTAGTTTGTTTAAAAAATGGAAAAAACCGAGTTTCGTGTTCTGATAAAACATTGTTTTTTAATGGGTAAAAACACCGTGCAAGCGAAACAATGGATTGAAAAATGTTACCCGGACTCTTGTCCATCAAAAGCAACGATTTGTCGGTGGTTTGCCGAGTTTAAACGTGGTCGTACCGACACAAATGACGCGGAACGCTCGGGTAGACCTGTGGAAGCCGTTACACCGGAAAATGTGAGTGAAGTGAAAAAAATTATAATGAAAGATCGTGAAGTGAAGCTCCGTGAGATTGCTGAGATAACACAGATATCATATGGAAGTGCATTTACTATCCTTCATGAAAAATTGAGCATGAAAAAGGTTTTTTCCAAGTGGGTGCCGCGATTGCTTTCGATGGAACAAAAACAGCAACGAGTCGATGATTCAGAAAGCTGTTTATCGCTATTTACTCGCAATAAAAAAGATTTCTTGCGTCGTTACGTGTCCATGGACGAAACATGGATACATCACTACACTCCAGAGTCGAAGCGGCAGTCATCTGAGTGGCGCACAGCTGGCGAAAGCCGTCCGAAGCGTCCGAAAACGCAGCAGTCAGCTGGCAAAGTCATGGCGTCAGTTTTTTGGGATACGCATGGCGTGATTTTCATTGACTACCTCGAAAAAGGTAAATCGATCAACAGTGATTATTATATTGACTTGCTGGTGCGTTTGAAGGAGGAAATCGCAAAAAAACGACCGCACATGCAGAGAAAAAAAATCCTTTTTCACCAAGACAATGCACCCTGCCACAAGTCGATGAAAACAATGGCAAAATTGAACGAATTGGGCTTTCATCTGCTTCCCCACCCCCCATACTCGCCAGATTTAGCCCCCAGTGACTACTGGCTCTTTGCTGATCTTAAAAAAATGCTCCAGGGAAAAAGATTTGGCTCAAATGAGGAGGTCATCGCTGAAACTGAAGCTTATTTTGAAGCGAAAGATAATTTTTTTTATAAACATGGTATTGAAAAATTGGAAAAGCGTTGGAACGATTGTATCACCCTAAAAGGTGATTATATTGATGAATAAAAAAAAATTTGGCAAAAAAAATGTTGTTTTCATTGTTAGTCTCGGGACTTATTGATCCATGTGTTATATATAATTCATGTACGTATTTATTTTTGAATTTGAACAAACTGAATTTAATTAGTTGTGCATGTGGTAGACGTCGAAGCAATCACAAGTACAGATGTCGTCGGCTAAGAGTGAAATCGTTCTAAGTCCATTATACCAAAATTTCTGGAAGAGCAATAAAAAAACCTTGTTAAATCATTTTAATTTTCATTTAGGATCATAGGGGCACAGGGGAACCGGCATAGAATTCCCGCCACATACATTTATATTGTATCCATCTATCCTCTACAAAAAACCTTTTAATACCTTAACTGGACGATACTAAGTACTGAAAGCTCTTGGGCAAGCATACTTGCCTGTGGTCGTCAAAGGGTTAAGAAAGAACATCACAGTTAAAAAATTCTTTGATTTATTTTTTTAAATTTTGTTACAATTTAAATTCGAATTATTGAAAATATTGTTAATAATCGGATGAGTGGAAGTGGGTCAAATTTAAATTACGAGATTTGACCCTGTCAGACAGATAAACAGACAAACATATAGACGAACACACAGACAGCAAACAGATACGAAGACAAGTTAGATAAAAGCCTTAAAAAACATTTTTTTTTAATCCAGGAGGGGGGGGGGGTGGTCGGAAACGGCCCCAAAATGAGCGGGCGTCCATTGGTATTAGAAAGAAATTTTAGTTTTATTGTCCGTTTAGGTGTTACTGCTGTATGCTATAAAGTGTAAAAATTTAGAGTTTGCAATTGGTCTTTTATCAATCAAACAAATATCTAATTATCTAAAAACTTTAACTTCATATAGATTTTGTTTCATAATTTTTTAATCAACATAAGTTATTAACAGAATGGCAAAACATTTATTGATGATTACAACACTAATTGGTAAAAACTTTTGTTTGTAATATTGAAGATATTCTTGATAATAATGAAATATTTTTTTATTTCTTAATCATGAAAAAAATTTATGTTTTGTTTATTTGTGCAAAGGAATTTGCAGTAAAGTGGAAAATTTCATTTTCATTTACTGATCAAGTCTAGACCAAAAACCAACATAACTCTATTAAAATAAATCACTCAATTACTGTTCGATTGATAGTATTTTTGCTCATTAAACATGATTTAGAATAGCATATTTACAGGGCGTTTATCATGTCCTGTGGTAATAATTAATCATTGGTTAGGTAAACATCACAGAGTTGAAAATATTGCGTTGGATTTTACAGGCTCGACTTCATTTTACGAGAAATACATTCGAACTAATGCAATCCTTTGAGACGGTGAGCCTTTCGTTGCTTTTCTTGTAATTTTACTGGTTACTCATTTGAAGTTATTTAACTCAAGTACTTACCTGTCGGTCAATTCACGAGCTAAACAAACAACATTTCAGAGGCAAAACGCTCAATCGACGTACAAAAAGAGGCTGAAGATTTATGGTTGTGGCGCAAGAACTGAGTCAATTATTGGATAAACTGCAATTGAACGCTGGAAGAAAGCAATTTACCAGGAGTTGTGGTAAAAAACGCTAAAAATTATGGTTGGAATGATGACATTGGGTTTGATTCGGTCATAATTTCTGAGTTTGAACTTAATGACGTAAGACTAACTTTAATGATAAGTTATAGAAGTTTGGTTTTTTACTTATTTCATAGATTGCGGAGCAGGAATTTTTTTTCATATCGGAGCAACGTGTGATACAAACTTCAATTTTTATTTCAAATTCAAAAATTCTTTTTAACCGACTTTGAAAAAGAAGCAGTGGATGTATGTATGTATGTCCGCCATTTTCTCGTTAACGGTTATAGATATAGAGTTTTTACATACACTCAGAAAATTGGAGGCTAACTCGACGACCTACATACGGCGTAATTGGCCTCGGGCAGGCGCGCGTGCGCCTGCATGTGGGCAAGTAAAACTGAGTTGACTTGTGGTCGGGGATATTCTGAAATTAAGCCACCAGCAGGTGAAGTAGGGCATTGGGAGCTGCACGAGTTGACCTTAGATAGGTTAACTCTGACCGCTAGCTGGCTTACAGAAACCTCTGTAAGGTCAGAGTTAACCTGACAAAAAGTTGACCTGGACATTTTTCTGAGTGTATGTCCCATATGCGACAGTATCCCCTCAAACCCCTTGTTCTGATAGATTCTATATCGTTAGGGGTATCACATTTGAATCTTTTGTGTTGTGTCCAGCATAATTACAGGTAAGACAGGGATTCAATGTGTTGGTCTGATGAGGTTCAACATCGAATTCTGGGAACCGAAACCTATCAAATTTTTCCAATTTTCCAGTGTTGCAATTACAAATTAATTTCATTGTATTCAATAGTTCAACGAGAGCAATCCGGTACGTGAATTGAAATGGTTCTGAGAGATGCAAATATTCCAAATGACCAATAAGCTCAAAAAAAAAAAAATCATAATAAAATTTCAAAAAAAAAAAAAAACTAACTAATCAACAATGAAATCCGTATAATTAAAATAAATGCTTATAATGAAAACTCTATTTTTTATAATTTTTATTTTTTGTCAAACGTGTTTATTATTATAAAGATTTTCGTGATTATACTGCATTTAACTATTTTAGCAAGATTTTTTATTCAACACACAACTTAACAAAACAATGTGATTCTGGCTTTTCTACATGTTCACTTCAACCAAAATTTTATTCAAGGAATATTGCCGTCGATTTTGCGGCTGCTTAATCATCCCTAAAACACCAAAATGCTAAATTAATTAGCAAAAATGCAACTCCGCAAACAACTAAAGAATAGAAACACAGATTTTCATAGTAACGATTCCTTCTCCAATCAATAGTGCAAATATTTTGATTCTTATTCTCACAAATTTCAAGACATGGCGGCATCTCTTGATAATCAACAGAGAAAATTTTTATCAAATCGGTTTGCAGTCTGCAAATATCCAATTCCAAGTAAAGCCCTGACCAAAGATCGTAAGTTTTTTTGTTTTCGTAATGCAAAGATGGATATGTCCTACAAGTCAAGTCAATATAAAAACAACTTTGAAATATAATTAAATAACGATTTTCTTTCTCATATGTCAATGTAAAGTTTGAAATTTCCACAAACTCAAAACATCTGGAGTGGGAATCCTTTTCGGTGAATAAAAAACATTGACGGGCGATTGGTTCGAAATTGGGCTCCATAAAACTGAATGTGCACTTAAAAAATTTGTCACCTTTATGGTTCAAATTTGTTTTGAAGATCTTTATTGCATCTGTATTCAATGGTTGATAAAATGATATTCTTAAATTTCCAACGGATCTTTGCCTGGTTTCGTCAATTGACAAACATGTCTTATAAACAAATTCAGCTGCCGATATTTGAAAAAATACCAAAATTGAAATAAGTAAACTTTTTTCAACCATTATTCAAATGTTGCTGAATACTCTGATATTAAAGTATGAAGGATAAAATTCAAACTGAAAATAATAACAAGACATACTGGAAATATATAAGCTCGAATAAAATATTCGTTTAGGGAAAAAAATTAAAAATTGTAGTTGGGAAATGGAAAATATTCGCGGAAAATAGATTAAATGATTCCCAGTTGGATGAAATTATATTTAATTCGACACTGGAAATCAAGTATTTTTTTTTAAATGATTGATTTCAGTTTTATAAAATTATTGTTTTGTACGAATATTTTCTATGGCATTTCCCATGAGTAATTTAACTAAAAAGTATAAAGAGCCAAATACAATGATACCCACACAACATTTACGGCGACATTTCAGGTTTTAAACTCATAGGACTCTGTGCTTCTATATACAATGAATCCGACCAACTTTGTCGTCGTAAAAAGTTCAATTGAATTTAACTTTTGTCGGCCAGCTCGCATACAAAATTTAGTGGTTGATTCAAAATGAAATCTTATGGGGATGTCATAAAATCTAAATTTCTTCATTTAAAGCATTAGGAAATATAGTTCGTATGCTGTGTTGCTTAGATTTTATGATAATTGGGTACAAAAAATATTATATGTAGCTTACTGACTGTCAC
The DNA here is from genome assembly GCA_964034945.1 of Chrysopilus asiliformis. Classification (NCBI taxonomy): domain Eukaryota; kingdom Metazoa; phylum Arthropoda; class Insecta; order Diptera; family Rhagionidae; genus Chrysopilus; species Chrysopilus asiliformis. The sequence goes on from OZ035962.1 coordinate 92,045,243, forward strand.
AATTCAAATGAAAGAAATAAAGAATAACCAAGACCAAGGAATGAAAAAATGAATTTCGAAGAACAATTAATTGAGTGCGTGCGTGAATAAAAAGTTTTATCTGTGAAAAGCAAATTATGTTTAGAACAACAAAGTGTGCGCCATTGTATATGGAGGGCGACATTGTCGCCGTAATCTGTAGCCGTAAATGTTGTGTGGGTATCATTGTATTTGGCTCTTAACTTATCGCTTTTGTGTATTAAGAGCCAAATACAATGATACCCACACAACATTTACGGCTACAGATTACGGCGACAATGTCGCCCTCCATATACAATGGCACACACTTTGTTGTTCTAAACATAATTTGCTTTTTACAGATAAAACTTTTTATTCACGCACGCACTCAATTAATTGTTCTTCGAAATTCATTTTTTCATTCCTTGGTCTTGATTATTCTTTATTTCTTTCATTTGAATTGTGACAGTCAGTGAGCTACATATAACATTTTTTGTACCCAATTATCATACAATCTAAGCAACACAGCATACGAACTATATTTCCTAATACTTGCTTTAAATGAAGAAATTTAGATTTTATGACATCCTCATAAGATTTCATTTTGAATCAACCACTAAATTTTGTATGCGAGCTGGCCGACAAAAGTTAAATTCGATTAAACTTTTTACGGCTGCAAATCTGGTCAGATTCATTCTATATAGAAGCATAGAGTCCTATGAGTTTAAAACCTGAAATGTCGCCGTAAATGTTGTGTGGATATCATGGCTCTGTAATGACAGGCGATGTAAAAAAATTTCAATTTATGTCTAATCGAGACGAGGTTTTATGTAAAGTAGGCCCCAAATCAAATCACAGTCTCGGCTGCCAGGTTGCCCGCTTTTACGGTAAAAATTGGACCATTCGTGTACCCTTTGTCATTCAAACGAAACTGTTTTTCGCAAATTTTTTCGAAAACGGTGAGTCATACTGAAAAATTTATTAACGCAGAATGGGTTTAGAATAAAATTCTACATAACTTATCCATACTTCAAAATCCAATCGGATCACTACTTCTCCCTCTCTCATACAAATGGAATACTTGTTTCCTGGGGTGGCTTCATGTAACTTACTTCGACCACAATTTTTCGACTATTTCCGAAATTGGGTTCATGTATCAAATTTTCGACCTTTTTGGTCGAACGATAAAATCAAATTTAGTCGATGGTGAAATATCATTCGTCCAGCAGGTCGAAGAAAAGTTTTGGCTGAAGATATTTGTTAAAATGTGAGTGTAGTGGCATTTTTTGCGAAAAACTTTAATTATATCTATGATTTAATATGAAATTTATATATAATGCGTTGATTTCAGGGCGAATTCCAATAAACTAAGCCAAGAGAAGCAACTTCCGTCCACCGGTATCAATCAAGCCTAAAAATGTTTGTTAGCTGAATATATGGAGAAACACTCAGACAGAAGATTGGTAGCTGCCACTGGTTAAGTTGCTAACTTTATTATCGTTGGTACACTGGTGTTTCTACTGGTTATTGGTGTCTCAATCGTGTTTAAAATTTAGCTAAAAATGTCCTTGGAAACCCTAAACCTCATTTTAAAGCTGAAATATTTCAAAGAATCACAATTCATATCTAAAAAATATTCATATTTCACATAATCATACTCTGTTTCTGCCAATGCTAAAGGGTTGCTAATATCCCTAATGCTACATTTACACGAATGACAAATTTGTCATTTTTTTCTTGTCATTATGTTAATTCCCGTGTAAATGGCATAATTTTTGTAATTTTTTCTGTCAGAAAATGTCAATCTCTCATAAAAGAATGATCTTGTCCATTCTTTTATGCCAGATTGTCATTCGTGCAAACGCAATATTAGTTATGACAACTTTAGTATTCAACTTTTGTCATAACTAATATTGCGTTTGTACGAATGACAATCTGGCATAAAAGAATAGACAAGTTCATTCTTTTATGAGAGATTGACATTTTCTGACAGAAAAAATTACAAAAATTATGCCATTTACACGGGAATTAACATAATGACAAGAAAAAAATGACAAATTTGTCATTCGTGTAAATGTAGCATAAGACGTCTTCTTTCAGCCGTTAAGTCCTTTAAAAACTCCTCATCACTGCTGTCAGTGTCAAAAAACATTTTTTAAATTTTTTCCGTGACCACAGAAAATTGGAAATACTTTCGCGCGACTCTTCGATTTTAACAGCTTAAATGGCCTAATTAGTCGGATTCTAGTATATACGACATTAGGCAATGCCTAATTCGTGGTCGAAGGAATTACATGAACCCAATATCAATTTTCTTCGACTAAAAAAATCGTTCGACTTTCTGGTCGAAGAAATTTTACATGAAGTGGCCCCTGTTTTCTCGAAAACTGAGAATCCTATCGAACAATTTGAAAGGATAAAATATTTTTGCAATAAGATTTTACATAACTTTTCCATACATCAAAATCCAATCGGATCACTTCTTCCCCCTTCTCCCATACAAATGGATTTTTTATACCCGTATGGTGAAACCAAACTATATTTCCTAATACTTGCGGGCGCACGGATTGAGCACGGATTGATTGAAATTTTACGCAGATTCGTTTTTTGTAAAATGCTAGGCTAAGTTCGTTAATGGGCAAAAATTGACCATTAGGGGCCGTACCTCCCATACGAACGAAAATGTTTTTTGCAAATATCTCGAAAACGGTGCATCTTATCAAAAAAGTGCAAGAACAAAAGTTATTTAGGATATGATTCTACATAAAACTCCCATACATCAAAATCCGATTGGAATAAATGTTGAAAAATCTTATTGGAAAGTTTGACTCAAAGTGGAATTTTGGTACAACTGTTCGAATTTTGATACGAATATCACCATACGGGTTTTCAATAATTGCCAGATTGGCAATTATAACTTTTGTTATGTTTTAAATAAACATTTTGTCTGTCCTCATAGTATACACTGTGTTAAGAAAGTTTCGCACCATTACGAAAAAATCAACATTCAGAAAGTTTTGACTCATATTTCAATTTTTGAAATTTATAATAATATTGTGTCCGTACCAGGATTACTAATCATTTCTTTAATCCTTGTCTGAAGAGCGGTTGATGATTTACAAAAGAAGTATAGGGGGAGGTGAGTTCAATTTTTTATCAAATGCATGGAATGGTGCGAAACTTTCTTAACACACTGTAGAGTATTTGACGATTGGCCTCTGGAAAATTGCTAGAAAATTGTAGGTTTTCTTATGTTTAACTGTATATTTTAGATCAAACCTAATTTATTATTTATATTTTAATAGAAAATATGAGGTTTTTAATAATTTCTAGTGAATAGTTTAATTAAGACAAAAACATAATGAAAGTGATTGTACATTCTACTAAGGTTTAAATTTTTTTACATGGTTTTATAAATTTCTAATAACTTAATGTAATGAAGATATGTTTACCTAGTAACTATGTAAAAGGCCGATCCGTAGGGTTTAAAATGTTCGTCGATACCTTTAACAATGTTTTCCTAATTGTAGATAATATAGTCAGTCAATAGAAAGCCTCGAATCAGGCAAGCTGATTTTTAATATTTCTCTATCGAACGTCTTAAATAAGCGTAAAAATGATACTAAAGGTGCGGATTATCTTATTTTTCTTGTTTTACACACGGATAATTGTTTTAGATACGATCGAATTATGTCCTTTTCCGCCTCATGATATTAATGTTCATAAAAACTTACGTGGAAATCTGCAATTGTCTTTGTATGCAGAAGTGAACGACTTGGCTGACAAATTTCTTAAAACTCGTAAAATTTTCGTAAATTCTTTTGTGCCCATATATGTGAAATGTTCGCTGGGACTTCTAGATTTTAATCACCCTCCGATTGAGACAAAATGTTTTTTATTGTTTAAAAATGATTCGTGCCATTCAGGAGGTTTTGATTCTATTGAAATACCTGAAAATGCTTTACAGAACGTAAAATGGCTAACACCGGCTTTTATAGAGGGGACCAATTCTGAAATTCTAATTTTGCCATGCCTTGGTCTAATATGGCTCTGTACACCAACAGACTTGAAAAATATGAAGATTTCTATTACTTTTTACACAGACTTGTTTGCAATATGCGAAATTGACTTGCATAATCGAGGTGAAATATTCATTGCTGATGGCATCGAGAATGAGTCGTGTTTTGAAATTTGTGACAACATAAATCAAACAATTTGCAGAATTGATTGGAGAAAATCACCTCGGAATTGGACACTATACATAATCATATTCTGTGTAATTTTATTTTTATTGATTAATATTGTTTTATATCTAAGGGGTAAACGAAAAATTCGCACAGTTTTTGTACAATGAATTATAAGGAATTATTATTTTGTATTTACAATTTAAAAGCCCAAACAATCGTTTTAAAAATTATTGAATGAAAATATTAGGGGTATTCACAAAAAGGATTAACTTGGGTCTCCTTAAGGGGTTATGCCTACTTGCAAGGCCTAAACAGAACGTCCTTTTTTATACAATTTTTTAATACACTATTTTGTTTCGGCTTTTTTCCATTTTATTAAGTATATGTTTAATTATTTTCCATATTTTTTTGTTGATCCATTTTCACTCATCCGATTGACTTGAAATATTTCACACATACGTAGCTTCGGTGACAATACAATATCTTCACTACATCGTCGTTGGTAGGATAACGGTAGTAGGTCCTGTAAGGATTTTGTGATTATTGTTTTCCTTAAATATTCCGGAAAAAAATTTCATCTGGGGATTTTTGGGGTCGCTGAATCCGATTCTGGTATTAAGAAGTCTGTAAGGATATCTCAAAGGCAATTGTATTTATTTGAAGACTAAAAACTTATAAGCGTGGCGAAAGACAGATGTCATTCTGGAATTTATGTAATACTAATTAAACATCAAATAACTAAAAAATATCAAATAAAAAAATGCAAAAAAAAAAAATGAAAAACGCTTTAATTTAGAAAAAATGCTTTTAAGAAGGAAAAAAATAATTTTTTGGGTGCTACACTCTCGAAAAAATCCGGGGACGAATTAACTCCGCCTGAAAACATAGCTTAAAATTTAACACCGTAGCGCGGAGTTATTTTTACATTTGTATTTTACGGAGCTAAATATTCAATTTAACACCGTTTTGACCTAAATTTTAAATGAACTCCGAAAAGGAGTCAAAAATTCACTACAACTCCTTTTAGGAGTTATTTAATTGTAAAGGGTGTTCACGTTTAGAAGAGGCTTGCCAATTGGCTTCAACAGCCTATTGGGAAGGCAAATGGTTTACAATTCGAGAGGTCCCGTGTTCGAGTCCCGGCAGAGACATGTAAGAAAAGTTTTTAACAAGTAATATTAACTTTGGAAACACGAAAAAAAACTCAAAACATATCAAATGCTTGCAAAAAAAAAGAGAATTTGTGAGGTTTTTTTTCTTGGTAATAAATTGGTTTAACACCGAAAAATTGTTAAAAATTAACACCCATAAGGAATTGTTGTGAACTCCTAGCCCGGTGCTCGATTTTCTCCAATAGGTGATGGACTCCCTCAAACTCCCTTTCGGTGCGTAATCGACTCCATTTTTTCGAGAGTGTATGTTTAATTTTTGCTTATTATTGTTCAGAAAGCAGAATATTTGAGGTCACAAATTTCTTTAACCCTTTATCAATTTCAAAAATCGCACAGTTAGGTACAATTGTGACTAATTTGCAATATAAAGAATTATAAAAGGGCTCAAATTTCGTTTAATAGTTTTATTTTACTTCATTCTACATCGATTTTAACATAAATTACAGTCGCATAAATAAATAACTTTGAATAGAGTTTTTATTTTAATAATAACTTATTAGATTTTGTTTTTTAAAAAGATTCTAATATAAAAGAAATATACTTCTATGACGATTATATAACTACAATTAAAATTGAACAAGACTTTGCATTTTTCTTACATCAAATTATGTAAAACATTTAAAACCATTTGATTTCATTTCGTTATATCTTTGGCTAATTTTATTTTATAACAAATATTTTATTTATTTATTGTTAAATGTTTTTTATACCATCGTTGCATTTATTTGTATTAAAATCCAATGTGTCGTTATCGTCGTTTTTATATAAAAATTTGATTTCATAATACAATTTATGTTTTTTTTTTTGTAATTGCTGCATAATCTCCGGTGTGCGTGATTTATTGAAGATTTTCGTTGTACAAATATTTTATTTAGATTAAAAAATAACTACGGCAAATCAATGACAAATATCATGAATAAATTGTCATCAGGATCATTTCCTCCAGAGTTAAAGGATTTGCTTTGGCTTTGGCATCTAGATTATGGTAGCGCTCTAAAAATATATGAAAAATATATTTTAAAGTTTTAACATTGTAAAATTATCTATTTAATATGAATATTTAGAATATGTTAACAATAAAACTCGTTTTTGTGGTCGTAAGATGATTTTTTAAATTTTTGTTTTAATTTTTTAATTAGGTTGTTGTTTAAAAAAACTTTTTATTCTCTACATGAGAATCATATAGAAATAATTTCTATTTAGTCGGAGTCGTAGCAGAAAATGTAAAAAATTTTATGTCCTTTAAATTTTGTCATACCCTTTTTTCCCGGTATTATTTAAAAAAATGGTGATATTTCCAAAAAAATTGTATTTCCAAAAAATCGTTTTTCCGAAAAATTGTATTTCCAAAAAATTGTAAAAATTGTACCCGTTATAGCTACCATTACTTTTCTAAAAGTTGATCGAAAAACTACGATTTTTGTAAAATACGTACAACTGGCAGACCGACTGACCTACGGACCGACAGACAGATACACGGCCATCTTAACAATTTTGCCTGAAACGGACTTCGGAGTGATCAAAAATTTGTTTAGTTTAAAATTCACACCTGAATTAAAAAATTTAGCTTTCGAGGTTTAAATTTTCAATAGGGTTTGCTTGAAAAAGGCACATTCAAACTCTAAAAAAGTTGAAAAACTGAGCATAGAAGTTGAAAACAATTCTTTTTTTGGAACATGTCGGTTGGAAATGTTTCAGTGAAGTTGAAACAATTAACCCAAATTCTCCGACGTTTTTGTTGAGAGATTTCAAAATTTTTATTATTTAAATATTTTTTGTCGGAGTCGTGGATTTTTTAACGACTCCGATTCCGGCTCTAGTAATGTCCTCTGGAGAGGACACACAAAGGGTTAAAAAAATTTAATGGACTTTAAAAAAACTTGCAACAAATTTCCTTTTTCATAAAACTTTTTAGAACAAAGTTTTCAATAAAAGAGTTCAGATAAAGCGATGGAATTTCCCAAAACTTTTTTTGTTGTAATTATTTTATGTATTTCCAAATATTAAATCGATAAGGATCAAAGGACGACAACAGTAACCACAACAAAGGGGACCATAAATTCCATTTACTAAATTCGATTAACAATCTTTGTATATATTTGTTATATACAGAATTTTCATGAGCTCAATGTTTAATTATTTAATAGCCGAATCCTTAAAGTTGCCAAAAATCCTTCTTATCTATAAAGTTTCCATCTAAGGATGAATAAAAAAAATTACCATGAGCTAAATGAAGTCGCGCCATGGACATTAAATATCCTTCCAAGGTTATTTGTTTTCCGCGAGAAAACCGGCTGACAAGGGCTTCAAGGACTTTATTACTCGCAGTAGCTCCACCTGCCCAAAGGAGTCCCCTCAAGCAATACGAAGAAACTTTGGAATTCCAAATGCTTCGCGTCAGAGTTAAAGTGCCGGAATTGGAAGGACCACACCGTCGAAACGATGCCTTCCAAAATTTCAGCAAGGAAACTAAGGATGGGACATTTTCAACCGAAAGACGTCCACCCAATGCAGGATCTCGTAGCGCCAGCAATGCTCTACATAAATCCAGTGACGGTCCATTCATTGAACTGAATGTCTTCAGGGTTTTCGCTAGTCCACAATGTGAAGACCGAAGGATATGCTGCAGCTGCACCGCATCAACTTCAGGTGGATATCGCGTACGCAGTTTGTACATGAATCTCTAAAATATAAATTATTTAAAATTCAATTATACTAAAAACAGCAAATATAGAAAAATCTCACGTAGTCTATTGTCCTCTCATCACAAAATTCAGCCGCTATATTATGAATGACTAAATTGTCTTCATTGACTTCCCATACGTCGGCATGTTGATCCGCCAATATCCGCAGCAGGAACTTACTTTCGCGATGTTGTGTGGAATGCGGCAGGACAACAAAATCACCTGGCGGTAGAGCGAAAAATGTGACCACTTCTCGCAGGTGCTGTAATTCGGCGAAATCCAAGGGCATCTGCTCACTAACAAATTGCGGTGTGACCCGCGGCATTCCGGGTGGCACTTCGTATATCGTGAATCCAATGGGTTCACTTTCGTTGGTTCTGCTTCGGTAGCATTCGTATTTTTGGGCGACGGCGACGACAACATGAGCTTTTCCAGGATTTCCGTTCGGCACGCGAATACGGAACTGAGGATTTGTCGCTGTTGTCTCTGAAAAAGCGGTTCAAGGGCGTGAAATTAAAATAGCTGTGTTTTATAAATCGTGGCTTTTACATACCGACATGTTTGTGCGGCCCGCCGGCATTAAATCCGGCACGCCACTGTCTCAGCGCCAGTGCAGCACGCCAAGGGGCGCGTGAGTGCAATGCAGGCTCTAGGGCCCAGTCATCAGGTCCAATATGTGCTAACCATATCACAGTAAATCTTTGTAAAAATTCTGGAACAGACATCCTGAAAATTAGGAACAAAAATAAGGAGTTATGAAAAAATTTGTAATCGTTTTAAAAAAATTTAGAATTTTATTAAAGTAAAATTATTTTGCAAATGAGGTTGGGAAAATCATAGAGCGGTACATAATTAACAATTTCTGTTCGTGTCAGGTATATTCCTCGAAAACAAAATTCAACAATAGAAAACTCACTAGAAATCTTACTAGAAATCTTTGTAGGGGAATAGGGAAGATTGAGTTTGAATTTTGGTGAGTTTGGAATCCCGTGAGTATGAATTTCAATGAGTTTGGATTTTAGTGAGTTTGGATTTCAATGAGTTTGGATTTCGGTTAATTTGGATTTCATAGTGTTCATAGGTGCTTTTTAGGTTGCGGAGTATTTTCAAAAGCTGCGCAGTTTTCTGTGTTGCAAAGGCTTCAGAAATTGCAGCATGCAGGTAGCGCAGTTTTTTGCCATGCTGCGCAGTAAAAGTAGCCATGTTTGATACTAGCATTAAAAATTGTAAATAAACACCACATTTGACTTTGATTTTACTAAATAATTAGAGGTCAAAATGACACAGGTATTTGTAAGATGATCACTTGTATCTTTTTGTAATTACAACTACCTATTTTGGATTTATCTCTAAGTGCTACAAATCCCACAAACCTCGTGAAATTCAATTATACAAATCTATCAATATCGAATTGCTGGTATTCACATGATTCCGAAGAACGATATTTTATATCCAAGCAAATAATAAATCTCCTTGAATGAATGAATAATTGCCAAGCGATTTTGTACGAATTGAGTTTTTGTTGATCTAATATATATGTATGTCGATTAATATTGAATTTATATTGGATTTAAAAATATTTTTTTTAGAGTGGCGATACGTGTATCTATCAGATATAGTTATGTGTGATTTGCTGTACTGTCCCGAGATCGCAGGTGATCGTTCAGGTGATCGTTCATTAAACATACATATTTCGTATGGTACATGAAATGTTGTTACAGCACCGCATAAGAGACACTGGTATAGAGTAATGAATGCGTCCAATCTCCAGAACATAATTTTTAGTTTTTACCCCTTCTCCCTGCTGGTGATCTCCTTTCCATTTCAGCACAGGGCTAAGCAACGCAATTCGTGCAGTATTAGTTTGTTCACCGAAAAGGTAAAAACGTGATTACACTTAGTACCTTTGGATTCCTGTGTGAAGCGGAAAAGTCTCTATTAATTTCCCTAATTTCAAAAGCAAATAAATTTAAAGACATGATCGTAACGCTTCTCAAGTGTGTGATCTTCGCGTATTTAATTTCTATCTTGCGGCAATCGTTATTAGTGTACAGTTATCACGTGACTAGTGAACAATCGTTAGATGGCAATTATGATAGTGATTATCTATTGAATAGTGAATCAAAGTCTAAATCGGCTGCAAATAATAAAAACGATCAAAATAATGGTGGTAATAATGATAAAATTGTCGGTCGATATCGGCGTAAAAGCAAGTTCGATTGGCAAAAAGATGACGACGGCGACGACGAAGATGACGATCTAAATGAGAAAAATAAGACACATTCATCATTGGTAGCGAAAGGGGAGGTTTGTGCCAGTGGCGTAACAACTGAAAGACTGTTTGCAAGCGATCATGTTTTGCCAAGGCAACCGCAGCAGCAGTCAATTGGAAAAAATCCGGATTATCGAGAATCGGTGGTGGCAGTCACAGATAGTTTAAGTGAAATAATCCGTCGTGAGCAGGAGAGATCTGAGCCAGGTGATATTCGAGACATTTTATGGGCTAGTGGAGATGATAAGGACGGATTAGATTTAGAATCTGATCAAGAATCGGATTCAGATATTAAATCTGCAACAGATACGAGTTCTAGTGCTTCTGATCTTGAAAATGATCACAAAATTGATCATCATAAAAATCACGGGGAAAAACATCAAAAGATTTCCTTAAGTCGTACTGAAGATCATATAAATAAGAATGTAGATCGCACTGAAAATAGTGGGAGTGATGAAAAAATTCAGATAAAAGTTCAAGGCGAGAACCCCGAGAAGATTCATGAAACAGGAAACGTAGAAAATGTAGAAAGTGTTCCTGAAAACGTATCTGAAATTAAGGACGAAAAAGTAGTTGAAAATAACGAGAATCATAATCCTATGATGAGTTTACAACTACAATCAAAAGCTGAAAAAGAGGATCCCGAAGCATCAAAGGAAGATCATCTTACAGCTCCCGAAAATTTACCGCATGAAGATTCCACCGATAAATTACCTGAAAAGTTTCTAATCAAAACACTTAGCGAAACTGAAGGATTTGAAAATGAAACGGCCGTTAAAAATCAGTTTAGCCACTATGTTCAACCACATATTAAATTGTCAGCTAATGAGGATCTCTTGAGAAAATATACCCTAGGCAAAGACGAGCAGTACGGCAGGGGTAGAGCGAAGCCTAAATATATTCTCGAAGAGCTCGCTAAGATGAAGCTGGAAGAATACAATGAGGAGGAGGATATATTAAGTGAAGATCAGCAAACTGAAATTACAACTGAAATTACGATTGTGGAAGAAAAAGTCTCTATCTCTGAAGAGACCAGCGACTCTTAAATTGAGGAAATAAAAATACTCAATATTTTTACTACATTTCAATTTTTTTTTTGATTTTGCCGCGAACATGTGAAAAAATTTACTACAGTAATCCCTCCAACTGCGCGGTAGATACGTTCCACAAAAAGGGCGCGCAAACCGAAACCGCGCACAGTGAACCCTACTTTGTATAAAATTTTGGGGTCAGGAACATGTTTTTTTAAACGAAAATTAAAAAAAAAAAACCGCGCAGTTGTGCAATTTTTACCGCGCAGTTCGAAATTTTGGTATTAAAAACTTAACCGCGCAGTTGCGAAACCGCGCAGTTAGAAACCGCGCAGTTAGAAACCGCGCAGTTGGAGGGATTACTGTACTTTGAGTGTTTTTTTTTCTCCGCAGATCAATAAATTACTGAAAGAAAAAGATTCTAATGTATTTTCGTAAAACCGATTGTAGTTACTCTAAGATTTATTCCTGTATTTTTATTCATTTTATGCAGTAAACGTTTTTTTTAATTTTGCAATATTTTTAATTACAACACTAACCAAAAGCTGTCACTACTAGCATTTTCAGTGTATGGAACGTATGTGCCACTAAAAGTGTAACTAATATAGTGGCAGATTCGTGTCATAGACCAAAAATACCAGTAGGGACACTTTTCTTAAAAAAATAAGTTAATTACTTACCAAAATTCACCCTCATGTTGCGACCGGGATGCCAGTAGTTCTCGATCGCGTTCGCTAAGTGCGTTCCACTCCCAACTCCTTTCAGACCATGCTCCACTCCACACTCCGCCATATTCTCCGCCCGCCCAAGGACTTCGTAGTCGTACTAAATTCGTGTCACTCGGGTTGTTGCTGCTCTCCGAGGACTCGGAAGCTGCCGTCGTCCTTACACGCGCCAATCCTGTAACGCAGTAGGGATGCTCGGACAAGAGGCCTCCGGATCGTCTTCGTTTCGTTCCCTTGTCCTGGAAAAACATTAAAAAATTGTATTTGTATTTTTTTTTATATTCTAGTTCTACGTTGATATAGAACTTACACTTCCTGAAATGGCAAGCAAAAGTGTGGATCGTGGAACAGCTCCACCCAATAACGGTGCACTGGGGGGAACACTTTGTACTACTGCACCTGTCAAATCCTGAATTGCCCGTCCCACAGTTCCATACTTGAGAAATGCATAGCCGCCATACAGCCTTAGAAATAAACCGACAGAAGAGAAGGTAAAAAAAAATTACGGTTAGTTACGTGAAAATTAATTTGTTAACGTAATCCGTTATGCTCGTTAATATTCGATTAATATTGAATAAATAATTAGAATATAAATCATACTTAGCGTATGCCTTCTCCAATAGTGCAGCCCAAAAGACGTCCGGCTGAGCGCAATGCATGTAGGCTGGACGATCATCTCTTGTGGGTAGGCGATCATCGACACGGATCTCAACCCACCGCCCCCACTGCCAGAAACGGAATCTATTGTAAAATAATACATTCTGTAAAATTAACTACACAAATAACAAAAAAACAACAATACTAATATTAATGGTAATAAATAAAACAAATTACAAACAGCAGAATGAAACCGCGACAATTTAATTTAAATTCATGGAAAGACTTTTGTGTGCATAGGTAAGTGAGCCTAAGGTGAGCTAAAGGGAAATTACTTCTTATACAGGTAAATTTTACCGAAGGGAAACAGGTGGGAGTCACGAAATCTTCCCGTTGTTAGATTTTACTTTATTATAAAGTAGCATTAGAAGGTATTGGAACAATAGATACTGAATAGTTTTAAAAGAAAGTGAAAAATGAAATTTTTTGAGTAGCTAACCCTTTTTTTTTAAATATGGAAATTAAAAGTTTCTTCTAATAGGATGGAAGCCGGTTTTAGCTTTCCTCAGTGTCAGCTTTATTAGCTTCGTCACAAGTTATATCGGGGAAGAAAAGGTTTTTTTTACTAAACCTGTGTTTTAAAACGGCGATAATATTTAGGGCTCAGTTTGGGAGGGTTTGTGCTTTTCTTAAAACACTGAATCCGAGTTCCTATCAAACATCGGAGTGATTTTCAAAGGCGAAGCAATTTTTTTTATGATGGTTTTTTACATTGTGGGAAATCGGGCAATTCTCATTTATACTCCAAAATCAAATGTTTTTTTTTTATTTGAATTAAAAGACAAAGTAGTGATCATTTAGTTTAAGTACTTTTCATTTAAATCAAATACAAAAACCGTTAGCATTTAAATCAAACACAAAAAAAAATTGAGCGACTTTTTTATTTGATTCAACTATTTTTTCGTTGAATCTAATGACAATTTTCTTTTAGTGTACTAACTTTCCTTAGATCAAAAATGAATGTGATTTTTTTCGAGAACGTATAAACTTTAATGAAAAGAACAATGCAATCTCAGTTCGTAAACTTTCCGAAGAACGTTTTCAAACCGGAACGTTAAGGAACTGAATCCGAAACTCCTGGCCAAGAACTTAACTTTAATTCACAAGTTGAAACATTGTTCACGAAGCGCGGAACTTTTCCAATTTTTGAGCTCGCATGTATACAATTTTTGAGCTCACATATATAGTTGCTAAATCGAAACATTCATAAACCGAGGCGTTCACAAACTGAGGAATATTTCCATTGCATATAAGAAATTCATATGGTGGAGTTTTTCTAAAATTTACAACTTCTTACGACTCACCTTCATTGCTCATCAATGGAGGTATCGGAAATTATGTGTCTTTGCATTAAATTAGGCAGAAGGTAACCAAAGAGCCAGAAGCATGAAGGAAAACTTTTATCAAAGTAAAAGATCTGAATTAAACATAGTAATATATCGATCGTTTCCGTTACATAATCGTGGAGTACGATGTGTGGTACCTCTGATGTGAATTCTACTCATATTCGACCTAAAGGTAAAGGTAAGATCTGTTCCAGGCCATATTCGAAGAGTGGGTGTGACCACAATAATGACGATCGTTTTCACGTTCGACTGGGGCCATGTGTTCGTTTGGTATAGAAGAATTGAGGCATTTTCTCTATCTATTTGGCGAATGGATGAAAAAAACATGTGGTGTCCGCGTTCTATAATTTTTGCAATTATCTGTGATAAATGACTCGCTGGGATCGTGCCTTAATGATACCAATGCTGCCACCAGAGATTTCCATGTTTGCAAAATTTCTGTTTTCTATTTTCCAGGTTTGACCAAATGGTCTGCTTCATGTACCACCTAATTGGGGAAAAAACACCTTCACTTTGAATATTTGGGTGTCGTAAATTGACACTTTTCAATATTTATTACACGACAGTCAATTTTTATCGCTATTTTTTCTATGGATGTTGTTTGCTGTTTCTGAACATGATGGATTTATGTTTTTAAAATGCGATGCTATTTGGAGTTGAATAATTATAAATGAACCAAATCAAAATAAAAGGTAAATCTTAACTCATACTATTAAAAATTTTCGAGTTTTAATACATTTCTTAGTTGATGTGTTTTTTTTAACTATTGGCTATTGAACAGATTTTAATGACACTTTACCGTTTGGTTTAGAGTATCATGGAGATATGGTATGGTGGCTTTCAAAATGTTCCTTCTAGTGAAATTTTATGGTCTCGAAGTTTTGCCATATATAAAACTACTGAAAAACTCGCAGTTTCGGAGTAAATCGCGAAAAATGAATTTGCAATTTTTAAAGAGCCGCCATTTTGGTTACTTCAGGTTGACGGGTTTCCACGAAAAGTTTATAAGTTCGTCCCATTTGAGAACCAAACATCCCTGTAAAATTTTATGGCTCTAGTTTTAGTAGTTTTTGAGAAATAGTGTACCCAGGCAGACAGACAATAAGACATTTTTGTAATATGACTCCAATCGACGCAGGAGCGGCCGGAAAATGTTTTTAAGGCAAAATAAGGAGGTCGAAATTTTTCATACAATGAGGGTATTCACAATCCTCTTTTAATTTTCGGTATTCGGTATTTTCGGTAATATTAAAAGACTGAAAATATTCTACTGTGAACATCCCACAGCACAGATGTGAGAACAGCGCTTTTATTTGATACATGACCAAATCATGAACTGCGAATTTGATTGTAAAATATGTCACATACCTTTAAATCCATGTTTGATGTATTCTTTTGAATTTCTATTGTGGCAACGGCTATCAAAATTGAAAAAAATTGCATCAGTCCGATGAGATTAACAAAAAGCGAGCGAGAAAATTTGACAACTAAAAACATTACTAGCGCCACCCGCGGTTGATTCTTGATACCGAATAACCGGGCCGGAAAACACGACTCAAGGCATGTCTACAATTACCGAATCCGGTAATTAATTTTTACATGAACCAAGTTACCGTCTCGGTAAAAATCTGTTAAATTTGACTGAATTACCGAGCGGTAAATTTACCCGCAATTTAAAAGACGACTGTGAATACCCTGAGTATTTTATTATACTTCGTGTAAGAAAGTAATATACATAAAAAAAAGAAATGAAATTTTTTTTCGAAACAATATCAGTTGTGATCAACACAAAACTTCTCTGTGCAATATTTAGTTTCTGGAATCGTTAAAGATAAGTAAAAACCGTTAGGGATTTTTTTTGAATTTAGTTATATGTATTTTTTTTAAAGCAAACAAAAGGGCCTCCGAGAAATTTTCAAAAAACTCATTTTTTTCCAAATAATTTGAGAACCGTTAGAGATACAAAAACCGTTACAATTAAAAATGTACAAAATTTGATATCCTGAAAATTTTGTTACATTCATTTTTTCCAAAAGCGCATAGTTTTTGACAAATTTTCAAAAAACTGTGTTTTTTTAAAATATCGTAGTTGTATGGGAGGCACCCATTATAGCTAACGTGGATAAAAAACTACAATTTTCGGAATTCTCATTTACAAAAAATTTTAAGTCTCTAGCTCAATGCATTGTTGAGGTTTTTTAAATTTTTATGACAGATAGACAGACAGACATAACGACAGACCGAAATACTGACAGACCGACAGACAGCGGCCGGACATCCTCATATAATTTTGCCTGAAACGGATTTCGTTATTTGAATCTTAACAATTTTGTGTTGATAATTTCATAATTTTTTGTAGACACAACAAAATTTTGCTAATAAAATAAGAATTTATCGCTTGGTTTGATCTTATCAATAAGACAATTTCATTTTGTTGGTTCTATAAAATTTGGTTTGTGATTTTGTTAAATCATTATACCAATTTATCAAATGAATAATTAACTTTCACTATAAAAATATTTTATTTAAAAAAAATCTCACAAGTGAGTTATTAGTTGTTATTCAATAACGCTTTTGTTATATTATCGTGTATTTTATCGATATGACCACAAATTATTTTGAGAGCAGGTACGGGTTAAATCAATTTACATAAAATAATATGTATTATTTGAAGTTTCTAAAATGTCTTTTAACCCTTTCAGTACCTATTTTGTTCTATGGGGGTTAAAAATACTCTCTATACAAATTAATGATATTTAAGCTATTAGTATTCATTTAAAACAAAAAAAAAAAAAAAAAAAAAAAAATCAAAAATTTTAATTTTTCTTAAATTACGTCCACTGTAGTCCAGCTTTTTACTCAAAAAATCAAAATTGGGTCACAAATGCATTTAACCCTTTCAGTCACCACGTACACTATAGTGTGCACACTTTCTACCAAGTCAAGTTATGAGTTATGGCTTCTGAAAAGTGTGTACACTATAGTGTACGTGGTGACTGAAAGGGTTAAAATCGTGCAATGAAACTCAATTTTTCACTCAATTTGAATTTAACTGAAACATATTTCCATAATTTAATTTATTTCAATTTACTATTAAAGGAGATTTGTTAAATTTAATTGTCATTCGCTTAACTCAAGTATTATCAAAGAGAAAAAAGACACCCTTTCATAGCAAGCGAGCCAAATATAATTAAATAAAATCTAAATCCGATATTGCAACATTGGATGGTAATTGTGTCGCCTCGCTGAGATATCATATGTTCAAATATGTTGAATATGGTCTTTATGTTGAACATAATTAAACTATTCAAAGCAGTTAACCCACAAATCCGCTTAACCACTACAGTCCTCATGCGCTTCACATACCGTATTTCAAGACTCTCAACGCAATTGTTAATGGTTCCACGCTGAGTTGATTCTTTTTGTTACTTTGCTTAACTGCTCTTAGATAAAATTTCTTAGAGTCTGTGCGAAAAAATTCATTTCCATATATCCACATAATAAATTCAGGCATATTTACTGCTTATGTTGAATGTTTCTCGTATGTTTTTTCTGTATATCTTTTTTTCACCTCCCAAGATCATTGCATCGTAGGTAAATTTCATTGCGACACGCAGAAATGGTTCGATCAGCATAAAATAGCATAACCAGCATATAATACACAAAAGTAGCAATGCTTGTTACTTTCTTGCAATTTTACTATTTTGCATTCGATGTCAATTTAATGGCATCATCAACGATCAAATAGCGATCACGAGAAGGCGGCGATCGCGTAGATCGCGATTCTTAGCGTCTCAACGGTGACTTTCAACTGAAATTTGAATGGGCAAAGATAATTCTGTGAATAAATCGCATTTAATAAGCGGCCAATTGAAATAATGGCCGTCGATTGGCCGAGGATCATTTTCATTAAATCGCCATCAACATAAAAATTGCCAAGTCCATTCGCCAAATGGCACTAAATGTCACGCAGATCGGTTTTAATCGGTTTCTCTGATCTGTGGTTGATCGCTGTTAGAAGTTATTGTTGGTAATGCGTTTTATTTGCATTTGTAACATAAACTTGTTTCTTAAGATATTTAGTTACAGATCTCAAATGGTATTTTAGTTACGTGGGGTGCATTTGAATAGGCACTGAAAATATCGCAATGGTAAACATTGGCAAAAATTGGCATTTGGGACCATCATCGTTGGTTTCATTGTTGCTTTGGCATTTGAGTGCATTTTCGTGATATTTTTGTTTGTTGAATTATGAGACCTACCTGAACATTCCACAGTATCCATTTGCGGCATCGAATGTCTGATCTGAGGGCGCCACCCGTTCCAAAAGTCGTGGGAACTGCGATAAGCATCCGATCGCCGCCAGAAGGTTTGGATCTCCTGGCCCAATTGGTTCGGGTAGTTCACGTGATGTTAGTATAGATCCATTTGATGATAGGCGAAATTGAGGACGAGAGCACATGTCCTAGAAAAAATATATCGAAAAATAGGTTAAGATTTTTCAATTTAAGTCAATTAAATTTAAGTCTTGTTTAGATCTTCTAAATGTCTGAAGCAGGTGGAACAGGTGAATGCCTGGGTGTGTTCTTAAAATCAAGGCGCGGTAATTTGAAAGTTTATTTTTAAGTTTTCGTGCAGACAAAAAGTCGATAATTAATTAATAACCTTTTCATGTTCATAGAAATTAGTCTAAAATCGAAGTAGTCTAAAATCGATACGGGTGCTAAAAGGTGTATTTTTTTGTAAATTAATTTAATGGATTAGTCTTGGTTTACTGATCTAACAGTCGGTTTGTTGACTAAGGTCCAGAGAAGTTTGACTGGGTCAGCTCTACACTCAGAGAAAAAAGTTCGCCAACAGGAGTCAATTTTTTTGGCAAAAAAAGACTTTCCCCGTATTCTGGCGAACAAAGTTCACCTCCATTCGGAGATTGGAATCTGTGCTGCTTCACAACATTTTACAGATAGCGCAGTTGACGTTATAGTAACAGCAGGGAAACGTTTAAACTGTGTGTACAGCAGCCAGAAAAGAAGTGTTCCCTGTCTCAGATATATTAACCCTAAAATAGCTGTAAACTTTACCTTTTCCATTCGGACATATACCGTGCATAATTGAACTAAAGGGAACCAATCGACTTCCACAGGCTACCAGTTTTCTTGTGGACGTCGATTGGTTTTCAACATTTTTGCATAACATTTGCAAAATTTTGGCATAGCAATGTTGAAAGGTAGGGCACAGCGGGATGCTACACACTATTCTTGCTTGCCAAGCGAGCAATTCGATTGGTCCGATAGACCCGATCGTTGAAAACTGAACTCAATGTGAACTAGCCTTACATACTTCACAAAACATGTGCGAATTATGAGCGATAGAAACATTTTATGTGGACAATATTTTTTCGTTGAAATTTGTACTCCCACAAATTAACTTTTTAACATTTGCTGCAGATATGATGGTCTATGTTGGAACTAAACTTCAGGCCAATCGGCTCGGTAGTTTCCCCGCGAAAGGGTAACATAGAGGAGGAGCTAAGTTTCGAGATCACTTTACCCCCTCCCCTTACACCACCCTCCCCTTACTCCCCCCACCTATCGGGCTACTTTTTAATGAGTCTATGTTGGGGCTGGACCCCCGACGAACATCTATGCCAAATTTCAGGCCAATCGGTTCAGTAGTTTCCCCGCGAAAGAGTAACATAGAGGGAACACTAAGTTTCGAAATCACTTTACCCCCTCCCCTTACTCCCCCACTCCTCGCGTTACTTTTCCGTATGCCTTTGTTGGAACCAGAACTACCACAGACACTCATGCCAAATTTCAAGTCAATCGGTTCAGCCGTTTTTGCGTGAAAGAGGAACAGACAGACAAACAGACACCAATTTATTTTTATAATATTAGTATGATGATAGTAAAAATCTAATTCCTTATCTTTGCAGTTCACCTGACAATACTTTACACGTACTTGTGTTACAAGTCAACTTATTTATTGTTTCCCTCCAGCACTTTATTTTTTCGTCTATTTTTTTTAGTTTTCCATGTGCAATTGTAATGTTTGCCTGTCCTGAGAAAATTGTAGACCTGTTATAAGCATGCTAAAATTTACAATATGTTACATCGTCGCAATACTTGCCTCATGCAAACGTGTTCTACTATTGAATAAATTTAAATTTTGACAGCCGGAATAAAATTTGCGAAACAAATTCTGAATAAAATTCGCGAAGAAATTCAAGAAAAAATCGCAAATGTGAACGTTGCCTTAGCATTTAAAAGAATTAATAAGCGAATTGTTGATGTTTTTTTATACATTGCTTCCAAAAATTTGACGTAATAAATTGGGTTTTGGAAAAAGGAATTGTGTACAGATTTATGATCATTTTTTAAAGATCATTTTGCCGTTTGAAACAATGTTATAAAATGTAGTTTAAAATTGAAATACGATAAAATCACTCCCAGATTCAATCTTAAATTTTATGCCGTAACTTTGGTTATGGTCTAATTGAAAATTTAAAAATCTAAATTGAACGATCACGTATTCGTATGTCTGGCAAATATTTGAATTTTTGATCTTGGGGAGAATTCGATTTGATCATTCATTGTCGATCACTCAGTCAAATGGAATCGTGAAACTTTTGACATAATTTGCATGCAAATGAAAATGTCCTTGAATTACTCCACCTACGGATTAGGGAGCTTTCTGCAATCACTTGTCCATTTATCATAATTCCATTCACATTTTCAGTTTGGCTCATGTGCATTTAGCACTAAAAAATTTTTTTTCGTCAATGGAATCGTGAGTGTCAGTCATCATCATCAGCGATTGCAAATTAGCATTTAACAAGCCAAAAACAAAAAAACCAGCAAAGCAAATAAAACTGAAACAAGCGGAGAAATCATCAAAACGCTATGAATTGTACATGAAATTGTTCTCCATTAAGACGTTAATTTAGTCGAAAAGCGTCTTTGGTTAGACCGCGGTGCGTAATAAGAAACGATTTAGGATCACGACTGAATACTTTGACGATGATGACATGTCATTAGTAATTAGGCGAAATACTTGAATAGAATCGATCGTAAATCATTAATCAGTCACGAAAATCTTAAAGATTTTGGGCATGAAACGAAAAATAAAAAACATGAAAAAGTGTAACTCGAAAAAAATTTAATAAAATGTCTTGAAAATAAAGCCACATATATATCGTCGTCCTTCGTTTCTTGACAGTATGAATGGGATTTGTGCTATGAGTGTTGGACAGTGATCATTTCTTGAACGAGGCTTAGTCCATTATGTTGGGTAGGGAGGACTTTATGTTCCTGCAGGTGTAATAATCGGGTTTTCTTGATTTTTTGTTGGATTACTTACATGTGGCCTCATCCAAGTAATGACTTTCTTCCGTGTTAATGTCTTTGGATTATTTGGAAACTCGAGGTCTTCATGGAGTCCCCCGGGACCTCGGGTAAGGATTCCATTATGACCTCTTCCGTTTTGTGTGGGGGTGGTCGCAGCAGCAGCAGTTCCATTTGAAAGGCCATCTGTTGAATAGTGGCGGGATAAAGTTGATAAATGCTCATGTGTTCCGGTCCATTGACGTAATTTTGATGGGCCACCATCTGTGAATTAAAGATAAACCTTTTGTGAATAATTTTCTCGTTTTGTATGAGCCAAATAATAAAGATATCAAAAATATGTAATATAATGTAATATACCATCAACATGAAAATTCTAGTAAAATTTCACTAAAAGTTACAATTTTCACTTTTTTTCATTTCAGTTTTTACGAAAAGAAAATTATTTAAACGCTGTACAACATATGTCCTCAATTAAATAATTAATTTTCACTTTATTTAAATATTTTTCCTCTTAAATATAGACCACACACTTTCAAAATCACACACAACAGTGAAAACTATTTTAATAAGGGATCTTGTAAGTTTCACTGTCTACTGGTTTGCTTAAATGGTGAACAAGAAAATTGTTTCATTATGTATTACATTTTTAAAATATTATCTGAAGTGAGTCATTGGCACGCTACCCTCAACAGGAAAAAATTCAAATCGAAGCGGCGCGTAAAAATTTGCAAACATCGAACATAGTGAAAAATTTTTTTAAAAAAAAGAAACCGCGGAAGACGAGTTTTAAACCTCAAATGGCCGGAAATTTGAATGGATACCATGAGGAAAATTCTTAAAGAGCTCTTTTTATATGAGTGAAGAAACCCAAAGGTCCGTAAACAAAATGAATTGCTTTGTTATTTGTGCACATATTGGTTCAGGTATTCATTGTTTACTAACAAAATAACGGAAGTAAAAAAAGTTAATTTAACTATGGTCACAATCAGATGTGAAAAGTACACAAGAAATTAACGATTTTACTTTGGTGGGCGAAACTTAAGAGAATTTTGGAAAAGCTACACAATTTTTTGACCTATAAACTGAAAGAAGTATCGAAAAGATATCGAATCCAACGATTTCTTAATTAGTATGGCAATATTTTAGTTGTCTAGAAGTAGATTACCCCCCCGATTCTACTTTAAATATTTTAGTCTTTTAACCTTTTAATGTGACTTATAAGGAAATTAAAAGATTTCGTATTCTACTTATAAGGTTATAAAATTGTCAAAAACAGCTGACCTTTTAACTGGTGTGGTGAATTCTTTTAAAATATTTTCGTATTCTGCTTTGCTATTTATAAGACGATTCTAACCTTAAAATTCTTTTAAGTTATAAGGTGATTGGAAGCAGCTTATAAATAGTGACAGAAAAAGGAAAAGTGTTGTGATCAAAATGGAAAATATTATTTTCACCACAAACATTTAAAGTAGAATAGCAAATCTTTTTAATCCCTTATAAACTTTTGACTTAAAAGTTTATAAGATCTTTAAGAATATTTAAAGTAGAATTGGGGGGTACATTTAATTTGTTTATAAAATCGAGACAGTTATTCTTTATGATGGTATCAGACTTTTACTGCGTAGCATGATGAAAAATTGCACTACTTGCATGCTATAATATTTGCAACCCAGAAAACTGCGCAGCATTTGACTAAACTGCAGTATTTTCAAATACTGCGCAACATAAAAAGCAGCTACGTGTGAATACTAATATTGAAAAAAAAAGAATTTAAAAAGCTCTAAAAATATCTAATTTGTCGCACAGAGCTTTCTATATAAAAATAATAAAGAAAATCACAAAAGATTTTTTTATAATAATTTTATCAACGATAGGAGATGGTGAATTCATCTAGGAAATCTTTAATTTAAGAAAATTCAAATCACTTTCGAGTCGACAGATTGAGTTTCCTCCAACTGATTACTAACGCGTTAGTGACTGGTTAAGCATAAACCACAATTACGCGTGCGTGCGTGCGGCATGATTTTGTTCTGGCATCTATTAGTTGTCACCGCGTCTAAAAGTAGAGACTGAGCAGTAGCGCCGTCTGCAGTGTCCCATTCCATTACTAAGATATTGACTACTATTTTGAGTAGCTTCGAGTGCATGAGCCTGTTCACATTGGTTGAAATAGTCCTTTTTCCCATATTTTCCGGGGAAAAATGGCGTTAGGGGGTTTCCGGGTTCGCTGATCACGAATCCGGTGTTAGAATTTTAAAATTCGGAACGAGAGGTCCTGAAGGCATAACGATTGTTTCAAAAGTTTTTAAATTATGTCGTTGTTTTTTTTGCGCAAGAAAATTTTTACAAAAAACTTTTACCCCACAACGGCGGGTATGCAAGCTATCTACACATATCATAAATCTGTAATTCATTCTGTCGAATTTTGTTCCGACGTGAAATCGGCCCAATCGATTTTGACGAAACTTTGCACACATAGAATTACTGGCAGAATAAATGATAGACTAATTTTTATTGACCTCCCCTCTCTTCTTCGATACCCCTCCCCTGATAACTTTCGAACCGTTCAACCGATCGGGGTGCGGCTTTCCCTAATAGAGAAGTCATTCCTCAAGGAAATTTTTCGCCCACTAATATCTACCCCCTACCTTCTCGGTAGACTCCCTCGCCTGCTATCTACTACAACAGGTGGAAGCGGTTCGGGGCGCAGCCCCTAGTTTATTATATTTTCAGTAAAATTTTCTATGTTTCAGTAAATTTTACTGTCGTTCAGTAAATTTTAGTTAACCAGAGTTCAGTAAAAAAAGAATATTTACTATTTTCCCAAATAAAATTCCAGTAAATATTCGCTGGGAAATTTACTAGGAAAAGAGCGTGGTTTAAAGTATATAATCAAGACTTAAACGTTACGTGGCGGCTCTGACAGATTAATTTTTTATGGTAACACTATTAAACGTTCTGCCACACACTGTTAAACGTTTAAAACATTCGAATTGATATTTTATATAGATTCCGTTGCATTTTTTATCAAGTATCGATGCCGGTGGGACTAAAATAATTTCCATAAATTTCCCTAAAGTGTTTTAAGTGAAAATTTCTGGTTTTTCGATATTTTGCATAAATAACACAAGAACATGCAACTCGAAACGAACTAAGTGCATTATCGATAATGGATTTTAATTCATTGTCGATTGGAACTGGACATTTTTACACTTTACTTTGCAATTAAATTGAAGTCAAGATGTTATCAATAGATTGAGGCCGGTTTGATGTAAATTTACCGGTAAAACACGTTGAGGTTTTAAATTGGTTTTCATACTGACAGGTCATTTCACACGAGAGACAATAATTACACTAATAGAGATTTTACCATAAGATAAAAGTAAATTAATATTGCGTTTTATTCTAGATGTTTTATTTTTATCTATCACACTGATAGATCCACCTTCTCATAATTAACATTGGTAGTTATACATGTGTGTGTGTGTGTGTTTAGTGAATTTTCCAGTATCTTCACACGGTGATGCACTAAACTATGATTCTTTATGCTCAGTTGTAAAATAACTATAAGCTAAATGGAAGTAAAAGCGAAAACTTTTCAGGTCTTTTGTATAGCCAGTCATTTTAGTGACATGCAATCCAACATTGCAATGTTCTATTCAGTTATTTAAAGATGTTTTTTACAACAAATGCATAACACGTGAAATTGCATGCGCTGTTGATCATTTGCGGCAATTGCAACATCAACAGCATCAGCTGTATCGTATTTGTATACGATCAAAAGGCAGCAAATAGCATTTAAATCATTTCAATGGCAATGAATTGTATCTGTGATTTTGAAATCGCGTGCTTTCTTATAAAACATGAATTGGACACGTTTTCTAAGCAAAATTGTCGTAAAAATTTACAGGTGCCTATTCTGTATTTTATTTAATACATAAAACGTCGTATGCAGATACTTGTATAAATACATGGTGTATGATATGAGTAAGCAAATGAACATCTACAAGTGAATTATTTTGCTCGTTCCACATTTGTTTAATTGCCTGTTTAATTGTGCATTTCGTTTTTTGTTTAAAAAAATCCCACTTAGGAGATGTTCATAAAATACGTCACCCTTAAAAGGGGGAGTGCTTTGCCGTAGTGTGACTGCAATACTAATGTCCACAAAAAAAATCTCAAACAAGCTTGATGAGACGGAGGGGGAATATTTTGAAAATGCCGAAAATTTGCGTAAAATATTCAATGGACAGCCTCTTAATAGAGGGTTGGTTTTACATAACAGTACCTACAATTTTACATGAGGGAAATCTAGAAAATTTTCGTATCTTTAAAAAATTGGGTATTTTTAAAAACGTTCCATTAAATTTTTCTTTACTACGCCTTTGAAAGTACAAGTCAAAAATCATCATACTAATATATAAAAATTCGTTCACGCAAAAACGGCTGAACCGATTGACTTGAAATTCGGCATGAGTATCTGTGGTAGTTCTGGTTCCAACATAGGCTTACGGAAAAGTAGCCCGAGAGGCGGGGGAGTAAGGAGAGGGGGTAAAGTCATCCCGAAACTTAGTTTTTTTCCTCTATCTTACTCTTTTGCGGGGAAACTACTGAACCGATTGGCCTGAAATTTGGCATAGATGTTCGGCGGGGGTCCAGCCCCAACATAGACCCATTAAAAAGTAGCCCGAGAGGTGGGGGAGTAAGGGGAGGGGGTAAAGCGATTTCGAAACTTAGTTTTTGCGCTGTTATTCTTTCGCGGGGAAACTACTGAACCGATTGGCCTGAAATTTGGCTCCAACATAGACCATAAAAAAAATTGAAAAAACTTAACCCGGCAACGACGGGTATGCAAGCTAGTAGTAAATATTTTCAATTTTTTTTGGAAACATATGAACTCAATTTTTTATTACCTAACATGCAATTAGTCACTTTTATTTTGCCGGCAAAAAGATTTCAAATCATAAAACATCTTTGAATTCAGTTCTTTTCTGTATATTTTTTTGGGGGTCAATATATCTGCAGCAAAACCAAAAGAAAACACATAAAAATGATCGACATAATCTCACCAAATTCCAGTGTAAAAAATTTACATAAACACTTTATGACAATTTTTGACACACGATCTGTTAAATCCAAAGCTATCTTGAGATTCATATTTTATTCAGTAGAAGATTGAGATCATAATAAAAAAAAACTTTAAATAAAATTCTTCTAACCGGTGAGATGTGAATTTTAATCTGATCATAAAGTATCATAAAATTCCATTTTTGTCAAATATACAAGATTCATCTCATTTTTTTGGAGAAGAGTGTTTGGGTGTGGTTAGAAGATTAAAGATATGTTTTTTGTCTAAAATTGTCGGTTCCTTAATTTTCAAGCATTTGAATTTGCATATCAATTATTTTACTTTTTCTAGTCGAACTAAAATTGTATAAGAAACATATTTGCTATATTATTTAATGAACATGCCAAAAAAAGTTGTTATGTTTGTTATATAATTTTTCATTGAGTTTTTTTTAAGTAAACGTGAATGATTTTTTTCAGCCTTTAAGAAAATTGTCAGTTGGCTAATTTTTTTGTGTTATAAACTAAGAAGACATTTAGGTTAAAAAGAAGAACATTTCAGTGTTTCAACATTTTACGTTAATAAGGAGAAAAAATGCAATAATAAATATTTAAAAAAATACCCTGTGGCAGAAAATAGCCCAGCCCAACTCGAAATTTAAAAGAATTGAAATTTTTCGCCGCTCCTAGACGCGCTGAAATTCTTTCTTTTGGGTCGATAATTACTTTGAAAAAGTTTCAGAATTTTCCGACCAACAGTTTTCCGGAAAATTATGGTAAAAATTCTTAACAACGGCGAATAGCCGATATTTTGATATTCTCCATATTTTGGTATTGTTTCAGAAACAGGTGAAAATTTTTATCGATTATGGAATAAAAAAAAGCTAAGGGCTTGACCCTTTACCAGCGAAAAAAGTTTTGTGTTAAGAATTTTTACCAACTGCGAAAAAAGAGGTCTTTTAGGTTTCTGTGGAGGTTTTTTGTTTGTTCTGTGATTAGAGAATCTATATATTAGCACTATAATCAAAGAAAAAGTAATTTGATGAATTTCGATGAACATTTAAGGTTGTGGTAAGAATTCTTACCGTTTGGCGAAAAATGGGTAAGAAATTTTCTTCAGATCGAATTATTATACATTATTCCGATCGACATTTTTTCGCCTAGCATATTTTGGCATTTTCTTGTGAAAATGTACGAAAAAGTCACGATTGCAATCTCGCCCAGAAAAATATCTTCCAATCAGTCGCACGGTTCTAGAGCAGATAATTTAGTTAGACTTAATTGAGTGACCTGAAATCAGTGTGGGGTCCATTTTTAAATATCCGCGCCCTAATGAAAATGGCCTTTGGATTCGTAAATAGCAATTATGGCTACGATTTAAGCAATCAAGCTGTCAAGGAACGGGCAGAGCAACTTGCGGTGTCACAAACAAAGACATCAATTGAAGTTCCACCCACATACGCGAAGGTGGATGATGCAGGCTTTTATTACTGGCCGCCATGTGTAATGAATGGTCTTAAAAGACTTGAGGAATTCTGAATTAAGTTTTTTTTTTCAACTGTGCGGATTGAAATGATTTTTAGAACGATTTTACGGATACTTGATTGTAATTGCGACCGCATTTTGACCACTAGCGCCTTAATCATCGCGGTCTTAAAAAGGTGCACAGCATGAATCCAATGTGTGTCATTTCGAGGCGATTTTCACCTGCTGGGATCAATTATCGCTCAACGAACCGCATCACTAGTAATTTTGCTTGTTACCTGCCTTTCTATACAGTTGAATATACCTGACAGATCCACGATGTGAGTTGGTAACTCACCCACAATCCAACGGAGTTCACTCGCATGTCAACTAATGGGTTGCGGAATTTTAAACACTTCACATGTGCAGATTTTCGGAAGACGGCAAAAAGCGATCCGGTGCTAACTGCAAATTCGCGAAAATTGCGGTCGCGTTAAGATCTCCCGTTGATAAATTGATCTCGGGCGGCGAGGGGAGCTTTGATCAGGGAGATACGGCAATGGCAAAAATTGTGTTAGTACTTGATGTATGGACCATGTGTGTTTTGTTTACCTTTTGGGGTCTTGAACTGAGGATGTTACCAGAGATGTATGTTAGCTCGACTCTTTAGATCTACGCTTTTTCAGTTTGTTTTTCTTTACCATCTTTTTGCTCATTGCTGCCCTCATGAATACTGTCCATTTTCATGGTGGGTAAGTAGAATGGAACGCTTTTGGCTCTGGTTGGATTAGAAAGGTGCCACAAGAGTCTCCAAGTTGAATACCGCGATGGCATCATTAAGTTACTTAACTGCCCCCAACACTGCTCTTACTTTAAAAACCAACTGCAAAAGTATTTCAACTGAATTTAAGGTACTTTTGTTTAGATAAAAATATAGGCCACTGATTTGGGGAAAGGTCAGGTTAGCAAAAAACAAAGAGTTACGGCCATTGTTTGGACTCTTCTAGTTGATTGTCGGTCAGGTGGGCATCAGCCACATTCACTTCTGTGTCCACCGTCTTTGTTATTTGCTAAACGGACTGTAGGAGAATTCATCTTAAGGTCTATTTCTTTACTTCTATTGTAATCGGTTCACTGTCTTTACAAGATGAAGAATTAACGTCTTTCAGTGGTCTGCCGCTATCGACAGGGTCCCGTGTTCGCGAAAATTTTATGCCGCTATTATACATTTTGTTCAACGTTTGTTGAAAGACAACAAAATTCTCAAAATTTGCTCAATGGAAAATTTACAAATAGTAAGAAGTGAGCGGTTTATTGTGTTAACAGATTTTCTTCTGTTTACAAGATATTTTAATAAGTCTGGGAAAAATGAGATCTTTTGATTAAACCAATCTAGCTTAATTAGCTAATTTGAAAAAAAAACATTCTTTTGATTGTTGAGTTTTTCTTTTAATTTTAAATATGAATAAAATTGTCTAAAAGGTGTTGTGACAGATTTTTTCATGAAATGTAGCTGTAATAATTTGATTCAAAATGCTAAAAATGCAGTTTTAAGTAATCGAATGTGGGAAAATCTTACAAAATTCGCATAGATTAGGTCTGAATTTTCGGTTTTTCTAGGCAGTGAGGTGAAAAATCATCCTCCACAAAAACCCGCATTGAAGATTTGTAGTCTATTATATAATTGGCTTGTGTGGCTGTCCGTTCGCTTAAAACTGAAGAACAATTGAACCGATTTGGATGAAACTTTCAGGGGAGCTTACTAGCGTTAGGAGAGCTTACTAGCGTTAGGAGAGCTTACTAGCGTCACTTCAGAGGAGCTTACTAGGCCGAGAAGAAAGGAAGGTCGCATGCCGACGGAGACAAGGAGGCCGACGACCGACTTTTGGGTAGTGGGTGGTGCGTTAAGGGGTCAAGTGCCAATTCCTTAGTAAAACTCTAAAATTGATAACGAACCCTAAATGATTTTGATCAAATATGTTTCTCCAATACACAGTATTGTGCGAAACGATGTAAGAAACAGTTTCTTACGTAAAAAACTGGTAAAAGCGTAACAAACTGGTAAAAACTAGTGAAAAACGTAAAAAAGGGGCATCACATTCAGTTAGAACCAAAATGTTCAGAAAATTTCTTCAGTTTGGCTATAAAATTTGCATTTAAATTTCCGGTCTTCGGAATGAGTCACCTTATGTTTAAAAACGATCTTTTGAGAAAAAATTGGACACTTAGGCACTTGGCACACCGAATGCGAATTCGCACCGCGTTGCGAAAAAGTTCAAACTTACCAAGCGATCTTATATTATATGTAATCTACATGAATTCTAATTTTGCGGAGACTGCAATTTTGGGGAGACCGCATTGTTATGTAATACAAAATTAGAGCTAATGTAGATGACATATGATATAAGATCGCGTGGTAAACTTGAACTTTTTCGCAATGCGGTGCGAATTCGCATTCGGTGTGCCAAGTGCCTTACACTTGTTGCGGCCAGAAGTAATCCATATATGTCTATTTAAAATTACTTCAAAAACCGAAATCATAACGGGGCCCCGTTTTCTTAGGATTCTTACGGGTTTTTATGTTAAAATTGAGGTTTTTCAAGCATAATTATTAACGTGTAAAAACTGCGTATATTACTTTAGGTAAAAAATTGGCACAACACTTCCAATACATTATCTGTCATCCGTATGCCAAATTTCTCTGGAAAAAATACAATAAGGACATGCAACAACCAAGTTAGCGAAAGTCGAAAAATTCATTTACCTCTCCATAACATTGACGAATTAAACATTTTTTATAAGACTTGCAAGGGCAAACTGGAAACAGTTTTTTGATAGATTGAAATTTTTCCTCAAGTCGAATGTAGGTCAACTTAGGCGAATGCATTGAATATGTACAAATATAGAAGAATAATGATTAGTTTTCACCTTGGGCCGATGGTGGCGATAGTGAGGCTAATAATCGTTCTTTCTCTCTCATTTTTATGTAATATTGTAGCTTTTAGTTTAGATTCAAATTGAGAATTTCCCCACAAATATCCCAGACCAAAAAGCACGCACACATTTAAGAAGCAAAGCGGTGTTGCGTTGATTCTTATGGTGTCATACGAGGAATGAACTGAACACGTACAGCACGCAATGATAAACCGCGATCATTGCGATTACAAATTTCCCATTGTGCTTAAAGTTTTAGGGTATTTTAGTTAATACACATACCTAAGCTTTAAGTTTGGGGGATTTTTATTTAATACTTGAACCGCAGACACTATCGCCACCATCGGCCCAAGGTGAAAACTAATCATTATTCTTCTATATTTGTACATATTCAATGGCGAATGCCAACTTGGACGCCACATTCTCGCATTTGTTGAGATTCGCGTACAAGAGTGTTGACGTTACATAAAACTTGTGGCGAATTGGAATATCACGAAAAAGCGTAACAGAGTGGGGTTCTGAAATAGCGAAAATTAATGTAACGTATTTTATGCACAACCTCTATAGCTCCACGTTCAAGTCAAATTGCCTTGCGAGACTTATATTATTAAAGGGCTGTCCTTATTTAAAATTCAAATTCGTTTGAATTATGTCGCTAAAAAGAACTTAAACTTTTAATTATGTAAAAGGGGCATGTATTCTAATAAAAAACAACTTATAATAAACTGAATATAATTTTGTATACTCTAATTTATCAAATTTGAAAATGCTAAAGAAGGCGAAGATGAAAAGTTGCTCCAATGTACTTTAATTAATGATAACTACATTGTAAAATTTAATTACCGTAAAATAATATTTAAGAAAATCTGTGAGAAAATTTTTTCATATCTACATAAATAAGCGAGAATTTCCAAAAGATCCTTAGGGTATAAATATGTGTATTCGCTTGCAAGCAAAACAAAACAGAAAAAGATTTTCTCCTGTAAAAACTTTTGAGATTAGCTAAATTGAAGATTTCCTTCTGTATATAAATTTCCCTTGAGTGATATTAACTCTCACGTTGACGGTATAATGGTAGGATTTTCTAATTGCGAATTTTAAACAGTGAAATTCGCTTAAGGTGTTTAAACATTCCAATAAAACACGAAGGTGTGCGTATATAAAACGCGTTTTCCACCGGCATTAACGCATTGCATTTATGTTATGAGAGTGATAATTATGAAGCTTAGCCGAGATCTTGGCAATTATGTTTTTCCCACGTTGAATTGGGATCAAAGTCAAGAGAAACGCCATCCGGGGAGATTATTGCTGGTAAACAAGATTACTTATCTATGTTACCTGTGTTGCTGGCTGCTGCTTGCTACAGCATACATCTGTGTTCATTTGAACTAATTCCCCTTTGACACAAAAATATATAGGTAAGTCAACAGGTGTTGTTGGCTGGTGCTTAGGCTAGGTGGAGTATCTAACCTCAAGGTGAATCGTGTATGGTAGACTAGCGGATTTCTAAGATCATCATTATTACGATTATGTTGCTGTAGACACAACCAAATGTATGTCGCTGAAGAGTTATTTTTCAATTTTCTCACTCGATTACTTTCATTATTTAAGATTAAACTATCTTTTAGATGCACTGTGGCTATATATATATATGTACAGATTAATTTGTGGAAGAGATATGCTGGGGTGTACACTTGTTCTATGCTACATTGGACACGATACACTTATCTCTGGGCGTGAGGTAATCTCGAGCCCCACCTGATGATGATAATCACGATTATGCGGATTGTAATGTCGGCGAGTGGTGATGCCGATTGACTGAAAACTGATAGTAGCAATGTAGGTAGAGTTCTACGTGTCTACTTCGCCTATAGCTAGAAGTAGGGTTTCTTTAATCCAGTTCTTTACTCATCACTAGTACTCGAATAAGATAAGACCAGAATTATGCTGCTAACAGTTCTTCCGTGTTTGCTAACCGTAAGTACGAGTAACAGTATTTCTGATGCATGGGACCTGGATCTCTGCCTGATTGAACTCAATTCTTATCTGGAATTTTACATTTGCTGTTTCCATCTCAGCGAAGATCAACATAGTAATTCTCCATGATTGGATGACGTTTTTGACGCACCATCATCACAATTTGGTCGGGATGAGGGGCACTGCAACATAATCACACAGCATAAAAACGTGAAATATCATTTCAACATTGCTGTTGGAGTGAATGGGCCATTCATTCACTATTAAGGTTTATTTGATTATGGCAATTAGAATATTCATAATAGCCTGTCTTGTGCCTATTAAATATTTAATTTTATTCTTATTCCAGTAGATTAGCACGCGCATTTATTTGCCATTATATATACGTTGATATTTCTTACAGGCTTTTTGGTTCGTTTCAGACGATTTCGTTGCGGCTAAGTTTTAGCGAAATTGCAAACCATCAACATTTCCAGTGGATTAACCTAATTTCTGGAATCAGAGTTTTTAGCTTAATGGGGTTTTTAAAGATTGTTTACAGTCTTACTTAATTTTGGACCATTGTCTTTTTTCATTTTTCAATTTTTAATGTTTTGATTTCGTGTTGAGTTTTTAGCAAATAGGCATTCATAAAGCGGTAATAAAAATGAACGTTTTCAGGCCACACAAATTCTGGTATCATATTTCGATAAGCAAATAATTTGAATTTTATTTACATATTTTCTGAATATTTTTTTTACTTAAATTATATGTTTAGAAATTCTCGAATTCCTTAAAGCAGTTTTTTCTTGTTTTTCTTTCTTACACAATAAAAAAAAATCTTGGGTTAAATTCTAAAGGTGCCGGTCCACATGAGAGTAAATGCCGGCGAGAACCTCTCGAGATTTCTCGATAGCAGCTACTCGCAAATGGACACGTCTCTGAGAGTCGCTCGCAGAAACTCGCGAGCTAGTTTCTGCGAGCTGTCAAAAGTGATTGTCCTCTCTAGTCGACACGCACCCACTGGACTCTCGGAGAGTAGCTCGACAGATACGAACGGCGTTTGAATTTCGCTAGTATCTCTCGAGAACTCGCCAAAGCAAGATGTCAAAAAGATAAGATATTGCTTCTCTCATTTTTGTAGTTTTTTTTGACGGCCACCGGTCCGAGAATTTTAATTAAAAACTCTATTTCCAAACTTGTTACCCTACAAAAATTTTTAAATTGTTACGCCTCTTCAATTTGCAATTCTCTTATTAGATTTTTCCCGGCACCCAAAAGATTTCTTTTTTGAATCCAGGAATTAACCCAGCACTTTTTTTGGCTGATTTTGTTTGTATCTTATTATTAATTAGGATAATCACAGCTGCTGCAACCTTCCTGTAGTGCGATGACCTTTCGATTACTTTCCACTTTCAGTCGTGCATCACTCTCAAATGGACAGGGTCTGGAGAGTTCTCGCGAAAGTACTTTCCGCTAGAAACTCGTCGAGAGCTCGCGATAGAAAAATCGCCGAAATGA
Organism: Chrysopilus asiliformis; assembly: GCA_964034945.1. Lineage (NCBI taxonomy): Eukaryota > Metazoa > Arthropoda > Insecta > Diptera > Rhagionidae > Chrysopilus > Chrysopilus asiliformis. The sequence continues at coordinate 92,079,602 of OZ035962.1, forward strand.
ACTCTCAAATGGACAACATCCTGCGAGTAACTCTCGAGAGTTTTTGAGAGTTACTCTCGTGGACCGGCACTTTAATCAAAATTGGGTGACATTTAGAATGAATTAAATTTTTTTTTAAATTTATGTTTGGTTTAATTTTGTATTAAAGTTTACAATTTTGATTAAATACTAGACAATTTGTTCTAAGATTTTTTGTTCTAAGATTTCAAATGTCAAATTCGTTTTTTTGCATTCGGCAAGAGGAGTTTTTTATTGAATATACGCTCTAAAATTCGATCCTTTTTATTTTCTCTTTTGTTCTTTTCTTATTTGCTCCATGGCTCTGAAATTTGACATGGATTTAGTTGAATGATGAAACTATCCTATTGATTTAAAATTATATTTAGTATTTAAAAAAAATGAGAATTTCGAAGCATTTTTCCGGCGTCTATCTGTAATTTACCCTATGTTATTTCTCTAGATTAGGAAGCTAAAGTGTAAATTTTCTGCAAAATTGGTTCAAAATATTTTAAATAAGTTTGATACTAAAAAGATGAGAAACATTAGATCAGATTTGGAATCATTAAGGTAAAACTATGTAAGAAACAACAATAAAAAATTGTGTCGAAAGTGTTGTGAAAAGATTTATCTACTTTTTCGAAAATATTTTTTTTTAAATAATAAATTTTTGTAATAAATTAATAATAAATATAAAAGTTAAATAATTAATTTTTCTTCTAGTCTTAAAATACGTTTTTGCTCCTAATAAAAAGATTGTTTTTCAACGCTTAGATATGTTTTTCAGCACCGATTTTTTCCGAAATTTGAAAGATTTCTTTAAAAAATATATTTTTAAAATGTTCATCTTTCGCCGGAGAATTCGTGATGGTGTCTTTTATAAACTTGTCGACAGGCTGAAGTGTTAAACTGACATCAATCACATTCCTGTCGAATTCGAACCTTAGAAAAGAAAATCAACAATTGGTTGAACACCACGCATTCGCGAATTGAAGCCACCTTTCAATGAATCATGTCGGTTTGTTGCCCGCTCTAGAATTCTACGCTTTTAAACTGCCAAGAATCAGAATTTAAATGATCCTCACCAATGCCACGGCAGACGACCTTCTCTCTCGATGTCATTGTAGCTTGATGTACCCATTTTTTTACCTGTAGTTCAATCCATTCCTGATAAAGTAAGTCTTAACGTTTGCGTTCCGTACACGTCAAAATGACACGTCAAGATTGAAGAATGTAGGAGTTCCACGCACAGCGCCATCCCGAAAACTTCATTGCTAATGTCTTTTAAATGTCAGAACGACGTAAAAACAAAAATATCAGACAGACTATCTTCAAACTGCTAAGATCTGCTAGGTTTTCGATTTATCTATGTGACACGAGATCAAGATCATTTTACACCTATTAGATTATGCTGGCTAGCGACTCGAACGACATTCCCTCAAGAAGTCATGTTCTTAATCTTCTGGATTTTATTCAAACAGCAGGCGTCACAATGTTTTTACATAAGTATATGTACACCCGACTGATCCCGTCTGGGGAGATCCTCAGGTCGAAGGGAGGTGATCTTAACTAAGCATGGTCTGCATTTCAATTCAGCCCAATCGGTTTACCTGAGCATGAAAATAACGCTGGTAAAAGAAGAATAACAACAGCCCAAATGATAATTTCCATAAAAACGTAATTTATCAGGGGCTTTTTGACAGGCGTGTCGCGCTCCATCCACTCAATGGGATTTTGAAGTCGAATAGAAGAAATCGACAAGGAATTTCTAGAACTTTACCTTCAGATCAAATGAATATACGTTTTTTTTCATCAAATAAATGACGGTCGGAAGGAAGACGGTATTTAGGAATAAAACACGATTTTAATAGAACAATAAAAATCTCAAGTAATTCGCAGAACGCATTAACGAATTACTTGGTATGCGGATCTGAGTGTAGGATTTTGTGGTCTCCCACTGGCAATACATAAAAGAACTATTTTTGGAGGAAAGAAAAGCGTGACAATATATTAAGGGATTTTGTCAAAATCTTGCTCAAATTTTTAATAAATTCACAGAAGTTTGAAATTTATGATCACAAAAGAATGAGCGCGCAAGCTTTTTTCAACCGTAACCGAAAATTTGTTGGTCGTTCGCTGGAATGGGCGGCGCTCCAAGATATCTTCTGGATTCACAGAGCCGCTCATCCAAAAATAGGCCTCATCGCAACGAGCCATATACACGCTAAAAAAAATCAAGGATTCATATGAATAAATTTTTAGTTTATCAAGAACTTTTACACAAAATTAGTATCAACTGGCATTTTTTTTATCGACATTTCGAATTTAATGAAAAAATTTGAGATATGTTTGGAGTACATTTGATAAATAAAAAAAAATGTGTTGTTTGACATTTTACACCAAATGTCGATATAAACATGCGTGTCGATATAAATTTTGTGTAAAAGTTCTTGATAAACAAAAATTCATTCACATAAATCGTTAAATTTTTTACCGTGTAAGAATTACAAAAGGCGAATTTTCATAATAAAGGAGGATCTCCATTACCATGACTTCTGTAACTGCAAAAAAATGCAGAAAACTAGAGCAAGATAGACTTATGTAGATCTAAAGAGGAATGACTGAATACAAGTTAAACGCCATCCCTTCCAGTTTTACAATTTTATAGCAATCATATCAAACCTTATGCTATGAATATAATGTTCAAATTGGCATGGTAACAAAGCTTTTGACTATGCATGCGAAGGAGAAAAAGCTTTTAAAATGACATCACGCTAACAGTTTGAATGTGTCCGTGCTTACTATTCACTTACAGGGACAAGTGTGGTTGTAGTAGAAATCGCCATAAAATCGCCATAACAAAAGAGGGGAAATTATTTTTGCATTTGCCGACAAATTTTTGCAGTTGATTCTTATCTCCCTTTCTCGCCAAGGCATCTTCACATAAATGTGTCTCATTTTTTTTTGTCATGGTAAAAAGTCATGGCAATGGAGCGGCTCCTATATGTGTCTTTCCATGATGAGATAGTAAAGCTTACTGAGTATTTCTGTGGCAAAAGGCGAAACATCTTAAGGCCCCGTTTTCACTTGCGATTTTTCTTGAATTTATCCGCGAATTTTATTCAGAATTTATTCCGCGAAATTTATTTATCTATCGCAGAATAAATTTACTTAGCAAAATTTGTCAAAATTTGAATTTATACCGGTGGTTTTATAAGGGGGTCTTTCAGGACTAAATTTCGCGATTTTGTGTTTTGTTGTGTAAACGGTTGCGAAATGTGAATTTAGTGACGCAGAATAAAATTCTTGAAATAAAATGTCAGATGTAAACGAAGCCTAAGTCGATTTTCAAGCTAAACTAAAGTGATCTGTATTTGCATTTCCAGAGACATCACTTTAGCTTCGCCTGAAAATCGACTTAAGATGTTTTGCCTTTTTGTCGCAGATTTATGTTACTAGAGAAAAATATCGCAGGGTGGCCAGATGGATTACAAAATCCAGACATTGATGATGAGATAGTAAAATCTCGAAATTTTACTTACCCGAAAATGTCGTAACTCGAGAGTTGCTTGCACTGTAAACAACTTGTGAAATAACCCGTAAAATTTGGTAATTCGTAATCTTATGAAATTTTTCTCGTGTTTGTTTTTGTGCCGGATTTTAGGAAAACTAATTTCAGAAAATTTTGTTCTCCACGATAGGGAAAATTCTCACACATTGCATTCGTTTTATTATAAATTCCCAAAAGCCACCACTTTTACCACAATTTTTTAAATCTAAATACGGACAGTTGAAACCAATCAGAATAAATAAAATCTTTTAAGCAATCGAAAATATCAACCGGAAATTGCATGCATATTCAAAGAAGATGCACAAATTACGTATACCAAACGATGATAAGACATACCAAAGTGACACCTGACCCGGTGCTAATGCAGTCATTCAATTGACAAATCACCTGGAAACGGTATTATATTAAGAAATACTTGCAAAGTTTTGCCAATAAATAACTTTTATAAACAAGTTGCAGAAAACTATGGAATGTGAAATTAACGTTTGCACGTGCATTGAATGCCGCAAATGGTAAGATTCCATCATTAACCAATTGGCAATATTTCTAGTGATGCACATCACTACTGCAATGACTAGCAGAATCTAAAGTTCTATGGAGTGCCACTATTGGAGTTTCTGGGGAACTGTGCGGTTCGCAAGTCCAAATTCAGGTAATCAAATATAGTGGCCACATGCATTCCATTGAGAAGATGTACGGATGTCTGGCTGACTTGCATTAAGTAGAAATAACCACCAAACATGTCGATAGCAGGTAACCAACCATATTATAAACATACAAAACGATAATTAATTGCATCTTAAGTGCATTTGATTTTTCTCTAAAGCCAAAACCTCTATCGCCAATTCCTTAAGACAGGCGCGCTATCGAATCTGTCCGGCTGTGCGTCGTTAAATGGGAATCGCACGCGGTTTTTATCGGGGAATGCTGCGCCACCTGGATGGATGGATGGATAAAGCGAGTCGGTTAGAGGCGCGTTATTCCTGCTAATTGACGTGCGGATTAACCGCAACGAAGATTACTAGAGGTTCACTTCACCTGAAAGCTGGATAAGTCGTCGAGATTCATCAGAAAACGTGGACTTCTCCGATCTCGTTTGCTTTCAGACGTCTTGCCAAATGTGTGAACTTGTCTGGTGGATTCTATTGAAAGACTTCCATGGACGAAAGCACTTCCATAAATGCTCAGCTGGATTTGAGGCCAAAGATGCATGCAAATCGCTTAAACAGTTAATACCCGATTGGCTTCAATTGGAATTTCGCATGCATTTTCGTTTGCTAATGAGAAATATTTGCAATTTAGTGTGGATATAAGGGGGGTTAAGTGGTGAGTTCTGCTCATACAGGTGTTGGACCGTCAAGATCGTTAAAAGGTGAGAATCAAGCAGAGATTTGGTCGGCACACCAACCACCACAAATGAAGGTTTTTTTTCTCCTGACTTTAATAATGATATCCAAATGATGATTGGAACTGAATGTATGAGGTCCGAGTGTTTTAAGTTGTACCATTGCTGACAGAACGTGAATTTGCTGTTAGTTATGCAAAAAAAAAGACAAAAAAAATCTTACGAAAATTAACCGGATGGGTGAGGATTAGGGAAGCAAACACTGGAAATTTCTTTAATTACGATAACGGTATAATGTGCAGTATTTTACGGGTAATTAACAGGTTTAATGAAAAACTTGTGAGATAAATTTGAAAATGTCAACATTTCCAAAGGAGAAAAACGTTAGTATTTCAGGCAGATTTTCAGATGTGTAAAGATGGTAAAATAAAAAATTCTCCCGTTCATTTAGGACAACAGTGTCATAACTCAAAAGACGTCATTTTTCAGGAGATACTTTTTAAGGTTTTGAAGTGCTGTGATTTGCACAAAATTGTCTGAGTACAACAATGTTATAATTTCTCTCAAATGGCGAATATTTCTTGTAGAGCTAAGATGTTTTGGCAGATGAGAGAACAAGTCAAAATCAGTCATTCTGCGTCATTAACTCAAAAATGCTCATTTTTGCTCATGAGCGATTCAATGAATTTTTACAATGGTTCGAACACAAACAATCTTTCAATTCAAAACTCAAAATGTTAGCGCGGTATTACACACGGCAACTTTCGGGCTTATTTAAGCCGATTTTCGGGAGAAACGACTGAGGAGGGAAAAGTTGCCACTCGAAATCATGGCTTATCGACAATCTGCATACATGCAAAGCGTGTGAACCGGTTTGGGAAAAGTAGTAGGCAGAAATCATTTCCGTTCTGACTGTCAGCAGCTAAAGATCTTGGGAAGTATATGAACAGCAGCAATTTCAATGGTTTGAGTCCACACACACATATGTATGTGTGTAGCATATGCAAACAGGATTGGCTTATTTAAGCCACAAATGTAAGCCCATTGGCTTATTAAGCCCAAAAGTTGCCGTCTTAAATAAGCCAAGTGTAATACCGGACTTAACCATCATTTTTAAAAGAAGATTTCCCACGATAGTTTTTTCCCCGTTTTAATCTTGGCCAGTCACCATCACCAGATTTCAGGGCAAAATTGTCCAAATGCACGTTATCTTAATAACTAAGTACTGCATAAATTCCCACCTAAAGCGACAACAGCATCAAGTAATTCTCACAAATTATCGCACACACTTGAATAAAGAATTTACTAGCAACAAAGAAATCACACACTAATACTACATTTTCACTTTAGGGAAGTGAAAAAATTAATTTCGCAATTCCGCTGCAATGGGAATTAAAACTTTGCTTTAATTGATGGTAAAAATTGTGCATGGTCAGGGACTTGTTGAGATCTTGTGGTATTCAACATCAAACATCTCCATTTCGGATACATTAAAAAGATTCATTTCAAGAGATTTAATTGCATCTGATGTGAGTCATCCACCGCAGTTTCCATTTAATCCGTTCTTCACTCTGATTTTCAGATTCACGTAAATGTCTTCCTGTCCAAATGAGGTAATTTTTCTTTAGAGCATGGGACCCATAAATGAAGCCCCCGTGCGTTGATGCTTTGGAGCTGCACTTCATTCCTAGTTGATCTTCATCTGATCTTGAAATCGGATTCGTTGTTTCTCAACTGGCGGCGGCGGTGTATTCCGTACCCACCATTTTCGTGAGCATCAATGAATAATTACATGACATCGCTTCCTCTTATCAGGATCTCGATCAGATGGGATCGTTTACGTTCATCCATCGTGGCGTGGCTTCTTATCCACCCAACTTCAAACTTCCTAACATACAGCACGACTGCTTTGATCATTGAAAGGATCAGATTAGCACGGGTTTCGCTTTGATATCACCTGTGAGGTGTGCATTAACTTTCTATGTTTTTTCAGATAAAAAGTTACAAGTAAACATAAACATGCGATGCGCGAGAACTTCTTTCATGCTTTTGGTAATTGTAAAAGTTACTGATGGTTGCTATTTGCTATCTAGTTTTTGTTATTTTCTTATAGTTCTGTCACAAAAGTTTTTTTTTATGGTTTTTATGGAGGTCATTTACTTTGGTGATTTTCTAACATTTATTACGGTTTTAAAGTTACGTAAAAATTGTGGCTGGCAGAGGCATAACTGCAGTAGAAGTACAGGAGGTTAGAATTTCAGGATCCTAAAAAAAGATTTCGGTATCCCAGAACGGCTCTAAAATTGGTGGAAAAACTAATTAGAAAAGATTTTCGTTTTAGGCACCCACCAAAGTTTTTCCAAATCAGTTACGTCACTTGATAGTGGGATTGTGGCTTAATGAAATGTGTTTGTGCATTCAGAAAAATAATCTGTAATATCTATGAAAATTTAGGCGTGATTTGGAACCACTGAAGTCTTAGAACGCACACTCAGAGAAAACATTGGTCATATGGATCAAATCATTGTTAAATCAATAAAATTTTTATCCTATATCAGCCAACAAAATAATTTTGTTAAATTAACAGAGGGAAAATTTATTCCTAGGTATCTGAAAAATTTGTCGTATGGATCAAATCATTGTTAAATTAACCAAGATTACAAAAAAAAAATGTCTATTGGAACAAATATTTTTGGAGGAAAATCTTTGTTCAACAAAAAATTGTTAATTTAACGAAATTAAACTCACAAATGATTTTTTGTTAAATTAATAAAACAATTGTGAAATAAATAATGCCTAATTTGTCAAAATGACAAAAATTGTTATAGTTACAAATTTTTGTTTGTCAAACAATTCTTTTATCAATTTATTAAAAAAAATTTCTTGAAATTTAACAAAACAAATTTTATCAATAGGAACGAGGTTTTTGTTGTTATTTTTTTGAGTGTATTACAAAAAATCATTATTTTTATGAAACGATTTTCATAGCGTTTATGGTAGATATTATGGTAGACATAGCGGTTATGGTAGATCAATGAAGCGCCAAAAATCTTTCATTACTGCGAGTACCCATTCTAAAGTATATACACTAACCATGAAATATTTTTAGTTGTGCGAATTATATCACGAAGGCAAAGTAAGTATGATCGCAAAAATCTCGCCTATTACTCAAAGGATTTCAATCGGGTTTGGATCTCTAAATAGGAAATTTTATCGGGAAGGTCAATAACAATATATTAGCTGAATTATCTTTCCCCTGGACTGCTCTGCAGATTGATATTCGCAAAAAAAAGTCTGAATTTTTTGTTTCTTTTTAAAGAACTGTTTGTAAAATAATTTTCCGTTAATTTTCTTAATTTCCCTACCGTAGAAGGGGTAAACTTAGATGAAAGACAACAGCCTTAAGCCATGATTAGTCCACCTCTTTTCTACTCTGAACTTGAACTTGCAAATGGACGTGAGTCGCAGTCGTGACTAAATGAAATTAAGCGACTAAAACAATTGACAGTTGAGCAATTAAGCGAAATTACTCGATTGCGATTGAATTGTATCTTTTGTCGACTTTGTTTTTCATCTCAAGCCAATTTGAATTTTCTTCCGTTTGTCGTACGCTTTCGGAAACGAACATATCAAGATGGAACGCGGCATTGTACAGATGGTCGTTGGTTTTTTTAATGGTCTTACTATAACTCTGTACTGTCATGCTATCCACCGATTTACCCGCCAACAAGTAAAAACGATGGAAACGACTGCCATGATGTCGATGACAGTCAATTGTCTTGAGGAGAATCATTTCTTTTAATTTGATTTCACGACAACAGTCCATGGTTTTAATATGCATAATAGAGAATCATAATGAGTTTTTTTTTTCAAAATACTGAAAATGTTTTTTAACTATTTATTATACATAACTGTTCTCGTTGGCTAAGTGGAAGTTGACAATCGATAAAAATTGAATTTGAAAACAAATCGGTGTTATCGGACTCCTAATTTGGTCACTGAATGTTTATTATGCTGATAGCATAATATTCTAATAATAATTACAATGCAATTTTAATGTACCTACTATAGTAATGTAAATTCATTTGACGTAGTAAGAGTCAATCGGATATACTGAATGTGGTTTTTCGTTATGTTGATTTGATTCATATTTAATTTTAAGCAGTTGAATTATTAGCAATAGGTGGAAAAATTTAATGCTCAGATTTCGTTTTTAGGCTTTAATATTTTTTTTGAGTGTAAAAAACGTATTGTATTTTTCGATAAATTTACGTTATCACCAAAAATTGATAAGATCATCCCATTTCGGGGTCAAACATGCCTGTAAAATTTCATGGCTCTAGCTCTATTAGTTTTTGAGAAATCTTGGAATCGGACTAAAGCCCAATTCAGTCTAACCATTGCAATTACGATTGCGATTACGATTGAAGCTTCTCGACCAATGAGATCAAAGCTTTCAGTGATAGGAAAATGAAATTTTTGATCTCATGGGTTCAGAAGCTTCAATCGTAATCGCAATCGTAATCGTAATCGTAATCGTAATCGTAATCGTAATCGTAATCGTAATCGTAATCGTAATCGTAATCGTAATCGTAATCGTAATCGTAATCGTAATCGTAATCGTAATCGTAATCGTAATCGTAATTGCAATCGTAATTGCAATCGTTAGTCTGATTTGGGCGTAACAGACAGAAAGACATTTTTGTATTATGACTCGAATCGACCCGGGAGTGCTCGGGAAATGTTTTTTTAGGCAAAATGAAGAGGTCGAAGTTTTTCATGAATACAAAACTTTATTATACTTTGTATAAGAAAATAAAAAGACGTTAAATCCTCCAACACGAGAGGTTTAAAATTTCTCACATTTGAAACTATTATGAGCTGTTTTTTTATGTTTTTAAACTGGATTAGCCATTTTTTTTTGTAGTAATTCCAAATTACTTAACACTTGATTATCAATGCCCCAATTCGAAAACGGTTAAATACCAAACTGCGGGAAGTCTGATCAATTGCCAAAAATTACATAAACAGAATTTGAAGCGCAGAAGAATTCTCGACACAATAGGTGAACTGTAAAAATTATGCTCGCAGCATAGGCCGACAACTAGCAGCCAATAAATTAGTAATATCGAGAGAAATATGTAACGAAAATGTTATAAACATTAAAAATGAATTAATGGTTTTCATTTGGGACGACCGACGAATGTGTAATAACGTGTGCAGACGACGACCGACGACGGTCTTTGAACCATGTGTGGATCTAAAATAGTGCAGCATAGAAATCATAATATCTTATATGAGTGTCAGTTTATATTAGTTGGCTGGATACGCAGGCGAAAATAATTTTAAATTTTTGTTTTTTTTGGACTCGATTTTAGTTCCATAGGTTGTCGACGGTGTATATTTGCTAGTAGCATAGTTTCATGTTTTATGTAGGGTTATGCTGTATTGCAGAGCATGTGATAATCACGATCGTCATCATCATCATCATCGTCATCGTCATCTAGAGACTCATATGTTGGCCTAATCCAATTGCTCCATATGAGAATAAGAAACCATCTTATATGTATAGAGAATTTATTCTTATGGTCGGTCGGCAAAACACTGATCTAATAAACTTTTATATCATTTTATTATATAGCGGATGAGTAATGTTACGATTTCTGTATGCTTCAGGTTTATATCAGATACTATTTTATGTTGATATGTTCTTCATTGCTATATGCTTATGCTCATTCTTACGTTTATGCTGTTTATGCTCGTAGTAGTCATAGTCGAATATGAAAGTCGTATCGAGTGAATGCGGTCATGAGATAAAATTCATTTCTCGTCGTCGTTAGTCGGGACAATTTGCCCAACTCATCGCAAACTGCAGGCGCAATGGAAATCGCTGAAGACAACTATTTACTATGACTAAAAAGTAACCTAAAGTAGATACAAGATACTTTGGTGGATGTCCGCTAAATTCGAGATCAGTTGATGGTAACTTCTTAGATTTTAATTCTTTTTATATTTGGTCGCTGAGAGTCGCAGTCTATTGAAATATCTAAGATGGAAAAACTATGGTGGCCAGATTTGTGCAAATATCTATGATATAAAAATGCTAGAAAAAAGATACTTTGTCGAAGCACTGAAGACGGGCAACCTAAGAATAGTTTTTTTTTGTTCATATGTTGGAATTACTTCTTCTTTTGATTTTGCACAAACAAGTCAACGGGCTGAAGATTTCTTTCTTCTAACCGGTTCTTGTGGCTAACGCTAATTTCATTAGATAAAAATATTTATCTATGCTGTGTATGTAAGCACGCTCTCGTTTTTGTTGCATATTAGGTAGTATTTCGTATTAAGAAATTACTTTATTTGGACTCATTGCTAGAGGCGATTTGGGTATACGTGAATCCTTGCGTCTAACGCAAAATGCTGACTCAAGAAGGTATATATTTTTTTGTTTTTCTTGTGTGTTGTGAGCTTTTGTATTAAATAAAAGTAATGAAAGAAAATTTTCTGTATTTAATAAACTTAGAGCAAAGATTTAAACAATAACATTTGGTAGACAGCTTTTATCGAAAAAAAACATTAAAGGGGAAATTATAGAAAAGTTCTAAATAAATAATCCGAATACAATTTTTTTTACAATTGAATTCTTTTTACGCTTGTTTGGTAAATTTAAAGGTATTCAAGTTTTCTTCATAATCTTTCTGAAAGGTTGTTCCAATGTTTAGTATTTAATGTTTCCTTAAGAAGATGATCCAATAGTGAAGATTGGAATAAAATTCTGTCAGTTTTTCTTAGAAAAAGAGATCATTTTGCCTTCAGGAGATTTGCCCCGATATAATTTTTTAAAAGCTTTTATTTAGCTTGCCTTCGTATCTGCCTGCCTGTTTGCCTGTGTGTTTGCTTGTCTGTCAGGGTCAAATTTTGCCATCTAATTTTGGCCCATTTCCACTTATCCGATTGACTTGAAATCCGATGACAATACACTATTCTCAATACTTCGTCTTTTGAAAGGATAACGGAAGGACCTGTAAGGGTAACGTGATTATCCCCTTTTTAAAATTTTCCGGAAAAACATCTCTTTTGGGGGTTTTTGGGGTCGCTGAATCCGAATCCGACAATTTTCTGTCATAAATTCCGATATTACCATAAAATTTCAAGTTTAATTTATTTTCAAGCTGCTTGAGGGACCAGCTTGAGGGACCAGCTTGAGGGTTTTGTAGGAAATACTTACAAAAACGAAGTAAATGCTAGAATTTATTCACTAAAAAGTAAGTGAATGCTAGAAAACACTACTAATAAAAGTAAATGCTACTAGTACACTCATGAAATAGTAAATGCTTCAAACTTTATTCACTTTTTTCGTAACGAAATAACGAAATGGTTTTCGGCTTTTTCTTCAAAATTACGTTATAATGCTACCCACATAAAAAATCATTAAAAATATTGGTGATATATATACCGTATGCGTCATAAAAATCTGGAATCTAGTACTGCAAGTATTTTCAAGGAGATAACGGTTGCTTATTAATTTGTACTACGTTTGAAAGGGTTTGTAAATACAACTTCTTACATAATTGAGCCAAAAAATTAAATGTTTATAAATATAGCAACATGGGGGAGGCTCAAAGAGTGAAAATCATGAAGTTGGTCCACGCGCGGAAGTCCAATAAGGCGATTTCCAATGAATTAAACGTAGCTTTGTCAACTGTTTATGCTGTAAGAGCGACTTGTTTGGCTAGGGGAATAATTAGGCCGCAATCTGGAAGCGGTAGACCCATTTCAGTAACGACTCCAATGTTGATTAGGGCAATCAAAGGAAGGATCAGAAGGAATCCGGTAAGGACATCTTGGAGAGTCATGTAAAACCATCGATAGAGTCAACCTACGGTAATGATTGGTTTTACGTGTTTCAACAAGACGGGGCGCCGTGCCACACTGCCAGAAGTACTCAAATTTGGATAATTTAAAAAACCAATAATTTAAAAAAAACTTCTGGTCTAAGGACATGTGGTCACCAAGCTCTCCAGACCTTAATCCCCTGGATTTTTTAATATGGGCATATGTTCAGGCTAAGACTGGAGCTAAGGCTTACACTAATGTGCAAGCCCTGAAGTCCACCATTGCCATCGCATGGAACGACAAGCCGAAGTCTTATTTAATATTGACCTGCAAGAAGTACAGGCCCCGTTTGGAGAAGTTCGTAAATGCTGGAGGTGGACATTTTGAATAATTTTTTTTACTAGTATGTAAGATTTAGTTTAGAGCAAAATACATTTTTTTTCGTTAAACTTCTGTGTTTTATTAAACGGTTTACAATTTAATATGAATTTTCCAGATTTTTATGACGCATACGGTATATAAAATATTTTTTCTCTGGGTCAATTCTTTCTTACAAAGATTTCTGAATTTGAAGCTCAAAGGATTTAAAAAAAATGTAATACGCTCTTCTGCACATAAATAACTTTTTTTTAAAATTCTATGTCACTTGCCAGATCAAAATATGTTAGTAATCTCATCTCTTAAGGTTAGTGTTAGTGAAAAGTAATTTTGTTGTTGGAACTTACTAAGATGACCATTTGGTGGATGTGTTATTCCATTCTGCCGGTATCCTGTTGGCATTTTTCTAGACGAAAGTCTTCGTTCTCCAAAAGCCGCAGTTGCTTTATATCAAAAACTTGGAATTCCAACAAACTTGAGGTGACGTTTTTTTTTCTTGCGGCTTTTGCTTACTGCCTGGAAAATATTTCGATTTTTTGTGCTTGAATTCACAAGATTCACTTGGATAACGCCCATGTGACAAAAATACACCTTGAGCTTGCGGAAAATCTTATGGCATGATCATAAACATCATCATCACGACAGTGAGAAGAATTTAACACTTTTTCCATTTTCTTTAGGTGGTGATAGTATCGCTACTACCACCGTCTGTCGTTTAACAAAAACAACAACAATAGTATCAATGAACTAAAGAAATTCGTTACGCGAAACAGTTCACAGATATACACTTTTTTTTTCTTCAAAACAAAAAATTTGAGGTAAAAATTACAGGTTACTGAACAATTGAATACTCGTCCAAAGAATTAGAAAAAAAAACCTATCCAGAACTGACTTTAAAAACTCGTACAGCGATACCTACAGAAAAACAGTTTCAACTGTTTGCGGTTAAATTTTTTCACCTTGATTTCTATTTAGAACCTTAATTGTCTGATGTTTGGCGAAGATATTTCAGTATCTGCAATAGAAATCTGTCGTTAACTTTGATATTTAAAGGCTATTTTTTCTGATGGGGTTTTTGTATTTTGCTCTTGTACACAATTTTAGGTGTTATGCGGTGTCTGGTTGTGTGTGGGATGTGAAATTTCGTCATTTTATCTCATAAAATGTTTTTTTTTGTGAAACTCATCAAATTATGGACCAAAACCAATTGTTTCGTTTTTGCTGAGGAAAATTTTAGAATTTCTGGTGATGACAAGTATGATGAAAAACGTTTACAGTAAATCAAATAATTTACCCTTTCGGAAGATTTTTTGTTCGTTAGGTGAAGGGACGTGAGAATTTTATTGTTAAATAAAATCAATTAGAAAAACTGACGGTAATCATTAAAAATGTATGCTTACCGTTTTTAAGACATGTAATTTACTACTTGTATTTTATGCTTAAAGTGATTGTTTCCGTTATTTTCTTTAAGATTGAGATAGAAAAACTAATCGAGTTTTTTTTGGTTTGTTTTTGTTTTGGATTGACGCTACAAACTATGTACCTAATTGTGAATGTTTTATTTTGATGTGTGGATAGAAATTTTCTGTCGATATTGCAATTACATCTAAGTCCGGTATTACACTTGGCTTAAGTAAGCCGGCAACTTTTGGGATTAATAAGCCAATGTGCTTACATTTGTGGCTTAAATAAGCCAATCCTGTTTGCATATGCTACACAAGTTTACATGTGTGTGTGTGGACTCAAACGTTGCTCATATACTTCCCAAGATCTTTACCTGCTGACGGTCAGAACGGAAATGATTTCTGCCTACTACTTTTCCCAAACCGGTTCACACGCTTTGCATGTATGCAGATTGTCGATAAGCCATGATTTCGAGTGGCAACTTTTCCCTCCTCAGTCGTTTCTCCCAAAAATCGGCTTAAGTAAGCCCGAAAGTTGCCGGTTGTAATACCGCGCTAAAGCATAAGCAAGGATTGTAACTAGGCATGTACCTTTTGTGTTGCACAGGGCCCAGAGCCAGGGGGTCTAGAAGAGGGCCACGATCAGAGGCGTAACTAGGGGAAGCATACGCCCGATATGTAGGGGGCGACGGTAAGGATCCGTTGAGAAAATCGCCACTGTGCCGAATGTGAGACGAATAACATAGATTCAAACCCCTGATTTGTCATCATGATCAAAATTTTCATGCCTTAAACTTCATGCTCTTGTAAATTAATTTTAACAAATTAATCATTAATTTGTAAATTAATTTTAATAAACCAGTTGACATTCAGGCTGTGTGTTCTAGCATATAGGATGCTGCCTGGGGTGGTGGTATAAGCGGACTTTTGATACATTTGGAAATTCTGTGCGTCATATCGAAACCTCGGAAGAGACAAAGCATGCACTGAGAGAAAAGATAGTAAATTTAACTACAGTAGAATCCCGATAATTCGTACCCCGATAATTCGTATATCCCGCTAATTCGTATGAATTTGCTGGTCCCTTGAAAAAAATCCCGATAATTCGTACCCCAATAATTCGTATATCCCGCTAATTCGTATGAATTTGCTGGTCCCTTGAAATACGAATTACCGGGATTCTACTGTATTTTATAATGGGGAATCGTGACTATTACTAAAATAGTTAATTTTAATCACAAAAATAGTCAAAATCGACAATCTAAGAAATTCAATTTCTTAGTAGTCAAATTTCCCCCCTCCTCCCCTGCTCTTCATCGATAATCTGTCCCGGATTCATATAAAAAAATATGGTCACCCTACTTCTAATAGTGTGGAATTTTGACCTTATTTTAAAATATTTCCGGTACCTCAAGGAATACTGCAGTACTTTTTGGTCCACAAACAAAGCATTTTTCTAGTGGAAAATACCTAAAAGAGTTTCAATCGATCTACTTAACTTTTTTCTCGATTGGAGCAGTATTCCGAAAGACCAGAAACTCCAGATGCCGGAAAAAAATTCGTTTATACTCTCAAAATGATTCTTATTGTTGGATGAACCGGAAACTGATAAACCTAAGTTATTCAAGAGTACTGCAGATAAACTTTAAACTGCAATCCATGTTTCAAAATCCAATTCAATTCATTAAAGTTTATCAAAGACTTAAATACTTTTATATTTTGAGGTCATCATCCGAGCGATCTTCATTCAATTTTATTTAATGCGGTTTCTTCTGAACTCCCAATAAACTTTATACAAAACGCTTAGCATTTAATGCAATCATGTTAAATGTATGTTTTCTATTTCTATAAATAAAATTCAGGGAATGTACACTGAATCCCTTAAGTGATTTTGATTCATTCCCAAGATTTGTCTACCCACTTGATTTGGTAAAATTTGTGTTTTCGAATGAAACAGAATTATTTTTGGCATCGCGTTGAGTTAAAGGGGTTTTTTGTGCGTGATGGGTTAAAATTGATAGACAAGTTCTTTTTTTAATTTCCGGTAGTTTATTTGCTTATTCAAAAAATTGATTTTTTTTAACCAAAAAATGTCTACCAAAAAACTTAATTGAAAATTGATTTTTTTTACCAAAAACCGCCTGTAAAAAAATTATATAACCCCTGGAGCCCAATGAACGCAACTGCAGCGCTGTGAACTGTCACGCAGCGCAACATTTCAGCGGCAGAGACCAATGGCATCTCGTGAAGTAGTACAAGTGACATAATATAAAGTGGTATAAAGTTGGCAAAATTACAAAAATGGATAATTTTGAAGCGATAATTTGCTTTATGGTGGTCTTTATCTTTGTTATTTGCACTAAGGCTATCAATTTTTCCTCGAACGACATTTCCCCAACCTCACTTTATGAACTGTCAACGCAGACTTGTTGCGGCAAAGTTACCCTTGGAGCAAAATGAACACAACCAAGCCACAACTAAGGACGCTTCGAACTGTCACGCAACGCAGTTCAGGAGCGGTTGAGCACAATAGAAGCGTCGTCTGTTGCGTTGTGAGACAAACACAGCAAAATTAAAAGTGAAATAAAGTACAAAAATATATAAAAAATAATTTTGAAGCGATAATTTGCTTTGTTGGTTTTATCTTTGTTATTTGTATGTTATTGCATTAAGGCTATCAATTTTCCTCGAACGACATTTCCCCAACCTCACTTTATGAACTGTCAACGCAGACTTGTTGCGTTAAAGTTCAAAGTTTGGCAACTTTTGCGTCGATGGTTGCGTTGAATGAGTCCACTGTGCTCACTCAAAAGCATTTCTGTGAAATATACTCGTAAGTGACATTTGGATGCGTGATGGTTGCGGCTTGGTTGCGTTCATTGTGCACCAAGGGTTAGAAGTTTGCAAATTTTTGCGTTGTAGATGCGCTCTCTGCGTTCACTGTGCTCACTTCAAATTAGAGATGTCAAAAAAGAACCGGTTAAACCGGTTACCCGGTGTTTTTGCTTAGGTTAACCGGTTTTTTTTCGGTGTTTTTTTTGCACGGTTATACCCGGTGTGTTTTTTTAAAGCCAAAAACCGTTCAAAAAAACGGATCATTGTTTTGTACGGAGAAATAATTTTGAACCAATTTTCGTGCAACTGATTTGTTATAAACACTTCTTTTTAGGCACTCTAAACCAAATACAATATTATATTGTGCCATTTATGGCATCTTAATGGATTGTATGGCACTTCACGTCTTTTGTTTGTATTATAGTGTATTTGTTGCGTCTAAGACCTAACAAACCCAATTTGAACAGAACGGTTTTTCGGTGTTTTAATAACCGGGTTTTTGAACCCGGTTAAACCGGCCGGGTTTAAACCGAAGTCTTGAAAACCGGTTTATCCGAAAACCGGGTTTTTTCAAAAATTTGACATCCCTACTTCAAATGATTTCTATGGAACAAACTTGTATTGTAAGTGACAGTTTGTGCGTTTTAGTTGCGTTCCCATTGCATTCATTGGGCTCCAGGGGTAAGATGTTGAAGATTGATTGCTGTGGCGTAGCAAGGGTTGGCTGATATCCGGTTCATAAAATTGTCTGCCCATAATGAATATCGTGCTGAAAAATTGAAGAACTTTTTTTTTCATTTTCCATAATACTTTGTGTTATGGACCTAAATTTACCGCCTTTACAAAATGGCTCACCCCCTCTCTGGGCTATTTGCAGTTGATTTCCAAAATGAAACTTTATCCTGAATTATCTCTTATTCGGTAAAAAAAATCCAATCTATCGTGAAAAGTTTTATTCGGCTTTTAGAGGATAGATCCAACTTTTTTGCCTCTTAATCATCAACGAATAACTGACAATTTTAAAAAGTTTGCTGTCGAAGAATAATGAATGCCATTAAAACTTGTAGACAATATTCGGATAATGCTATCAATAGGCAACAATGACAAATGAACTTTCACTCGATTACTCGACAAAATCGGAGTCGATTTAATTTTGCTGAATTTGCAATTTATTTTAAATTTTGTTTTGCTGTTAATTATTATTGTGTGCTCAACATGATAGCATGCTCTTAACAAATTTGTTTATCATTTCCGATGTGTGCCAATAAAGTTTATACAAAAATTTGCTAAACAATCAAATTTAATCGCGCAATTTACCAAATCAATAGCAACATCAAATCCTGAGAACTCAAAGAGGAAATTCTTAAGATTTAAATAATGAAAATATTCTTGATTTTGTTTGTGTTCCCGAGAAATCCTCTTTCATATTTAATTAGTTTGAAACTTTTGTAAAAATTTGGTCTGAGGATCGTGCATTTATTCGGAAAATGAGGGAAATTATCTGTAAATAAATGAGAATAATATTTTCATAACAAAGAAGTCCTTTTACTTTGAAATTAATCAAATTAATCATTTTTCTTAGCTCACAAAAATGCTGGACTATGAATTTATTGTATTCACGTGTCTTGGAAACTCAGCATCCCTTCGCATGAACTTTTTACGATCGGAGAAATGGTGAAAAAAAAATTCAAAAGGTGCAAGGAAATCTTGGTTTTTTACTAAGACGATGACGACCGAAGAAATTGAGCATGAAAGAGGATGTTTAGCGCTTATGTACGGCAAGAGAATCTAATAAATTTGCCTTATGACAGTACATCATCATAGTAACAGGTCCCGCGCTCCTCATTCAAATCTTTTCTGGGTTGTTTTTTTTTATTCCCTACTTTAGGAACCCAAATTTAGACAGGATACGGAATTTTTCTCTGGAGGCTTACTTTTCACAGCGGCATGTATCAAAATTAAAATTCACTTATCCCTTGGAAGCCAATAACGTGGAACAGCGCTTCAAATAATGATTTTTTTACAATGTCCTTTTTCTGTGTACAGCCACGACAACAATTTTTATCAAATTTGCCTTCAAGTATTCCTCCGAGAGAGTTGAATGAGATGTGGTAAAAAAAATCCGCTGCTTCAACAATTTAAATGTAATTACCTTTTTGGAGAGAAATTGGATTCTAAGTAGATGTAAAAGTACTTGGAAATAATAAATTTTTGCATTGATTATGGTGTGATCAGTTTTTATGTGAAAAAGAAAATCAAAATAACCAAAATATCTTCAATTAATTTAATGGTACGGGAGAATTATTTGAAAACACCTCACTAAATGTTTTTTTCTCACCGGGTTTTCATCGATACCTCAGCTTTTCAATCATTCATTTAGAATTTGAATAATACAATTTGTACATCGGAGAAAGAATCGATGTAAAATCTCATTACAAGAAAACCAAGACGCCTTCAATGCTGTCGAGGAATTGAAAGAAAAGGGACGAATTGAAATTGGATAACATTTTGTTTAATTTAAATTTGAGCCAATATTTTTTATACAAGATTAATACCAATCCGATTATATGCCTCTAATTTCTTAGAAAAATCTTCAAGAAGTTTTCGAATTCAGTCAAACAAAAGTGGATACTTAAATTATTTCACTTTAGAAAATGGAAAAACTTAGTAAAACTTAGGTTCGTGAACACCTCTGTTTGTGAGGGCTTTTCCGGAACGTATTAAATTCACGAATCAAAGTTTAAATTTCATTTTTTTTTTAAATTTTATCACAATTTTTTTCGTATTGAACATTGCTTAAATTTTTCAAAAAATCCGCTCCTGTTTGTATATATTTTTAATCGTATTTTACAAAAAATATATTTTTAATTGTATTCTCTAGTCTCAAATTTTAAAATAGGATTAAAAATTAAAAAAAAATTAGTTAAAATTTGAGAAAATATTTTCCGCCCATAAATTTAAAAAAAAAACGTCTAGTTAGAAACTTGATTTTTCCCTTTTCTTGTACTGACGGTAATTTATTTATGAAGAAAACTTGTAAAATCTACCTTTTTCTCAAGGCTACTGCTTTTAGGCTTTTTTTTATAATAACATCATTTGAAAATATTTCGGATTTCCCCCTTGGCTCTCCAACCAAAGGGGATTTTTTTCTAAAAGTTTACTGTTTGTGGTGAGTTTTCGACAAACACATATGCCGAATTTCAAAACAATCAGTTTCGCGGTTTAAGGGTCTGTCATAAAGTCCGTCAAGCAAATTTTCGTATTTGTGATACCTCCCTTCCCCTCACCTTCCAGGACTACGATTTTTGCCATCAATTATGTGAAAATTGATGCCGCTATCACACTACCCTCTTCCAAATTTCTGACGTATTTTGGGGACAGACTCTAAACAAAGAAAAATATCAGTTGTTATCAACACAAAACTTTCCTCTGCAATATTTAGTTTCGGAAAAAAATATGTAAAAAAATATTTTTTCAAATATCTTGAGAACCGTTAAAGATACGTAAAAATCGTTGAACGAAAAAATGCAGGAAATTTAATTTTCTATATTCATTTTTTTTTTATAAAAGTGAATAGTTTTCGAGAGATTTAAAAAAAACTGAATTTTTTTCACATATCTTGAGAACCGTTAGAGATACATATAAACCTTTAAAGCAAAAAATGTAGAAAATTTTATTTCCTATAAAATTTGTTGTATAGATTTTTTTTCCAAAAGCGCATAGGTTACGAGAAATTTTTAAAATACTGTATTTTTTCAAAAAAAGAATAGTATGTTAGGTACTTGTGATAGCTACCGTTACTTTTCCAAAAGTTGATAGAAAATTACGATATTTGTAAAACTTATTTATAAACAATTTCAAGTCGCTAAGTCAACGAGTTCTCGAGTTATTTAAGATACAGACCGACCGACCGACAGACAGATGCACGGACATCCTCAGATTTTGCCTGAAACGGATTTCGTAATGATCAGAAATTTTCTATCTGTTCCCGTTCTCGAGTCGGTATTCGTCAAGAATATAATACTTTTCCTCTATAGAAGAGATAAATAAAAAAGAAGAAATAGAGAGACATGGATTTACTACTTTTAAAATATTAGTAAAAAACATCGATACAGGTAATCGTTTGCAAAAAACTTTTCCATTTGTATGGGGGAGGAAGGAAAGAATAGTCCGATTTTGCACGTTCAAGACCTCATTTGTTTTGAGAAACTTGTGTGTGTAAAATTTCATGTCTCTAGCTCAACTCCTTCGAGAGCTATGGTGTTTAATGACGGACGGACGGACAGGCGGAAATCAAAATCTTTATCATCCTAAATCCAAACACCCCGGTGTATCGAATTTTGATTTTTGGGTCGATGAGTTACAAAACGGTATACTAATCGGCATACTAAATCTAATATACTACTATATGATTCTCATATAGAGTATAAAAAATATGAATGTGTAAAAATTAAACCATCCGCAATTATAGGTTTAAATTAATTCATTAGATTGTATCATAAGATCCCCATTTTAAATTTTTATATGTTTTGGAGGAAAATCACAAATGAAGATTGAAAATTTTCTACAGCCAATTTCGATCACCCAGAAGCCATTGACTCGAAAATCGATAGCATAATTTTGTGAGAATTAATAGAACGTCCCAAGAAGACCTGACCTAACTTGTATTCAAGTTTTGCAGAAGGAAGTATGATAGTTTCTTATAATACATTTTGGCTGTGGCCAAGTCGACCAGAACATCGTCTCGTGTTAAATAGGAAAAAAAGAAACACCAGGGCAGCCAGAAGAATATAGACAGAAGAAATGCCTCGCGGGCCCCATTGTCATCGTTATTGGAATCTGCCCTCCTTTGATGAGTTTCAATTTAAGTCAAATTTTCATCAGGTCATCAAGCATGACAGCTTATTTTGCGCCAAAGCCTCAGGATAGGGTCCTCACCAATCTATAGGCGAACCCGATCAAAAAAAAAATTGACATGGAAAGAATTATGCTGACGGTTGGATCGATATTATAGGACTCCTACTGGGAATCTTTGGTCAGATAATAATAAAAACACAACATTGACGACACACATAGATAGCGATAGTGATGGATAAAACTCACATATCATCTCGGAAATGGAGGAGCTTAGAGCTCGTGAAATCCATTAAAATTCCAGAATATTTCTATGTTATTCCTTCAGGTGAAAACAATTTTTATTTTCTGATTGAATGTGAAAACAGCACTAAGTTTATTGAAAAAACACACATAAAATTGTATGGATCACTTGAACATGCACATAATCGTAATCAGTGGAAGAGTTTTTATCGCGGCACTGAAAGAGGAAATATTATAAGCGTGGATGAGTCCCAGGAAAAATCGAAGAAATTTGTAAAATTCGTAAAAACAGACACAAAGTTGTATTCCAGAAAGTGCTGAGCAAATAAAGGAGGAACCTTGAAAGTTCTCCGATCGCATGTAAACTTCGATTCCAATTATCTGATTAATGTTTTTAACGGGGTAATTTTAATCCAGATAGATTCCGTAATCACTTTATAACTTTTGTGCCAAATAATAAAAGTCCATTTACGTGTGCAAAACAGGGTTTATCAATGGACCCAAAACGAAATTTCTTCATCGAACGTAAAGCACTATTTCTTCCTGGTGTCACCCAACAAAATCACGATCTATATTTCGACGTGATTCTTTCCGAGAGACTAGAAACCGATTCTATGGAGACCACCGTTCAACGCAAAGTTCCCGATTCAACTAACAGACCACAGCCGGCCGAGGTATACAGACTTCCAAACCATCCACTCGGTCGGGCTGTTTCTTCTCCGTCATCTACTTCTACTTCTGGCTGCGGAGGGACTTCGCGTTTCTTGTCTAACTCATCCATCGACAATATGGGTCCAGAGTCCGGTGTGTGGGGTGACCGGGGCGTCGGTGATGTGCTAAAGGAAAGCCACTAATCGCGATTCCCCAGGCCACCGTTCCATTCGACGCCGTCAGTCAGACGAGAAGCGATAGTTATCCATCAGGTGAGGCCAGGTGAGACATGCTAAAAAGGAGAATCCACCGTCAACCACGAGGGGAAGAAAATATGAGTGTTCTTTCGTGGTGCTGAACTGGAACCATTCATGGAATTTTATAGGGGATAGCAGAACAACCGGTGTTTTCTATGGGTCTTAATATGTTGGCCACAGGTAAAATAATACACACCGACCGACAGTAGGGATAAAAATTCATGGTGTTCCCATTGGAATTAACGGGTGACGGGGGCGGGCAAGATGAGGAGTTATTTTGTTATCCGTGGATTGTTTACAATTTGTTGTTACTCTGATGAATGTTTGTTATTGCTTTTCGGCAGTCAGCTGTGATGTAACCGTTTTGTCACGAGATCTGTTGACTTTTCTTCGTGTTTCTTCGGTGCATTTTCACCCAGAGAGGATTTTGTTTCGTTGCTGGATTTTCTTTAAGATTAAACATTCCACAGATGATTCATAAATGTCTTTAGCAGACAAAATACATGGACTTGCTGTGGATTAAGTGATTTTCCAGTTATCAACATTTTTTTTGCTTTGATGTGCAACATTTTTGTGGAATGTTGGATAATATGAAAATTTTTGATAAGCAGAAAATTTATGGTATTGTTTTATCATTTCAAAAAGTTTTCCAATATCTATTATAAATAGATTTTGTAAATGGAGGAAAAAGGCAGTAGAATGTTTATAAGTAAACCAAAGACAAAGAAAAACTTTTTCAATTATAGAATTTGAAGGCTTCATGTAGTAAAGAAAATCAAATTGAAAGGAAAAAATAAAATCAATTAAAAACGTACTTCTTGAATTGAGATTTTTTTAATATGAACACTTAGTTCATAAAACAAGTTATGAGACTTCCGCCATCACTAGATTTTTCACGATATTTTATATGGGACTTAATATCGCCGAGACACTATTGCAGACCTTCTCTCTCCCGTAATTATGTGACGTATTTTATAGACTAAACATAAGAAAAGCTACAATTGCCAGGGGCCAATCATCAAATACTCTGTATGATGACAGACAAAATGTTTATTCAAAAAACCATTTGTATAGGAGTGGGGAAAATAGTGGTCCGATTGGATTTTGATGTATGGATAAGTTATGTAAAATTATATTCTAAATACATATATTTTATCTCCATAAATTTTTCGATACGATGCACAGTTTTCAAGAAAACAGAAAAAACTATTCCATTTGTGTGGTGGAGGTGGTCCAGCTGGATTTTGATGTATAGACAAGTTGTGTAAAATCATATTCTAAACACATTTTACCTTCATAAATGTTTCATCCGTTTCACATCCATTTCCGAGAAAGTTGCAAAAAACTCTTTCGCTTGTATGGGGGATGAAGGAAGGAATGTTCCAATTTCGCTCGTTCAAGAACTTAGAAAAATTTTCTCTGAGAAAGAATGCACCAAAAAATTTCAAATGAATTAATCGAGTAGTTTTCGAGTTAGAGTTTTTGATCTGGTTTGTTTATAAGCGAAATGCAGCAGTAAATATCAGTCCAAAAGAGTAAAAGTAAGTACAGGTTTTTTTATTTCAAATACGACCTTTTACACATCAAATTGACTATTTTGCAGATCAAATTCATGATTTCACAAATCAAATTCGTCTTGTCGTATTTTCCTCACAAAAATGAAATTTTTAACAAGGAAAATGCTACTGAAGTGTTTTTTTTAGATTTCTTTGATTTACAAAAGCCAAATTTGATCTGCAAAAAAAGTCCATTTGATGTGCAAAAGGCTCTACTATTTGAACGCTATTTTCTTAATAAACAAGATTATTTTGAAATCCTATATTTTTTTTGAAATATTTAATAGATAGATTGCTCACAAAAAAAAACAATTGCTCCATTTCTATTAGACAATAATAATAAATATCTGTTCGGTTCGTGTTGTTTTTTTTTCACTTCCATCTAGAAGAAAAATGATTTCCCCCAAGTGTTAAAGAAGAATCCATTCGAATTTCAGATCCGAATATTTCAGACAAATGCCACCAGCTAACATTAAGAAAAACATCCAATTCTTTGCCACCTAAGATAGGTAGACACCAGACATTAATTCTGTTGATCTGTGGCTAAATATCGAAACACTTTGGAGTATTGGGATTTGGGTCACATGGAACGTGGGTCGGTTACGCAATTATCTTGTCAGATATTTGACAATATGTTTCGAAGGTGTTATTCTGTAGTTTTATTTTTCGAAGCCTTTCATTTGATAAACGTCTCAAATTGCTCTACAAGCTTAAAGATACTCTGCTCTGGAGAAAATTGTGTCAGGTGCTATTCAAATAAAATTCTTTCTTGTTTTTTTTCTATTTTTTGTTTTGGTAAGAAGTCGTGTTTAAAGTTCTGGTGTTTTGAAATTGATGTAAATATTAATTTTTTTCATCTCCTCCATCTGTGACCCGAAAATCCCAATTTTTATCAATGATCAAACATTCAATGGAAAGGAAAATGACGTTTTTTTTAATTTCCAGGTCTCGAATAGGCAAAAAAAAATGTCTTTCACACTGTGAGAATTTTGAGTTACATCTTTTCAATATCTGAAAAACATTTTTGCTGCTTTCATAATACTTTGAAACGCAATGTGTTAAAATCAAAACTACAGGGGAAAAAACAACGCCTCTAAAATGTCTTTGACCACTAAATGTGGTACAAACAAATTAAAAGTATTAAATTGGCTAAAAATATGTTCATTTATAACCATTTAATCATAGCTAGTCGTTGTTCGCTGTTTGCTGTTGTTATGAAACGAATCAAAAATGTTTTTATGCTGGTAAAATGCTGTTTCCTATCTGAAATCTGTAATTATTTTGCAAGTCGCGTACATTGAATTACAAACGAATTCAATCCCCTTGTCGAATCATAATTCACTATCAAATAATTATGAAAAATAAAATTGAAATGAATTGAATAACAGACAATCCCTGCGGATGTTTTAATAATGATGCAAATTAGCTAATTGACAAGTTAGTTGAATTGCATGACTGTTTTGATTCTTTAAATCTATTACACATTTGCAGAATGAAAAATTATTGACTATTAAAAAAAATTCTTTTGAACTGTTCTACAGGAATTTTGCTTTCATATTTTTCAAAGAAATCAAACAAAAAAATCCCATCATGAACTTTACAGAACTTTACAGAAATGATTCTAGAATATGAAAGTTTTTGGTTGAATTTTTAAATCTCTTCAAAAATGTAGTTTTTTATAATAAACGAGAGAAATTTTATACTTATTTTACTTTATTCTATCGGGTCTTTCAATAAGGACATAACAGTTTTGTATTTAAATAAAACACAGAATAATTGAGATATCGGGCTGAAATTTATTCCAGGTGTAGTGGACATGTTACATTTAAGTATGAAATTCGATGTCGTTCATATGGCCACCGCGAGCACGTTTGCAGATTGATTCTTTGGAGCCAATTTTCCACCACTCTTCCACATATATCGGCCGGAACGTTGGCTATTTCGCATTCGATATTGTTCCTGAGCTCCTCTAACGTTGTTGGCTTGTTGGCATAAACCAACGACTTAACATAACCCCATAAATAGAAATCCAACGGCGTTAAATCGCATGAGCGAGGTGGCCATTCGGCCGGACCATCATTTCATTCATCATTTCATTTCATCGTTTTCATTATCATTTCATTGGACTCAGAATTTCGGTAGTAAGTTTTAATAACTTTCAAACGTTGCTCGTTCGTAAACTTCACCATGATAAAAATGTAAACCTTGACTGACGTTTTAGCATTGCCAGATCATAAAGAAAGTTTTAGGGTGCGTTTTTATTCAAATACAAAATTGTTATGTCCTTATTGAAAGACCCTCTATTAATATTTTTATTGATCCTTTAACCTTTAATGGATATTATTTATGTTTTGAAACCCCAAATAAATTTTGACGTAGTTTAGGAGGCCAGAGGCCGAAGGCCTACCCAAGAATAAGCGGTGTTTTAATATATTAGAAGTATTTGGCATTCTTGTTAAAAGTGGCGTAGTCTTAAAACAATTCGAGAAAGCTCGATTCACGAGTTACAGCAAAGGGATTTTCAGCTCATTTTGGCAAGACTTGATTTGCCAAAGTTCGGTCTCACCCCGAATGTAGCCCAACTAAGGCGAATCATTTGCTTTGATTCGCCTGCCTTCGCCAAGAATTTGTTTGAAGGTTAGCTTAATTACTTGATTTTCATATTAAGTGTCATTCAATGCGGTCGTGTTCTTGTAAATTTGAGATATTAAATTTCTTATTTCCCACTCCCCAGGAACTTTTTATTACAATCCCGACCTCACAACTTGTGAACAAGAAAGTTCACCAGGAAAAGAAATTTCGTTCAACTTTTCTGATACACTTAAATTAAATTATCAACACTTTATTGAAAGACTTTAGTCCCTAATATTAATTTAGGAGACATTGAAAAAGTTTTTATGACATAAAATTATTTGGTTATTCAACTTAATTTCCAATAAAATTGCTTTTCAAACTCCTTAATTTATTGCCATGGACACAAAAAAGTTTTAAAACTAATCAAAGTGACATAAGGAAAAGTCACAAATCTTCCAATTGTACCGTTTATTAACATGTTATTGATCTCTAATCGAAAGATATGATTTTTTTTTTGTTCAAAAAGAATGCGTAGGAATTCACTCAAAAACTTTTCTCTCTGGTATATTTTTTGTATTGCTTTTTTTCTATTAAAGACACATCGGCGAAGATATCTTATGATTGTCGCAGTAATAAAATCTCATTCCCGTCTTAAAGTTATAAAAACATTTGTTGGAAAATATCTTTTTGGTTGAAGTAAGTCAAACTGTTTTAACAAATTTATTGCTCATATTTCGTTAACACCTCGACAAATTTACCTACAAAATTAGTTTTTTCGTTTATGGTTTTTTTCGACAAACTTTTTTAAAATTATGGAAATTTAAAGCAACTGAATCAACATTTATAAGAAGCGTCATAATTTTTTCCAAAAAGAACTAACATAAAAAAATGTTGTCTTTAGCAAAATGTTTCTGCGAAAATTCTGATGTTAATTTACAGCCAAGTGTTTCATGTAGTCTTAAAAATTTTCCTCTACCTCTGCATTTCTGTTGAGTTTGTGATAATTTTTTTTAGATCATTAAACTGCTAGCATCTAAAATGGATAAAATCTCATTAAACCGAATCAAGATTCCTGAAATCGAAACTTTTAGTCTTGATTGCTTTGCCCCATTCGGGTTTAAGCCGCATAGCCAAAAATTTAAAATTCTTTGATGCAAATCGCGCTATCCGCCCACAAACGCTTAAAACTTTTAAATTGTAACAGACTGGTGCTGATTTGCTAGCTTCCAATTCGAACGATATCTTAAACGATTGTTGGTAAGAAAAAACACTCCACGAAGATTCTGAAAAAATAAAAACTAAGCGAAGATCATTTAATGGGCTCCATAAGGGGAAATTAATGCCTCATCCCATTTTTCAAAAAGTGTTTTTCTTTAAAGTCGTTTTTATAAAATAAAATGTTTTTTTTTTAATGTTGGAGTTACCAAATCCAGAATAGATCTTCTTTTAATGGGTTTCAAACAGCGTCTGAAAGGAATTTGCTCTTCCGCCTTGCGAAAAACGGCGATAGTTGTTAATCTAATACGAAATTTTTTACCTGTCCAGGTGTAATTAAGCCGAAATGTGTATATAAAAAAGATGAGATAATTTATATGCCGTATGACTTATGAATGACCTGTAATATTTACATTTGAAGAGGTAACATCTATACCACACGTCTTTTAAGTCCATCATGTCTACGCAGTTTGGATTTTTTTTACTCGTCTAAAATAAAAGTGAGCGCTTCTTCTTAAACTGTTTTTAAAACGTTTCTTCTTTCCACATCAAACGTCTTAAATTCATCTCTTTAAGACGTTTAGAGAAATAACAGACGACTTCACTTAAGATTCATTGCGTTAAAAAGATTCCATTCGCCTTTCGCTGAAGCAAAAAACCACTTGAAGCACTCTGATTAAATTACAAAAAAAAAAATGGAATTTATATGAAAATTAATTGCAGTCAAATCAAATAAGAAAACTGATAGAATATTTTGATTTTTTCATGGTAGCCAATTGAACCTCACGTCCATCATGTGGTAAACAAAATTATTGGATGATTTAAAGAAGTGCTAAACTTGAGGTGAATTATTCTCACGTCCTATAAACCTATTTGCGTGATTCTATGAAATACGCTTACGTATTTTTCTTTGGCTACCTTAACATATCCAACATATGTACCACGCACAATATGCCAAGGCCGGCCGCATAAGTCACGTTGACCAGGGAAGTTATCATTGAACGTCTACGTAAATCCACGTACGATCATCTCAATGATTTGGTGAATTTTAGAAAGTTTTGTTTTCGGTTAATGGCGAGAACTTAAGCGCGAAGTTTCAGAAACGCCCATCGAAATGGGTTTCGCGCTTCAAGGAGTAAAGAATTTCTTTTCATTATTTAAGTAGTTGAAAATTTCAAAAAATAAAAGAAAAAAATTGCCGACAAGTGTGAAATTGAAATGGAAAATTTCTAAAATTGCCGGATATTGAAACAAAGAATCGCGAATTAATTGGGCTATGTAACATTTAACATAAAGTAAGCATTACTGTTGAATTTTTTTATTAATTTGAATTAATTTGAATTTTCTGTACAATGGCGTATCAAAACTTATTGTCGAACCTGCGATTTTTACAGTTTGTAATACCAGAAGTTCAATAAAATATCAGTTGTGATTAACACAAAACTTTCTTCTGCAATATTTAGTTCCGGGAAACATACGTAAAAATAATATTTTTCCAAATTTCTTGAGAAATGTTAAAAATACAAAAAAACCATTAAAAATCCATGAAATTTCATTTTCTTTGGATTCGATTAAATGTATTTTTTCTCAAAAGTGCTTAGTTTTCGATTGGAAATTCGTCCAATACTTTTTCACTAACAGAAAATTAGCAAAAAACGGCAAATTTTGATTCAATACGATTTCGATTTGTAAGAAAAGTCATTCTAATGTGCAAAAATCACCAAAATAGTGAATGTTTCATAATATTTTTTTTCCCATGTCTGCTGCGAACACCTTCAGTTTTACGTGGATTAGGAATCATGGATGAAATGCAACATTTGTTTTTTTATCAGCAGGGGTAATACTAGCAGACACCGATGGTGTTGTTAGCAGGAAGTAGTAACTAGAAGTAATGCAACAACTAATCAGACGTGGCTACTTTTACTGCGCAGCATGCAGAAAAACTTAACACAGGTTGCCATTTCAATTTTAGTATTCACACGTAGCTGATCCTTTTGAGGTTGCGCAGTATTTGAAAATACTGCGGCTTTTTCAAAAGTCTGATCTCAGCATAACTCATTTTGATAAAGAAAATGGTATGGATTTGAAACGACAGGCGGGGTATAAACATTGGCCTTTCGCTTTCTACGCTTCGCTTTCTACACTCAGAAAAATGGAGGCTAACTCGACGACCTACATACGGCGTAATTGGCCTCGGGCAGGCGCGCGTTCGCCTGCATGTGGGCAAGTAAAACTGAGTTGACCTGTGGTCGGAGAAATTCTGAAATTAAGCCACCAGCAGGTGAAGTAGGGCATTGGAGCTGCACGAGTTGACCTTAGATAGGTTAACTCTGACCGCTAGCTGGCTTACAGAAACCTCTGTAAGGTCAAAGTTAACCTGACAAAAAGTTGACCTGAACATTTTTCTGAGTGTACCTTTCAAATTTTTTAAATATATAATTTTCAGAATTACTGTTTTATATATATATAAAACAGTAAATATTTAAAGAAAAATATATTTTTCTCCATTTTCGTGCTACATCAAATTTATTTACCTTGTTGTGCCTTTTTATTATACAAAAATTTATCGCCAGTACCATTCAAACGTTTTCTAAGAATTTTGCATCGTTTCATTAACCTTTATTTTAATGTCAATTACATTTTTGAGTTACCCAACATTCCACTATTACATGACAAAAGTTTATTGTTTACACAAATTTTCATCACATTCCTTTAATATTCAGTGACGTGTACAAAATTAATTTTTGGGGGTAATTGTACGTCATCAACCCTTCCAGGCATTCAGGCAGCCATTTAGTTAATGGTCAGGGAAAGAATCTTACAAACAAGAATTTCCGGGAAAAGTGCTCGGGCAACATTCAAAAAGTTTGTTTAGGTAACCAGAATTTAAATACAAACGAAAATGGAGAAGAAATTTGAAATTAAAATAAAGTGTGCGGAATGAAGTGAGAGGAGAATTTAATTGTCGACTGTGCTTTTAGTTTAAAAAAGTTTTCATTTCCGTTTTGAACAATTTTCCTCCTCAAATTCATTAAATTTTTTCCTTTATGTTAATAAAATTAGTTTAACAAAGGAAAAACCTGACACCGAGTGTGTTTACTGGGAACGGGACCTATGAAATTGTAGTGGGTGTATTTTCTACTATATTAATTAGTCCCCATATTTAAACGAGAAATGATTTTGAAAGCTTTAAACAATGTTTTTCAAGGGAGTCAAAATGGCAGGAATTTAAATTAATGTCGAATTGGTAATATTGAAAGGAAGAACTTTTTTTTTTTTTGAAAAAGTTTGAGAGCTTTTAATTAAAAAGGGTTTAAAATTTCTTTTACTCCGAGTTCTAATATGCATACATATTTCTTTTTTACAGAATCTTCTTTCAAGCAAACTCATTGGCAATCATTAAAAGTGAAGTAAATGAGTTAAATATCAAGCACAACAATGTTACTAACCTATAATTTTATATTTTCAATCGTCTTTTGATATGAATCACAGCTCTAAGGCTACAAGATACTGTGAAACTAAAATAATATAAAACGAAGTGCAGAAAAAATTCTATGAAGAAGTAAAATCCAAATCAAAGTTGCAGACCTGCATCCAAAGTATACTCCATGCAATTAAAAGGTGGAAAAATTGTTTAAACACGTTGAAAATGAATAAAAACAGATAAAAAGGTAAGAAAATTCACTTGCCTTTATCCTACATTCATGGCTCTTCTTAAGGTTTTTACTTTCCTCTGCTGTAGAAGGAAGGTATTGTATTCATGATGGAGACCGAATCGAGAACGGGGGCAGATAGAAAACTTCTGATCAGTCCGAAATCTGTTTCAGGCAAAATTGTGAGTATGTCCATGCACCTGTCGGTTGGTCTGTCCGTTTTACGTATATAACTCGAGAACGCGTTGACCTAGCGACTTGAAATTTTTTGCAAATGAGTTTTACGAAAATCGCAGTTTTCTTTCAACGTTTGGGAAAGTACCGTTAGCTATAACGGGCACCTCCCATACATTTTTTAAAAATACATTTTTTTGAAAATTACTCGAAAACTATGCGTTTTTGGGAAAAACTGAATATTACAAAATTTAAATAGCATAAAATTTTCTACATTTTTTCCTATGGTTTTTACGTATCTCTGACGGTGCTCAAGATATTTGAAAAAATTAAGTTTTTTGAAAATTTCTGGGAAACTGCGCTTTTGAGAAAAAGTTCATATAACCAAATTCAAAGAAAATAGAATTTCCTGAAGTTTTCCTTTAGCGATTTTTATGTATCTGTAACGGTTCTTGAGATATTGAAAAAATATAATTTTTTACATATTTTTTCCCACACTAAATATTGCAGAGGAAAGTTTTGTGTTGATCGAAACTGATATTTCTTTTTTATATCCATTCTAGAGTTCTGTCTTTAGGGAACAGAATTTTTTTTATCGTTTGAGTATCGCAATTGTTTAACTCTGAGTTTGTTCCATAATCAAATGAATTTCATTTTATAGTTCTAAAAAAGGAATTTTTTTTCCTACAGCATAAAACCGTATTTGAATGGAACATAATTTTCCTCTTCATTCTGAGGTTTTGTATTTTTTTTTGTTGCATTTAACATCTGCACTATTCTATTTAGTTATGAAATGCAGCACTAATTTAGTTTTTATTCATGTTAATAGAAATTTTCTTATGTTTACAGTTGTTATGGAAATAAAGAGCTTTTTTCCGTAAAAAAAGGGTTTTTTGGTGTTGTCCCATTTTTAAAATGTCTAACTTTGGAGAAATTCAGGTGAAATCTAGGAGAAATCCGGTGCAAATTAATAGAAAATTCATTTCGAGAGAAGGAAATTAAAAAATGAGGGTGGCGCTATTTTTGTGTGAATCCGGGATAGATTGCCGGTGGATAGCGGGAAGGGACGGGGTGGGAGGAGGGGGGTGGGGTTGTGTGAAGTGTGAGGCAATTTTTAATTAATCGTAAAAGTTTGGAATTAATGGTAAAATTTTTGAAAGTCCGATCAGAGGGAAAAGGAGTGATTTAAATTTTTGTTTTGTCATTATATTAAAAAGTATTTTCAAAATGTAGAACTTTTAGAAACTAACACCCCTTTTTTGTAAATTATTTAAAAAAAATTCGCCGCAAGCGAATTTAGAAGAAAAGCGCTAAATGCAGTAATTTGTGACGAAATTGCGGCGCAGCGAAAATTTTTAACTTTCGAGGTTATACTTTGTACTAATTAAGAAATCACAACACTATATTGCATAATTCCAGGACAAAAGTTTAGTACCCGGGACGCCGGGGCAACGTGCCTGAATCCGGGACGTATGGTCACTCTACCAATAAACCTTAAGTTCGAGATATTGGAATTTTGGAATATATAAACTAGATAGAGTTTTTTTTAGACAAAATAATTAGGCAAATGCTCATCATCAATTCTTTTCACAAAAAAATTATTTCCCATCAAAAATACCATTCCTTACTTAATTTCGTCATTCCGAGAACACGTAAATTTATCTTCAGCAAACTTTAACTGTGATAAAGTGGCAAAAATTTGTATACTTTTTTATATGGGTCGAATCCTTAATTTATTTCCTCTAGTAAATCGTTTCATATTCGAGGCAGATCTACACAAAACACACTTCCAAATCCCCACAAACAAAGAAATCAGAAAAAAAGTTCATTGTCGAGTCCACTTTTTTGGGAAATTGCCAAGAACAAAAACACCTTCTAATATGGCATAAATAATCCCGAAGGTGTCTTGGGACATGGTTAAGGATGTGAAAACATATCTCCGGCCTAGAGGTAATTATTCCGCATAGCATGTTGGAAAAAGTGTAAGAATTTCTTATGGCAGTTGGTATGCGGTCAAGGGTAGCTGATATTAATTGATGTTATACCGGACTAAATTGAAGTTACACCGGATGTAAGTATGCCATAATTGGTTAAAGATGACAAAAGTAAAGGCAAATTGTAGGAATACAGGAATATAGGGAAAGTGTATGAAACTTCGGAATATAACTTGAATGACGCAAAAAAAAGTTTCGTGGTTTTTGTGGAAATATGAAGACTTGTATGAGGGAGGTTTGTAGGAATGAGGAAGCATAAAATTGGAGAAATAGCGGCGTTGTGCGTTGGAAGTATTTCAGTTGGTTGTATTCACTTTAGTTGTATTAAACAGATCTTAATCTTTTATTTTTATTTTTTGCATTTCATTTATTACTTTCTTACACGAAATAAAATAAAGCATTTTATTCATGAAAAATTTCAACCGATTAATTTTACCTAAAAACATTTCCCGACCACTCCTGTGTCAATTGGAGCATTATTTCTGACTGTTAGTTTGTTAGTCTGTTAGTCTGTTAATCTGTCCGTTTGTTAATTGGTGTACAAGGTTTCTCAAAAGCTACAGCCATTCAATTAAGTATATAGGCGTAGTGAGTCCTAGAATGGGGCGATTTACCAATTTTGTTTTTCGCGATTTAGCGAACACTACGCATTTTTCTGTAGTCTTATTCATGACAAAAAATGAAGGGATTAAAATTCCTACATTTGTATCTTTTATTAGAACTCAATATCTGAAACCCTTATCGAGATACGCCGTTTAAAAAAAAAAAACATAACAAAAGCTATAATTGCCAATCTGGCAATTATTGAAAACCCGTATGGTGATTTAATTGAACGGCGTATCAAAATTTCATTTGAATTCAAATTTTCCAATAAGATTTTTTTAAAACTTGTTCCAATCGGATTTTGATGTATGGGAATTTTATGTAGAATCATATTCTAAATAACTTTTGTTCTTGCACTTTTTTGATAGGATGCACAGTTTTTGAGATATTCGCGAAAAACATTTTCGTTCCTATGGGGGGTACCCCCCGTAATGGTCCATTTTTGCCCATTAACGAACTTAACCTTGAATTTACGAAAAACGGATCTGCGTAAAATTTCAAGTCTCTAGCTCAATCCATGCGCCCGCAATCCGCGCCACAGACAGACAGACGGACGGACGGACATACGGACGGACATGGAAAATTCAATTATTTTTATCATTCTAAACACACTGGTGTAATTCATTTTTGTGTGTGATGACGGGATCTTGGCGTTACAAACGGTAAGGCAAAGTTAATGTACCCTTTGGTTTCACCATACGGGTATAATCAGTATTTTGCGATTTTCTTGAAAATTAACGGTTTTTCGGAGGTGAGATGTATAAGGGTAGTGTAAGAGAATAATATTTTCTACAATTTTTTACTGTTATCCATAGTATTTTACCGTTATTGAGATAATTTGATTAAAAAGTAAAGAAATACTCTACATTTTTACCTTTTACCACAAATTATTTACCGTTATCGGGATATTTCAGATCTTGTCAAAAAAATTCACATTTTTATATAAACTTAAATTTGATTCATCGGGTTAGAGCCTAACTTGTGCAGATCCGTAAATCTTGTATAAGAAAGTCATGTGCTGCTCACATCCATTTGGTGCTTGCTAATAAATGGCTTGCTAATAAATTTCAAAATTCCACCACTAAAGGTAAGTGCACACGATATGACCACTGTTCATATTTATGAACATACGCATATGTTGCTTATAAGCTTCAAATGCTCATAATGTTCATACAATATATGAAAGGTGTTCACACGATATGAACATTTTGTCCCAAAGCTTCAAATTTTTAGGTGTGTTCATATGTGCTCAAATGCATTGTGTTCATATTTTTTCTGCGCGTATGAACCACTGTTCAGACGATATGAACGTTTTGTTCAAATTACAGATATGAACAATTCTTATGAACATTTGAACACACAACATAACAAATTACAAAACTGTCGAAAACTTTTTTTTTGTGTTATATGCCAGGAGCTTGGAGGCGAAGACCAAACTGGTCCGTGTTTTAAAGTCCATGAACAGAAAAATTCAAATTCGAATCGAATTATTTTACCCTGAGTGGGATTTGAACCACTGCTCATTGGATCTCAAGGCAAGTACTTAACTGACTGAGCCATCCACGCCACAAATCTAAAACCTACTAGACCCAAATAAAAACCAGAAAACATCAATTTACGTACAAATTTGACTCAAAATTTTACATTTGAACATGTTGAAAACTTAGCCCATGTTCAAATGTGACAGTGTGTTCATATCTGTGATCATACGTCCGAACTTTACAAACTGGGCTCATACGGTCCCAAAATAGTGTTCACACGGTATGAACAGGTCGTGTTCATACGTTTGCTCACGGCATGTTCAAATGTGTTCATATTCCTTGTGTTCATACGTATGAACACAAAAATATGGTGTTCAGACGATATGAACACGTTTGGGACACTTTTTTGCTCAAAAATATGAACAGTGATCATATCGTGTGCACTTAACTTAACGGTGCCGCTCCACATGAGAGTAAATCCGCGAGTAACTCTCAAAACTCTCGAGAGTTACTCGCAGGAGGTTGTCCATTTGAGAGTTAATTTCGGCGATTTTTCTCTTTTCAAGACCAATATCTTGATTTTTTTGACATCTTGCTTTGGCGAGTTCTCGAGAGCTACTAGCGAAATTCAAATGCCGTTCGTATCTGGCGAGCTACTCTCCGAGAGTTCAGTGGGTGCGTGTCGACCAGGGTTGGGACTTTAGTACCAATGTACTAGATCTAGTACTTTTTTGACTCATTTAGTACCCTAGTACCACAGCCCATGAATCTGGTACCTTTTAATGGTTTATATAAAAAATGATTTTATCTGAATTTATAGCTCCCTTTAAAAAGCCATCACTTTTTTATGTATTAAGAAAAGAAGTACTTTTTTAAATGATCCCGCCACAACTCTTTAATTAACCCTTTCACTCGGCATTTATTTCTAATAGCAAAAAAAATATGTTGTTGCTTTTTTCAATAATAATATATAAAAATATATATTATTATTAAAAAAAACAACAAAATTTTTTTTTTGCTTTTTTCAATAATAATATATAGCAACAAAATATATTTCAAAATTTAAAAAATTTAAATATCTTTTTAGAAGTCTCTTTTTGATTATGTACTCATTTGTGTACATAAATTGTCAATAATTGTCCCTCTCCCTTCTAATTCTCTTAGAAATACGAGTTAAATATGATGTACACAATTGTGTACGCGCCGAGTGAATGGGTTAAAGACTACTGAATTCGTCTTATTAAGGGAGATATGAAAATCAATCGTAGGCCATGGAAATATGATTTATATTAGCAATAGCTCAAAATACTTCTCGAAATTTAAGTTTTTAGACGGAGTTTATACAAAAATTTAAAATTGAAATAAAAGCGAAAATTTAAAACTAATACATCTAGACAATTTTTATTGGTTTTTTCGAGTTTTTCTAGTGTTTTTTTTAACGGAGAACGGTTATATTTACAGCGCAAAAGTCAATCCATATGAGTTAAGGATTTTTTTTCTAAAATTACGAGATTTAGATTTTGCTTGACTCCTGTGTAATAAGCATAAAAAAAACGATTTTGGTTGCACGATAGTTAAAAAAAATCTAGTACCACATTATCTCAATCTAGTACCCTTTATGGGCAAAAATAGTACCTTTTACACATCCTCAAGTCCCAACCCTGGTGTCGACTAGAGAGTAGAATCACTTTTGACAGCTCGCAGAAACTAGCTCGCGAGTTTCTGCGAGTTTCTGCGA
Organism: Chrysopilus asiliformis; assembly: GCA_964034945.1. Classification (NCBI taxonomy): domain Eukaryota; kingdom Metazoa; phylum Arthropoda; class Insecta; order Diptera; family Rhagionidae; genus Chrysopilus; species Chrysopilus asiliformis. Next base: position 92,117,960 of record OZ035962.1, read on the forward strand.
GCGACTCTCAGAGACGTGTCCATTTGCAAGTAGCTCCTATCGAGAAATCTCGAGAGGTTCTCGCCGGCATTTACTCTCATGTGGAGCGGCACCTTAAGCAGGGTTGGGACTTTAGTCCCTATGTACCAGATCTAGTACCTTTTCGACTAATTTAGTACCCTAGTACCACAGCCCTTAAATCTGGTACCTTTTCATGGTTTATATAAAATATGATTTTATCTGAATTTATAGCTCCATTTAAAAAGACATCACTTTTCTATGTATTAGAAAAAAAAGTACTTTTTTAAATGATCCCGCCACAACTCTTTAATTAAAGACTACTGAATTCGTCTTAATAAGGGAGATATGAAAATCAATCGTAGGCCATGGAAATATGATTCATATTAGCAATAGCTCAAAATACTTCGAGATTGCATTTCGAAGTTCACATTTTCACACGCCTGGCTACCCTTTTCTAACTGTTTGTTATATGGTTTGACTTATTTTATTAATAAATTAATATGGAGCGATATTTCAAGCCAATCTTAAGGAAGACCTGCACTGTATCTTCGGCAATAGAAAGGTTAGTGGCTATTGTTATTTTGTGATTGTGAAAATATCAAAAGCTTTGCGGGCAGACAAGCGATTTGTGAGAATTTCAAAAGAAAAAGTGAGAAATATGCTGAGTCCCCGCACCCCTACTTTAGCTTTAGATTTATTCATGGCTCCGCACTCGGTACTGGTGAAAGGGGACTTAGAACTGTATTTGGGGTGATTTTCTTTATTTTTCTTCATATTTCCCTCAATTTTAACGATCTAAAAAGCAAATTGCATGCTTTTTTCTCTATAATGAAACAATGTAAACATTTTAAAGTTCTTGCAGGTTTTGAATAAAAGTTTTTCCAGAAAAAAATTCAAATAAAAAAAGTGAATTATAAGCTCAGTAGTCTTCCACTCCGGACCTCTGCAGGAATAATGTACCCAGCCATTGGATCTCGTAATCCATTCGTTTAATTTACTTGAAATTTATATTAAAATAAATAAAAATAAATTATGTTTAATGAAACATAAAATATTTTTGAAGTTCGAAAAATTAAGAAAACGGCGACATGTAAAAAAATTCAATTTTTACAAGAAAAAAGTTGCATTGTATTGCTCACAAAAATCTCATAATAAAAAATATGCTTGCGCTACATTGCAGGTTTTTAAGAAGTTTAAAAGAAATTTTCTTAAAACTTAATTTTAATAAAGGAAATCCTTAATTCACAGCGACCAAATTCTCGACACGAACCAAGGATCTGCTGATTTGCCTATTTCTAATATCGACGTTGAAATTGCTAGTTCTCCAATCAAAATATCAGAAGAAATACAAATAGAAACGGAAAAAAGGTACAGCAATTTTCTTTAAGGCAAAGAAATCATTTTTTTTTTTGTAGGAATGAATCAAAGAAATAATATCGGCAAAAATATAAAACAGGGGCCTTATTACCGAACACGATTCGAAACGTGTGGCACACGAATTCGAATAAATGGTATCATGGAACACGAATTCGTATGTGACTCACTCGTTTTGATCGTGTATTTCATTCGATGACATTTTACTTAACGAGTGATGGCTATGAAGAATATCGCTGTGATAAAATGTAAGTTTTTTGTTGGTATTTTGCCTAATTTTCTACAAATTATATTTTATGTTTAGAGGACATTATTTTGTGTACAAGAAATATACTTTAACTTTTAGGGCGAAGCTTACAAATAATCACAAACAATTTGCAATAATGGCGGACTGATTGAAAGAGAGTAGAAAAATATATGGGAACAGAAACACGTACTCGTAATATATGGGAACAGAAATACGCGCTGGTACTATTTGACATATAAAGTCAGTATGAAGTTAGCTGTTATTGTGAAAATCGAGACAAACTGCGGCAATACTAATAACACGTTACGAACGGGTTCAGTAATACCAACTCAAAACAAATTCGTGTATGAAAATCGTATCGAGCGAACTTTCGAATCGTGTTCGGTAATAAGGCCCCAGAATGGGAAATCGGTCGGCCATGGCTGCTACAGGTAGCAGGTCAGGCATATTGCAAAATATGTCGCAAAAGCATTAAAACTAATATCGCCCACCTAAACAGACATTGCTTACGCACCTTGCACCAAAGAAATTTGCGGAAGTCTACAGCTACAACACAAACATTAGAACAGACTTTGGAAAAAAGCTCTCAGCATTTTAAAAAACGACAGCGATTACGCACAGAATTAAAGTGCATTCTCTATATTATACAAAATAATTTGCCCTTGTCATTAATGGACACTATGCCGGATTTGCTGGGAAATATATGCAGAAACAAGGCGTCTGTAAAAATTCAATGCGGGAGAAAAAAAACCACCTCAATGATTCTTAATGTGCTAGGTCCATTCGCAGCAGAGGAGGTGGCTTCAGTTCTTAGATCCACTAAATTTTCACTAATAATAGATGAAACTACAGACATAAGCTGTTACAAATGTTTGGTGCTAGTAGTCCGGTATTACGAAAGTACTTCCAAAAAAATCATTGATAGATTTTTCGGTTTCATTCAACTTAGCTTTTCAACTGCTGAACATATTTATGATTCCATATTGGCTCACTTCAATAATTTAAAAATTCCAATTGATAATATGATTGGGTTTGCTACTGATAACGCATCAGTTATGCGAGGCGATATCAAAGGCGTCAAAACTAGACTCAAAGAATTAAATCCGAACATGTTTTATTTAGGATGCACTTGCCATTCTTTGCATTTGTGTGCTGCTGCTGCTATGAGAAAAATCCCTGACTTCCTACAAAAGTTAATGCATGATTTGACCAATCATTTTGCTCATAGTTCCAAGAGACAGAATGACCTTAAAGAAATACAAGAATATTTCGAATCAGATATTCACAAAATCTTAAAAATAAGTGGCACTAGATGGCTCGAGCTAGAACAGGTAATTTCGCGAATTTTGGAGCAATGGTCAAATTTGCAGCATTATTTTCATATCTTTACGTTTGAAAATAAGAATCTAATAGCGGAAAATATTTTAAAAATTTTAAGTCGTCCGGAAACTAAATTATATTTTTTGTTTTTGTCATACATTTTAAATTTTATAAATAAGTTAAACAAATATTTTCAGTCTGAAAGATCTGTTTTGCACGTATTAAGACCATTGATAGAAGAAAATTTTCTTAATATAATTCGAAACTTTACTAAGCCAGACCGTATTGCCATAACTGTCCATTTTTTTGATACAGAAAATCACCTGCCATTAAATGAAATATTTTTTGGAATTAAGTTTCAAAAATTCGAAGAGACTGTAAATTTGACAGAGGAGCAGCTCTCAGAAATTAAATCGAATTTAAAAGAATTTTATATTGAACTTTGTCGGCAGCTTAAAAAACGATTTGATCTGGACGATCACAAGTTAAAACTGTTGGAATACCTAAATCCGAATCGAATTTTAACAAATGAGTTGCCAACAATTTTGCCTTTAACCAAAGCTTTTCCATTTTTAAATTCTTCGGTTGATATTGAGGTCTTGAATACAGAATGGAGATTGTTCATAACATATAATCACGGAAAAAATTTTTCCGCAGATTCAGATATTGTTCAATTTTGGTCTGCTTTAGGCGAAGAACAAAATTTTCTAAATGAAGAAATGTTTGCAAACTTGTCAAACTATATTATCAATTTATTGTCATTACCTCATAGCAGCGCTGCCGCAGAAAGAACTTTTTCTGAATTCAATAATATAAAAAACAAAAATAGAAATCGTTTGGCAATTAACACTACTTCGGCAATTTTGCTTTTTAAAGATATAAATAAAAATGTTAATATTAAATCCTATGAGCCGTCCGAAAAACTAATAAAATACTTCTCGAAATTTAAGTTTTTAGATGGAGATTATACAAAAATTTGAAATAAAAGCGAAAATTTAAAACAAATACATCTAGACAATTTTTATTGGTTTTTTGGAGTTTTTCTAGAGTATTTTTTGACCGAAACGGTTATATTTACAACGCAAAAGTCCATCCATATGGGTTAAGGATATTTTTTTTCTAACATTACGAGATTCAGATTTTTCTTGACTCCTATGTAATAAGCATAAAAAAACAATTTTGGTTGCACGATAGTTAAAAAAAAATCTAGTACCACATTATCTCAATCTAGTACCCTTTTTGGGCAAAAATAGTACCTTTTACACATCCTCAAGTCCCAACCCTGACCTTAAGGGGTTTAAAGGGAGGTGGGTAGAGCGTTGGTGTTATAAAACATTGATTTTTGCCATAAAACCTACCCGTTAGAATCTAATGAAATGTCACTCGGGGATTTTCGGTGCGCTGATCACAAATTGTAGCCTACTTGCTACAATGCTAGTTTTTTTTCGCCTACCCTCTATTATAGGTTAAATAATATGTTAAAAAGATTTTTTCGCAAACTCCGGCGGCTAGCCACAGGTGATGCTGGAAATTGAAAACTCTTTGATTGGCAATAGATAAAAAAAAGTTAAATTAAGACACTTGTGCGACTAGAAAATCCTGTTGTTGATTTTAATTTTATTCTAGGTAACTGTAGAATAGCTAAAAGTTATTAAATTACATGAAATCAATGCGATTTGTGTTGTGGATTGTGTTGTTTGAATGAAGTATAAGAAGGTTGATTCTTAACAGTTGCAAATGCGTAATTAAGTCGCTTTCTTATAATATATGTTACATACATAGTATAACGGTAATGTGTGGCACATGTGACTTACATAATTGTGCATTGATGTGCAGATAGGCCACAATTAAATTCAGTTACATGATCGTACTGGGAGACGATGACAACAATGCAAAAATAGACATAATGCGCGAGCCAAGTAGCAAATTCTGCTATATAAATACATATATGTATATATATATATATGTGTGCACGGGTCTATGTTTATCCATCCATCTGGATCGGGCTACATCCAGACATCCAGAAACCAACCCGAACTGAATAAACACAAAGATTGGACCGGAATCTTAAATTATAGCGGGATTCATGGGATCGTCGCGCGTCGTCTTCCATTCAGAGTGAATGGAAAAATACGCCAGCACCTGAGCAAGGTGCATGGGAGAAACTGCATTTCATTACAATGTGATATCAAACGGACTACAAAACAACGGCACAGCCAGCAAGTGTTCTCCCATGTCTTTGGCAAATATGGTAAATGGGAAGGGGACGAACGGGCGCTTTTGTGGATCTGGGATAGGTATTCAGGTATCCAGGTATGGTATAGGTTTTTTATACTAGCTCTCCGTATTCCTAGTATCACAACAGTGCACTACAGTAACGCCGATCTAAGACGCAGTTGTTACCGTATTTTGTCGCGATCTCAGGCAGCCGCCATCGCAAATTGAATCATGCAAAGGGAGGGCAGCTCCCCCGATATGCCCAGAAATTAGGTGCTCCAATCCCCAAGCTATCTAAAAGCAAAATATTGTGGACAAGAAGAACACGGCACCCGCACGATAGAAAGATAGACAAACATGACTTCTACATAGCTGCCACTATGTTTTGATTCAGTTTCAGTTGGCTTGCAGCGTATAGTCAGGTTAGCAAGAATAACAGATTTCTGGATAAATTTCCGATAGTCGAGTCGCATGAATTATGCAAAAGTGCAATATCTTTGTTATGCTAATACTTCAATCTATTAATGATTTTGATTTGAATAACGTAGGAGTTACATATTCACATACAAACAGTTACATTAGGTCTGTAGGGTCATCTTGTATGAAACTTAACTTTTCCACATTACGTAAATATTTTATCCATATTAGGAAACCTCGTAATCGTCAAGAAAATACGATAAATCTTTCTGTATTACGCATTTGATTGTAAATGTATATCTACTCGTCAATTGATTTTAGATGATTAGAAGATATTCTTTATTTTTGTTAATTTTCCTTTCGATTTTAGCAATTTCTGTTGAATTATAAGCAAAAGCTAGATTTGCCAGGGGCTAAATACCATATACGAGAACAGATCGATTTTTTGTAGAAAAATTTCCATGTGTATCGGACAGGGGAGTACTCCGACTGACTTTTGATGCATGGAAAAGTATTTTACACATTTTGTGTTTAAAAATTTTCGATATGACACACTGTTTTCCCGAAATTCGAAAAAAAACTGCTCCATTTGTATGATGGATGGTGAAGAGAGGGGACCGAAATATACATAGAAATATGGGGGGAGGGGTCCGAAATATGCACATAAAAACTTTTTTTGTTAGCTTGCTGCAAACTTTTGTTTAATAAAAAATTAAATCTGAATCATAATTTAACCATTTGTTAATTTTAAAAGAATTCTTTTTCTTAAATTACTTTAATCACAACTTTCTGAAAAAAAGGAAAAAAAAAATGGGTAACATAACAAAAAATGTGCCGATTTTTTCTAAATACACAATGCGCCGCCATACAAATGTTTAGAATGTACTCCCCGATTCTGAGAGACTTGTCGTTTTCGACAAAAGTCGTTTTACGTGTTGTTATTAGTGCCTTTCTACAAACACGTAAAATGGCTCTTGTCGAAAAAAGGCAGGTCTATCAAAATCCGGCTGGTAATTTTATATAGCTTTTCCACACATCAAACTTGAATTGGAACAATTAAAAAAAACCTATCTTATTTCGATAGAGATTTCTATCAATCTTCTCTTGAAACATAACAAAAGCTATAATTGCCAATCTGGCAATTATTAAATAACCCGTATGGTGATTTAAGCGAACGGCGAACAGTTGTATCAAAATTCCACTTTGAAGTCAAATTTTCCAATAAGATTTTTTAAAATTTATTCCAATCGGATTTTGATGTATGGGAATTTTATGTAAAATCATATCCTAAATAACTTTTGTTCTTCCACTTTATTGATAAGATGCACCGTTTTTGAGATATTTGCAAAAAACGTTTTCGTTCGTATGTGGGGAGACGGACGGACGGACAGACAGACGGACGGACAGACGGACGGACATGCTAAATTCAACTTTTTTTATCATTCTAAACACTGTGGTGTAATTCGTTTTTTTGTGTGATAACGGGATCTTGGCGTTACAAACGGTAAGGCAAATCTAATATACCCTTTGGTTTTACCATACGGGTATAAAAAGATTATTCAAAAATCCTCCATCGCAGTTCCAGTTTTTATACCCGTATGGTGAAACCAAAGGGTATATTAGATTTGCCTTACCGTTTGTAACGCCAAGATCCCGCCATCACACAAAAAAATGAACTACACCAGTGTGTTTAGAATGATAAAACATAACAAAAGCTATAATTGCCAATCTGGCAATTATTGAAAACCCGTATGGTGATATTCGTATCAAAATTCGAACAGTTGTACCAAAATTCCACTTTGAAGTCAAACTTTCCAATAAGATTTTTTAAAATTTATTCCAATCGGATTTTGATGTATGGGAGTTTTATGTAGAATCATATCCTAAATAACTTTTGTTCTTAGACTTTTTTGATAAGATGCACCGTTTTCGAGATATTCACAAAAACCGTTTTCGTTCGTATGGGGGGTACCCCCCCTAATGGTCCATTTTTGCCCATTAACGAACTTAGCCTCGCATTTTACGAAAAACGAATCTGCGCAAAATTTCAAGTCTTTAACTCAATCCGTGCGCCCGCAATCTGCGCCACAGACAGACAGACAGACGGACGGACAGACAGACAGACAGACGGACGGACAGACAGACGGACAGACAGACGGACGGACATGCAGAAATTAAATATTTTTATCATTCTAAACACACTGGTGTAATTCATTTTTTTGTGCGATGACGGGATCTTGGCGTTACAAACGGTAAGGCAAAGTTAATATACCCTTTGGTTTCACCATACGGGTATAAAAAAGTTGAATTTAGCATGTCCGTCCGTCCGTCTGTGGCGCGGATTGCGGGCGCACTGATTGAGCTAGAGACTTGAAATTTTGCGCAGATCCGTTTTTCGTAAAATGTGAGGCTAAGTTCGTTCATGGGCAAAAATGTACCATTAGGGGGGGTACCCCCCATACGAATGAAAACGGTTTTTGTCAATATCTCAAAAACAGTGCATCTTATCAAAAAAGTGCAAGAACAAAAGTTATTTAGGATATGATTCTACATAAAACTCCCATACATCAAAAAACGATTGGAATAAGTTTTAAAAAATCTTATTAGAAAGTTTGACTTCAAAAAAGTGGAATTTTGATAAAACTGTTCGCCATTCACTTAAATCACCATACGGATATTCAATAATTGCCAGATTGGCAAGTATAGCTTTTGTTATGTTTCATATTTGCAGTTGTTTTTCATTAAAATTACTACTCCCTTTGGTTTTCTTATTTTATTTAAAAAATGTTTTATTAAAAATAAATTCTCTGAAATAAATTCCATAAAATCTTGGACAACTACATATATAGAATTCCAAATCTATTTCAATCGAGATTTTTGTGAAGAAATTTCTTTCACATGCCTAAAGGGGAGAGTTTTTCTTAAAAAGGTCAATGTTAAAAGACCGTATCATATTTTCCATAATGTAAGATTGACCGAAAATGTGATACTACATAAAAATCAAGTGCACAATTATGACATTGATTTATGGCACATGAATGTGTAAAAAATATTTTCACGTTTTTTTTCTTTGGGCTTAAAATAAATGTTTGTTTTTAATTAAATTGATTAAAGAGAATATCTTAAAATTCTTCAATTTTTATTTCTTTATGTGGTTTCGATATATTGAAATATCATGTCATGCTTCCGTTTTTACATTCGACAATATTTCACGCCATTCTTACTAAAAGCCAATTTAAACACAAAACTAAAAGTGCTTTAGACACGGAATATTTTACTTGCACCGCGCCATTTTTGGGTTAGAAATACATTTATCCGTTTCTGGTGTCGCGTAATTAATTTCCGCTTCGAACATGAAATCCGATTGCTTTTCACAAAAATCAATTCTTGCAAATTTCGCTCTCTATCTTTACACAATTATGTTAAATCTTTACAATTTGCCTAAGCCAATATTAGCTCTAACTAAAAATGTGCTTATAGATATCTTGAAACATATATAAATCGAAAGATAAACAAATAAAGATAATACAAACACATTAAAAGATAGATAAATCTGGCAAAAAGTCATTTAGATTTTAGCTCTTTTGCCGTTATGCTCTGTCTGTTCAAATTTCGAAATCTCAAACTTTACATGTTTTAGGACAAGATTCAATGCCCAATTTCGGCCAATCGCAATTAGGTAGAGGTCCAAAATGAGCTCGACATCTTTTATAACCGCATGGAATTTCTAATAGTGTTAAAAACAGTTCCTAAAAAAATATTTGAAACTGGAGTAATAGTTATTTGATGTGACAAATATGGTGCTTAGAATGTTGTCACTTAAAAGTAATAAACATCAAAAAGATTTTATCTGATTTCACGTAATTTTACAAGTTTTGTATTCTTAAAACCTACGCTGCCATTGGCAAAAGTAAAAAAAATCAATTTTCAATTTTCTTACGGTTTTCTAAAAACATTTTTATTAATATACAGTCCATTCTAATTCATTTTTACAGTTGTGCAAAAAAAAATCAAATTCCACCGTCAAAATTACGCAATGATATTGAAATTTGTGAGTTGTTGATTTATCAATAAATTGCTTTGGAAATCATCGACTGATCTAATTTTTGGATGTTTCAAAGTCAAAGTTTACCCACCCCCAGCACTCCCATGCAATTTAATAGCTAAATTGAATTCGACTGAATAGACGTAATTGTGTATTTGTTTCACGTCCAATGCCAATGGCAGTTACCTTACTATCTGAAGTTAAAATCTTATTAACCCTAAAAGGAACGAATTATTTTTGCGAAGTAAAAGCATGACGTGTATATCTCAAGTAACTCCTCTTTATTTTGGAAACGGCTCGACCGATTTTGATGAAATTTATAATCTTTCAGTTTTCGGGAACGATGAAGCGATTGAGCCAGGATTCGAGTGTGTAAAAATTCATTTTAAGTAAAGACAAGTCGCATACCCTTTTACCAATTTTTTCAGGAAAACTCAAATTAGTGGGTTGTCGGGGTCGCTGTTGTAAGGATAACACAAATATCCTTTTTCCCAATTTTTCTCCGAACCGAAACCCCTCAAGTTAGAAACTTTATATTTTCACAGTATTTCCCATCGAGTGCTAACTAAGGCATGGTTTTAAAAAGGATTTGGTTGTTCTAAAACTTTGATTTTCGCCATAGAAATTGCTAATTAGGACACTGAAAAGTGTCACGCCAGAGTGACGAGTTCTTATGTTCATTTCCGTTGATGTGTTGGAAGGGGAGGCAGGGTGGCACGCTGGAAGTTCAGGGGCTTAGCTCGTCGGACGGGGTCGGTTCTTGCCATCCTTCCTATCACCACTCTCTGCTACAAATATTTCGTGCCAAAAGGGATCATATCTCATCTTCAGGTATTCTAAACGGGAGGGGAAGGGGAAGGAAATCCTTTAACAATCGCAGGGCGAGGAGGAGCAGTTACGGCTTACCTTTATCTTCCGTTGTCTCCGGGTTTCACACCTGCCCTAAATCAAAACGCTCACGTAAACATGAAGATAATGCAAAAATTCATGTCAAAAATCATTCAAAAATATTTAATTAGGTTTAAATTTAATTATAAAAACATCCTAATCGATCTAATATTCGCAACATTCTAGTATTTAAATATCTTAACCAAAGTATTTTTGGGATCGCCGATCTCGAATCCGGTGTTACAAATTCAAAATTTAAATGAGAAAGTCCTGAAAGGATAACCGAAATATCATTCCCGTTTTTCCTGGGAAAAAATCACATTAGGGACGAATCCGGTGTTACAGTTTCAAAAATCCTAGGGAAAGGTCCTGTAACGATGATCCTAATATCCTTTTCCCCCGAAAACTGTAATTAGGGGGCTTTCGGGGTTGCTGATGACGGATCTGGTGTTAAAATTTCAGAATTCGAAACGGGAGGTTCTGTTTTAAAAGTTTTTAAATTATTTCTTTTAAAGTTTTCAAAACTTCTGCAAAAAAAACTTTAACCCGGCAAAGACGGATATGCAAGCTTGTAATGGTATATAATAGTTTTTGATAAATCTTGTACACATATTGGCAGACTGAGAAACTGGGAGACAGGAAGACAAAAGGATGAAATAGATTAACACGGATTTTATACAATGGGTAATATTTACCCTAGTTAACCCGTTCGGTATTTTGATGCCATATGGCAACGCAGTTAAAAATCTGAATTTACAGATTTTTAACTGCGTTGCCATTCAGTGCACCATTAAGTGCATTTGGGACCCAATTTTGATTTTTTTAGTAAAAAGCTGGACCACAGTGGACGTATTTGAAAAAAATTAAAATTTTTAATTTTTTTTTAAATTTTTTTTTGTTTTAAATGAATACTAATAGCTTAAACATCATTAATTTGTATATAGAGTATTTTAACCCCCATAGAAAAAAACATGTACCGAACGGGTTAATATTTAATATTTAATGCACTCTAAAACAATCGACACAAAATTCCAAACAATAAAATCATACAAAAATAATTATTTTATTCAAATTTTAAGAGCATTTCCTTCCCACGGAATAACGTATAAAAGTAATGACAAGTTTAAGCCTTGCCATTGGCAACAGTCCACGATTTGGGGTGATCGTTTTTATAACAAACAGAACATCAGCAACTCCCTTAGGTAACGCTGGTGGTAAAATACTCACATCTGGCGAATAGTCATTTAAGTAAAAATGTTCCTGAAATCGATTACAGAATCAACAAAAACTTTCAATTGAAATTGAAAAAAACAGTAATAATAAAAACCTTTAAAACAGGACATTTTTGTGGTAAAGTGTCGAAATTTTTTAAAGATCCAAGCAAAAACCATGCATATATATCCATGTCCGCTCTCCGTTGCATATTACAGAAGTCTATTGTTGTATTTACAACGGTGAGTTTTCTACCCCGTGACGTAAATGACATCTGTAGATCAACGAAAACGGTCCGCACTATCTTTAACGGATCAATGGTGATGTTATATTTGACTGTTTCATTCCGATTATATGTGGTAACATTAAAAGCTAGGTAATCATTATCCGACCAAACTGATTTCGATTTTAACATTAAGCAATAGTAAAACTTCAAAAATAATTGTTTAAATTGCGTATTTTTTAATAAGTTTTCGTATATTTACCTTTACTGATGATACAGATATGAAAAATGTCAAAAGTATAAGAGGAATACATATTTTTCTCATATTTTATTGAAAAAATTACTTTAAAATGAAAGTGGATATCAAATTATTACAATTCCGTGATGTCTTTCTAAAGACAAAAATATTGTTAAAGTGAATAAATTATTTTTTCAATAACCCATGACAGGAATTAACTTTTTAATATATTTCGAGCAAAAAGTTAATGATTCAGAACATGACAACACAACATTTTTTTGTTCTAATTTTGTTTTAATTTAGCAAAATTGTTGGTTTTTTATTTTTTGGGAAATTTTACAAAGTTTTATTGTTAGTGGAGTAAATTTGTAATATGAAATATTAATCGTAGCCTAATTCTACGAAAATTATTACGGTAGCCCACTCGGAAAAAAACTTATGGGAATTGTTCCACCAAATTTACATGCTCCAGTCCCATATTTATGGGAAAAAACGGCATAGTGGCCAAATATGGGAGTCATTTCTATAAAAAAGTTGTAACTGATCCCAACTTTTTTAGGAATTAGGACATTGCAACAAAAAAAAATTGCCGTATTCTTTTTTTTTGTGTAATCATTCCCAAAGTTATGGGAGGGATACTGTATATTTTAGACATGTTACGACAAAAAATTGGGGAATATTCCCTTTTGACTAAATCCTAAAATGAAAGGACTGAATCCTATTAAACGTTGTAATGTCTCCATTGATTATTGGACTCTTTCCTATATACATGCGTGACACTCTCATTTGAAATAGGTTTCGTTACCATAATTATAGCAACAACGCCTATGTGAATAGGATTGAATACTATTTTTTTTGGGTTCTGTCCAATCTATAGGGGACAGACAAAAATTCGAATTATTGGCTATACGAGATAGGGAAGTCCGGGAGGCTTGAAAATATTCGAGATATCAAACAACTCGAGTAATAAAATATCCTGAATTTCGGTTAACTTTAGATTTACTAAGAAAGTCTCGCGAATTTCCACCTATATTATACTTGTATATAAAATCGTTTAACCTGACTGATTCATCAACGCCCAGCCGAAAGTCCTGAAGCTAGAAACTTGAAACTTTCACAGCATGTTCCATCCATCACGTAGGCGCTCACTAAGGTAGGGTTTTTCGATATTTTGCTGCTAACGGGGTAAACGAGAGGTAAAGAGGGTTTGGTTGTTCTAAAACCTTAATTTTCGCCATAAATCTTGCTAATTAGGATGCTGAAAGTGTCACGCGAGTGTTTTCGGAGTCGCTGATCACGAATCCGGTATTAGAAATTCAAAACTTGTATTATAAGGTCCTACAAGGATAACCAAAATATCCTTTTCCGTTCTTCCTGGGAAAAAATCGCATTGGGGACGAATCCGGTGTTACAGTTTCAAAAATCCTAACGAAAGGTCCTGTAACGATGACGCAAATATTCTTTCCTCCGTTTTTTCCGCGAAAAATCGGCATTAGAGGGTTTTCGGGGTCGCTGATCACGAATCTGCCGTCAGACTAATTCGAAACGGCAAATCCTGCAAGGACAAAATTTTTCTTAAAAGTTTTTAAGTTCTTTTCCGTTTTTTGGTATTCTAAAAAATAAAAAAAAACTGCTGCTCTTCTAAACTAAATTATCCTTTCTATATTTCTGATAATAATATTGTATTTATTTCACAGCACATTTTAAAAACGACTACAAAATTCTAAAAGTATACATTAAAAAAGGACGTGAATACTAGCCGGCACACAGGTGAATCTAAAATTCGAAATTCAGTCAAATGAATCTCAAACGGGTGATAGCCCTAAAACCACTTTTAACGATTTACTATTAATACGTGCTTGGGCGCACATTTGACCCTCGGACAGGATAATTGGTTCGTGTACCAAATATTTGATGGCAAGATCAGCCTGTTGTAAAGATTCTTTAAGATAAAGATGACAAACTTCATTACTTTCGGCAGCTGCCCGCCGGCCTCGCTCTGCCAAAGCCGCATGCAAATCAAAATGCAAAATTCCAAGGACTCGTGCTTCCGCTGGTGCTAATTTTTTGATGAGGTCCAAAAGCTCTCGACATAACGCGATTTTCAAATCAAGTTTTTCCTCGCTTATTGACTGCAGAACTTCAGGCCCACCCGCCCCTATTAGTTGGGCCAAAGCAACCTTGGCCTCAGTTAGGTAGTGGTGGTTCTTATATAGCCATTTACTGTAATGATTCACATATCTGCAGAGACGAAAACATTTTTAATTTTTTCTTTTTCGTGAAAATTTGGAAAAAGAATACTTCAAACAGGCGTCTTCATTTCCTTTTTCCATTGCAGCTAAGTCCTTTCCTGCTCTATCAAAGACATCGGCCACGAATGATTTGCTTATGGATCCAGTGCAAGTTTGACACCTGAAAATTATTTGAAACTAATTAAAAGATTGGATACTCGAATTAGAAAAGTATGCAAAAACCTCCAATCGTCCTCCCAAGTGTCTAAACTAATTGGAAGTGCCAATCCGCTGCAGTCCTTCCGATTGCAGAAAATCGCACTAAAGAAAGTTTCCAACTCTGTGACGTCCTTGCATCGCATGCAATCGCATTGAAACATTTTCGTCTGTTTGAGATGATGTTGTCGACTTGAAGTGCCCCAAAGCGCATCCGAATAGCAAATACTAAGATTTGTGTCTTTCGGTATGGGATCCGGTGCCCAGAAGATGACATCTCCGTTTTTCGTGAAACTTTTGGCTAAATTCGGCGTGCAGGAGTGTTCAATTAAGGAAGCTAAATCGAAAACAGCGACGTAAGGGGGCTCCGAAAGGGGAACTTCATGGCCATTGACCTGAAGAATTCCAGTGACTTTCAATATTTCCTCTTCTGGCCATTTGTTGCATTTGAAAAATCTGGAAACAGGTAATTTTTGCAGAAAAATTTAAAAAACAAAAAGTATTTCCTGTCTTAGCAGTTGGAATATTGAGTCTTTTTCACATGCTAATAAAAATACTGCTAAGACAGAAAAATTATTTCTCAAAAAATTTCCCAATTGAAAAACAAGCTAATTTTAAAAAAAGTCGTAGCACGTTTTGTGGAGAATTTCGCAATTTGTTCTGTGAGCCTGGGCAGCAATCATGTATTCCGATGCGTCTCTGTCTTTCGACTTCGACGCAGCTTTTAACTCATGACTTCGCCATATCAACAGCTTCAAATTTCATGGAGTGACAGTCAGAATCACGTTTCGATTCATAGTCCCGATTCCGCGAAATTTCAAGCTGCAGATATGGCGAAGTCAAGAGTTAAAAGCTGCGTCGAAGTCGAAATACAGAGACGCGTTGGAATACATGATTGGTGCCCTGGTTATTTTACTTACCTGGGAATAAATTTCGCGATTCCTTCTCGGTCACTTCTCCATTGCGGTGATCCACGCCGATTTTCTTCGTGCGATTCCAGTTGCATCAGCCTCTCCCATTTCTTAGGATTTTTTTCCTTAAGTAGAAGACATCGTAATGTTGCTAAACATTGATATGTGGGATGTGGTGCCACAAAGTGTTGAATTGAAACCTTAAATACAATTTAAAAAAAAAATTATTTTTAATACGTCCGACTCAACATATTTAAAAAATAGGTTTTTTTGAAAAATTCTCGGTTTTTTTGAAAATATTTCGAAAATTATACGCTATTCTTAAAAAATGAATATAACCAGATTCAAAGCATTTTTTCCTTTAACGGTTTTTACGTATCTTTAACGGTTCTCAAGATATTTGAAAAAAATATTATTTTTTACATAGTTTTCCGAAACTATATATGGCAGTGGAAAGTTATGTTGATCCAAGCTGATGTTTTTTGAAAAAAAGTCGAAGGGAACTAAAACCAAACTTTTAAACCAAATGCTGTAACCAAACCAAAACCCAGAATTTTTTAGCAGTTCAGTTCGGTTCAAATTTGAATTTTTAGAATTGAAAAATTCTTATTATTCTTCCAAATTGAAATTATTTTCTATTTTCCACCAGATTTTTTATGTTAATCTTGTACAAAAGACCTTCTACTAGTCTTCTGTGGGACCCAAAATCACTAAACCATTACAAGTTCAGTGAACAAAAACCAGAACCAAAACCAAATTTTTAAAATCCTCACAACCAAAACCAATTTTTTGAAATTTTGGAAACCAAAGCCAGAACAGATTTTTGAAATTTTAGAAAGCAAAACCAGAACCAAAACCAAATTTTGAAATTTTAGGAACCAAAACGAAAAACCAGAAATCCAATTCACAATTGAACGAACCGAACTACAATAAAAAACTGTTGGTTTGCTTCTCTGGCTGCTACAAAACTTTACAAATGTTTGAAATTTATCCATGGTTCGTAATCAATGTAAAACTATAAAATTCGGACTGCGGGAACGAAAATTTGTTACGAAATCTCAATTAAGGAGGCCCAGCCAGTTTTGGGTTATAGTGTCATAGAGAAATAAAATCTTTTTCACGAAAAAATATTAAAATTCATTTAAAATCACCAGTCCATCAAATTGCCAAAAATTTTTAGTTTTTAAAAAAAATATATCAGGTTTCTATTTAAAGGCCAAAGATTCAATAATAGTCAACGAAATTATAAATGCGGAATACGAAGAAAAACAATAGAAAATAACCAAATATAATTTGGGTAAACTTTTCTGTTTAAAATAACTAAAAAAAAAAATGGAAAAATTACACGCATCTTCAAAAATTTCCACGAAATGTTCTATTTTAAACATTTATAATGAAGGTATTTGAAGAAAAACAAATTGTACTTTGAAAATTTATTGTTTGCAAGACTTCCAAGATAACAAAAAGTAATAAAGTAAACGCCAAAAATAAAATTCAGGTGATCAAAGCCGTGCGAAACAACAAAATATTTCAAACATTCTACGAATACGAAAATAAATTCCAAATTTAAAAACAACCCAGAAAATGTTGTATTTTTTTAAATTATAGCCACCGCAACATTAACTTGAGTCAGAAAATTTAAATCGAATAACAATTAAATAGTCGATTTCATTCAACACTTTGATTATTGCGATGAGTATTTTGACTATTGACCCTGTTGAAAAGAAATAAAGTGCGTAAAGCATTGGTAATTTGTGAAAAATAGATAAACAAACCTACTTAAAATCTATCGATTCCTATAAATCGAAACTGTGACTGTTTTAATGGTTCTTATGGATCAATTTATTACGGATAAGCAGACAAATGTGCGAGAATCTTCAAAGCAAAAGTTTTTTTTTCTCAAGTTTTCCGAGACATTTCCTCTTACCTAACACATTTAAAATGACGTATACGCAAGTAGACAAAAACCGGCAACATCTTAAGACAACAGGAAAAGCGAAGAGATGCAAACTACTAAAATACCTAACGAAAAACAGCAGAAGCAATAAGTTATGGGAGACATTGTTTGGGTGTTAAAGAACCATAGAAAATTAAAAAAATTAGTTTGAGGATTCCACCTGAACGGTTGGAAGAGAGTTTTAACGAAATTGTGCGCTAAGATTAATCGAAATTTTAGAGGATATGAAATTTTAATAGTAAAATGGTGTCGCGATAGCCTATTTTAAACTTATTTTCAAAAATATTTTTTCTACCAACATTTTTGTAATAAATTTTCTAACTTTCGAGACTTGGGAAATTTTTGTGGTTTTTTAAGAATCTCTGAATAAGGAAAATAATTGTACATATTCATCTCTCGCTTGAGGAACGTTTATTGTTCAGTTATTTAATAGTCTAAGTCTAAGATATATACGATAGCAACACTTAGTAATAAATTGGCATTACAAAATAATTGAGTGACAAAATTCGCACTCAGTAGGAAGTTTTACAAAAGAAGTACCAAAAAGCTAAGGTAGAACCGAGCAGAACATGTGGAGGTTTTTTGTGGAGATATTTCTATGATTAGAATCTTAAGAAAAGTCATCTATCACTCGAGGTATCTGTCACACGCATCGACTACATTTCCATGCCATCCTTGGCCACTTTCAGTCAATCCCATCGTGGAGTCAATTACCTACACCATATGACGTCTTCATATACACGCACCTGTCAAGAAGAACGATCGAGTGAAGTCCTCAGCATCAGCAGACAGGTATGAATGGCATAAAAAAAATTAGATAGACTGTGATTTTTTTTCACAAAAAATCATCATATGTTGAACAAATGAGCGTTTGGTGGAATCTAGTAAATAAAGAATTGCGTCTCATGTCGGATAAGTCACGCAAACATAAGAAAAAGCACAATTCCCAGGGACCAATCTTCAAATACTGTATATGAGGACAGACAAAATTTTTATAAAAAAAACTATTTGTATGAGGGAGGGGAGAAAGAGTTGTCTAATTGAATTTTTATACATGAAAATGTTATGTAAAATCATATTCTAAACACATTTTGCTTTAAATTTTTCCATATTACTAACCGTTCCCGAGAAAAATGCAAAAAACGATTTCATTTGTACGGAGGAGGAGGGAAGAAGTGGTCTGATTGGATTTTAATGTAGGAAGAGTTATGTAAAATGATATTCTTAATACTTTTTTATGTCATACAATTTTCGGTGTGGCTAACCGTTTTCGAGAAAATTGCAAAAAACAGTTTCGTTTGTATCGGAGAGCGGAGATGGAATGGTCTGAATTCCCCCGTTCAAGTACTTAGCCTTGCTATTTACCAGAAACGCAACTGCACATAATTTTAAGTCTGTAGCTCAATCCCTTCGAAAATTATGGTGTTCAAGGACAGACATACAGATGAATAGACGGACAGACAGACAGACGGACAGACAGACAGACGGACAGACGGACAGATGGACAGACGGACAGACGGACAGACGGACAGACGGACAGACAGACAGACGGACAGACGGACAGACAGACAGACGGACAGACAGACAGACGGGCAGACAGACGGGCAGATAGACGGACGGACAGACGAACAGGCATACGGAAATCAAAATCTTTAGTCATTCCAAACACCTTGTTGCAGTTCATTTTTGTGTCCGACGATTGGTTTGGTGCGCTACAGACGGTATAATAAATTTTATATAATTCTATATGATTCTCATATAGAGTATAAAAACTACAGACTTTTACGAGGTGTCAGTCTACATAAAATCACAAGAGTTAAGTGTCAACTTACTTTGCTTCCTCTCGACGCTGTCAATTGGCATTCATCTGCGTGTTCAGGATAGTCCTGGCATTCACGTTGACATACCGGCCAGCCACAGCGTTCGCATTCTAAGTGGTCGAATTCATTGAGACCCTTTAAAAGAAAATAAAATTATTGCATCCCATATTTGTAGACTTAAGCAATAAACCTTCATGCAACCCACGCAGACAGGACCAGTCACTTGAGATGGACCACACACAAGCGCTGCTTCCCTCAGGACGATCTCACTAGGTTTTATATTTCTGCTGGATACCAAGTATCGTCCATATTTTTCATTGCTGCAAATCTAATTTAAAAAACAGGAATTGGAACTTTTGGAAATAAAAAAACAATATTTCAAAGAAAAAATTCAAAAAATTTCGTCGGGAAAAAAATCGTTAAAATGTGTTTCGGGAACGCAGATAATGTCACGAACCTCGGAACATGGGTTTATTTTATGGTCGAAATTCTATTAAAGAAAACAGTGAAAATGCATATAATCTAAGGCAAAATAAACACTTACACGGCAGCAAAAAAGTCCTGGAGTATTTTTCAATCCAAAAATTATATTGACGAAATCTTAATACAATTTTGGATTGGAAATGAATACATGCGAGTTATTGAAATATTTTAGTCTTTTTCGCCTTCTAATATTAACGTCTATAATTTAATTAAAATTGTAGGTTTCAATACTAAATTGAACCAAAAATAGAATTTTGCATTGGATTACATATAGGTCCAGTGTAATCCAATTTTGATAGGAATTGACTCCAATATGTTTTACTGTGTAGGAAAACACTCAGCCGAAAATTTAAAGTAATTTTTCTTTTCAAAGAAGAGTTTAAGTACTAAGTACGAGGTGATGACAAAAAGACAAATTTTATAAAACTTCGTACCTACAACCAATTTTTACGGTTTTTTTCGTTTTTTCTATATTTTTTTTCCCAGTACGTGACTCTGATGTAAACCCAGCAGAGTTATGTTTCACTTTTTATTGCTACATGTCTGTTCAAATATCGAAATTTTGTTCACAAACAACCGAAACATTGTTCATGAACCGTGACAATTTTTGAGTACAAGCGAAATTCGTGAACTGAAACATTCGCAAACCGAGGCGTTTACAAACCGAGGTGTTCACAAACCGAGGCGTTCACAAACCGAGGTGTTCACAAACCGAGGCGTTCACAAACCGAGGTGTTCACAAACCGAGGTGTTCACAAACCGAGGCGACAACAAACCGAGGTGTTCACAAACCGAGGCGTTCACAAACCGAGGTTCCGTGTATTTAAAATTACTGCAAAAACAAGTACTTAATTTTTAGCATATGTATTTTTTGCGGAAATGCAACTGCTTGCCTTAAAAAACGAACCATTTTTTATTCATTGAACTTTAAACGAATTGCGAATAACTATTCTATGCTCAGTTCAAAGAGTAATTAACAGAAAACTTTTAAAGTTGTGGGTTATCGAAACGATCTCATTCCTTAATTAATGAGTTGGAAGTTGTTGGTAAATGCGCTATCATATAGAATTGTTGTTGGAGTTTTCTTTGAGCATAAAAATTTCCATAGCAAAGAATAAAGTGCAAGAAAAACTTTCTTCCTGACTCTCGATGCGACTTTAAGATTGGATACCGGAAAAACTTAAATCATATTAATTTACCCGAAACTGGCGACAATTTCCTCTATGCTTCTTCCAGTCCTGTTTCTGATGCTCTACGGAGCAATAGAACACTTGATTGCAATTTGAACACTTGGATTTGCTGGCTATCGAACAAACCGCGCATTTATTAATCGCTTTTCCACCATCATGGTCAGACGCCATTTGGCACGAGGCAGTCTTTGCTGTTGGTATGCAGTTTAAATCCGCTATTAAATCACTTAAATATTTAATTGGTCACTAATTAACTTCACTAATGAACCGTTAATCGTGCCCGTAATATAGTAGGTGGCTTCAAAAAGCGGCTAAGCAAGAACAACCAAATACCTCAAGAAAATCAAACCGTTCGCGAAGATGCACTACTTTAGACTATTCTGCCTGCACAAGTTTAGCACCTCCGCCGGGCGCCGCGACGGATAACGTCGTTTGACCAGCGATAATACAACGACACAACACTGAGGGAAATTATTCACCGTTCAACGAAACTAAAAACACTATGTTGATGTTACTTGGAATGGTCGTTGTGTTGTGCTCCTATAATGAGTTGAGAAACTTTTTCAGGCTATTTTTGGTCTACGTGGTTCGTGGAAAGAGTTCTAATTAAAGGTTCCATTGGGGCGATTCAGTTACCAATGCTGGCGTTTGCCCCAGGGCTCAGACAACATCAGGGAGGTACCAATACTACCCCACAGAGTCGCGGTACTAAATAATTGATTCATGAACATTTAACGATTTCACGTGGTTAGTGGTATTTGAAAAGTCGATCTATCAGTAGCCATTGTGGTAATATTTCAACAAGTTTCCCAATATTTAAACAAAAAAAGTAGTCATTTTCATTTTACACCACACACTTGTCGAAAAAAAAATGCCCGAATATTATGTAAATTCAAAAAATCTCGCTCTACCACCGGCACTGATCGCAAGAAAATATATTTTCTAAGACGTCCAGATCTAAACTACTACCACCTTTCGCGGTAGACACATCGGTTTTCGTCGAATTTCCTCGATTTTTCCAACCATGAAAATAAAAAAGCAGCCGCTTTGACTTATGTTGATTCTAAGCGAATTCCTCGTGCGACAAACAAAAGAGGTGTTTTTCACTTTTATTTCGGCCACATGAAATATTGTTTTCGAATGTTGGAATATATGCGGAAAAACAAACAACAAACGAGAGAAAATTGAAATGAAAATTCACAAATCTTCCTAAGATTTATCGTCATATTGGGAATGTCGCAATACTCTTCCAAGTCTGCCTCTATTGCTGCTGTCTTAACTAATTCATGTTTTCGGATTTTCATGATTTTCCATCATATTTTCTGATATTCTTATCGCTTTTTGTTTGTGTTTTTTTCACATGAATGACGAAAATTTGTATTTTCTTTTGTTTTATGCAATAATATTGAAGAGGAGCTGTGAGTATATTATGTGACTCCCTTACATTCGGTCGACAAAGGATCAAACATAATTCCGATATAGAAGTGTCTGCTGCCACTCCCTACCCTAGGCGGTGTATGGGTTTAGAAATTCCCTTTCTTCAATAAAATTGATTTTCTATAAATCAAGGATGGCCTCCATTCCATCGCATATTGAAATTGAAAGTGCTGGGGGATTAAATAATGGTAGCACCATTCAAAGAATATTTATTACGGCAATTTCTATCGAACTGTTGAGAAATTTTTCTATTAGTTCCTATTAGGTTTTATGAATAGGTGGTATGAGTTTTTATCGGTGATTTAATTGATTGAATTGATAGAATATAGTAAAGTTGGATATCTTACTTCTATCAATTTATATATTCTTTTTGGATTCATTTTTCGGAGCACAAAAACTTTTAAGTAATCTTACCCTTTTTTTCACAAATTAGAAAAAAAATATCTTAACACATGACTTTCTTATACAAAATCTACGTTCTTGCGCAATTTACGAGTACACTATAACCCGAAGAAATTTTTTTTTGTTTATATAAAAATATGAATTTTAATTTTACAAAATGTAAAATATCTCGATAACGGTAAAAGATACCGATTTATAGTAAAAGGCAAAAATGTGGAGAATTTTAATACCTTTAATTTTTCAATCAATTATTTTTTTTTAAAAACCGTTAGTTTTCAAGCAATCCGCAAAAATATTTTGTTGAAATTTTAATCAGAGTATTCACAGTCCTCTTTTAATTTTCGGTATTCGGTGCTTTCGGTAATATGTATTAAAAGACTGAAAAAGCTTTTAAAAATATTCTGCTGTGAACATCCCACAGCACAGATTTGAGAACAGCGCTTTTATTGGATACGTGACCAAATCATGGACTGCGAATTTGATTGTAAAATATGTCACATACCTTTAAATCCATGTTTGATGTATTCTTTTGAATTTCTATTATGGCAACGGCTATCAAAATTGAAAAAATTTGCAGTCCGATGAGATAACCAGCGACAAAATTTGACAACTAAAAACATTACTAGCGCCACTCGCGGTTGATTCTTGATACCAAATAACCGGGCCGGAAAACACGACTCAAGGCATGTCCACAATTGCCGAATCCGGTAATTAATTTTTACATGAACCAAGTTACCGTCTCGGTAAAAATCTGTTAAATTTAACTGAATTACCGAGCGGTAAAATTACCCGCAATTTAAAAGAGGACTGTGAATACCCTGAATGATAATATCTCGATAATGGTAAAAGATAGCGGATAACGGGGAAAGACAAAATTATGGCCAACATTATTCCGTTCAATTCATATATTGAATCACCAAAAACCCTTTATCTTTCGAAATAATCGGAAAAATCATTTTTTTAAATAACGGTATATCTCGATAACGGCTTGAGATACGGAGTTCTAGTAAAAGACAAAGGTGTAGAAAATGTTATTGCCTCCAACTTTTATTAAATATAAGATTACTGAAAAACCCGTAGTTTCGGAGTAAATGACAAAAAACGAAATTGCATGTTTTTACAATTCGCCACTTTAGTTACTTCCGGTTAACGAATAGGATCGTCTCATTCCAGGACCAAACATGCCTGTAAAATTTCATGGCTCTAAATCTATTAGTTTTTGAGAAATCTTGTGCACAGACTGACAGACAGAAACACATTTTTGTAATGTGACTGCAAAAGACTCGGAAGTGCTCGGGAAATGTTTTTTAGGCAAAATTAAGAGTAACTATTAAGAGTACCTATCGTATAAGAAAGTAACTATTTGACGCGCATTTCTTTAAAAAAAAAGTGTCCCAAATATATCAAAAATAAAAGAATCGAAAATAGATTTCAAAATACCGTTTTTCATATCCAGAAACTATAAGTAAATCGACGTTAAGTAATCAAAAAACGTGCTGTCATTTATTAATGTTATTTGTTACGTGGAAAACGCGAAGACGAAAATTGTTTTTCCTCATCCATCATAGGTTCATTATCCCGTTTTTGTCAGAATGCCAAAATAATCGACAAACTTTTAGGATTTCGAAAGTGCTCTTTTAAAAATTTATTCATGCATGAACATTATAGGAACGAACATTGAGAACTCTATATCACTTCAATTAGCATAAAAATATTCTGCAGGGTGAAATCTATTTTTTTTTCATTATTTGTTTGGCACACAATAAAATGCACACCGAAATAGATTCATCCATTAATAATGCCGGCTAAATAGACACATTGAAAATAGACTATAATAAAGAATCATGTATCTAAATCTCGACGTATCTATGCTATGCTGAACAAATATAGATTCAAATTCGTTGTCTAGACTAGACTGTGGAAAATGCATTGTTGTACGGGTTTGCGGGTATATTCATTATAAGCCAAATGGAAATCTTTATTGTTCAAAAGAAAGTAAGTCATCCGTTTAGTAAAGTATCTGACAGTTTTAATTAGAGAAAAATGCCTCTAATTAAATTTTCATTTATGTTGAGTAAAATTTTCTTTAGATTCATAGAATATTCTCATCATATTAATTTTTTATAATCATTTCATTATGATTTATGAGCATCCACAAAAAAATTAGCTACCTGCAGAGATTTTCTTTTTTGCCTATGACTTCAACATCGGCTTGAGACCCGAAATGTGTGATAAAAAAAAAGTTGAAAAGTCGCATCACTCACTAATAGTTGGCAAATAATAAAAGCTCTCCATTCAAAGAACGTGCACTTCGTGTGTCGTTTATTTTTCAGCATAATCAGCAACAACAGCGGGAAAATAAGCGACACACTATCGGCATAAATAGCCATTTGGCGTTGTGCCAATCTTTAAGTACAAATTTTAGCAATCGAACAATAAGAAAGCATAAAGACGTGCCGGTAAGAAAGGCCTCGGGTGAAGTTGAGAAAATATAGAGACCCATCAGATTTTGGCTCTGGTTCTGTTAACACATTTTTTGTAGAGTTCATCGATTTTTTCTGTCTCCGCTAGCCTAAAAAAACGAAAATTATGCCATGCTGATGATTGATTTTGCTAATAGAATAGTACCAACATAAATCAGCAACTTTAATGGGCATTCAAAATGCGATAAAAGAATTTTTATTAAACGCATAAAAAATTTTAAAATATTTACAGCCATCCTACTTTTCTATGGCAATTTCAACAAATTCCTTTGAAAACTATAATTTTTTTTTTGTTTATAGTCGATTAATATTTACAGGACTAGAATTAAAGATCGTCATATGACGGGTGATGGCAATCTTGATAGGAATTCCGTAACGTCACAGGCAACTTTCGATTCGACGACTTTTCAAGTTGATCACCTTACGTGAAGTGATCAACTTGAAAAGTTTGGTCCTGGAATCCTATCAACTTTTGATGGAATTCCATTAAGTAACCAAAATGGCGGCTTTTTTATGAAAACCGCAATTAAGTTTTTCGCAATTTACTCCGAAACTATGCGTTTTTCAGCAGTCTTAAGGTAAGGATACACGACGAGAGACTTTGGTCTCTGAGACCAAAAATTTCGCCTCTGGATACAAAGAGACCTGTGTATACACTTCGGAAACCGGAGATTTATCTCCAAGTACAAGTCTCTCGGGTCTCTTGGGAGACTTAACACCGCGTCTTGATTTGGGATTTTTCATCGCAGAGATTTTTGATTGACCAATCAGAGCTCGAGTTGACGGTGAGAAAAAATCCCAGAGATAAATTTCTTGAAATCTTGCAATAGCAAAATTTCTTGGAATTTCACAATTCAAGATGGCGGAATCCAAATTCTCCCGACAAGTAATTGCGAAAATAACTAATTTTTACAAAATACGATACAAAAAGCTTTGGAAGAGAATATATGTATAACATTAAGAGGTTTTTCTTTTCGTCTGTTCTTCTGTTTCAGCTTTTTCAATTTCACGTATTGCATTAATTGCGAGAGCGGCGACTATGTGTTTTCTTTTCATCGGCATTTTGAGTACTAAATTTCAAGAGATTTTCGGCCCAGCTGTCAAAAAAATCTCATTGCGGTGAGATATTTCTTCGGATGAAAAATTGTTAATCAAGACGCGGTGTTAAGTCTCTTGCCGTGTAGCTACTCTTTTTAATGCGTCTCCGGTTTTCAAAACGTTTTGATATCTATCTCTTGGTCTCCGGAGACGAATTTTGACATTTCAGGAAATTGTTTTGTGGGAACGAGAATTTGTTTCGTTGTTTTGAGATTAAAGGTCAGTTTTTATAAAGAAAAAAAGTGTTTTTACTTATTTTATATTTTAGATTAGTGATATTGTTGTTATGCTTGGAGACGAGATGCCTGCGTCGTGTATGCACTCCAGAGACTTTGCTTTGAGAGACTTTTTAGTAAAGGTCTCCGAAAATCTATTTTTTGATCTCCAGACTTAAATGTCTCTGAACGTGTATACACTTTGGAGATTTTTGCCTGGAGACCAGAGACCAAAGTCTCTCATCGTGTATCCTTACCTTTAGGTATGACAAGAGCTGGAGACAATAAAATTTCCTACATTTTTGTTTTCTACTAGAACTGAGATATATGTAAAAAAACTAGTTTTTAGCAATTATCTCGAAAAAAAATATAAGATAAATTGGAGAGAATATTATTTGCCACCATTTTGTCTTTC
The DNA here is from genome assembly GCA_964034945.1 of Chrysopilus asiliformis. Classification (NCBI taxonomy): domain Eukaryota; kingdom Metazoa; phylum Arthropoda; class Insecta; order Diptera; family Rhagionidae; genus Chrysopilus; species Chrysopilus asiliformis. Next base: position 92,144,999 of record OZ035962.1, read on the forward strand.
ACCGTTATCCACTATCTTTTACGGTTATCGAGATATCATTAAAATAAAAAAAATATGTTTTTGCGAACTGATTGCAAACTAACGGTTTTTTTTTGTAAAAAAAAATAGTTAAAGTTAAGAAGGAATTAAAGGTACAGTAGAATCCCGATAATTCGTATTTCAAGGGACCAGCAAATTCATACGAATTAGCGGGATATACGAATTATCGGGGTACGAATTATCGGGATTCTACTGTATTATAGAATACCATATAACACCGTCATACATAAAATAAAGCCATATTTGTGACATAACACCTTCTTCTATTCGTGTCTTCAATTCTTACGCTAAATTATTTTAAACCTCCAAAAGAAACTTGTTAAAACCCAAGAGTTTGTGTCTTCGGTTATTTCTTACACGTGGTATACTTTTAGGCGTGAAATATGAATGTAAAAGCTTTGTGAATTTATTTTTATACTCTATGTGAGAATCTTGGATGGTCCATTATGGACGAATTTTTGCGCGTTTAATTTTTAATTTTTGTAATTGTTGTTTCAGTTGGCGTCGGACACAAAAATGAAGTACACTAGGGTGTTTGGGATGACAAAAGATTTTGGTTTCCGCATGTCCGTCCGTTTGTCTGTCTGTATGCCCATCTGTCCATCCGTCTGGACAGCCTGTCAGCTTGTCTGTCTGTCTGTCTGTCTGTCTGTGAACACCATAACACAGATGCATTTTTCGTAAACAGCAAGGCTAAGTTCTTGAACGGGCAAATCATTCCTTCCCTCCTTTCCTCCTTCCTCATATACACGAAACAGTTTTTTTGCAATTTTCTCGAAAACGGTGGATCGTATTGAAAAATTTATAGAGGTAAAATGTATTTATACATTCTTTTTTTTATACACCAAAATCCACTTGAACCACTCCTTCTCCCCTCGCCTAAACAAATGGAATACTTTGTTTTTTGGAGAAAGGATAAGGCGTGATTCGAATGGATTTTGATGTATGGTTATCTAATACATCAAAATCCATTCGAATCACGCCTTATCCTTTCTCCCACATAAATGGATTTTTTTTAAATAACAATTTTGGCTGTCCTCATATAGAGTACTTGACGATTAGCTCCTGGCAATTGTAGCTTTTCTTATGTTTTAATTACCTAGAAAATTAAATAAAAACATAACAAAAGCTATAATTGCCAATTGGCAATTATTGAAAACCCGTATGGTGATTTAAGTGAACGGCGAACAGTTGATGTATGGGAGTTTTATGTAGAATCATATCCTAAATAACTTTTGTTCTTGCACTTTTTTGATAAGATGCACCGTTTTTGAGATATTCGCAAAAAACGTTTTCGTTCGTATGGGGGGTACCCCCCCTAATAGTCCATTTCTGCCCATTAACGAACTTAGCCTCGCATTTTACGAAAAACGGATCTGCGCAAAATTTTAAGTCTGTAGCTCAATCCGTGCGCCCGCAATCCGCGCCACAGACGGATGGACATGCAACAATTTATTATTTTTATCATTCTAAACACACTGGTGTAATTCATTTTTGTGTGCGATGACGAGATCTTGGCGTTACAAACGGTAAGGCAAAGTTAATATACCCTTTGGTTTCACCATACGGGTATAAAAATCATTAATTTATTTGTGGTCTGTTTTTTCAGTTTGGAAAAAATAGCAATATTCAGAATTCCATTGTTATGAGATGAAATTAACAATATTAGACGACAATATTATAGGAATAACGACAATCTACGCCTAATTTGCCAAAAATAAATTCACTACGTTTATTTAAATTCAAATTGTGACTAAATTTCGTACACAGAAGTGTAGGATTATTTTCACATGTGATCAAAATGAAATTTTCACTAGAAAATTGAATTTTCCAAATAATAACATTCGTGAAAATAGCATTTTACTGTCGGCCAAGTGACAATGTCGGCATCCGAAAACAATAAAAGATCGTTTTGCCTAAGTATTTTTAATGAGTTGACAGAATTTGGCAAACAACCAGACATATAATTCTTTCAATGTTTTATTTAACTATTATGGAACTTTAAAATTTTTTTACTCTGAATAACCGGAAATAACCCCAGTATTTGGACGTTTGCCAAAAATTACTCACAATTTTAAATTTCTACAAAACAAAAAGGTTTTCCCCAGCTAAATTAAAATTTATATTTTCCACTTTTCTTACCTGTTGAGAAAAACATGGCAAATAAAAAAAATTTTTTTTTCGCTTTGTTAATTCATTTGCATAAAAATCTCTGTACAATTACGACCAAATGTTTACTACTTAGGATGGCAACCCCATATCCGTTTAATGAAAATTGTAAACATTTAAACAGCCTCAAAATTTATATGCACAAGTAAAACAGCCCAAGGAATAAAAAAATAGCAAACTAAATAAATAAATAAACGTAAACCGTAGATAATAAAATCAAAATGAACTAAAGTTCGTGGCACCTGTTAATTCCTATAATCTACCTGTTGAATGTGGCTGGTACTAAAAGTACATCAGGTGCAGGCATTTATGTATGATTTTATTACAAAAATTTTAATTTGTGGTAAGAACTATCGGAATATATCTCACCTCATGTTATATTAAATATTGAGAGAAAGCCTTGAGAGTGATTTGATTAAAATGATTTTCTTAACCTTGATTAAAATTAAGTAAGTTTTTGCATTATAGCAGACATGATGCCGTCTTAAATCATTTTTCGGGTAGATACTATTTTTAATTTCGTCATTAAAATTTCTCAAACTTTTCGACGTCTTTTTGTGTACATCGGAATTGCTCCTGTTTGTGTAGTGGGAAAATGAATTCTGTATTGTATTAGTAACATGAAATTGCTTTGAATTGATCACAAATCATAGTGGAAGAATTTTCCGGATTTTCCCGCATTGCCAAAGTGAAGATGAAACTTTTTTTTAACGCTTTCTTCTGTTTTATAGCGATTTTTGAGACTTGAAAAGCTTCTAACATGAATAAATATGGGAAAGTGCGAAAGCATTTAACAAAACCAGAATATAAACAGTAACAGAACTAGAATTTGGCAAAGAAATTTCGCTCCATCTTTCCCATAACAGATATCTTATAGAAAATATAAGGAAAGCTATAATTGTTACAATTGCCAACGTCAAATACTCTATATGAGGGCAAACAAATTTTTTATGAACAAAAATCCATTTGTATGCGAAAAAATCCACTTGTATTGATTCGGTGTGTTGCAAACGGTATAATAAATCTAATATAAGTACTCCTATATGATAAATATATCATATGGAGTATAAAAATTTTATTTTATCAACTATCGAAAACACGAAAAAAAAACTAATAAATTTTTTATAAACCTTGTTTTAATTTTGGGGTTGTTCGATGCATTTCTGATTTCTTCGCTAAATTCTAATAAATTGTTTAAAAAATACTAAAAAATTTGGTGTTTTAATTAATTTAAGTGGAATATAAGTGACTCCATTCCGTTAATACATATTTTTTATTCCGCAATTTTGAATAGTTGATAAAAATATTTTCAGAATATCTATTATTTGTTTTCTTTTGAAATCGCATATTTTTAGAATTTCTAAAATATTTTTTTTAGTGTTAATTTAAAAAAAACATGTGCCCTTTTTCCCCTTGGTAAATATACTTTTTTAACAAGCTAAATTTTTTTTATTAAATGATGAAAACCAGATGAAAATGGGTTGACTGGTGTACGAGATAGCAGGTGAGGGGGCCAGCGGGTAGGTAAATCTGGATCAGAAATGGGTACTTTCGCTGCGGAGTACGAAGAAAAACTCTCAATTTATGCAGCCGCTGCAGTTTTTCGAGAACTCCAATTGGGCAGAGGCAGCAGCAGAGGCAGAAGCAGAACTTTAGAACACATAGCGTCTTATGTGTTGAGCTCCAATAAAGCAGCAGCAGAAGCAGAAGCAGAAACACATTTTAGCTCAAATCTCTAAATTTCTGCTTTTAATTTAACCTCACAAATCGTTGTTGATATTTTTTGCATATATGGACGGAAGTAAATATTTGTAATACTTGAAATGGAGGAGAAATTAATTGAATACTTAAAAAACAACAAAATATTATACGACAAATCATGCCGCGGATATAAATACGTACAACATTTTGACAGGTTTCTGTATTTTCGTCAGAATTCAAATTTCATTGTGGGACAGAAAGCAGATTCTGCTTCTGCCACTGCTACTGCTTCTGCCTCTGCTGCTGCCTCTGCTCAATTGGAGTTCTCCCTTTACTGTTTTTCTTCGTGCTGCGCAGTGAAAGTAGCCATATGTGATCCTAGCACAAAAACTTCTGCGCCATTTCAAACAATCCAACGAAATGTATAACAATCTTTTCCGTTGAGGGATTCAAAAGATACTGGGCAACATCTTTGAAAGCTAGAACTGGGCGCATATACTCTTATTACTTTTTTCTTATATAGACGGACGATATTGTATTTCTGACGAAGACCGATTCGAGAACGGGGGCAGGTAGAAACTTTCTGTTGTCCTAGCGACTTGAAATTTTTTTTAAAAAAGTTTTATAAAAATCGTAGTTTTCTATTAACTTTTAAAAAAGTATCTGGAGCTACAACGAGTACCTCCCAACAATTTTTTTTTTTTCGAAAAAATTAAGTTTTTTGAAAAAATTTCGGAAATTATTCGTTTTTGGGAAAAAATGAATTAAACAAAAATTAAGGGAAATAAAATTTTCTACAATTTTTGCATTAACGGTTTTTACATATCTCCAACACATCTCAACATATTTCAAAAAATGGTTTTTTGAAAATTTCTTGAAATTATTAGTAAAGTAGATAGAACAAAATTCAAATAAAATAAAAAAAATTCCTGCATTTTTTTCCTTTGACGGATTTTACGTATCCTTAACGGTTTTCAAGATATTTAAAAAAATATTTTTTATAAATTTTTTTTCTGAAATTTACAGAAGACTAACGATTGCGATTGCGATTGCGATTACGATTGCGATTACGATTATGATTGCGATTGCGATTGCGATTACGATTGCGGTTACGATTGCGATTACGATTACGATTATGATTACGATTACGATTACGATTACGATTACGATTACGATTGCGATTGCGATTACGATTACGATTACGATTACGATTACGATTGCGATTACGATTACGATTACGATTACGATTACGATTACGATTACGATTACGATTATGATTATGATTACGATTACGATTACGATTACGATTACGATTACGATTACGATTGCGATTGCGATTGCGATTACGATTACGATTACGATTACGATTACGATTACGATTACGATTACGATTACGATTACGATTACGATTACGATTGCGATTGCGATTGCGATTACGATTACGATTGCGATTGCAATTGAAGCTTCTCGACCAGTGAGATCAGAGCTTTCAACGATAGAAGAATTTCAATACCTAAACTAATTTTAAAATCATTAAATGTAATTAAAAAACATATATTTTTTGTGTAAAAATATCATTTCGATATGGTAACTCTCTCGACCGATCGATGCATATAGTAAAAAAGTCTTGAAAATGTGTGACGAGAAAAGAAAACAGTTTTTCCGTTATAAGTTGTATTTCCGTGGACCGATTCTTTGCTTCAGTCTAAATCGGATTTCAGTCAAGAATAGAATTTTCTTGTCGCGAGTTGAATCTTCTTTAGTCAGGAGATTGATTAAATCGTAAAAGGCGGCCGTTTGTTATTAAAGTGGAGTGGTCCTATTTTCATCAACATTTCTTTACCATTTTAATGTGAATCTTAAATTTCAAAATAATTGGCAAAGTAAAACAAAATTAGAATATTTGAAATTAATTTAAAAGCGTGATTTTGAACTGTGGTACAAAGTATTTGACGGAATTTTTTAAGAATCCCAAGATAAATAACATCGGGAAAATGCCGCCAAATTATAGGAAAAAGGTAACTAAAAAAAGGGGTTGAAAGCGGAATTAGTTCTTGGCATTTGAGGTGATATGTCTTGAATAGAATTGATTTTCAACTAATTTTAATTAAAGCAAAATGCGAAACAAAGATATGGTTGAGTGAACGCTTCTGTGATTTTTCGACAGATGGACATAAATAAGATGAATTTCGTAATGAATTTTTCAAAAAAAAAAAAGTTGCGTTTTTGAAATATCGAATAAACTTGTTAAATGAAATATGTGTTATTTGTATCAATTTTTTATACACGTAAAGTATTCTGAGGCAACTGCTGTGAGAAATCATTTATCTTTTTATCTGTTTTTTTTCGTACTCGTAATCTACATAAAAATAGATGAACACAATCTATAAGAAGTTGTCTCACATTGTAAAAATACAAAGTTTCGAACATTTCGATCATCATCGCCATCGTCATCTTTTTAAGTGAAAAGCGAAAATGCTAGGAAAAGCGGCGTTTGGAGAGGTTCTTGGGGGGTCATTTTTTTGGAATCCGACTGGGAATTGGGAAATTTTTTGATTGCTTTCAATCTTTTATTTCTGTTCGCCGGCCTTTTGAGAATATCGAGAAGAATGCTGCTGTCTGGATTGGACCTATTCAAATGAAAATAAACAGATGAAATTTCAATCAATTGAAGATTCCTTCTCTCAAATGCGAAAAAGTTTTTTTGTTGCTTGTGTTTTTAATTCTTTGAGAAGTTATTATTGTTATTATTGTTGAAAGAAGTGTGTATATGAATTGAGAGTATTGAAAGCATCAAATGTGCAAAAGGAATCCTTGATGCTTGAAATTTTTGCCAATAGAAGAGGGTGATGTCATGAAGAAGAAAACTAAATTAAAACCAATGTGCAATCATTTCATTCTATTCAGAATTTGAGGGTAATTCGAATTAAAATATTACAATTTTTGGTGGAATTTTTTTGAAATTTAAAAAAAATCAATAATTTTTCCATGCCTACAAAAAATCCACATTCTTTAAAAAGGCCTCCTTCAAGTTAGATATTGTAAACATATCGAAAATGGATGTTTTTAACAAAAAATCGAAATCAGTTTTAATTATGGGCTGTTAATTTGAACACATGCGAAGCAACAAATTTTAATGAACTCACTTGGAATTTAATTGGTATTTTTATCACAAACAATTTATTTAATTACAGTAATAAGATATTGATTTGTTATCTTGAGAAATTGTCGATTTTATTAAATGATTGCTTCATTTAACCTAATTTGTATTTTTAAACATTTTATTGCTAAGTATTTTATTAACACAAAAATTTATAATTGCAAACATGTGAATTAAAAGCCCAAAACTTTAATAAACATTAAAAAGAAATTTATTAGGTTTAATGTTATAAAATTTAAAAAAATAATAAAAAAAAGTTTATTAAAATAAAAGAAAATATTTTTTGGACTCTTTTTATCAGAAATAAAAATGGGATAAATATTTATTTTATTTTTTATCCTTTCATCTTGCTTGTAGTTCTGAAACATAGAGTCCAAAAAATTGTTTTTTTCTTTTTGGTATATTTTTTAAAAAAAGCTTTTTTCAATTTTTTTTTTCATTTATTTTTGCTTTTTTATACGTAGTATAATAAAGTATACGGAAAATTTCGATCTCTTGATTGTGCCTAAAAAATATTTTCCGAAAACTCCCGAGTCGATTGGAGAATTATTTCTTTTTTTTATACCCGTATGGTGAAACCAAAGGGTATATTAACTTTGCCTTACCGTTTGTAACGCCAAGATCCCGTCATCACACACAAAAATGAATTATACCAGTGAGTTTAGAATGTTAAAAAAATTGATTTTTGCATGTCCGTCCGTCCGTCTGTCTGTCCGTCTGTCTGTTTGTCCGTCCGTCTGTGGCGCGGATTGCAGGCGCACGGATTGAGCTAGAGACTTGAAATTTTGCGCAGATCCGTTTTTCGTAAAATGCGAGGCTAAGTTCGTTAATGGGCAAAAATGGACCATTAGGGGGGGGGGGGGGGTACCCCCCATACGAACGAAAACGTGTTTTGCGAATATCTCAAAAACGGTGCATCTTATCAAAAAAGTGCAGGATATGCTTCTACATAAAACTCCCATACATCAAAATCCGATTGGAATAAATTTTAAAAAATCTTATTGGAAAGTTTGACTTCAAAGTGGAATTTTGGTAAAACTGTTCGAATTTTGATACAAATATCACCATACGGGTCTCCAATGATTGCCAGATTGGCAATTATAGCTTTTGTTATGTTTCGTGTTTGTTTTAGGTTGGCCCAGTTAAACTATATGCTATGTCTGTAATCCAACCAGTTGACGTTAATTTATGTTATTTCACTTCTACTAAATAAAAACCATTTACGCCATGAAAATTGCGACAGGTTAAATCTGGCTTTTACAGTCGGGATCACGTCCGACACCCGATCTCCCCAGGAACACACAAATCTGCACTCTAAAGACACTCAAAATGGCGATTCTTCCAACCGGAACCAATCTCGACCGCTCAACTCAGCGACTCGAGAGAGACTCTCGGAACATTATTTCAAAAATGTTTTTCTGTCTGTCCGTTTGTTAGGTTTTGTGCAAGATTCCTCAAAAACTACTAGAGCTATAGTTATGAAACACATATGTTTGGTCCTATAAACTTTCGGTGGAAATCCGCTAACCGGAAGTAACCAAAATGGTATGTCTTTTGAAAATCGCAATTTCGTTTTTTGCTATTTACTCCGAAACTACATGTTTTTCAGTAGTCTTATGTATGAAAAAAATTGAGGACAGTAAAATTACGTCTATTTCGTATGCAGGGCAGTTTTGCAGGACAGGCAGTGAATAAATTTAACAAATTCTGAAGCGGACTTACTATGACGAGCTTAATTTTTTTTTAAAAGGAAGGTCACAGTTGAAAGATAACTAACGGCTAGTCGATTAGTAAAGGCGTGTGCTCTTTGTTGGTCATTAATTTTTCAACTGGAAGTTTTCTTTTAAAAAATGAGGCTCGTTATAGTTTTACGATAATTAAAAAACTATTAATTTTAGATATAGCAGGGCAACGAATTTCCTATTTTTTAATTAAAACACACTGTTTTTGATTGACCTGCAAAAAGCATGACAAAACTTGCCCTGCATATGAAATAGACGCAGTAAAATTTCCTGCACTTATCTTTTACTGGGACTCGATTTCTCAGACCGGCAGCGAAATATACCGTTATTTCAAAAAAATCACTTTTTCGCACTTATCTCGAAAACTAACGGTGATATAAAAAGTGAGGCTAGGATCGTGAAGACACAAACCAAGCAATTCCTTTTTCCTGCTCCATTCAACTGGAAAGTTTTCTATCAAAAAGGGATTTGTTCTAATCTCATATATTTGTAGAGTATTTAATGACCACCCCTTGCAATTGTAGTTCTTTTTTATGTTTTTAATCTCATTTTTTAGAGTCAAAAATTCCTGCAAAAATTCCTGCAATTTTTGAACTACGAGTGTTACAGTTTAATTTAATTTATTAACATTTTCTTCCAATAATCTTAAGAATAAACCGATTTTTTAGTATTTGGCCCCACCCCAATGAATCTGATAAATTGGATTGTCAGTTTTTACTGTTAAATCGATTAATTAAATGGATTTCAATTAATTGTTTTTTATCTACGTTTCACTTAATTTTTCTGTATATATATACGTTCAACAATTTACATTCATTTTTATCGAATATCAGTTCAATTTCCCATCGAATACAATTTAATTTTAATGATATGTTTACAAGCTGCCACATTGAGATTATCTTGTTGTATCAACTTTGAAAAAGGGATAATAATAGCAAATGATGTATCTAAAAGTTGTTTAACACGACAAGCGAAATATGCCGCCATTAAGTTTAGAAATTTCTCATGCAAATTTACGAATTTACGCCTAGACGACATGATAAATTGTATTTTTGTGCGAAGATTTGTCGAGTAATTTATATTATTGCTTTTCAGAGCCACATTTACACATGTTACCCAAACGCACTGTACCTTAAAGGAAAATTCCTAGTATCTGTGGTAGATATAGACGTGTAGATAGAAAAGTTGCTTTGATTTTAATACCGAATATTATAAATGATTCTGCCTCTAGAAAAAGACGCTTTCTAAAACGTCAAATACTCTATATGAGGGCAGACAAAGTTCTTATGAAAAAAATCCATTCGTATAGTGGAGCGGGGTGGGGGTTCGGAGAAGTGGTCCGTTTGGATTTTGGGGAACGGAACGGTCGTGTAAAACCATATTGCATTTCGTCTTTTTACATTTTTCGATACTATGCACCGTTTTCGAGAAAACAGAAAAAAAAGCATTCAATTTGTATGGAGGAGGGGGAAGAACTGGTCCAACTGGATTTTGATGTATAGATAAGTTATGTAAGGTTATATTATAAACACATTTTGCTTTATACATTTTTTAATGCGACTCGCCGTTTTCGAGAAAATGAAAACAAATGTTTCGTTTGTATCGGAATGGTTCGATTTTCCCGTTCAAGAAATTAGCGTAGCCATTTACGAGAAACGTAACTATATAAAATTTCAAGTTTCTAGCTCAATCCTTTCGAAAGTTATGGTGTTCAACGACAGACAAACATACAGACAGACGGATGGACTTGTAGAAATCAAAATCTTTTGTCATTTTGGGTGTGTAGTTTATTTTTGTGTCCGACGATTGATTCGATGCATTACAAACGGTATAATAAATCTAATCATACTAATATATAAAAATGAGTTGGTGTTTGTTTGTCTGTCTGTCTGTCTGTTCCTCTTTCACGCAAAAACGGCTGAACCGATTGACTTGAAATTTCGCATGAGTATCTGTGGTACTTCTGGTTCCAACATAGGCATACGGAAAAGTAGCGCGAGGAGTGGGGGAGTATGGGGAGGGGGTAAAGTGATCTCGAAACTTAGCTCTTCCTCTATGTTACCCGTTCGCGGGGAAACTACCGAGCCGATTGGCCTGATGTTTAGCTCCAACATAGACCATCAAAAAAAAATTTGAAATAACTTAATCCGGCAACGATGGGTATGCAAGCTAGTATACTCATATAAGGTATATCATACAGAGTATAAAAAATTAAACTGAATGCGTGAAGTGCTAATGCTGAAAATGCATTTTCGGTAGAGCTATTAATTGCCGGAAAATGCACTCAAAAAGATCTTTTTCATCATCTTAAAATCTTTTCGGTTCTTATAATCCGAAAGTGGTTGGTAATGCCAAATGCATTACGGTTTTTGTTTGACCTCGTGAATTTTTCCCATTGCATTTTACACTTGTTTTCGTTTATACATTTTTTAGAACACTGTCTACCAATTTTTTTCTTATAAATAACTTCAGTAAATAAAGAAAACATTTCAACCGTACGAACGATGATTGAAACCAAAAAATGTTATTTTCATACTAATTAAAATTTATGTTTTTTTCTCAATCATGTAATTTATTTGCTTTGAAGGTGAGTAATAATAATGAAGTGTTCTTTACACTTCGAATACGAGAATGTTTCGTTTATATTGTATTTTGTGCATTTTCACCGTCCTACAAATTCATAATTAATTTGCTTTTCATATTATTCCAGATAATGTGTGAAAATATTTGGGGTAATTAGCATAGCAAAGAATTCACTTAAGAAATATTTCAATTATAGAATGAGTTCGGCAACCAAGTGAGCTCGGCAATCATTGCAACTTTTAGTGTAAAAATTATAAATTTAAGTGAGTAAATTGTTGCATCCAACCTCGAGTTTTGCTTATTTGAACAATTTGAAGTAATTTGTTGGGAAAAAGTACAAAACCGGATTCATAAGTAAATTTTGATGACTTCCAGAGGAGAAATATTTTTGTTGCTGATTGAATTTAAACACAAATAATTAGGGTTTTTGCAGTGTAAAATACGTTGTTTGAAAATTTAAATCATTCACAAAATGATGTCCTTTTTATACCCGTATGGTGAAACCAAAGGGTATATTAACTTTGCCTTACCGTTTGTAACGCCAAGATCCCGTCATCACACTTAAAAATGAATTACACCAGTGTGTTTAGAATGATAAAAATATTTAATTTCTGCATGTCCGTCCGTCTGTCTGTCTGTCCGTCTGTCTGTCCGTCTGTCTGTCTGTCAGAACAAAAGTTATTTAGGATATGATTCTGCATAAAACTCCCATACATCAAAATCCGATTGGAATAAATTTAAAAAAAATCTTATTGGAAAGTTTGACTTCAAAGTGGAATTTTGGTACAACTGTTCGAATTTTGATACGAATATCACCATACGGATCTCCAATGATTGCCAGATTGGCAATTATAGCTTTTGTTATGTTTTGTTCTGCGATTTGCTCAAAAAGGACAGTAAGCTGGATGCGGTTGTTGCTATTTTTGGACTCTGTTTCCTGGTATCTTTAGAACGCTTCAACGGAGAACATGAAAAACGTTGGAACTGAGCGGAATTCCCTCCCTTCTAACCCCCCTCTCCCAATATCTTTTAATGTAGTGAACAGGAGTGGTATTCCGTAACTTGTTTCAAGCATTTGTTTCGAGTTAGAAGAAAAGGTAATATTCACTGTCTTTGTTCCGATCAAGATAAATGACAGGGCGAAACAGAGATCGCGAATACTACTTTTCCTTCTAACTCGAAACAAACGCTTGAAACAAGTTACGGAATATCACTCCAGATTTTCATTGAATAGGGAGCCCTTTAAAGAATATGACACTAAAAATACTTCTTTGACCTTCTCTCCTGTTATATTTTAATAAAGCCAGACAATTTCTATGGGATAATCATGCCTATTCTGGAATCCGAAGTAGCGTTAAGCTTGTTCGATTTCCCCTAAATTTTTATTCTTGAATCCGCTGCGTTTCGCTTATCTCCGATTGCGTATGATCTAGTAACACTTTGAGAGTAGAATTACTCGTTGTATATTTCAGAATACCAGAATACCAATTGCGTTTTAACTTCGATTTAACTTCGGATTCCAGAATAGCCATGATTGCTGTTTTAGCAGACTTCCAAGTTTTTATAAAAATTTCTAAAATTATATTAATGTTGTGTTGAAATTGGGATGAAACACAGTTTTATGATCCTAGAATCACACATTTGGAAGACAGACTTTTAATTTCAAGTACAATATCCACGTCATTCGATAAAATGATTGCTATTTTTTCGAATATAAACATCTAAAGATCGGAAATATAAAAAATTTTGTCGTAAAAACTGTTTTTAAAAATGGGATCCTTAGGAATTCACTTAAAGCTTTTGAAAGTTAAGAAAAGAAAACGAAATAAGCCTTTATTTAACGGCTCTGGTAATAAAATTTGATTGTAAAACATGAGTGAAAAATAGCAAAAATTCATGGAAAAACAACCATAACGGAAATAAATCAAAAATAAAACAGTCCAAGACCAAACAAGTTCTTCCAAAACACTGATCTTCTCGCAAAACAAAAAAAGGTAACAAAAAAGAAAAAAAAATGACACGTGCCATTGTTTCCCATCTGAAAACTCGGCGGGTTATTTAACTTTGATTGACTTTAGAAAAACATTGAAGAGGCATTTAGCCAAACGTTCAAACATTCATTTTTTGATCTATTTGTATTATTCATAATCTTTCAAAATTCAATTAAACGGACGATCGTAAAATTGTTTAATGTTGATGTTTAGATATTTCACTTGCAAAAATAAATCTCATTCATCTCAACGTCCATAAATTCATGTTTCGCATAAATTTGAATTATATTCCTTAAATATCACTTCAACTATAGTTAAACCGGCTAAAATCTATGCAAGGATTAACTGAACACTTATAGTAAATAAATTTGTGAAATTTTGTGATCTGCGCTATATTTGTTTTGGCGGCGGTTTTATGATGTTTTCAAAATTTAAATAAATCATATGTGGAAAAACGTTTTTATTTTATTGAATCAGGTAATCATTGCTTTGACTATTGAAATATTCTGAAGCTAGTAAAAAAGTCAAAAAAATTTGGACAAAAACGCTTGATAATTAAAAATATAAAAATTGGATCTTATTTTGAAGTTCAATTTCCTCTCCATGAAAAGCAGTTAAAAATTTTCTCGAAAAATGATTCGGACCTGTGAAAACCTTTCGAATACCGCGCCTCTTTGAGGCCGTGGCCTCTCCTCCCATCCCCTATCCCAACCACCCACACCCCTTCCCCCATCACACTCCTCTCTCCCGCTTCCAAAATACAATATTTTAAATGAAAATTTAAAGGGAGAATACCTTTAAATTATTGAAAAAAATGTGTTTAGAATTGATAGGGGTTTTAGCCCCCTCCAGCAATCGAAGCTGGTTACGCCCATGCTTTGAGCATTGCGCTTAACGAATACATCGCTCCACGCTTCGGTTTATGATCATATTTTGGGAACAAAAAAAGCCTTGGTTTATGCACAGCGTTTTAAATCCATAAATCAACACTTCTGCTTTGCTTTAACGTAATTATTTGTCTAATCTTTGCAATTTTTCAGAAACACAATAAAAAGCGTAATGATCGGAACAACAACAGACCATCACAGAGCATTACAAGCTATTCAACAGATGAGGGTGAATCCATGGAGCCAATCGAAGACAGTAAATCCTATTCTGAGGATGAAAAACCATTCGCTATTAAAAACTCTGACGTAATGGGTCGATATTTGGTGGCATCCAGAAATTTGAAGCCGGCAGAGTTGATTATCCAGGAACTACCACTTGGAATTGGTCCATGTTCTGATAATGATCCTGTTTGCCTTGGTTGCTATATTCCGATTGAAGACAATCAATGCAAGTAAATTTAACACCGACTAATGAAATTCCACATATTTAATTTATTTTGACTATTTCTCAATTTCAGATGTCCTGGATGTGGATGGCCACTGTGTGGTTTAGATTGCGACGGATTCAAAACGGAGCACGGGCACAGTGAATGGGAATGCGCTGTTCTTAGTGAGAAGAAGACTAGAAATTCGTTGGAATTATGCAAGGGAAAAGAGATTCGACTAATTTATGAGGCGATTCTTCCACTGCGATGTCTCCTGTTAAAACAGAATTTGCCAAGTAAATGGGAAATTCTCATGCAAATGGAATCACACAATGATATTCGAAAGAAAATACCCTCACTATGGAATAGAAACAAGGAAGTCATTATAAATCGATTGAAACACGTTTGGAATATCAAAGATTACACCGATGAGGAAATTCATACAGTTTGTGGTATCATCGAAGTGAATTGCTTTGAAATTGGTCAAAATGGAGCCAAAGCTAGAGCTTTATATCCTTCCGCATTTTTACTATCACACGAATGTTCCTCAAATACAACGCACACAGATCATCCGCTCACACATGCCTTGAGCATTCGGGTTACCAGGTCGTTGAAAAAGGATGAGCCCATCACATTGAGCTATGCTTATACTTTACAGGCAAACAAATTTTTTTTTAAATTTCTGTAATGGCGAGTTTCACGAAATTTAATTCGATTTAGCGGGCGAATTTCAAGCAAACTCGATTTAGCGGGCGCTAAAAGTTCCGTGAAACCAGCAGTAAAACTTTTTTTTTTAAATTTTTAAAATAGTTTTAATGGCGGACCATTTTTAGATGATATTAAACTGAGTTTTTCCAAGCTCGATAAGTCGAAGTTGACGTGGACAGACAAAACTTTGAGTTATCGAGGTCGATAATGAATTTTTGCTTTGCAAAAAGTAGGTTCGAAATTGTCCGCGATAAAAGAGCGACTTTTTTGTATTTTTTTTTTGCCGACACACAATAAGTAGGTTTAGATCGCAGACATAATACGTAGAACTAATCCAGAGTGGTTGTTGGTACAACCACGCATCTTACCTGTATGCCAAATTTCACAAAAATCTAGGATGATAATTTAAAAAATATACTATCCTACATTTTATACACTCGGCCGAATTTTTCTGAAAATACTAGAAAAAATATTGTTTTTTGAAGGCAACCAAACAACTTTAAATCGAATGTTGAACTAGAATTTAAACAAAAAATATAAACAAAACTTTCCCTTACTGTCAATAAATCACGTAAATATTTGGTAATTTTTCAGGGCACCTTGAAACGACGAGAACATTTACAGGAAGGTAAATTCTTCTGGTGCCAATGTCCTCGTTGCTCAGACGCCACAGAATTGGGAACTTTCTCAAGTGCTATGCGATGCCCAAAATGCCGTGATGGATTGATTTTATCAACTGAAGCACTAAATCAAAAAGCACCATGGAAGTAATAATTTCTAAAAAGAAGAATCGCTTTCAATATTTTACAATCATTTCCACACATTTTTTTTAGATGTCGCACCTGCGAGTA
Organism: Chrysopilus asiliformis; assembly: GCA_964034945.1. Taxonomy (NCBI): domain Eukaryota; kingdom Metazoa; phylum Arthropoda; class Insecta; order Diptera; family Rhagionidae; genus Chrysopilus; species Chrysopilus asiliformis. Next base: position 92,161,255 of record OZ035962.1, read on the forward strand.
TACTGTAAATGCCCAATCAATGTTTTTACTTTTAGAAAAAGTTTTCAAGGATCTAGACTCGATTGATGCGCATGATATCCTCGGCCAAGAGGAGTTCCTGGAACGGTACGATTTGTTTCTAGACATTGTTTGAAATTGAATTGAATTGAATTTTTTTTAGATATCGTAATGTGCTGTATAAAAATCATTATCTTGTTATATCCGCGAAATACACGCTATGTCAATTGTATGGGCGTTCTGAAGGATACATGATACAGGAACTCTCAAATGATACACTAAAGCATAAGGAGGAATATTGCCGAGATGTTCTTAGTCTTGTTGATATTCTAGAGCCCGGATTATCTCGATTAAGAGGTATTTTTGTTTGTGTTTTATTGTTTTTCTTTGCATTCAAGTAGGGTTTTAATTTGTTTTTTTTTTAAATCCTTGAAAATAACTAAATATTATCAAAATTAGATTGTCAATACATATTTGTGCACAATTTTATTAAAAAAAACGCCTGTACGCATTTGAATTTTTTTAAAATTTGCTTAACAATTTCATTTCAGGTGTTATTATGTATGAGTTACATGCGCCAGTTATGATACAAGCTACCCGACTTTTTGAAACAGGAAAAATTAATCGTGAAGAGTTTAGAAAACGATTACGTGAGGTCGTGAAACTATTGAGAGAAAGTGGAAGAATCCTTGGGTTGGAACCAGAAGGGTCCAGTGAATTTGCAATGGCTAAAGCGGCTAAAGATGCATTAAGGAAAATTGGAAATGTTTAAAAAACTATTTACGATTTACGATAAAAATTATTACTATTTACGATATTGAATAATTGTGATATTTAATACAAAAAATTACATATAACTAATAAAATTTTTGTTGATAACATAATAACCCCTAATTTATTCACTAGGAGTTAAGCCGAGTTAGTGAGTTAAGGGAGTTAGCTAACGTTATTTTCCATGTTAAAGGTGAGTTAAGGGAGTTAAGGCGATTTAACTCCTAGTGAATAAATTGGCCGTTAGTGTTTTAATTTCACATGTTTGGAAATGAATGAAAAATATTGTACTTTTTTGTTCACAGAATATATTACAAAATGGTTATCACAAAAAAAATTTTATTTTTCGTGGAGTTTAAGTGTTAAAAAAATCAAAGGAAATACATTTTTCATTTGTTTATTTATTATAATCCAACAGGTATGTACATATATAGAACCATCTGAAAAACAATAAAAGAAAAGAAAATACAAGTAAAATTGAAAGAATCTACGTGCTCAGAATTGAAGTGGATCAACTCCACTTTTTGAAATTTTCCATATTATGATGTTAAAGTGCTTAATAATATTAGTTCATTCGGTAATTTTTTTTGTAAGTCTTCCTTGTTGCGTAACGGTAATTGTAAGCTGTATTTAAATTGGTAACTGACAAAAAAGAATTATTTTCAGTGCTCAAATGAATCAAGTTTAAAAAAAACTTGAATTTGAAATTTTATGGACTTGATCCACTTCAGTTCTGAACACCCCATATATCTTAAGTCTATTTTCGATAAATTATTATTAAAATCTCTAGATATGGCAACAATTGGCTCGGAGCGACTATAATTTGTCTTATGAAAAGGCTCAAAAATAAAACTTGTATTTCATTTTATGAAAGTTACAGTTAATGCTTACTAAGTTCAAAAGATGGGACGAGCGAATGTTACCACGCAATAAGTCCGTAACAAAAAGGACACGTTGAATTTCTCTTCTAACAAAAAAACACTTTCAATTTGAAAAAAACTCTTTACATGTCTTCTAGAGACTAGAATTACTCTAGAGCAGTGATCCTATATCGAGGGGAATTCCCCTTTTTGCGGGGAATTTGACTATAAAAATTGTTAATAGGGGAAAAGGGGAAAACTTCGCCTTTCAACTAAATCCGCAATACTTTTAAAAAATTACGGAAAAGTAGAAATACAAATAAATAAAAACAATTACAATCCAATTTCAAGCTTAGGCAAAGGTAAAGAGGGAAGGAAATGTCCAAATTTAGGCATGTGCCACTTTATAATGATCGTATTGCAATTGTAAAGTACACACCAATCTTTTAAACGAAAGCACTTTAAAATGGCTTTGGAATGTACGTTTAACCGATTTTTCAGTGTACTTTTTAACCGCTTTGAAAAAAGCACAAAAGTACCATTTCTCATCTTATTCAAAGTAATTACTTTAAACTACTTTGAAAGACTTTGATGGAAAGTAGTTTCCATGATAGTTCATTGACACATATTTTTTGTTCGTTTTTCGGATTTCTTAAATATATTTTCAATTAAATTGCAAATCAGCAGAAGTGCTTTGTTTAAATTATGTAAAAATCAATTAAATCGGTAATGTTTTGGTCATCTTTAAAATTTGGCTTAATTACTAATTTCGACCAATATTCACCAGAAGAATGCATGGACCAGTGGCAAAGTGCCCGGAATACAAAAATCGAGTTCCAGTCGCGAATTGATTTCATTTTTTGATATTTTTATGTTTTTTTAATTCAAAATGTGGAAATAATTTTTACCGAATTTTAGGACAGGGTCATTTTAAGCTCAAAAGCAAAGGAACTACCTTGATTTATACATTTGTGACTTGCTTTGATTATTATCCAATTGTGAATCTCGGCTTCTTTTTATATCTTATTTGACGTTTGGTTGGAGATCCGTCACGTTGTTATCGGTAAGTTAAAGCTTTACAAAATATAAAATGATTTCCTAATTTGTGCTTTTTTCTCTTAAAAGACTTTAACACGAGTCCAGATGACAATAATTTTTGGTTTTAATAAATGAATTCTTTATTTAAAATTCGTTGTTTTTATAGGGGAAAAACGAGGGGAATTTCGTCATTGAAAACGGGGAAAAAGAGGAATTTCGTCATTTGGAAAGGGGAATTTCACTAAAGGTACATAGCATCTTCGAATACCACTAGTTTTATCGAAGAAACATGAAAGATTTATTTAACACTGCTATAAAAAAGAAAATACAGAAATTGCCCATACAATTGTTTGCCTTCTTTTATAATTCACACATAAACAGCAAAATCGTCGTATAAATACCTCGGTCAGTGCTAGTGCAAGGTAAGACTATACTTCACAGGATCATTTCTGTAGTAAGTCTTCATTGACTTTTGGGTAAAACCGAAAGAATTTGCGCCCATGATGACGAGGTATATCGTCCTTCCTTTAGCGTGAGGTGTGACTGTTGTTCCTGGTTAATCCTGGAATATCAGTCGTCGATGACCGCTGTTAAAAGGTTGGACGACTTCCGAGTGGTCCCCATAAATTATAATATAACACAAATTAGTACTAATTAAGGGTTTTATTTGTCCAGTTTTTGTTTTGATATACTATCGGTATTTAAACTGTTTTTAATAAGTTCTTTTAGTTTTTATAGACAAGATAATTATTATTTGCTATCTTGTTTTTATAAGCCTTGCCAAATACACTCTGAGCACGATGTTTATTTTAATAGATCGACAAAAATTACTTGCAGTTCACAAATTTTTTGAGCCAATTTTCAGTTGATTTATAAATTACTTTTTCATTTTAAATCCACAATAATTCATATCACTAAATAAAATATTTGTTTCCGTGATAATCAAGAATTTCGCAACATTTTTAATACATGAAAGGAAAATTTGCTTTTCGGCAATGCTGTTAGAAATTCCAGCTGATTCTGACATTCAAGAAATTCCGTAACCTCAAATTACGAAAAATTGATTACTAAACTATTCGCTGCAAAAATATGTTGAGGAACGCGAATAGATTTTTATTCCTGACGCTATTGGAGGTCTGCAGACCGAAAAACGTTAGGCTTTTATCCGTGAGTTCTTTGCATCTCAATTACTGTGTAAATAAACAAGATTTATTAAAACGAAACGCCGGTATGGAGTTTGCATTTGTTTCCAATCCACTCACCAAAAAACAGCAGTTTTCTACATCAAGCACTGAAAACGATGAAGTTGCAACTTATGAAGAGGTCAAAGAGCTTCCAAAACACAAAGAAAAACTTCTCATTGATGTACGAGAACCTGAGGAGTTGAGGGAAACTGGGTACATACCAGCCAGCATAAGTATTCCACTGGATTATATTGAAACGACCCTTTCGAGTGCTCAGGATAAAAAGCAATTTCAAGCAAAATACGGACGAGATTTTCCAGGTATCGATCAGGAGATAATTTTTACTTGTCGCTCGGGAAAGCGTGCACAATTCGCCTTGGAAATAGCCAAGAAATTGGGATTCAAAAACCTTAAGAACTATCGTGGTTCATGGCTAGACTGGGCTGAGCATGAAGGATTGCCGAAATGAAATTAAAATTCATTTTAAATGGACAGTCAAGCTGTTAAAGATAACAGATGAAATGCTTGTTTTTATAGTTTAGTTTTCAATAAAGTATGGTTTTTGAATATTCTGAAGTTTTTTTTTTGTTTTTTAGTTTTAAGAATTTAGTTTTTAAGAATAATGAAAGTGGTTTTATAAGTCTTTTATTACGATAGTTTGTTCTAGACGTCATTTCCGTTTTTTTTGTTTAAGAAACTTTTTTTTTTATTAAAATAAGGTTGTAGTAATAGTAATATTTTAATTGAGAGACAAGAAATCCCCAACTAGTAGGCAAGATGAGCCAGTATGAAGTTCTTCAGGACTCAAAAAATCAATCCGAGTTTGAAGACCTTCTTTTTTCTGATATAATCGCCTGATTGCTATTTCCGAATGGCGATTATTGTAAGTTCTACGAAGGAATTAACAATATAGAGGATTTCCTTAGCACATCTCCGTTTTAACGAGTGATAGACTATTTTTTGGGCAGGTTTAAATGAATTTTTAATGATTTTAGAATTACGAAAAACCTAGGACCATAGTATAGTAATTGTGCTGTCGATATCTGTATTGATTGTCCAAATCTTAATTATTCTACAGTTTTTAAATCTAAAATTAATCACCCTTTTTTGCATTATTTTTATATTTCCAACAATAAATAAACGAAACAAAAAATGTCTTTTGTGGATACCTCTAGACCGATGACTTTCAACTATTGTGCTCATGCTGTGCTTCATTCCAATTTCGCTTAATCATTTCCACGATCTGAGTGTAAAGTTTGGATTTTGTGAAATAGTAAATAGCACAGGCAACTATAAATGCCCACGCTAGATACAAATACTTGTCAGGCTCCCGTTCGACTTTATTCGAGAGTGGCCCATTGAAATCCTCAGAAGTAACATATACCGAACTGGACAATGGCTTGATTCCGGTATGTTTGGTCACAAATTGAAAAAAATTATTGACCGTTGCTGCAGTGTCATTGAATTTTACAACAGGACGTCCTTGATGGAAGAGCAGAATAGTTGGTAATCCTACTATTCCGAAGTCCGTGTTGAAACTGTGGAATTTGAATGCATCAATCGCAGCCACTTTAATGTCTGGAAACTGTTTCGCTAGTGCATTGAAATGGGGCGCTACCATTGCGCTTCCAGGGCACGATTTCGTGTAGAAAAGAATTAGCGCACAAGAGCCTTCGACATTACGCTTCGTGGAGTTTCCGAAGACTGCTAGAATGTTGACCACTTCCTTCACAGAGGCGACAATATTGACGGTGCCGTTGCCACGGCCAGGTTGGCATTTCACCCTAATTGGAGCCGGAATTCGGTTAGCTAAAATGATTTAAAGGGAGTTTAGGAATTCGAGAAAAGGGTACAATTTTTTACATGAGGAAATTCTGTCCTTACCTCGGACAAGTTTTATGCTCTCCGGATCATTTCTCAGGCACACTTTCTTGTCTTGATTGCTCACAAAATCCACAAAAGTCTCGTTGTTTACTCTATCCGATGTTAGATCTGGAAAATGCAAAGAAGAATGTTCATCTTCATCTCCTCCTCGATTTCTGCTGTCCATAAAATCTCCACTGATTAAATTGATTAAAATTTGGAGCCCTTTCAGTTCAATTGAGTTCACGTAAACCACTGCAAGTTAAATTGATTATGAAATTCAAATTCCAACAAGAAAATCTTAAATGTTTGCTACCAATTGAAAGCAGGAAAAATATTCGAACCAAAATCATTTTCTTCGATTGTTTTGAACGAATTTTCTTTCTCTCTTCCTAGATTTTCTGTTTCATTCAAACTATAGTTGTATTTTGTTGTTGCAGAACAGATGGGGACAAACAAAATTAACCTGTACGTAGCGTGAAAAAAGCGCCGATTTGCTAAAATCAGATTTTCAAAAAAGTAGTTCTAAAAGTGTTCTAAATATGACATTTCTATTTAACCTTACAAAATTTTGATATTTCACAAAACTTGTGAGGTTAAGGCTGAAGAAATAATATTAAATTCGGTTGTACGGAGAAACTTCCGTTTAATTTTTAAATAATGCCACCTTCTAGACCGAAAATGCACAGTAAATCGGGTAAAGTAAAAAACCTACCGAAAGTGAGTTCTCCGCCTTCCGTCAGCAATGAATTACCAAGCACTAGTTCTGGGCAAAGAGATTCCGACGTAGATCAACAATTCGAGCTGGAACTTTGTTGGTGCATTCATCAGTTGGAAAATACTATTGCGTCTGGAAAACTCAATCAAAAGCAAGGTAAAAATAGAATATTTATAGTATAATTGTTAAAACTTGACGCTTGATTCACTTTCCAGCTCAAGATACCGAGAAAACGCTCAAAACGTTGAAAAGTTCGTCACAACCTCTAATAAAAAAGCGACAAATTATGCGGACAACTTTCGGGGATTATAGGAAGAAAATGGCAGAGGAACAGAAGAAAATGGGATTAGGTAGTAATTAAAAAAAAATTTTTTTTGCGGAGCTTAATTTTATGGAATTTTTATTTTTTGAGCAGGAAGTCGACAAATAAAATTCACTGACCCAGCAAAAGCTACCCAGAAGTCTTTCTTTGTGAAAAAATCTTCGATTCTAACTTCGGGAAAGGATTTTAAATTTAATTTTCCAGTAAACGAGATTGAAAATCTTAATATTAGCGAGAACGATGTAAAACCTTCAACTAGTGTTGATACAAGTCAATTTCATTTTACGCCATCTAATAATACTTTTACATTTAATTTTTCTGTCGATGAAAACCAGCAATAAATTTTTATATTTTGTTTGTAAGCAGTATAGTTTATTATGTAACGTGGCTCATGATTTTTCAAAAACTTGTGTATCAATTTCTATTTGAATGAATAATTTAAATTTGTATTTACTTTAAAACTTAATTCAAAATAGCCGCGTTTGTTATTTGTGTTAAATTTAGATGGTAATCTGGATATCATGTCTACAATTAAAATTTGCACTCTACGAGCTCGACGCACGGCCTAGTTTTGCTTGCCAGATGCTGCCAACAGCAAAATATTAGTGGAAATGCAACAGAAAATTAGAGACAGAGAAAGCATCAAAGAAACTTCACAAGGATTTTTCTTCGTTTGTGCAATTTTTGATTTTCAAACACGTATAATCAATCAAACCGTTGTGACAGGACTTTTTGGTAATTTCTCTTCTCATCGCTGCTAGAAACTATTTTCAAAAATGCCTAGAGGTAAGGAAATACATTGGAACGCGTTTTTTGTTTCTCACGTGGAAAGTCGATTTTCGAGGCAATTATTATGCTGAAACATGTAAAAAACAAAGTTTAGGTGTGATTTTATTTTAAATGTGTATATTAAAACGTGAAATTTGGCTGGAAACTTAAAAAATCAGAGACCTCAACAACATAACCTCAAAAATTGTTTTCGTTGGGTGTGCTTGACAAAGCGCCCTTGAACAAATTTAACGCTATTGTATGGCATTTGGCCAAAAATGCCTTCAAATGTTTTTGTTCTGTTGATATTGCATATGAAATGAACGAAGTTCGTTGTTTCAGGTAAATATGTTAACCATAAGGGACGCAGTCGTCACTTTACTAGCCCAGAAGAATTGGAACAGGAGCTTGAAGACTCAAAGAAGAAGAAGTAAGTCGATGCCATCGAAATATCAAAAGTGTTTTCATATTTACTAACGCTACTATATGTTTGAGCAGGCGTAGGCCAAAGGCAGATGACGAGTCGGGGAGTGAAAGTGAATCAGAGGGGGCAGCATCCCAAGAAGGGGAAGATGGCTCAGAGGAAGAAGACTCCGACGAGGATGACGAGAATGCAAAGGCGAAGGTAAATTTTAAGTACAGTAAAAATCACTTGAATTAATCACATTTAATTCTTTCCGAATTGACGAAAACCAGGGTGTTTCAAATCTCATAGAAATCGAAAATCCAAATCGTGCCCAAAAGAAAGCCGCACAGAAAGTCACCAAAATTAGTACTGGTGAAAAGGCGCCGAAGCCCGAACTGTCGCGTCGTGAACGCGAAGAAGTGGAGAAACAAAGAGCGGCGGCCCACTATCAAAAGATGCATGCCGAGGGTAAAACGGAACAGGCTCGGGCGGATTTGGCCCGGTTAGCAATAATTAAGCAACACAGGGCGGAGGCTGCTGCACGTCGCGAGGCTGAGAAGAAAGAAAAGGAGGACAAACGGAAGGCGGGCAGTGCACCTGCTCGATAGTTTTCTATTTGTTTGTTTATCATGAATATTACATAAAATTAAACTAAACAGTTTGAATATCTGCATAGGACAAGTCTTAGGAAATTTTCCATTTTATAAAATTGTAATGACATGTCGGACACTATTTAAAAAAAAACCAGCATTAATTCATTGTCAATATTGAGGCAACATACATATTTGGAAAATATTTAAAAAAAAGTAAAGTCGCAAAATCAATTTTAATTAAAGTAAAACTAAAAAAAAAATTATTTGGCCATTGCCATTAGGTAAATATTTATATTTTTGTGTCAGATGTAATTTAAATAGTTTTTAATTTGTAATTTCAAATTAGAAAAATTTAATCATTTTAATGGTATCTTTGTTTAAAATCTTATCTTTGTTTAAAATCTTATCTTCGTTTTTTTTTGGAAACCGAAAGACTATTTGTTTAAAATAAAAATCAATTATAACTGGACATAGATTTGTGTTTTTATTCCTTTTGTATGAAAGAAATGGTTGCTGTCAAATTCTCGGTTTTTGATTTTTTTATACCCGTATGGTGAAACCAAAGGGTATATATTAACTTTGCCTTACCGTTTGTAACGCCAAGATCCCGTCATCGCACAAAAAAATGAATTACACCAGTGTGTTTAGAATGATAAAAATATTTAATTTCTGCATGTCCGTCTGTCTGTCCGTCTGTCTGTCTGTGGCGCGGATTGCGGGCGCACGGATTGAGCTAGAGACTTGAAATTTTGCGCAGATCCGTTTTTCGTAAAATGCGAGGCTGAGTTCGTTAACGGGCAAAAATGGACCATTAGGGAGGTACCCCCCATACGAACGAAATCGTTTATTGTGAATATCTCAAAAACGGCGCATCTTATCAAAAAAGTGCAAGAACAAAAGTTATTTAGGATATGATTCTACAAAAAACTCCCATACATCAAAATCCGATTGGAATAAATTTTAAAAAATCTTATTGGAAAGTTTGACTTCCAAGTGAAATTTTGGTACAGCTGTTCGAATTTTGATACGAATATCACCATACGGGTCTCCAATGATTGCCAGATTGGCAATTATAGCTTTTGTTATGTTTTTTGGTTGAAATTAACTCGAATTACCAATCGAAAAAATTTCGTGAAACGCGACATAAGTTTCCTATAAGTCATAATAACATTGTAACATAATGTTAATGCGACATAAGTCATGTTAATAGTTCTTCAAGGGTTTGAACGTTCCACAAAATCCACCATTGCCATAAAACTCATCACTAACATCTAATTTTTTTCGTTTTAGAAATGTAATTTTTTCTAAAATTAAAAACTAAATCCTCGCGATTTTGAATTTGCCGCGATACGATCTTAAATTATTGTTGTGCGCGGGATGAACAAACGAAAATGGTTAGTCTAAACAACCACGCCAAAACCAGTTGTACAACCTTCACTGAAGGTGAATTTTCGCGTATATGAAAATCAGGGAAAAAGCTTATTTCAAAATCAGAAAAACCTCGCAAATGTTAATTTCTATTTGAAACATTTGATTCCAATTTTGAAAAACACTTGCAGGTTTTGGGTATTTTCAAAAGAATTCAAAATGCAAACTTTGGAAAACCACAATTTTCTTTATGCATATTTTTTAAATAAATAGGTGTTATTTTTAAATAAGGATATGTGTTTACGACGTTTTGGGCGGGGCATGTGTCACATTTATATTGCGGAAATAATAGATAAAAATGTCTTTTGGATGGCAAAATTTGTAACAAAAAAAAGTTCCATGATTTAAAAATAAAAAAAAATTCTTGAAGAAATTAAAACGTCTTAACTCGAAGGGTCTCAAATCGAGGGACGGCGGTATTTCTTATACAGTAGAATCCCGATAATTCGTACCCCGATAAGTCGTATATCCCGCTAATTCGTATGAATTTGCTGGTCCCTTGAAATACGAATTATCGGGATTCTACTGTATTAAAAAGTTTTAAAAGGATAAAGTAATCGTTAACACTAGATTGCCCAAGGAAGTCAAGCAGTCAAAATGACTGCTTTTGTTTTTCTGATTGAAATTAAAAAGCAGTCAAAATGACTTGCTTGGGCAATCTAGTGTTAAACTGTATTGAGAATGGAGAAAGGAGCTGTCGAATGGAATTCGGAGTTTAGTTTAGATGAAATACCTGAATGATTCTATATTTAGTAAAAAATCTGTTTCAAGTTTTGTGCACTTAATAAAATTTATTAAAAGGGAATTTTTAATGACCAAAACTATTATTGTAGATAGTTAGAGAAATGATCTGATTTTTCCTTCCATACATCAAAAATCACTCTGAAGTTCTCATCAATTGCTAGTCGAGTATTGTCGACTAGCAATTGTAGCTTTTCTTTTGTTTAATATTGTCCACTAGCAATTGTAGCTTTTCTTTTGTTTAAAACATGGCTTATAAGAAATTTTCATTCAAAAAATTTAATTTGAAAACTTCCAACCAGTCTAATTACAAATTAGATATTTTCTTTCCCCAATTAAAAATTACAAATTGACTCATCTTTAATTAAAATTAGCGAACAATTCGAAAATCGAGACGACCTAGTGGCGGCCGTATGGCCACATGTCGGATTCAATCGTTAATGCGTTACAAGTTTTTCTAAAATTCAAAGTCTGATTCATTAATGAAAATGATACCTACTGGCAAAAAATTAAAGAAAAATAAAAAAGAATCCCGCCGATAGTCTACCTTAAAATATTTTTGGGTGGCCCCAAAATCTAAAATTAGTTTCGTGCCCTATGACACAGTTCCATATTTGAACCATTCACAAAAATTCGGAATAATAAATTATGAAATTGAATTGATGAAATTTTGGTGGATTTATGATGACTAGACCAAATATGATTTTGATATCAGTTAGCCCGAAAAAATATATTAAGATATCAGTTAACACTAGATTGCCCAAGCAAGTCATTTTGACTGCTTTTTAATTTCAATCAGAAAAACAATTATGTATTTAATGACAAAATTTGTTAGAATTTCGTGACTTTTTGTACAACATGCGTTTATTAATAATTGTAGTTACCTCCCCCCTCCTTCATTTCCGGTATATATATATATATATGTGTTATACCTATATTGCCAAAAGCAGTCATTTTGACTGCTTGACTTCCTTGGGCAATCTAGTGTTAAGAATAAATACCTAACTGACTAATAAGAGTATCATTTCATTAGTTATTAAAATAGTTGACATATTTTACGAGTCGGTGAAAGAAAATTTTTAAGAATTCATGACGAGACTGTAGAATGCCCCGGAAAAGTTTTTTTTTTCGGGGTTTTTGGTAAAAATGTGCCAATGATGTTTCATTTTGCCGGCTTCGGCTGAGACAAGATGCGATTATACGCAATTTTATGGACTCACGAATTATGAGTCGAAATTTTATTCATTTCCTCTAGAACATTTGGCTGCAAAATTCAGATGTCTTTAGGTTTTGAGTTACGGTTTAGGTAAAATTCAAATGAATCAATTAAGAATCATTTCTTTAGATGCAGCAATCAAAATTACTCAACGAATTGTGAAATGTTGCAAGATGTCGTACAAGGAATTTTTTCACTGACTAATTTCATTTTCACAATACAAAATATTTGCAATATAGTGTCAATTTATAGATTTTTCGCTGAGTCACTTATGAGTTTATATGACCATGTGATACATTATATGTTATAGGCCGGTTCAAGTTTCTAAAAGGTTTTCGCCAAAAATATTTGATCTTTTTTTGATACATTTGTGAAAAGTCAGTTTCAAACTACACTGTAGAAAATGGATTTGTATTTAAACCGAAAAATGGGGTAAAAACGGGGTAAATTTGCAAAAAAGTCGTAAAATTTCGAAAAAAAATCAGAATTTAGCTCGCACACCATTTAAGCTGTAAACTCACCCAAAAAAACATTAATCTTACACTAGAAATAGGGTAATTTTAAACCTTGCGTAAAATTTCGACCAATATTCATATTTTTACTCTCATTTTGGTGTAAAAACACGCTCACAGGGTATTTTTGCATTATTGAACGGACAATTTCCTTATTTCACAATGCAGTTGACGGCATTAGCGTGTTTGATGAGTCATTTGATCGCCATTCCAGAAATGGTTCAATGGTTAAACACTAAATAGTTTATTCGCCCTGTTGGGGCGAAATTTGAATGTAAAAACATCCGCAAAAATAATATAATAATATTTAGTATTATTTTTGTTTTTGCAGACCGTACAAGCCGAGAAATTCTAATACCATTTTCGGTGTAATTTTAAACAAAAAAGGTCGTAATTACACCAGTATTGTACTTTTACTTCTTATTTAGTTTAAAGTTCCCCCGTAAAAGTGGCTTTTGTACGCCAATAAATGAGTATAAATACATTGTTTTTAAGCCATTACGACTCGGTTTAATTTTACTATTATTATAGTAGGAAAATGGTTTCCTACTATTTTAGTGGTAAAATTACAATAAAATTTTCTAGAGTGTAGATTTTTTTAAAATATTTCTTAGATTTTTTTTCTTAGATCTTGTGGAAAGTCAGTTACACAAAAAAAAATTGTAAAGGTTTAAAACAATCTTGTTGGCGACTTTAAATTTGAAGCAATAAATGAAGGATTTTTGGTCAAAATATAACAATGATTCGTCAGGAATTTCGAAAAAAAAGTTGGAAAAATTTTTTCACAAAAAAAAAAATAATGTAATAGAGTTTTCCTCTATCCGCCCATAAAAATAAGAAATTTATCTAAAAGCATATTCTAAACACATTTTTCTCCCATAAAACTTTCGGTACGATGCACCGTTCTCGAGAAAATCGCATTGTATAAAAAATGCTTCAATAATTTTGATTTTAGCAAAACTCTTTTTCATTGAATCACAATTTCTTAAAAATTCGCTTTAAGAAACGTCTAACCACATAAGAAATTCTATGGAAAATTGATTAATAATAGTGTTTTTTATGGAGCGCAAAGAAACTTTATACATTTTCGAGCTTTTACTTTGTTTTAGCTAATTGGTCATTGACTTTTAACAAACGCGTGGAAATCTTTTGTCTTGAAAGGTGAACAAACAGAATCTACAAAAGCAATAAAAAAAATCTAAATAATTAACTAATGAGCGTAGTTAAGTTTCATCTTTTGTACTTTTATTCTATTTTCAAACTACATTTTCTCATCCATGTTTCTAGTGACTCAGAAAACTTTAACGTTGATGAATCATGAGAAAAGGGAGGAATGCAAATGATACGAAAGTCCAAACTTCCGATTTAATTTCTTCAACAGATTTCTAATATGCGTAAAAACATTGCAATTTGTACATAAAAGATGAATACAATTGTGCAGTCAGTTTCTGATAATGCCGTTCAGATGAGACGAAAAAATTAACAAAGATTTGATAAAATATTTTTAGTGATAATTAAATTGTCGCTGGCGCTTATTGATGTCCATTGCATGTCATTGTTAATTCAAATTTTGCTGGAAATCAAAAATAAAGTCACAGTTCAATATTTTGAATGAAGTCAAAAACTTTTCTTCTGAAATTCGTGTTCATAATCTTATACAGTCGAAGAATTTTTTTTTAAAAATACAAAATATGATAGTAACAAATCAATGCACTTGTTTTTGCATATTTGTAATTTCTTTGTTCTTTCACGAAATTGATATGAACTTGACTTTGAGCTTTCGCTGTTATTTTTGACTTCACCTTTTTAGAACAAAAAATTATTTTCCAGGAAATTTTTTTTGATAAAAGTTTACTTTCTCGGAATACGCAGTCCATTACAATCTGTACACACAATCTGTACAGACTGTAAATGTCTTATCTATACAGACAAACTTTTATTACTCGAGAACTTTCCCACATTTAACCCACATTTAAGCCACATTTTTGAAACAAATTAAAGCTTTAGCTTCCAATTAGCGAATTTTAGGCTACATTGAACGGAAAATATTATCAAAATAACAAAAAAAATGTTAAATCTGAATAATTTTGTATTAATTTCATAATTTTATGTAGATACAACAAAATGTTGCTGCTAAAAAAAATTATGGCTTGTTTGATGTTATCAAAAATCATTTGTATCAGAGAGGGAGAAGGAGTGGTCCGATGGAATTTTGGTATAAGAAAAAGTTATGTAAAATCATGTTCTAAAAACATTTTTTTGTTATAATATTTCGGTACGATGCACCGTTTTCGAGAAAATCGCAAAAAACTACTTGATTTGTATGGCAGAGGAAAGAAGAAAAAGAAATGGTCTGATTTTGACCGTTCAAGAAACTAGCTTTGCTATTTAAACGGAGCGCAACTGTAAAAAATTTCAAGTCTCTAGCTTAATCCTTTTGAAAATTATGGCAGACAGACGGAAGAAAGGACAGGCGACAATCAAAACATTTTGTCACCCCAAAAATCCTGGGGTGGGTCGGAATTTAGACATCATTTTTAACTGTGTATCTTATAGACACTGGCTTTTGTGATTTCTTAAAAATTAGTGTGGCGCGTTTAACCCTTAGAGGCACAGAAAAATAGCAAATATCTGTACAGTGGTACCATTTTAAAGTATCATACGGCAATGAAAGACGGTTTAATTGGTGGTACAATTTTGATACCACCGTGCAGTATTTGTTACAAAAAAAATGGTGGTACATCGCGTGCACCACCAAGCCTTTAAGGGTTAAGCGCCAAAGTAATAAAGATAAAAAAATCCAATATATGACATTTTGAAACTTTTCTGTATATCGTAGTTTGAGGAAATATTAAAGAATGTAAATCGTGTTCGATTATATTTGATCACATCTCTTCGTAAATTACGCAAATTTTTTTAGAAACTTGAAACTTGATACCTTTAAGCATCAAATTATTTTAAGTAAATAAAAATATTTGTAAAATGTTCTCATTTTTCAATGTAAACTCAAAGTATTTTTAGCTTTTCAAGAAGTTTTTGAAGGTGTTCCTGTTTAACATCTGCTAAACAAAAACTGCTTTACATTCATTTATTTTGTTCCCTGCTAATGTTTACTGTTAAAAATGCAACTGTTTTCGAATATCTCAGAAAATCGTAAATTTTTCCCAAAAATAGAGTAACCACGCAAACAGGTGCTAAAAATATCAGGTGAAAGTGCCCGACTTGCATTTTATGTAATTAAAAAAAAAAAGGCAAAGTGAAAGTGCAGACCCATATAAATCTATAGTGCATAAAAAGTGGCGACAAGTTCTCAATTAAACTGCGCTTCACCCACACGGGCACCCATGGCCCATTGGCTGGTCAACATCCAATTTATAGGGAGGCATTCTTCGTGCCGGGAGTTGGGGGCGGCTTTTTTTAATCAGAATTTTGCGGAAATTCAAATGAATGAATGGACAGCAGAAATTTAAATCTACACAGAGAAAAATATCAGAGAATATGACGATCATTTGGGTGCAAGTGAACATCAGTCAGGTCAATGCACTTCTTAGGGAAAGAAGGGTGTGAAGGTTGGCCAGAAGCATCCCGTTCAAAATGCAGACCAAAGAGAACAGATAATTTTTTTTATGTAGTTTAGCACTATATGAACGCATTGTAAACATGAGTAAATGTAAATGTACGCATAAATTGCCACAGATTTCATTTATTCAGTTTTGCTATATTTGAAAATTTATATCAGAGCATGCGCGGCGGCGGTTTAAGTAAGAAACTAAGCAACATTTTTGAATTGCCATCTGTGCGTGTGGACAATGCATGCAATTCTGCGCATACGACACGGACACGCACAATTAGGATCAAAAGAAATTTTGTTGCACTCGACATTATAAATATGTAACTTTAGATCTGGGAGTTCAAAGTACAGTGAACGTTGGTGAAAATGGAAAATTACATATCAGAGAATTTTCTTATATGTATTAAGGGCAGGAGCAAAATTCTCTTAATTCATTAAAAAATCGTAAAAACTCCCTTTTTTTAGTTTTGATTTTTTTTATTTAGTGTTTTAGTTGTTTATTGTTTTGAATATCCTGAATGCGTCCAAATCCAAATACAGCAACCAAAACTCAACGCTCTGGTGGTTAAATAAGGGTTGTAGGGTGAGGGGACAATTTTTATCAGCCTCTAGCTAATTACCATACGAGAGGGTTAAAGGGGATAGGATCGGGTGAATTTTTTATACACGAAAGCTTTGTCTAAGAATTCCTTTAACCAACCCGGAAAATGCATGCCAATTGGTTGATCGGTTCAAAAATTAACAGGTGAGGGGTTATGAAAAGGGGTGCGTCGATATAAGCTATTGTGCAATTTATTCTATTTTATTTATTCTTATTTATTCTTTATTGTAACTAACGTCTACCTATGAACAATATTATAATTTTTAAGTCGGTTATGCTGTGAAGTTAGCAGAAGGGGGGTGGGAAGAGGTGGTCTGATTGGATTTTGATGTATGTAACACTTATGTAAAATCATATTCTAAATACATTTCATGTTTATAAATTTCTCCATACCACTCACAGTTTTCGAGAAAAATTGCAGAAAACGGTTTCGTTTTTTTTTGCGGAAATCAAAAACTTTTGTCTCACCCAACACTCTGGTGTAGTTCATTTTTGTGTTGGTTTGATGCGTTACAAAAGGTATACAAAATCGAATATACTACTATATGGTTCCCATATAGAGTACACAAAAGAAATAGTGACCGAAATGTGCCTCAGAGCATCATTAAACAAAATCAGTGACCGCAAAGTGAACTCTTTGATCAAAATAAAGATAATGTCACAAAATAAAACAGATCACAAATCGTGGAGTCTGAAAATGTCGTTGCCCTTTGAGGTGAAGGACAAAAAACATGTGAAATGCATGTCCCATCGCAGAAGTGCTTCCACAAATAAATTGGAATCCAACTCGGCCCAGTCTATAAGGAGGCGCCCCAAAAAAGGAAATGCTCCACATGCGAACGATCGAGGCCTGCAGCAATTCTTATACAAAGAGTTCGCTTTCAGTCCAATTCAATGCACATCGACTTCAATAATTGAAGTCGATTATCATTGCCATCATCATCATCGACAAAACTCTACTCAAATGCACCGAATCGAAGTTCCAAACATGGATGGAAGCAACAATACGAGGAATTTTTGTCCTACAGGGAAGACCCAAGAAGCAAATTGTTTGTACGACTCTATGTTTAACGAATCGAATACTGAATAAACAAATCGAAATATATTCTATCGAACGGTCATTGTGCTCTCCCGCATCGGGAATTTTGTTTTTATTTTGGAATTCCTCTAACTTTGATGTTGAATTTGGCCGGGATTCTCTGATCCGCCCGCCGTCCTTCTTTGCGGCCTCACAAGATCACATTCTTTGACAGAAATAGCCGGCCGTGAGTCACTCAAGAGTCCCAATAATTTAGCCGCATTGACGTTGTGACTGTTGACAGATGACAGATGACGTTTGTCAACATTTCCCAGTGACTTGATGTGATTTCTCAGAGGAGAGGAATCTTTCACCTGCTTTTGTAAGCTGTTGTCATCTTCTTAGTTTTTTATACAATATATACAATAGAGGAAAGTTTTTAAATGAACTCAGAATTTTGTGTTTGGGATGACAAAAGATTTTGATTTCCGCATGTCCGTCCGTTTGTCTGTCTGTCCGTCTGTGAACATCTGTGAACACATCCAATCGGACCGTCGGCATTTATGATATCTAAATTTCAGTCCAATTGGTTTTGCCGTTTCCGTCTGAGACGGACAAATTCTAACTGTTTTCTTCATATTTATATGTTTCAAAAAAATTGAAATTTCTTTAATATAGAAAAGTGATTTGGTGATCAACAATACCATATTTTTCAGATGATAGCCGATCTGTCATCAAACTTTTTCAGATATCTTGCACTTGACGTTTGTAGGTAATTTGTTTGACTTCAACCGCAAACTAATTCAACCCCCTGAAGACCTACAAAACTCTCTATTAGTTTTTGGAAAGGTGAAGTGGCCAGTGGTTGGCGCCATTCATAAAATCGTTGGGAAAACCCAGCGTGCCCACATTGAGAGACTCACGCATGCCCGATGATTCTGCTTTATTTGAGTTATGCTTCAGATTAGCACCTCAAAGGTTAGTCATTTTTTCATGTAAACATCACCATGCGAAGAGTCAATTAACTACTTCTGTTTGAATTTTTCCCAATTTTTCAGAAAAAAATTTGTCGGAAATGCTTGACCAATCGAGCCGCTTGACTCATCTGAAATGTGGTATCCACCAACGGTAAAATAACATCACATAATTGGCGTGTTTTATTTGCAGGTGATCTTTTTTCGCATTTACATAAAGTCGACCCATATTAAAGTTTTATGGTGTGAAAACTTGAAAAAATGCTAATGAGGATTATAAATAGACATCTGTTTATAAATAAAGCAATAAAATAATAGTTATATGTTGTTTTCATATGGGTTTGTTTTATTATAATACATAATTTTGATTAAATTTTTCAAGAGAGTAGGATTTGTTTTTGAAGTTTTGGTAGCTGTGTTATGCAAGTAAGGTCGTCATTTCAGTTTCGGAAAATGAAAATGAAAAGATCTTTGACCAAACTTTTCACAACCAACTAGCACTGTGAAAAGATTAAAATGAAATAACGTTATTTTGACAGTGTTTAGCATTTTTACACTTAAACAGGGAAACGCTGTTGACTGAAAACCTTTTCACACTTTGCACGAAAAAACCTTTTCACACTTTTCACAAAAAAACCTTTTCACACTTCTCACGAAAAAACCTTTTCAATCCAGTTTTCATAGAACGCGAATCGACACCCTGGAAAATTCACAAAATATGCTTTAATTTTTCCCCAGGAACAACTTTAGAGACGTCAAACCATGCTACGTCAGTGAGGTAGAGACCTAAAATTGGGCATAAAAGCAAAAAGTTAAACTGAGTTTGTGAATAGCCGGAACCAAAGAAAGAAAATAGTAAAATCTGTATAAGCCGAAGGCCCACAACACCAAAAAATATGTTCGGCTTAAGTCCAATTCAGACTAACGATTGCGATTACGATTACGATTGAAGCTTCTCGACCAATGAGATCAAAGCTTACATTTTCCTACCGTTGAAAGCTTTGATCTCATTGGTGGAGAAGCTTAGTTCTTAATCGTAATCGCAATCGTAATCGCAATCGCTATCGTAATCGCAATCGCAATCGTAATCGCAATCGTTAGAATTGGGCTTTAGACAGGAGTGGTATTCCCACAGATATCGGAATTAGAATAGATATCGTGTTTTGCTATCTCAAATAGGCCACTGAAATGTCAAAATATTATTATGGGGAAAGGAGATAAATATATCATGCTTCATTTTGGAATATAGAATGTTTGTAGTTCACTTAAAAGCTAAAATTCATTTTTAATTTGAAACTTGATAAAAGCAAAGTTGGCAATTCTGGATTAATTTCACTATATGGTATGCAAATAAATTTTAGGCTTATGAAAATAGAGAAAGCATTAGTGTTTTTGGCCCATTTCTTTATACGGGCTTTTCAAGTAAGGCGCATTCTATGGGATATATTTCTGTGGGTATTCCGTAATTTGTTTCAAGCGCTTGTTTCGAGTTAGAAGAAAAAGTAATATTCGCTGTCTCTGTTTCGACCAAAATAAATGACAGGACGAAACAGAGATAGCGAATATCGCTTTTTCTTCTAACTCGAAACAAACGATTGAGACAAATTTCGGAATACCACTCCAGGTTTCGGGGTGATCCCGGTTTATTTTCTAGGTTTTGATCATTACATCGTAAAAATGAAATATGAGGCAAACATTTTAATTTAAAAGAAAGAAAGTTAATTTTATTTGTGGACTTTTAGGGTTTTAGTATTTTAGAGTCTTAAGGAGTATTTTTATTTAAATAGAAATTTCGCCGCTTATATTTTGTAGAGCCAAAAAGTAGTTTTACGACGTACAAATTTCGAAATAGGTACTGTGATTGTTTAAATTTTAATTTTTTTAATTATATGATTTACTGAACTTCATAGTTGGATATATTGCCATCAATTTTTCAACTTTTCAATCTTATCTTGACCATTAAAATGTTCCCCAGAACTTAGTAACAGAAAGTTAAGTTAGTTTAGTTCACTGGAAGTAATAAAAATGCAAAAGTTGTCAGGAGCAATTATCGTTCTTGCAACAAAAAAAAAATCCGAAATTAAATAAAGAGCAAAGAGTAAAAAAAATTTAATTAATGAAGAAGTTCGTCCTGGAGTTTATCAAGTGTCGACGAATGCGCAGCGGACCTCGCTCGCGACTGAATTAAAGCCAGAAAATATCCAAAAGGGTGTCAAATGAGATTCGGGTCGAGGGGTTTCAAAGTAAACTTGTGGAAATTATAGTGCAATGAGTTTTGAAGGAAATTTCTCTAACCTTGGTGTATGACAGGCAGGATAAGTCCAGAGCCGAAAGGATTTCCTTCTCAGCTAGCATCCACTTCGAATCCCGTTGCATCCCCATAGGAAGAGAAGTTAAAATTCTGAGTCAATAAATCAACTTCACTTTACTTTTCCACGAAACGAAAGACCAAAATTGAACGCCATGCATCCAAGATTCTCGAGATTTTTTGTGGATTTTATTTGAATTTCGGATCTATGAACTTAGGGTGGGGAGGGTATTATATGCACAAAACTACAAAAGGATGGTGATTGGGATGCGAAGAAGTACAAATGGGTAGTTTCTTGCCTTATGAGTCAGGATCGGAGGAGGTTGCATGATTAATTGCGGTTTCAGATTCACATAACCATTAAATGGTTATAAAGCGGCGAATTTTACACGAACTTAGCTTGGAGCCGAGAATTATAATATAGTTACATTATTTATCCAAAGACGAATTTCAATTTTTAACCCATTCATCAATTTTTAGAGTTCATTGAGAAGAAAAATTTCTGTAGACATTACGGAAAAAAAAAGAATTTTTGACCGCAGTTTAAGTGGTGAATAAGAATTTTACGCAGAATAAAAATTAAGGTGCCAGTTTGTAAACAGAAGCTCATTAATAGTCATTTCAGGATTTTATTAGTTTTTTTTATTGTACTTTAGTAAAGTTTTTTTCATTAAAAAATAAGGCGCGTATTTACAGTCACTTTTAAACATAAATTTTGTTAAAAATGAGTTTAAACTGTCATTTTACAATGGTTTTTAGTCAGTTTAAACTCACGTTTAACAAAACCTGCGTTTAAAAACGACTATGAATGTGCGCCTAAGAGTTCAAAATTTAGTAAGGTTTTAGCGCGTTTAAAAATACTATAATTAAATATAGAAAAGCCCCTTCGTTCAGCCCAAATCTAAACAATTTCTGATGAAAATCTTCTAACTTGGCGACAAATCAGGGAGGCTTCAGATATTTTTGACCACAAAAACAATGCTTCAAAAATGAAAATTTTTGCTTAAAGAAAACTATTTTTTCACTCATTAAAAAAATTGCTATTTTAGTTTCAACGGTTGTAATATGAGGGTAGGTTGAAATGTTTTTGGCTGGGAAAGGAAATCATAAGATTCACAACAACTTTTTCCATTCCTCTTTGAGCCTTATCTCTCAAATGTTGTGAAATAAAATTTTGGCCCAACCGATCGAAAGGTTTTTAGGTTAAAGTTTTTAAAAGTAAATCAGGTGAAGTTTAGAGCTTTCGGGGATATATGAGGCGTTAAAAGCTAGAGTGGACCAACCCACATGTCGAAATCGTGAATTTTTTGGTGTTTGAATCACTATTGCGAGTGAGTTTCTAGATAAAAATGTTTGGATGCACAAAAGAACATTTTAACATTGAGTAATAAAGTCCACACAAAATTTTTTTTCCAAAAATTTACAGTAAATAATAGTACAAAAGTGAAAAAGCTTCAAAAACTCGATTATGTGGGTCCACTTTAGCTTTTAACGCCTCATATAAAAAAGGGCACCAGCAAAGTTTTTTTCTTTAATTTAATTGTTTGCTAAAAAAAATGTTAAGACGATTAAAAAAAACAAAAACCTAGTCATCTAGGGGCAGCATACGAACGCAACGCGGGCGGACCCTGACAGAAAGGGGGCATTTGCACCTGCAGCGCAGTTTTATGACAAAATTATGCCTATTGTGCATGTTTCATTAAAAAATCTTTTGCCTGCGGCGTATTTCATTACGAAATTATGGAATATGCGTCCCAATTTTTATTGAATTTTGAAAAAAATTGATTTCCTAATATTTTGGATAGTAAAATTTTCCCTCTGATCGATCTTCCAAAATTTCCAGGCACACAAAACTCAAAACCCTTTATTTTTATCACCTTTTTGAGAAAGGGATACCCGGTTTTGCCCCAGTGCTGCCGGACCTTCGCATGGCCCTGCTCCCTAAATATAAAAAGATACGTGTTTTTCAAAGAAATCAAGAAACAAGTTCGCCTGCGGCGCATTTTATCGGGAATATCTTTTATACATTAATTCTTAGAAAAGAAGTGGAATCGTGTCATCTTAGCATAAGCACTGTAACTATGGCTTCTATAAGCATTGCGAGCAAAATGGTTTTCCCGATCAGAGAGGGCCAATGAGAATTTCGCCTGGGGCCAAATGAGATTTTTGCCGGAGACACTGATTCCTAGTTACGTCATTGCTCGGAACCTTCAAAGAATGTGAAAGAGTTCATAAGAATTGAAAAAAAACTATTAATTGATTCCGTTTTGTCTGTTAATCACTGAGTACCTAAAATGCTAACTGATTTGACTTTTGATCCATGATATACCTGACAAATTCCATTTGATAGGTACATAAAAACTGAAACAACATTTGAGAAAAATGAACCTTTTATGGTGCATGAAAGAAAAGTAGATAATCGTGCAAATGCCTGTCAATGATTAATGACTTATTAGATACCTTTAATTTTTATAAAGGCTAACGGATCAATGGTAAACACGAACATGTTGCGAGCATTGATGGACAAAAATCATTAAGAAACTTGAGTCATCATATCTGAAAAATATTTTTCAATCGGCCGTTGGGGTCTCAAACATTTAATTGACCGTATGAGAGGCCGAAAATTGTCTAAAAAAATTATATCGACCTTAATTTGAATCATGTTTAGTTCTATTCATTCATTGCAAGTCACGTGTTACACATCCACGTTTAATTTCTGAGAAATTCAATCTTACGTGCGACAATAGGTTTTCCTTACATTAATTTTTCATTGATATGAATTTTTGTTTTCAAAAAGTGCACGTTCAAACAGTCAACAGATCTTCACACTTTTAGATTTTCTTTCTTCTGATTCAAGTATACATGATTTTTACCAGACAATGTGGAGTAAATGATGCGGATGTGATCTTGCTTGGAGATTTTCAAGAGCACTGTACAAGGACTTAAATATTGTAAACAAAAACCAAAGATGTATGAAATGCATATGTGTAAATAGAAGAGAGAAATTAGTTCCTTACACACATTTATTTTTTCATAATTGAAATAGAAAAGTTTTTTTTATAAACGAACCAAATGACAGTTAAATGGTTCTTTATAATTTCTTAAGCAACGCTTTAGAATTGCTCAAAAGGTGTAAATGTCAACATAGTGACAGTTATTTTTTTACATTGCACATCATAGCAAAAGTGCACTTTGCTAATTGAGCAGATGGCAAACTTTTTAAAGTCATTGGTTTACTCTGCATTTTGCGATCTGAAAAGTAAAAATTGTACAGAGGAACGTGGCCAGACGACGATATTTATTTACAGATACAATTCAACGTAGATATTTATATTCGTACATGTAAAGGTAGATAGTTTTGGTTACAATTGCACCAGATTGTGTAGCACCTTTTCAAGGGTTTTGACTAATACGAGACACGACAGTTCATATTTGCTGTGATGCCGTTCGTTTTCGTTTGACTTGGGCTTTGAACATAAGGAACAATGTTTGAATTTCTATTTATGTTAATATTTTGACAGCTGACACCTAAATTTACTCTAGAAGCGTTAGTCAAATTGCATACTTGACACAAACAATAACAGAAAAACAAATTACGTGTTTTAACATTCTTATGATTGTGGGTGAAACATTCTTTCGTGGGGTCGAAGAGTTTAAAATTTAAGATAGGATAAAACTTATAATGTGGCAAATGGGAAATTTTTCGATTTATCATATGGATAAATTATTTTATCAATATGACAAAATTGAATAAAACGAGTTAGTTTCTGAATTTTTTATACCCGTATGGTGAAACCAAAGGGTATATTAGATTTGCCTTACCGTTTGTAACGCCAAGATCCCGTTATCACACACAAAAATGAATTACACCAGTGTGTTTAGAATGATAAAAAAAAATTGAATTCAGCATGTCCGTCCGCGCGGATTGCGGGCGCACGGATTGAGCTACAGACTTGAAATTTTGCGTAGCTCCGTTTTTCGTAAAATGCGAGGCTAAGTTCGTTATTCGTTAATGGGCAAAAATGGACCATTAGGGGGGTGGGGGGGGGGGGGGGTTCCCCCCATACGAACGGAAACGTTTTTTGTGAATATCTCAAAATAGGTGCATCTTATCTAAAAAGTCGAAGAACAAAAGTTATTTAGGATATGATTCTACATAAAACTCCCATACATCAAAATCCGATTGGAATAAATTTTAAAAAATCTTATTGGAAAGTTTGACTTCAAAGTGGAATTTTGGTACAACTGTTCGAATTTTGATACGAATATCACCATACGGGCTTTCAATAATTGCCAGATTGGCGATTATAGCTTTTGTTATGTTTTTATCGAATGGACAATTTTTTTTTCGATATCACAAAGACATTTATCAAATCGACAAAAACAGGATCATATTGACGACAAAATTAGTTTTATCATATGGACAAAATATTTCTTTGGGTGGAGAATACACACAAAAAAATTACCCGATAAACGAGTTTCCTATATGTCGTATTTCATTTCTAAAAATTCAAGAAACATCAATGATTTTTTCCAATTATAAAATAATTCCATTGGCAACTTCGATCTAATATAACCCTAGTTGGATCACTGGTAAGAAAATGTATTACAGTAGAACACGCTTAAATGCACATCGAATTTCGCAGAATTTTATGTGCATTTATCCGTGTTTTGCATTTATACGTAGCACGGAAGCACGGATAAATGCACATTAATGTGCAATTATGCGAGTAAAAGATAAACATGCAACTTTAATATTCCTGTAATAAACATTTAAATTCAACAAGGCTACACAAAAACAAAGAATCTAATTAAGAATTCATTTTATCACATAAAAATAACAAAAATCACTTTTTTTTGGTGTGATTACATTTCATTTTTGCACATGTGCATTTAAGTGTGTAAAATTTCATATAATTAATACTTTTGCGGATGTGAAAATGGTTGGATTTAAGCAAGTATTGCAATGTGTTTCATTTATCCGTGTATATTTATATGAAAAATGCTTAAAAATCCTCCATGCACAAATTTTGCGTGCAATTACACGAGTTTTACATTTACGCGTGTTGCATTTAAGCGCGTTCTACTGTACCAATAAAAAAAATTTCCATCGGGTCAAAAACAATGAATAAATTTATATTGCCTTTAGATTTAATTTCACTGCTTCAAAGAAGATATTATGAATAATTAATTGCTGGTTTGGTTGCAATTTTAGTTAATTATAGTAATTCAAGTGATACACTTGGAATTACCTGCGATTCATTCCATCGTTATTAAAAAAGCGCGGTTGCAATTATGTACATTGTGACCATTCATAAATAATTACTCACTATAATTTTTTTAATTGATTGATTTTTTTTGCAACATTTGATGGTTCTCATATAATTAAATGTTTTTATAACATTTGTTAATAAAATATGATTCTTTTTTTTATAAATTATTTGATTTTGCCAGAATTTTAGTAATTTATTCTTGTTTGAAAACCATCAATGCTATTTTACAGGAAATGGTATTCTCGTTAAGTTTAAAACAATAAATTCCATTTATTATTCATATTGATTTTTTAATACTAGACTTGTTCTGAAAATTTGTTTATGAATTTTCAACTGAAATATGAATGAATAATTTGGTATTAATTTTAGGTGAGAATGCGCTGGTCAAAAGCCCCGAATGAATAAGTGTTTAATTAGTCAGACAAAATCGTATTCAATTTATCATTTTAAAATATTGTTTTCACAAGTGATGTTGATTTAAGTGTCAACAATAAATTTATACATTTTCCATAAGAAAAATAGTAAACAATAATTGTTTACGTAAACAATAGTAAAAAATCGTAATGAATGTAAAATATCGTAAATAAACAACTGTTTTAAGTCAAAAACAATCTTTGAGTTTTATTATGTAAGTAAAAAAACAAATATTGAACGTGTTTAGTTTTATTCAGTCAATAATTTCAAATCTGAACCAGATCAATTTTCAGTGTACTTCAAAAACAGTGTAATTAAATGAATGGGGGACCAAAAAGCTTTGCTACCTTCACATTAGTATATTCAATAAGTTTTCCAGAATTTTTGGACTTGAGGATTTTTTTTTATATTAAAAAAAGGGAAAAAAATCTTTAATACGTTCACTGCCAACTACGAGTATACTCGTATAATCGCAGTTAGTCACACAACAAAATCGATTTGGCGTTGAACATGTTAATAAATTGTATTTTTAGAAAGAAACAGGAAGTATTAAGCCTAAACCACAATTACGCGTGCGTGCGTGCGGCATTATTTAGTTCTGGCATCTAATAGTTGTCACCGCGTCTAAAAGTAGAGACTGAGCTTACTCTACGCGGCACGGACGCGGCAACGCGTCTGCGCAACGCGCAATTATACATTTACTCATATAAATGCGTAGTTTTTACTTTCACCGCGTGGGTGCCGCACGCACGCACGCGTAATTGTGGTTTAGGCTTTACGAAACATTACCGAATTTCAACATCCAGGGCACCAATCATGTATTCCGACGCGTCTCTGTCTTTCGACTTCGACGCAGCTTTTAACTCTTGACTTCGCCATATCAGCAGCTTCAAATTTCCTGGAATGAGAGTCAGAATCACTTTTCGATTCATAGTGACGATTTCGCGAAATTTCAAGCTGCAGATATGGCGAAGTCAAGAGTCAAAAGCTGCGTCAAAGTCGAAAGACAGAGACGCGTCGGAATACATGATTGGTGCCCTGATTTTTTAAAGTAAGCTCTGAAATTACTGGGAACTCCTGTTACAATTGGGGTTAAATTCATAATTCGCATAAGGAATCGGTTATCGTTTAAAAAATTAAAGAATCATGTTTACATTTATTGTACACTAAAACTCATAGTACCGAGTGAATAAATTCTAGCTAATGCTTTTACTAGTAGATTGACACATTTTAGTATAAAGTTCTAGTAAAATTTCTAGTAAACTCATTTGCTAGATTTTATTCGCTCGGACCATGAAAGAAAATTTCATCGATTCAGATTTTTAGATACAAAATGTGTTAGTATTTCTTCTTAAAATTTTTTTAAAAAAATGTTAGAAATAGTAAGTTTTTTTTTGTTTTGTGATTTAATTTGGTTGTTTTGGAATTATCCTTTGCAGTTACTAGGAAAAAGAAAAAAAAACAAATTTCTTGACATTATTTACATTCTTTACATTATTTACTGTGATTTTGGTGCCTGTAAACAATTAATTTTTCACAGGTAAACTATTACGTAAATTACGTTTTGTAAATAATCTGCACAATATTGGTTTTCAATATGTTTTTTTTATACTCGTATGGTGAAACCAAAGGGTATATTAAGTTTGCCTTACCGTTTGTAACGCCAAGATCCCGTCATCACATACAAAAATGAATTATACCAGTGTGTTTAGAATGATAAAAATAGTTAATTTTTGCATATCCGTCCGTCCGTCTGTGGCGCGGATTATGGGCGCACGGATTGAGTTATAGACTTGAAATTTTGAGCAGACCGTTTTTCGTAAAATGCGAGGCTAAGTTCGTTAATGGGCCAAAATGATTTAGGATATGATTCTACATAAAACTCCCATACATCAAAATCCGATTGGAATAAACTTTAAAAAATCTTATTGGAAAGTTTGACTTCAAAGTGGAATTTTGGTACAACTGTTCGAATTTTGATACGAATATCACCATACGGGTTTTCAATAATTGCCAGATTGGAAATTATAGCTTTTGTTATGTTTTTAATTTTTGTTTAATTAAACGTGTGCGAAAATAAAGAATATGGAACTTGTTAAATTTTCCATTTCAATAAGAATAAATACGGAAAAGTTCAATTATAAACAATTTTGCTTTTCGGACATTTTAACTTTAATATCCTATTAAAAAGAATTAAAAGATAAGGCCTAATTATCTTTTTGTTCACAAAAAATTGTCCACTTTGTGGACTTTTGTATTTATTTGGGAATTTTTTCATCTTCATTATGCAATATTTAAAGTTTTACTTTTTTTTAACAGAAAACAGGTTTGATTCTGACATTCTTATCTCAATGTTTACACGTAAATAGTATGCAAATAAAAAATAACCCCATAAAAATGTTTGATCATAGCATATCATTAATCAACATTTGGAAATTCCGTGACGTTTTATTAAGAGATAAAATATTTAATATGAATATCGATTTGAAGATAACGCATGTATATTTCCCTATTTATTACAAGTAATTTAAAGTTTTTATTTTTTCCATTTTCAAACGATTTGCGTGTTTGATTTCTCTTACTTGATATTTTATAAGGAATTTCCACAGAGCAAAAACATAAAAGTTCGATTTTAATCATCGCTGTAAACACGTTAAATGCTTGTAATCAATGCCAAAATAAATGTAATTCGATTATGGTAATTTTTTGTACTTTAACAATAAAATAAATATCAATATGGAATGATACATCAAATTTTTATTTAAATTCAAGTTCGTTGGAGTTAATTTCCCAGAAGCACGAGAATTTTTTGTAAATTTTGATTTTACCCAGATAAACATGATTTTTTAAAATCTTTATCTAAAAATTCTCCACATACGATGACTTTGATTTTCTTTCAGGATTTTGTATCAAATCACAAAATTCATTAAGAGCTGATTATGTATTAACAATTGATTAATTAAAAAATTTGATGTCGATATGAAATCTTAACCAAAATTATGTTACGCAAAAATCATAAACTTGATTTTTTATTGCCGCCAAAGTAAATTTAAAGCTTTCAATTTTTTTTTTAAGAAACAGAAATGATATATGGCAAAAAAACTATAGTTTGATTGACATACGTTATAAATTTCAATTGTATCTTTATTATTTTAGAAATAGTTTTGATTAACATTTCAAAAAGATTTTGAGTCTTTCATGTTGTTTTGATGTTTAGCAGAAATTTAAGGTTTCGGATTATGTAATACTTAGCTTAGGAATTGTTTTTTCTGCCTTCGACTTTTTCTATAATTTTGTTTTTGCTGTAGTAATCATTTTTTTAAAGATAAAAAACTTATACGTTCTATTAGTATCGAGAAGTTAGGATACTGCGAAAAAATATAAGTTGGTTGCACATCTTTTTCACTGTCAAAGGACCCAAGAATAAAACGATCTGTTTATCTAATATCACAAATTCAGATGCCTAAATTAATTTTCACTTAATCCACAAAAACATGCCATGTTTTAAAAATGCTGTACAAATAAAATGTGTTATCGGTTGAAAATTTTTTCCTCCAACCATGACCCTTGTTTGTTTTTGTTTCTCTGTTGTATTTGTAGGGGACTGAAAAAATCTAAATTTGTATAAAAAAAAAATTGGATATCCTTAAACAAAATCTGTATTACACTCAAGTGGCGTATATGGTTTTGAAAACATTTTTTTAATCTTTATCTAAGGTTTGCCTTTTAGGAATGTTAGGGAGGCTCATATAATATCTCTTTTATGTTTCGAGTGCCGCATTTTATTAAAAGCGGTATATTCGTAGTTATGTGCAGTGAAAGTGTTTCCTTGTGTACAACACTGAATAATTTTTTTTTTGCTCATATGGACCAATTTTTTTCTCATTTTATCTCTTTCGCGATTCTTCATGATTAACTAACTTCAATTTCTTTAATTCTCTCCCGCAAACAAAATCGAAAATAGCCTGCATTGGGGCAGATTCCCATACAAATTTGTTCGTTTCTACTTGCCCTCGATTCTGTATTTTTAGCATTTTCATTTTAAGTTGCGATTCCATCGGAAATTGGATTTGATCAGAAAATCTTTTGGAATTTATAATAAACTATGAAATTGTAGATGTTCCAGGTTACTAAAATGTTTTATGGATACATAGTGAAAAATCATGCCTCAATTCCAACAGTCAAAGTTGTACATTTTCACAATTTTTTTTGTGAATATTACACATAAAAACAAATTTTTGTTGTAAAAATACAGAACAGTTGTGAGAAGTTTAGTGTTTTGTTGTAATTTTACAATTACAATAAAACAATTACAACAAAACTAATAATTAGTATCGGGTCTTTCAATAAGGACATAACAATTTTGTATTTAAATAAAACACAGAACAATTGAGATATCGGGCTGAAATTTATTCCAGGTGTAGTGGACATATTACATTTAAGTATGAAATTCGATGTCGTTCATATGGCCACCGCGAGCACGTTTGCTGATTGATTCTTTGGAGCCAATTTTCCACCACTCTTCCACACATATCGGCCGGAACGTTGGCAATTTCGCGTTCGATATTGTTCCTGAGCTCCTCTAACGTTGTTGGCTTGTTGGCATAAACTAACGACTTAACATAACCCCATAAAAAGAAATTCAACGGCGTTAAATCGCATGGGCGAGGTGGCCATTCGACCGGACCATTTCTCGAGATTACACGATTACCGAACTTGTCCTTCAGTAAGTTTTAATAATTTCAGTAAGTTTTAATAATTTCAGTAAGTTTTAATAATTTCCAAACGTTGCTCGTTCGTGAACTTCACCATGACAAAAATGTAAACCTTGACTGACGTTTTAGCATTGTGAGATCATAAAAAAAGTTTTAGGGTGCGTTTTTATTAAAATACAAAACTGTTATGTCCTTATTGAAAGACCCTTTATTATCAGCTAAAATTAAAGAAGTAGAACACAAGAAGTAGAAGCAGGAAATGTTACTTCTTTTGAATTTGGTTATATGCATTCTTTTCATAAATGTGCATAGTTTTCGAGAGATTTTCTAAAAACTTTTTTTTTAAATATGTTGAGAACCGTTAGAGATGCGTATAAACCGTCAAAGCAAAACACATAGAAAATTTCATTTTCTACAAATTTGGTTATACGATTTTTTTTCATTTTTGAGAGATTTTCAAAAAACTGAATTCTTTCTCAAATATCTTGAGAATCGTTAGAGATACAAAATAAAACCGTTAAAGCAGAAAATGTGGAAAAGTCTATATCTTTTAAATTTTGTTATATTAATTTTTCCCAAAAGCACATAGGTTTCGTGAAATTTTCAACAAAATTGTATGGGAGTTTCCCGTTAGAGTTACCGTTACTTTTCCAAAAGTGGATAGAAAACCACGATTTTTGTAAAAATTGTTCACAAATAATTTTAAGTCGCTAGGTCAACGCGTTCTCGAGTTATTTAAGAGATGCAAAACGGATGGACCGACAGACAGATGAACGGATATCCTCATAATTTTGCCTGAAAAACGCATTTCGTACTAATCAGAAATCTTCTATGTACCACCGTTCTCAAATCAGTCTTCGTCATGAATACAATACTTTCCCTCTCTGGAAGAGGAAAGTAAAAAAAATGTGATTTTAATTGTTCTAAGTTATAAATACATACAATAAGGTGAATTTCTTTATTAATATTTTTTTAAATTGCACCTTAATTTTTATTACAATTTTACAGATTTCTGTCGTAACCAACTTTGAGGTAAAATTCTTTTTGTGAGCTGGATGAACATGAACAAATTGTCACAACTAATAGCTATAAGCACATATTTTGCGCTGACTAGCAATTTTCTATCAACCTTCTAATACTTTTTCAATAACAAACTAGAAAACAGTACAAAAGACCAAATTTATTGGCATGAATGATTTTTTTTTCTGAAGTGCTAAAACTAAACCCCTAATGAAGGTTACAAACAATGAGCAACTTAATAGGCTTAAGAATGTGTAAAAAATACTGGAAAATCGCTAATGGGATAACGGATTAGGACACTCTCTTCCACGTAGTAAGTCTTCACTCGCATCCGGTTATGCACTTTAGGCCTATGCAGAATTCCCACTGCGTTCCCAAATGGAAGTGACCAGACTGGGCTACTTCAACTCTTGGCTGCTGAAAGCGAAGTGGTCGGATCAGATAATTTTTTCCACTCTCAGCCTATGATTGTTGTTGCGGTGCTGAGCTGTAGACTATTCTATGCTCGTGCAGCATAAATTTATGCTGCCGTCTTAGATCGTGACTCATTTTAAAGAAGTCTACATGGTCAGAGAATTCCCTTGTTCAACGGAGTCACTCTAAGTTCGCTATATTGGATTCTCTAGTATAGTTCGTTACTCTTCTGAATAAGTGAAATCCCGCAGATGATGATGAGTCGTTATAAACGCCATTCAATGATTGTGTCGTACTATTTGCTGCTTATGCTTTTAATTCCCTGATGCCTTATGTTTATGTTGACTGTTGTACTGCCAGCGTTTCAATACTGTGTGTTTCGCTGATAAAAAGTTCTCTGTTTCGGCTTCGGTTTCTGCTTCTGTTTATGTTGCCGTTGCCCATGTTTTTTTGTTCTGTTCATTCTGTCCCGATGTGGTGCTTCTACTGGCTGCATCTAAAATACTCTGCCAGATAGAAATTTTGTTCAGTGTTGGTCGAGTTTCATGTGTGAGCTCGCGTTGCGCGGTTCCGTCATTCAAATTTTTACTCGCCTGATGTTCGATTCGAATCAAATTCACGAGATCGAAAAATCCAACGTGAATTTCATGTGTTAAATCGGCGATTTTCTCGTGTTACGTTTTCATTTAATATCTTTTATATCTGTCAACATTATAGTAGATATATCGCAATTTTGAACTCAGTGTTGTTTTGTGAGGTTATCGTAATATTTGTGTTCATTTGGTTCGACCTAAAAGGAGAGACAACCAACTGCCTGCCTGGATTCGAATTGCATTTTTTGAAAGATTGACCGGCGCATGTGTTACTATTTTTGACAGCTGTTGCATTTTGACATATGCCGCTGTATTTCTCTGGCAATACTAAATACAAGGATTAAACAAATTTGCTGTTTGCGAAAGACCGGTAGTTTTTTGAAAATTTGGCAAATTTCAAGTTGAACTTGGAGAACGTCGCTCCAAAAACGTCATCAGTGTTCGAAAGTGCAATAGAATAATAAATGCTCACCTAGTCACATAAAAATCTAGGATAAAACAGTTAGTTTTTTTTTGCAAAAAAGTGGCAGTATTTTTCAAATTAAAAAAAAATTGAAGTTGATTTTTGAAGACTGTTCAGATTTTAATCCGCAAACAACAGCTGTTTTGAAGAGTGCATCGCAACAACTAATGTTCATCTGGTAACACGTAATTCAAGGATTAAAAAATTTTCACGTTAAAAAAAGCGACTAAATTTTGAAAATTTCAACCACTATTTAATTGAAAACTAAAATTTGCAACAAAATTTTGATAACCCTCAACTAAACTTTTGCAAAAATTCAAATAAAGGAAAAATAAATCCAGTTTCCGGGTGACTAATAAAGTCCTTAAACAGGAATCAATTGATTTTTTTTCTGGAACCAAACCAGCTGAATTGCCGGCGACTTCGCTTGTCGAGTTCAAAGACCCGATAATCCGAAGAGTCCCTGTGACGAAAAACGCACAGTGGCAGGATTTGAGTACAATTCTTAGAAACTACCCCATGTCACGCATACTGGCACGCCTTGGCATCAGGAATTAGGCTAAGAAGAGCAAGGAGAGAAGTCACAGGAGCAGGAAAAACATAAAAATTCATAGGAAAGCATGAAAAACGGCCCGTACAACAAGGATTAAATAATAATAAAAAAAAACACCCCCAATTACCCTTTTGAATGGTATAAGAGTGTTCAGGAAGGCAGATTTTTTTCAATGCATATTTATTTGACTGAGTCATGTTTTCAGATTTTCTGTCGGCATAGGAAAAACATACAAAATCGCAATCAAAATATTGAAATTACTGGGCTAAGAAGGAATAAACAGAAGAGGATTCAATTTTCGAATTTGAAAGAGTTTTCCAGATTCACTGAGGAGTTTTCCTTTGGTCGGGATTTTCTTGCCATAAATTCGGCTTTGTCTTGGACATAATTTTTATATATTCAAAGAACAAGTGTCTAAAAATATAATTAATTGTAGATCAGATCAGTGTCGTTTCTACTTGGTTCTGAAAAAGGCCAAGACAAGTTTAACGACTTCCAGTGCATTGCATGTGCTACTAACGCGTCGTCGTGTAAAGTGCGAATTTTAACGTGTGCAATAAATTACCCCCGGGACGAAAACGTATCAAAAATATCTGGATTAGGTGCAATTAATTAGTCGCCTCGCTTTTATTTCTTGATGTCATAAAAAAGGCATTTTATTCGTATTACCGTGTGCGAGGAGTGTTTATTTTATGTTTGGATGGTTTTTATGTGCTTCAATGTTTATTAGTTTTTTGAAAATGTGTTGGGATTTTGCATTGAGTTCCTGTAAAATGCCGGCTAGCTGTCAAAAATCTATTTTGATGATAATTTTGCTTAGTGCAGAATTCTTTTGGATTATTCCCACCGGAAATGCCTTCCCATCAAGAAGAAAGCAACCAACCGATGATAGCAAACTGACGATCTTCAGCGAAGATGTGGTGAGTTGAAGATACACAATAAGAAATGTTTTTCGTTTTCTGTCTTTCTTTATATTACAACCCGTTGTTTGAATTGTTTATACAGATTTTAGAAGTTTTTTAAACATTTTATCACTAGATTAGATTAGCGTCTCTGACTATTGGTTCATAAACATGACCCACTTGTTATCTGGCATTTTTGTCATGGGAATTGATATCAAATGTTTCGAAAATGGGCTGAAATATCATTTAATGTATTGACGTGTGTTAATCTTTTGGTTCTATCAAATTACAACAAGGTTTCTAAAAATCACTTCAATTATCGTTTTTGGTTTTTAAAAAATTATATTTTTTCAAATCTTTTTGCGTTTTAAGGCATTCGCAATACGCATAGGCGAAATTTCTAATTTGGTAGCAATAAGTGTTCGAATTTGCGATTAAAATCCTAGATAAATTCCATAAATTGTTTTACTATCGAACAAAAGCATGAAAATCTAGTTTAATTTTTCCACTTGCAATATTATGTAAAATTTATGTAGAACTATATTCTAAACGCCTTTTGTTTTATATATTTTTTTTCTTAGAGGCTGTCGATAAAATACCTCCCACTTTTAGGAGATAGTGTGATTAATCATACTAAAAATCGTGAAAATTTTGGGACGAGCGATTGGGTCGAAAGGAGGGGGGGGGGGGGGGGGGAGCGTGATAGTTTCGAAAAGATTAGAGATTTTTTAAACTTGAGAACCAAATACCAAAAACCATAATTGAAATTTGAAATTTTCGGGAGCTGAATTTCAAATCTTAGGGAACCAAAACCCAAATCAAAACTTGGAAATTTTGGGGAAGAAAAACCAAAATCAGGTTTTTGAAATTTGAAAACCAGAAATCCAATTCACCCTTGCGCCAAAATTGAACCATAGTCAAAAACTTTTGGTTTGCATCTATGAAAAAGACGGAAAGAACGATGCACGATTTTGCCCCTAAACTAACTTTTGAATCAGTGAAGATTTTCACTTTGGTTGAGAATTTTTTGGAAAGGGCACAGTCTCTAGTTTCATTCATTTATGGCTTCAAGAGCCACCGAATTGCAGGGGGATGGTGACGGGTAAATGAACTTTCTCGTGATTTTTCAAAAAGTCCTCAACCAAAGTGTAAACTACACGGATTCAAAAGTTACCCCGAAGCACGAAAGACGCTATTTCTTGCATGGTTTTTACGTATTTTTTGGACAACTCCAGTATGACATACGAGCCATGTGTCATAAAACAGTATGACACATGACTCGTATGTCATACTGTTTTCCAAAAAATCGCACATACTTCTTTATTTGTATAATGAAGGGGAGAATGAATTTGGTCTGACTGAATTTTGATGTATGGGAAAGTTGTACAAAATTGTACTCAAACACCTTTTACCCAAATATTTTTTTCGATAAGATACACTGTTGTTAAGGCAATCGTAAAAAAGTGTATTGTTTGGGAAGCAGTTTTTCTATTTCAGCTATTCCAGAATTTAAATTTATTTTATTATTTAAAAAAATTAAAAAAATCAAAAACTAAGTAAAAAAACTACAAACTTTCTAGTGCGTAACTAAAATATTATATGAGTTATAGAATTCGTAGATAAATGGACGCATAGATAAAACATTGAATTATGTTTGTATGTCAGTTTGCTTGTCGACTCCAGAATTCAAGAAACAAATTAAGCAAGAAACAAATTGAAAATTTGATAGCAAAAATATAAAGAACCATGCAGGATTCGACGATTTTTATGCCCCGGGCTAACGTTTGAACCAGTTCGGGTTTCACTTTCGTAGTACCTCCATTGGAAAGGTAATTTGCTCTAGTTTCATGGACATAAGCTCTTTTTTGCCGGGAACTGCAGGGGGATGGCTAGCTGCCATCTTAGCCGCAATGGAAAAATCAAAGATAGCCCGGGGGCATAAAAATCGTCGAAAAATGCATGAAAAAATCAGTGCCTCTAAGATGGCAGCTGACCATCCCCCTGCAGTTCCCCGCCAAAAAAGAGCTTATGTCCATGAAACTAGAGCAAAATACCTTTCTAATGCTGGTACAACCAAAGTGAAACCCAAAAGTTAGTCAAGGGGCATTTTCGTGCATCGTTCTTTGTGCAAAAATTGCCATTTTTTACTTTGTGAAAAAAGTTATGTTGGAAAAGGAAATGCATTTTAATCTCTAAATGCTTTTTATAGAATTTTTTTTTCGCTGCTTTAACAAAAATCTACTGAGCCAAAGATAAGAGAAATTTTGTCTAATAGTGGATGGAACTCATCAGTATTTCATTGGAATCAAAATGATCTCAAAAAAGTTCCACCAAAAATAAGATAAATTATTTAGGGCGCAAATGATTGTAATTTTGTCGGTTGAACTTTTCTTTTTCTATGAAAATGATAAAGAAATGTGGGCTTTTTTTGTCTTTTTCCATAATAAAATGCATAAAGTTTCAATGATTGTAAGATTTTTTATAAAATGACTGATTAGGACCAAATTTCAGGGAAATTTGAGTTTTTAGCGCTAACTTTTGCTGCGATCAAATTCACGAATGGAATCTGAATAAGTATATTTAAAAATAAAATGTATTTAAAGAATTTGTTTAAAGAAATCAAGATTTTTTTTTTCGTAACACTAAATAATTCTTTAAACCCCAATTGTAGGACCATTAGTGCATCTTATAAATGTACACTTCATAGTTCTCGTAAATCAAAGAAAATTCGGTTACTATCTGAAAGTATTCCAGGGAAAATGTTTTCCTTCTTTATTTCTGTATGTTTTAAAACCCGTTATAAAACCTAATTAACAACAAGCATTTTAAACATGTCGCCACCCTCACTAAATGGGATAAGTAAAAGAAAACCATTTTACCGCATTTAAATTTGAATTGAGTTTCGGTTTAGTTGGCTTGAGTTCAGTTTTAGTTCATTCGCTTAACTAAACACATAAACATAGAAATAAATCGTTTTTTGCTTTTAAAATGCATACAAAGCGACTAATTATTTTATTTCGGGTTTCTACTTTAACTGCCGCGGCACAGTTAAAAAAATCTACTTAAAATTCTAATCGAGAAAAAACAATTCCGAAAAGAATGAACACATATTTCAATTGTTTCTGATGATGAACCGAAACTATGCTCAAATATGTGGCAGACGACGGACGTTATGCTCGTTCTCATAAATTTCATTTAGTTTTCCCTATCAATTGCACAGGGCATAAAATTGCGTTCATTTGTTTACGGGTTCACGGGTTTACGGGGACATCGAGGAAAACTACACGAGAAAATGCTTAGTTGCAACAAAAAAAAAAAAAAAACTATACGTGGAAGAGGGTGTGGGAATAAGTCTTTTATGCTGCTGCATAAAATATGCCCTGAATGTCCAAAGAATTTAACCGTGAAGGAATGGTTGTTGATTTCTGGACGGTAGCCTGTTTAACGGGTAACTGGGAAATTTTTCCTTTGAATTGAATACGGATTTGCTTCTCCATGAACTCAAGGTTCAGTTGATTCTTTGTTAGGCAAAAGTTGTGCTGTGCATCAAAGGGTTAATTTTAGACACATTGTTGGCATCTACTAGAATACAGGATGAGAGGTCTCCCGGATACCGAAGTTGGATGACCTCCAAGAAATCGACAGTTATCATCCGATTTTTTCGAATTTGTTGGAAATTTGGCTGACAAAAAGATGTATGGTGGCATTTTGTGAGAAATTGCTATATTCGGCTAAATGCTACTTATTCCAAAAGGGTTTAATTTAATGTTCACAAAAATCAATTGAGTTTTTCAACTTTTGTTTAGTTTCACTTGTCAGTTTGTTAATTTGGGTCAGAAAGCGTGTTAAACCCCGTTTTTAAAATGGCCAATTAAATTTACTGTTATGGACGTTTTACAAATTCCGAAGACATGCTTTTTTAAAGAGTATTCAAATTCTGCAACCGGTGTTTTTGTAAATTACTTTCCTCTTGTATAGAGGAAAAGTAGAAAGTATTTTTTTTTGGGAAAAAGTGGGTACCGAAAAATTTAGAGGTTATGAAATTTTCTACATTTTTTGCTTCAACGGTTTATACGTATCTCTAACGGTTCTCAACGTATTTTAAAAAATTAAGTTTTTTTGTATCTCTAACGGTTTTCAACATATTTCAAAAAAATTAAGTTGCTTTTGAGAAAAAATGCATTAACCAAATTCAAAGAAAATAAAATTTTCTGCATTTTTTCCTGTAACGGTTGTCACTGATACCCAAAATACAAAAATGCCTCAAAATGCGTTTAAAGAGTTGCAGAGTCCAAAAAAATACATTTCAGAGATTTTTGTTTTTCCAGTGGCGTACGTGTATTTTTCAAGTAGCAGGAAAGGGGTCCCGCCAACCGTGAATCAAACAAATTTTCTACTTACGTCCTTTGACGTTTACGGATTTAAAATTAGTGGAAAAATAACAATTTTATAGCGGTCAAAAAATTTCGTGAAAAAAAATTTTGGGGGAAAAAAAATTGGGCCGCCATTGCGCAGCGTCAATGGCAGCGCGACTTAATTTTTAACATGTTTTAGAAAGCAATTAATCCTTCCAACCTTGCAGCAAAATATGAAAGTAAAAATATGAAAGTTTATCCATCGGGTTATACGCTGGTGTAATTGCGGCCAGCAAAAAGCACTTGGGATGCATTTGGGTTAAGCATTTTCATCAATATTTTTATATCATTTAGTTGAAATGGGTTAATAATTAACTGCCCAACTAAAGAAGCGAGTTTTTTCTGCTTCTTTTTAGATTTTCTTTAGATTTTCCTAGATAGTCTTCTGCAGGAATTTTATTGCTTGCCAAGACGCCAGTGGTCTTGCATAGAATCCCGACCGACGCGTCCAGAAAAAGGAATATTCGCAACGCAATAGGATCTTTATGAGTTTTTTTTTTGGCTTCATTTATGCTGTTAGCATTTTATTTGTAGTTACGATAAACAATTTTTGATATTCCCGTTGAGAAAATTGTTTATTTTCAGTTCATTTTAGTTCAGATTCAGCAGCATTTCCTTGTCTTCATCAGCTCTTTTCTTTAGTAGTTCATCGCGTCATGAATCTGGAATGGGGCGATTTGGATACTTGTAAATAAAAGAAGGTTTTGGTGCATATGTGAAATATAAGCATTTATACATTATGTTTGTCTTATCGGTTCGATTTGTTGTTTGACATTACAAGACTTCCGTTTGCCGTCTGATATCTCGTGTGTACGCTTCAAGTTTTGAGCCCAGAGGTTTGTGTTTTATCCCAGAAGAGACTTGAATTTTGTATTATTTTTGGGGGGTTTGGTTTGGGTTAACGTCTCTCTCATTTGGGATTGTCGTCTTTCTTTGGTCCCTTATTGCACTCATGACTAGTTATTCATGGGTTAACCATATTAGATGATGTTTTATTGTATTGCATTTGAATTATCATCGATCTTAATGACAGTCACACAATTGACATGAAAATGCAATAAAAATTGTCAACGATGTGATGTGCAGTCAATATTGCAATTAAAATAATTGAACGGATAAATTCCAGAGGAATCGATTTTATACAAGTAATGAATGAAATGATGAATAACTAATTTAGAATTTTTATTAATGAGTTTTGTTTGTATTCCAAGAACTATTTTCTATAGAATGACATATAAACATTTGATTCAACTTACATTTGTATTGGATCTTAGGGATGGTTTACATCTGACAGCTTATTCCTCTTTACACTACGCAGTTTACACTACGCAGTATTAAGCGTAATCAATTAATTTTTTAGTCGATTGATCAATCAACTAAAAATTTAGACATGGCAAAATCAGTCAAGATTGATTCAATCAATCAAATAATCATGGTTAAAAATATTGATCTTTAGTCTTTCAATCATTAGTCGTTTAATCAATAGTTTTAATCATTTTCAGGACTGATTATATTTTATTTGAAGCAGAAATTTCGAAATATTGCGAATCAGACATTTTTTTCAAAGAATATTCTTTGAATCCTTTAAAACCGTTCTTCACAATTAAATAATTTTTTACGAATGGTAAGACATTTGCATTTACGAAAATCTTAAAAATCGATACGTTTGTTTGAAATTCATGACATTAAAATAGCTTTTTATCATCATTCTTTATTGGTTTAAAATTCCATTATTGGATTTATTACAAAAACAAATACAAAACAAAAAATAATCATAAAAATTAGTTTTTAAATCATGATTATGATTAAATTATAGTAAAGTTTTAGTAATGACTGAGGAACTCAATCAGAAATCAAAATAATTTTGATTAAATTATTTAATTATTAGTTTTCAACTATTATTCAAATTGAATTTTGTCCAACACTGACACTACGACCCAAAATTCAGAAATTTATTCCTGAAAGACGCCCGAACTCAATCTTTACTTTCTTATACGAAGTATAATAAATTATTGTATTCGTGAATAAAATCGACCTCTTTCGAAAATTTCGAAAAAAAATTTGTTTTTAGAAAAACATTTCTCGAGCACTCCCGAGTCGATTGGAGCATTATTTTAAAAATATCTTTTTATTTGTCAGTCTGTCAGATTTCTCAAATATTACTGGAGCTAGACCTATGAAATTGTACAGGGATATTTGGTCCTGGAACGGGACGATCCTATCAACTTCTGGTGAAAACCCTTTAACCGGAAGTAACCATAATGGCGGCTTTCGAAAAATCGCAATGTCGTTTTTCACGATTTATTCCGAAACTAAGCGTTTTTCAATAGTTTTATGTATGGCAATAAAATCACCTAGGAGATTTTAAATTTTGCATATCTGAAGCCGTTATCAAGATATTTAAAAAAAAAAATTTCTCGAAAACAACGCGTTTTTGGTAGTTCAATATAAGAGATAAATTGAAGAAAATAATGTTTGCCACCATTTTGTATTTTACTGTTATTCGCTATCTTTTACCGTTATTGAGATATTTTCATTAAAAGCTAAAAAAGTTTCATTAAAAGTTCTCCCGACCATCCTGAGCTGTGCTTCGGCATTAAAGGGTCTTCCCCTAAGCTCTGGCTGGAACTAAAAAAACAGAAAAAAAGATTTGTTCGAAGAAAAAAAGATCTTGATAGTTGAAGGAACAATTAAAGATATTAAAATTCTCTTTATTTTTGCCATTTACCGTAAATCGATAGCTTTTACCGTTATCGAGATATTTCAGGTTTTGTAAAAAAAATTCACATATTTATTTAAACTAAAATTTTTTATTCCTCTTCTTATAGTGTACTCGTAAATTGCGCAAGAGCGTAGATTTTGTTTAAGAAAGTTATGTGCTGCTCACCATATATTTTTATACCCGTATGGTGAAACCAAAGGGTATATTAACTTTGCCTTACCGTTTGTAACGCCAAGATCCCGTCATCACACACAAAAATGAATTACACCAGTGTGTTTAGAATGATAAAAAAAATTGAATTTTCCATGTCCGTCCGTCTGTCCGTCTGTCTGTCTGTCTGTCTGTCTGTCTGTCTGTCTGTCTGTCTGTCTGTCTGTCTGTCTGTCTGTCTGTCTGTCTGTCTGTCTGTCCGTCCGTCTGTGGCGCGGATTGCGGGCGCATGGATTGAGCTAGAGACTTGAAATTTTGCACAGATCCGTTTTTCGTAAAATGCGAGGCTAAGTTCGTTAATGGACAAAAATGGACCATTAGGGGGGGTACCCCCCATAGGAACGAAAATGTTTTTCGCGAATATCTCAAAAAATGTGCATCCTATCAAAAAAGCGCAAGAACAAAAGTTATTTAGAATATGATTTTACATCAAAATCCGATTGGAACAAGTTTTAAAAAAATCTTATTGGAAAATTTGAATTCAAATGAAATTTTGATACGCCGTTCAATTAAATCACCATACGGGTTTTCAATAATTGCCAGATTGGCAATTATAGCTTTTGTTATGTTTCATGTATAAAACCATCA
Organism: Chrysopilus asiliformis; assembly: GCA_964034945.1. Lineage (NCBI taxonomy): Eukaryota > Metazoa > Arthropoda > Insecta > Diptera > Rhagionidae > Chrysopilus > Chrysopilus asiliformis. Next base: position 92,204,426 of record OZ035962.1, read on the forward strand.
GAATAAATTCAAATTTTTACAACTGAATAAATTCAGCGATAGATGAATAAAATTTGCGAAACAAATTCTGAATAAAATTCACGGAGAAGTTCAAGAAAAAATCGCAAGTGTAAACGGGGCCTTACAAAGAATTTTTCTCCACCAAAATCAAGATTTTGGTTTTTTTTTACATTTCTTACAATTATTTTATTCTATATTTTCAGTAATCCATTTTCATTACAAATAAGTAAAGAGTCAAACTAGATTTACAAATAAGATAATAATTGTGAAATTATAAAATCACAAAATATTAAGTAAAATGATAAGGATTGTTTTTGTTTTCTTGTGGTATCATTTCTCAAGCATTGTTCTTAGTGCTTAAGAAGGCCCTCCAATCTTTCGCTTATTTCACTTCTTTGTAACTGCGATCAAAAGCACTGCCGAGTGGCATTTTTCACAATTTTAAATAGAATCAAATCCTTGTAGTATTTTATCATCCTTAACAAATCTTGCCCTGTCCTGTTCGTTTGAAAGTCCATATTATCCTTCCGTCCCTAGCTTTTAGTAGTATTATCAAGATGGTTGCCTCTTTATTTTGTCAAATTTACTCTTCCTGTACCTTTCGTTGCAAACATTTTCCAGTTCTCAAAACAAAAAAAATAAAAAATAAATAAATAAATAAAACGCCAGACGAAAGAAGGACTCATCCGTTGACGAAAAAATCTCAAATCGCTTTTAAGAATTATTATTTCATTAATTTTTTAGTAATCTACTTGAAATAAAAAAGAAACGTGCTGAAAAACATCAGCGACTTGAAAACTCTCAGAGATGTCAGTTCAAAAAGGTGAACAAGTAACACCAAACTCCCTTTTCCTACTTCAACAAAGTTAATTCTACTTTCCAGAAAGTAAATTTAGTAGAACAATGAGGATTGTGAAAACGACGAAAATCTGTAGATGGTGTACAAAGTTCGGTTTTTCATACACAGGAAAGAAATTTCCCTGAATTTCAAGTTATTATTATTTGTTAAATTATACTGTACTTTTTTAAAAGCTTTTATTTAGCTTGCCTTCATATCTGTCTGTTTGTTTTTGTCTGTCAGGGTCAAATCTTGCAATCTAATTTTGACCCACTTCAACTCATCTAATTGACTTGAAATTTTGCACACCTACGTAAGTCTGATGACAATACAATATTTTCACTACTTCGTCCTTGTTGGAATAAGGGAAGGTCCTGTAAGGATAACGTGATTAATATTTTCCAAATGCATTTATTTTGATCGTGTATCATTTTGAGTAATGGTGAGTTTTTTTTTTACTAGCAAAGATTTAGTCCGCTTTAAAGTGGATTCCGTCTCCTGAAAGTTACAGCTTAGAGAAGTTGCACTGTTGTTTTCAACAACGAATAAAAAGTTTCGGAAACCTCACCAAATTTTTTTAAGTGTTTTTTCCTAGAATATCCTTTGGCGTTTTGTGCTTTCTACATTAAAATTGGTTGCTTACTTGTAGCCGTTGTTCACCATTTAAAATTGAAAAAAAGTACTTTATGACGATATCGTTGTGTCGACAATGTAAGACTCCTTCTTGTTATCGGCGAGACGTCCGGATCTTTTTTTTAGCAATAGCACAGCATGGAGTCAATGGTGGTTACAACAATCCCGGGAAAATTCCCGGGAAGTGGTAAAACGCTTGACATTTGACTGAAAATAAGAATCTGACCCGCATCAAGGATCAAATTGAGATTTTTTTCTGCTTAGCTCCTGTAACAGGGACAATTTGAAATGGTGTTGGGATACTGACGGGAACAAAAGGTATACGGATGTTGGTATCGCGATGGTGTCGGAAGGGATTCTTGATGTACGCGTTCGGGTATATAAAATGGTATTTCCATGAATGAAAGAAGTCCATTAGCTTTAATTCAGTTATGGAAGCCTTATTACAGGTTCATGCTGGGAATAATAACGAAAAATCACATGAAAAATGAAGAGTTTTTATTTCCGACACAGTGAGATTTTAGGGTGGCGGAGCTGATGGTTTTGCTGGTGGAGTCGCTGAAGCGCAATATTCAACATAAACGGAATCTCTTATTCCTGTATGGTAAATTTTTGGGTGGCGAAATCAAAATTCCAGATCAGCGCAATTACAGAAGGAAAATGTCCTGTCACTCAGTCTGTATTCAATGCTACCGTTCCCACTCTATATAACTTTCCGGATCACCTCCAATTTGTCACTTTGGCCAGTTTTCCGCTTTTCAGCTTTTCCGCTTCGTCATAATCGATCCCAGTTCATATCTCATGCAATATGCATGACAACATTATAATTAGTCGCGTAATTAGCTAAAAATATTTCACATTAAGGGTACAAGATGTCAGCATAAAAAACTTTTCTGTTGGGGGAGGAACAAAAAACGAACAGCAAAAAAGTGTTGAAAAGTTTCAGAAACAGGACACGAAACTTTGGTAATTTTTTTGCGAAGCTACGCTGCGTTATTTGCAATCGAGTGGCAGCAGCCATGATAGAAAGTTTTCTTTCTCACGCGCAACTTTCAATTAAAGTTTTTACATTGTGCCTGAATCGAAAATTCTGTGCTCGGGGTGACATTTTCCATTCACGTGACACTGTTCCAAATGAAAGTTAGAAAATATTTTCACACTTTTACTAAAAAAGATTATCAGTTTGTGCTGTACTTTGGAGTTTTCCTTCGTACCATAGCTGTGTGAGTCCTGGTAGTTGGATTTTTGGAACAAAACAGTATCTAACTGGGTTATGGAATGACGTGTCCAACATATGATCGAAACATAAAACATAAATGTCCATGGATGCCGCATATTTCGAGTTGAGTGTAGTTGAGTGGCAGGAAGGAACTAATAAGGAATCATCAATCAATAAATGGCGCCAGCTTGTAATTTATGTGACAAGAAATAGAAAATGGGATGTAGGTAAAGGGGAAAGATAGGAGAAGTGACAAGTAAGAGAAAGTGTTAGGGAAAGGCATAGGGTAGATGAACATCTAAAATCTGGCTTGAAATTAACCGAAAAACATAAAAAATAAAAATTTTTCACAGTAGGGGTACAAGATGTGAGCATGAAAAGCTAGAATTGCTAGGGAAATACTCTATATGAGGATAGATATGTCCTCATATAGAGTATTTCCCTCTATAGGATTTTTGCTCTATAGGAGGGTAAATCCTTTTACGGCGAAAGTGTCGACGTTTGTGCGATGGCGAAGGGCGAGAAGACAAAAATTCGCTTAACGTGGAAAGCTTTTATGAACAGATCATAAAGCGATGTGTCGATTTTCACCATTTAGAATTCTCTTACACTGAGGGAAAACTGTTATTAGATCCAATGAAAAAGTAGTTGAATCAAATAAAAAAAATCGCTAAATTTGCGCCAACGGTTTTTGTATTTGATTTAAATGAAAAGTATTTAAACTAAATGATCAAGTAGCCTCTCTACTTCTTTATTATCTCTTTTCTTTTCTTTTCTTTTCTTTATTTTATATTTTATTTTATGTTCTATTGAAAAAAATACGAGTAACATAGAATTACGGAGATTTGATGACTGTTAGACCAAAAACTTCAATCGAGTGAATTCTCTCGATGATAGTCATACCTGAAAAAAATTACTTCCCAAAAAAAATGATTTTTTGAAAAAAAATCTGAAAAAATGGCTTAAAAATCTCACGAAAAAGAGCTCAAATTATTTTCTAGAATAAGATATTATCCTTTAATCCTGAGCTGTGCTTCGGTATTAAAGCGTCTTCCCCTAAGCTCTGGTGGAAACTATAAAAAAATTAAACTGTTTTTTTTATACTAAGGTGTATGAAAAAATATCGAAAATGCTTCAAAAGTGGAATAATTATCAGGAAAACCATATCGCCATCTTTGATATTCTCCGAGCAAAAAAACAAAGAAAATATATTTTTGTTCTTGGCCAACGACGATGATGATTCTCTCTAGTTCTCTTTTTTCTTCGTCATCGTTAATAGGCCCGATTAACTGCCTTTACATTCAAAATAAATGCTCGATTATTTGTTTTGACTGCGTAACGTAAGAAAGCGCTTTCTTCCAGACAGTTAAATTAACTGATTGACTTTTTGTTTTTAATACTTTTCATTTAAATAATTTCAGATCCATTTAAATCAAATTCCAGCGTTTAAAATGAATGGTTTGGTATTTGTTTTTACTGCTTTGTCTTTGAATTCAAATAAAAAACATTTGATTTTGAAATATAAATGAGAATCAGTTAATTCAAATAATGGTTCTTGTCTACTCTCCCTCTCTCTCTCTCTCTCTCGGCGCAACCTGCCGCAGTGTCTCTCGTGAAAGGTCCCGGTCGCATGCCGATGTCCTCAATTTTTGCATCCCAATTCTCTTCGCGTCTTGGTCAACGCCGTCTTGCCACCTGAGGTAGTTCCTCTCAGGGTACTATCCGTTTTACCTGCTTTAGTAATGGCGAGACTTTGAATCGATTTATATTATTGTATTAGCGAGAAATATTTTGGTTTTATTTTTTTAATTTTTTTATCTTCAAAAAATTCGAGTTTTTTTGAAATGATAAAATGCTGAAATATACTTACGTGAGCCACTTACCGGTCAACGGTGCATCTATCTTATGTTTTATTCAAGTTGCTTCATTTTGGCCACCTCCACAGATCCTCGGACTACTTCAAACTGCAGACATTTAGCCCGCTAGGTTCGTTAACATTACGGGTCCACCCAATCTTCCTTCAACTTCAGAAATCTGAAGTAAACTTTGAAGTATTCCAGGGTGTGACACACTCATATATGAAGCCAATAAACCGAATGTTGGAACATTGAACGTAATATGCTAGTCCAATATATGAAAATTTGATTGCTGATGGCCAGCGTTGTGTAGTCATTAGACAAGATATCATTTCATATACCGGGTGACTTCCACTTACAACTTCGGACATATGTAGCCGCTTAAGTGGAATTATGTTCACATATGACACCTTCCATCGGGCGAAAGGGGAAGAGAATAATGGAGTAATGTCCAAGATGGATATAAGTGGTGAGGCAGGAAGAATACCACTTCTAATGGTCTAGTGAATTTATAGACAATGCCAAGCCACTTCCATGGGCATCGTTGTTATGTCAATAGAATTTTACTTGCCTGATGATTTACCTGACGTTTTCCTCGTGATGGCCATCCGGACAGAACAGAGCTATTCCATGTCTTCTATAGCCTTCGTCGTATGAAGGGGGTGGGAGGACTAGGTGGACTGATATATGTATGATGAAGCTAAACCATAATATGGAATTATTTACTGTTTGGTATTTGCATTCGATTAAAATTCATTTAGGTGACCCCCGTTCACGGTGTAACTGTTCAATTTGTCGAAACCGATTTGCATACCAAAATCTATTTAACGCAATCATCAAATTTATGTATATGAATTAGTTAAGTTTTGTCCATTTTATGCATTACAGTTGCAAAACTGATCAATGTTTTAACTGTTAGCTACATAAATATTTGCTTGGAGTGCGTAATTCGGAAGTTGCATGGGATTTTTGGATGAATAAAACATGTAGAGAAATTTTAAATAGAATAAAAGTAATTAATCGAATTAGTTTTGTAAGAGTTTTGGGTTCTTAGCAAATATTTAAGCGGCTATGTGATGCATACAGAATTAGCTACAAAGGTTTTAGTGAGTTTTACATCAAATTGACAAAAAAATTTGATTTAAATCGATTTTTTTCAATAAAAGCAAAAAGATGGATTTTTTGAAATTTGTTTTAATATAATTTAAAACTCAAGGTTCATCGTCAAATTTTTCTATGGGCCTGTTATAAGAAAACATTCCAAAAAAGTTTTATAGTAGCAGCTAAGCAGCTCCAAATCCACTTCATTCGGTGTCGATGGCTATAAAATTTATTCTTAATTACCCAAAACTATGAAGAAAATAATCTCGATAAGAATCTCTTATTAAACTCTATAGCGAGATTATCTACTTCTACTTGCCACTTAAAGAAAGATTATTCCACACTTTAAGCTGACCCAAGTAACTTGACCTAACTTCAATTTCGTGTTGGATTTGAAATTTCTTATCCACTTATTCGTGATTAACATCGGAAAGTTCAGTGACCATCGAAATATAAATTCATTCATGTTTGGCTCATAAGGAAGAAAAAACTCCAATGGAAAATATAACAACCATCACTAGTTTGAATTTCTAAATTATTTTGAGTTTCATTCAATTGAAATCGCAAACAAATTCACATTCATCTTTTTTTTGTCGATTAAAGTGATGCCATTTGTTTTTCATTGTGGGAAAACGGCACCCGAAATCATTGACCGGTCATTCGCTTGACGTAATTTCTTCAGTGTAACCTTGACCAAGAAAATTTCAGCCTCACCCAAATTCAGTTTTTTTTGCTGTTATTTCTACATATGTATATATGATGTTATTAATTTAATACTTTTTTCGATTCTGTTTTGTTCTTGGAATTTCGCTGAGCTAATCAAAGTCTAATTTTTCAATCAAGTTTGAAGCGATATTGAATTAAATTTATATAAATTGTACGGCGCCATAAAGTGGAACATGTATAAGAGGATGTCTATAAAATACGTCACGCTAACAATCACTTTTCAAATCCCCCCTCCTTCTTCGTCACTCTTTCTTGCGATTTTTCGTGTGATTTTTAATACCACCGTCGCAATATCGCAGAACCACCCTCTTCCCTGAATGTGTGATATATTTTATGGGCAACACCTAGGCTGAACCCTGGTTGAGCCGGAAATCTTTCTAAGCCGAAAAAATTTCCTGGTCCCGTGCAATTCTGGCTCATACACAGCTCTCGAAGAATTGAGGTTTCATAACAATTTCTTCCCTGCTTCGCACCTACAGTTTTCACATGGATTGAGAACCATGGAGGAACTACAACATTAGCGAAAAAAATCTTTCATTTGTATTGCAAAAAAAAAGTTTTGTTTGTATGTGGGGAGGAGAGGGGGAGGGTGAAGAGTCGAATATTTCCATTCAAGAATCTTGCCATTTCAAGTCTTTAGCTTCATCCTTACGATAATTATGGTGTTCACGGACAGACAGATGGACAGACAGATAGACGGACGGACATGCGGAAATCAAAAATCGGATTCAGCGACCCAAAAAACCCAAAAAGAGATTTTGTCCTGGAAAATTAGAGAAAATGGATAATCACGTTATTCTTACAGGACCTCCCGTTATCCTTACGGACTTTTTAACTCCAGAAACCCCAGAATCCCCAGATGAGAGTTTTTTCAGGAAAATTCGAGGAAAAGGACAGTCATGTTATCCTTGCAGGACCTTTCGTCATCCTTATGGACTTTTTAATGCCAGAATCGAAGTCAGAGAACCCAAAACCACCCAGAACAGGTTTTTTTCCGGAAAATTTGACGAAAACGATAATCACGTTATCCTTACAGAACCTTCCATTATCCTTAGAAGGACGAAGTAGAGACTAGAGAGTATTGTCATTGGACTTACGTACAGGGTGGGCCAGAATAGACGCGGGGGTTTGAATTCTTATATTATAAATTTTTTATTTTAGCGAAACCTATATTTTTTTTTTTCAAATACATGTAGTTGATTGATGGGGAATATTTTTGGTCTAAACATGGAAAATTATATCCCGCAAGTGGTGGCCATTTTCTGCTTTGCAAATCCGTGCTCTTTCCAAGACATTTTCCATAACCTTTCGTGTTATGGCCTCGATTTCACTGCGAATGTTGGTTTTCAATTGGCTGATGGTTGTTGGCTTGTTGACGTACACCTTTTCTTTCAAATATCCCTAAAGGAAACAATCTGGAGTCGTTAGATCAGGTGAACGCGGAGGCCAATTGAAATCGCTTCTTTTCGAAATAATGCGTCCGCCAAACATGTCCCGTAAAAGAGCCATTGAGCCCACCGCCCACCGGTTCGTTGTTCTATTGTGTACAGGTCCATTTTAAATTGCCCAAGTCTTCTTAACAAAATGCTGAAACAAAATTAAAAAAATAAAAAAAAAAGTTATAAAGACTTCAAACCCCTGCGTCTATTCTGGCCCACCCTGTACATATGTGTGCAAAATTTCCAGTTTGCAAGATTTGAACCTGACAGACAGACAACCAAACAGACACGATGGCAAGCTAAATAAAAGCTTTTATAAGTAATTTTATGTGCATCTAAAATTGTTCATATCTTCTAGGAAGTAAAATCTTGCACTAAATCAAAGTTCAATGTACTGCACCTACCGAGAATATTATGATCAATAAAAAAAACATATTTCAAAAGTAAAACTGTGTTAATTAAATGAAGCGTAAACTATTTAAAAATTATATTGACGGGGAGGAGAAATTGAATCCTCAAGAATAATAATCAAGAATAATAATCGCTGCGTATCCAAATTAGAAAAGCAAAAGAGGGCACAGCAGATAAGTGTAGCTGCCAATTATATTACGGTAGTGCATTCCGTATTATGAATCTCATAATGAATGCTATCATTAAGAACAATCTCGTCTTTGTATGTAAACGTGAAGTCTTGTAGATTTTCGTGTAAATATGAATGAATTCGAAGGGGCGTTAGCGCCAATGTAGATCTTATACGTCCGCCAACATTATCTCTAATTTTGACTGTTTCCAGTGAAAATGTGCGGTTCTAAGGCCTCTTAAACATAATGATGGATTTTTGTATTAATTTTCCTGCATTCAGAAGTGCACTTCACAGGAACAGTGCGCGTGATTCAAAAACAGTTCCAAATTTAGAAAATTTCTTTCACTTGCATTGGTTCAGAAAATTATTTTTCGTTTTGTTTGAATGAAGAAAAGAGTTTAAATTTTTGGAAGATCGCGAAAAATTGTTGGTGGAACGAATGCAAAATTTTGTCATAGGCATTTTATTAAAAATACAAAAAATCTTATGGGAACAGCGTATGATGTTTTATACAAAATCTACGTTTCTACTAATTTATAACCGGACGAACAAAATATTAGTTTGCATAAAAATATGATTATTTTTTATGAAATCTGCAATATCTCGATAACGGTAAAAGCTGCCAATTTACAGTAAAAGGAAAACATATTGGGAATTTTAATATATTTAAATTTAATTTGCACTGTTTTTTTTGAAAAACAATTAGTTTGCAAACAATTCCCAAAAATTGATTTTTGAAATTTTAATGAAAATATCTCAATAACGGTAAAAGATAGCGAATAAATGTAAAAGAAAAAAATTGTGGGAAATATTCTCATCAATTCATTGAACCACCGAAAGCTCATTATTCTTTCAAAACCGCAAAAAATAAACGCGTATTTTCGGAGTCAATAGTAAAAAACGAAATTGAGATTTTTAACACGTTGACTGCCAGACCAATTTTGCAAATATGTAAGGGAGATGCCAATACATGTAGACGTATGTAGAATGTACATATGTATGAATGTGTGTATGTATGCATGTAGATTGTAGACCCAGCTATCAAAAATTATAGCCATCAAAATAATAGCCATGGCAGTCAATGTGTTAAAGAAGCCGCTTCCGGTTAACAGATTTTCATCAAAAGTTGATAGGGTCATCCCTGTAAAATTTCATCCTGGCCCAAATATCCCTGTAAAATTTCATTGCTCTAGCTCTATTAGTTTTTGAGAAATCTTGTACACAGACTGACAGATTGACAGAAAGAAAGACGATTACTTTTGAATTTTCGGTTTAACCGCATTTTAGACATTTTGGTAATAATACTCCAATCGGCTCAGGAGAGCCCAGAAAATGTTTTTAGATCAGAGTTCGAAATTTTTCATGAATACAATACTTTATTATACTTTGTATAAGAAAGTAAAAATGAAGTGCGACTGCACTTTAAGGCTTCATTAATCCAGCAACACGCTTGGTCCCGCCTACGTTGATATTTGTCTAATAATGTTGTCATCACGGTAGTCTGTATTGAGGCTTAGCCCCAATCTCATTGACAGATCTAAAAGACTCCACACTTTATCCGCACGACAATCAAGTTTTCCGCTTTACATGACACGAGGCGTCTGGATTCACATTTGGTGAAAAATAAAAATTTAATTCCTCATTACGAGTCGTACACGATCATTAAAGATCAGTTGCACCATCGTCAAAGATCAAGATCGCAAACTGTGCAAAATCGAAACGATCAAATTAGGAAAGGGTGCATCTTCAGAAGTGGGATACGATTCAGTGGGACTGTTAAACTCATCTAGACGCATAGTTTTTTTTCCCTTTTGATTCTCTTTGAGAAGATCAACGTTTTTAACCGGAAACAGTTGCTATGGTTCATGACTGCAATCGTCTGTAACTGAACTGCATGCCAAATGAAGCCTATATCGCCTCCTCCCTCTGCATCCGGACCCAATGATCCACAGAGAGTCAACAGCCGGATCTTTCTTTAGCCGAGACGACCACCTTGCCTTCTCCGGATGGGGCGCATCTGCGGCTAGAAATTCAGTCTGTGACTTAGACTGAGACTCTTTCAACTGCTGTAGATCATCGTGTTGCTGATCATGGATGGTGTTGATATTCTATAAATATTGTGGGAGTCTGAGAAATTCAAACCCATAAGTCTTCAAGATTATTAGTCTTTTTTCACTATCTTAAGACTTTGTAGTCGGGTGAGACAAGGTAGTTTTATAAATAGTCAAAATATACGGAAATAAGTGCAGACACAAATCTAAAATTGAAAAACCCGCCCGTACGACGTTCATATTTCATCAGATAAATTTGACATTCGTGTCGATCGATCTTATTAATCATTTTGAAAAATTATCATTTCAGAATGATCCACATGAAAGCAATTTTCAGTAGTTTAAAATATCAAAACTTCTGAAAACAATTCATTATGTATAAATTTTTTTTAACAAGTGTTTGAAATTTTTATGTGTTTCATGGATGATTTCTGTGCAGTAAAGATGAATGGAAAATTCCATAAAAGATTCATTTTTTCTTATTTTAAGATCTTTACTTCTAGTAATGGAATTTTTTTTTTGGGGTTTGATTGAAAATCTCGTGATGTCGTTATGAAAAAGTCGTCCCATCTATTTCTTTTTAATGGCCTCTCCTGTAATTTCTAAACTTCCTTGTAAATAACTTCCTTGTAAATAACTTCCTTGGACTTCCGACCCCTCCGATCTTCTGCTTTATTCGTTTTTGGACTGGCTTTTTACTCGTCAGAAGTTTTACTCTTCAGAAGTTTTACTCGTCAGAAGTTTTACTCATCTGAAATTTTACTCGTCAGAAGTTTTACTCGTCAGAAGTTATACTCGTCAGAAGTTTTACTCGTCAGAAGTTTTACTCGTCAGGAGTTTTACTCATCTGAAATTTTACTCGTCAGAAGTTTTACGCGTCCAAAGTTTTACTCATCTGAAGTTTTACTCGTCAGAAGTTTTACTCGTCAGAAGTTATACTCGTCAGAAGTTTTACTCGTCAGAAGTTTTACTCGTCAGGAGTTTTACTCATCTGAAATTTTACTCGTCAGAAGTTTTACGCGTCCAAAGTTTTACTCATCTGAAGTTTTACTCGTCAGAAGTTTTACTCGTCAGAAGTTATACTCGCCACGGGGAAGAGGCGGAACCCCTTGTGGTTTGATTGGTTTAATCGTGAAAAAGTAAAGGACCAAAAGATAAACAAAACACTTTTATTATTACGGACTAGAGCCCCCGTCCCCACCTGCACGCTTTGCAGTAGCAGAAGATGGGGCTAAACTCAGAAAAATGGAGGCTAACTCGACGACCTACATACGGCGTAATTGGCCTCGGGCAGGCGCGCGTTCGCCTGCATGTGGGCAAGTAAAACTGAGTTGACCTGTGGTCGGAGAAATTCTGAAATTAAGCCACCAGCAGGTGAAGTAGGGCATTGGGAGCTGCACGTGTTGAACTTAGATAGGTTAACTCTGACCGCTAGCTGGCTTACAGACACCTCTTTTTTTCTGAGTGTACGAGGGATTTTCTTTTTTAATAGTCTGACCAAAAGTGGAAGCCGGACTAAAAACCCTTCAGTATTTTTGGAAACAACAGGAGAGGGGTTCAATTTAAAGGAAGAGAAATGGATTAATTTCATAGAAAGCATTTTGAATATTCACTATATATGAGGAAGAAAATATAGGAGAAAGAAAATGTTTTTTCGTGTTACATTTGCAAGCATTTGTACAAAACAGATTTCAAAATACAGAACATTTTTGCTTACAAAAAATATTCTGTTGAAAAATTTCGTCTTGTTTCAACACGATGATCGCTTTAAAAACCATATAGTAAATTCAATCACTGTAATGTTTTCCCTTTCTATTTATAAACAAATTCAAGTGATTGACCTACGATTTGAAGAGCACGATTTGAAAGCAAAAGTGCCGTGAAAATTTAAATTAAATCACTTGACCACAAAAAAAAAAGATTTTAAACAGTACGGCCAGATGACCATAAATGTCCGTTTAATTAATTTTTATGACGCCTGCCAGCCAGGCGTTGACAAATTGCTACGATCGTCACAGAGTTTGCGACGCGTCAGGCCAAAAGCACTTTATTCAGTGTAAATTGTGCCCCTTTTGGAACTTTAAAATTAATAATAAAATGATAGGGTCTGGTTAAGGCGGCTGTGTTGCTCTTTTTCCAATATTAAAAAGTTTTATGCCAATTGACCGTTTCGAAACTTGACACTTGGATCTGTAATCGCAAATTCTTGGTAGATCAGTGGGAGTCGCAAATTTTATCGTAGTTTTTTTTTATATTATTGTAGTGGAGATGGGTAATTATGATGTTGATCTACGCTTATGTCAAATAAGGTCAATTGCACAGCTGAAATGTTTATTTTTCTTGTGTGATAAATATAAGACGATATTGAAGAAATATGACAATTTTTCTTCACAGGAAAAATTTGAAATTATAAATTTTTAAAAGAGAAATATTGAAGTTCGTCATACTGTTGTGGATTGACATTGAAATTATGAGTTTATGATATTCTATTTCTTCTTATTTTTGTAGGATGCAACGAATCTAAATTAAGATTTCTTACGAAACACTAGTTTTATCAGAAATTAAACTACATTAGTACTTCTTTTTATTGCACAAAATTTAAAAACACTGATTTTTTTACATATATCCACAAGTATTTAATACCAACATAATTACAATCCGATTTTTCGTAAAACCAGCTTAGTTGCAATCGAATAGTTGAGAATATTGCGCTTTATTGCCGTGTCTGCTTAATTGCAACATTTTTTCTTGGCAAATTGGTTGTGCAATTAAGCGGGGACTACTGTTAAAAAATATTTATCAGATGCAAAAAAAAAATTAAATAAGAAAAACTACAATTGTCAGGGGTCAATCGTCAAATACTCTATATGAAGACAGACAAAATGTTTATCAAAAAAATCCATTGGTAAAGGAGAGGGGGAAAGGAGTGGTCCGATTGGATTTTGATGTATGGAACGGTTATGTAAAACCATATTCTAAACAGATTTTCCCTTTATAAGTTTTTCAATACGACTCACAGTTTTCGAGAAAATTGCAAAAAACTCCGTCGTTTGTATGGTGGAGGAGGGAAGCAATGGTCCAATTTTGCTCGACAAGAATTTAGCCTAGCCATTTACGAGAAACGTAACTATACAAAATTTCAAGTCTTCAGCTCAATCCTTTCGGAAGCTATGGTGTTCTCGGACGTACAGACGGTCGAACAGACGGACAGACAAACGGACGGACATGAGGAAATCTTTTGGCATCCCTAATAGCCTGGTGTAGTTCATTTTTGTGATTGGTTTGAATCTATTATACTTCTATATGATATATCATTTTTTCAAAATCTTGCCAGGCTCTTTTTCTTGCGGTGTCTTTGGATTTTTACGAACACTTGTTTATACAAAATTTTAAGTCTCTAGCTCAATTCTGTCATGAGTTATAGCGTATATATGAATGGTTTGAAAGTCATATCTGTATGTTGTCTGTCTGTCTGCCTGTTCGGTTATAACTCAAAAGTCTCTGAACCGAATATTTTTTCTAAAATCGCCCCTAATTTTGGTTTGCTATTAGACAATTCGACAACAAGGAAAATTTAATTTCACTAAAATCAATCCCCCTTCACTGTGTAATCGATATTACTGTGTGTTAAACTTCTGAAGTAGTTGTAGAGCCAAAATCCCTTCAGAAATCCCTTTCGCAGGCCGGGTAACACTCGAGGCCGAAAGTTGTAGTATTTGAGTGAGAAAATTTCATCACTTTTATTTGTCTGGAATGATTTAATATTTTTGTAGTTTAGAAACGGCATGACCGGTATAATACGCTGTAGTTTTCGGACCCTCCATAATTATTTTTGAAAAGTTTAAATTTATAGTTACAATTTATTAATTGGAAAATAAATTTTATTGCCCCATTCCGTCGACACTACATGGTTCTCTTATAAAAATAAATAATTCACCGAAACAAACTGTGGCGAGAACCCCCTAAAAAATATTAGTCATCGGTACAAATAAAAAGTTTTTGGAATGGGGGAGTGGTTTTGGGGCTTCTTTTCCCTTTTGGGACTGAAGAAACTCCGTCTGACCATTTATGAAAACGAAAGAAATGAAGCCCTATGTAGATGAATTGTATTCGTTCTATGGAACTTTACCCGTCATCCGTTGTGTGCGGCAAAATAAAAAAAGTGAGAGAAAAACTTGATTAAATTTGCATATTGCGTGCAAACAAAACAACCCCCAACTAACAGAATTGGGGATGGTGGTCACTAGTTTCAATTTCGACTGGTATCGCTGGACAAGAGCTTCACATTTAGTCCGATGTACGAACTGAGAATTCATTTCAGTGGTTGTTGTACAAAAAACTACCCTCTATGGATCTATAGGAAAAATGTCGACCATATATTCGTATCCTTACATATATTTACTACACAATAGTATAGTTTAGTGCCACAGAGAAGAACATGAAGGTCAAAAACCTTTCTGTAGACGCCATAGAACTATTATAGTGGAAACAAATCAATATTAGCAGTCAACTAGGTTTAATTTCAGTTTAGCTCAGCCCAGGATTCATTGAAAATCAGCCAAAAATTCACCCCTAAGCGGATTTCAAGGGTTCTTCTGGGTGGTTTTCTGACACTGGTCCAGGCGAATTTGCTTTAATGAGTTTGAAAATAGTAAAGGCATTGAAAACATCAACCCACGCACAATGCCGTGACCCACATACTTGGTAATCCGTGGAACGGAGCCTATTGGAAAAGGGTGGAATTATTTAACTTCCAAAATTGGCGGAAGGAATATCAACAGGTTGCCCATAGATTAAGTTAATTGCCTTCTAGACATCAGAATGCCCGGCCTAAATGCCTCTTACTTCAATTCACAATCCATACCCTCTCCGATGAAAATGTCTGGCCAAACGATAAGACCATGACCGATAGGCCGGCGTCGGTGACGGCAACGGTGACGGCGACGTGCTTATCTACATCCACGCAATAAATGTTCACAAATTCAGATAAAGATTTTGCCGTTTGGTAATCGGTTTTGATTATCTTGTCATTGAATTAATTCAAATCGAGTGGAGTTAAGATTTTTTTGCGGAAACTATGATGGATAGATTTAAAAACATCAAATGTGAACAGCAGATAACATTCTTATACGAAGGTTTCATACTTTCGTAAGGTTTCTTTCGTACAATATAATGGCTACCAACTCAACTCCAGATCGTCATTTTTGCGCCGCAGGCGAATCATACCAAAATCAGAGAAAATACTTTGGTAAGAAAAGTGCGTTGCAGGTAAACAATCTTTTAAAACAAACAATACAGAAAGCCTTTAGAACCGCAGCCACAAAATTCGCCGCATGCGAAAATTTACAAAAATATTGGGTATGGGAATCGTTATTTTAACGTAAAGAAATAATGAAATGATTTTTCGGCTATTTCTTCAAAATTACAATACTATAACTAAAATAGTTAATTTACAAAAATAAACAAAATCGGATATTTTTATAGAAAAAAATTGACAACTTAGTAGTAAAATTTACTGTTTTGTGGTTGAATTGACTATTTTTGTAATTGAAATAACCAATTCTGTAATTGAAATGAACTATTTTATTATAATAGTCAGAATTCCCCATAATAAAATAATTAGATTTACTATCTTTTCTCTCTGGGTATTATTATATTATTGAGTTTGCAAGCAGAAATTCTGTTTTCTAATTCCAATGCTAAGTGGTACCTGATGAAGGTCTCTACGTTCTTAACTTCATAGAGTTTCCTAGTCGGCGAATCGAAGCAAATCCGCCTAGTGGGATGAAATCAGGTTAATGTTTTCCTATCTTTGGATTTTTATACCCGTATGGTGAAACCAAAGGGTATACTAACTTTGCCTTACCGTTTGTAACGCCAAGATCCCGTCATCGCACACAAAAATGAATTACACCAGTGTGTTTAGAATGATGAAAATATTTAATTTCTGCATGTCCGTCCGTCTGTCTGTCTGTCCGTCTGTCTGTCTGTCCGTCCGTCTGTCCGTCCGTCCGTCTGTCTGTCTGTGGCGCGGATTGCGGGCGCACGGATTGAGCTACAGACTTGAAATTTTGCACAGGTCCGGTTTTCGTAAAATGCGAGGCTAAGTTCGTTAATGGGCAAAAATGGACCATTAGGGGGGGTACCTCCCATACGAATGAAAACGTTTTTTGCCAATATCTCAAAAACGGTGCATCTTATCAAAAAAGTTCAAGAACAAAGGTTGTTTAGGACATGATTCTACATTAAAGTTCCATACATCAAAATGCAATTGGAACAAGTTTTAAAAAAATCTTATTGGAAAGTTTGACTTCAAAGTGGAATTTTGATACAACTGTTTGCCGTTCACTTAAATCACCATACGAGTTTTCAATAATTGCCAGATTGGCAATTATAGCTTTTGTTATGTTTCTCTTTAAGGCTACTATACACGTTATGGTATGTCCGTAGGGGGGTTTTTTTTACCTACTATTTGTTTTTGCATTTGTGTGCAATCAAACATTCGCCAAGTCAGAGGAGTTTTATTAAGAACAAATCCCACTTTATCTGATAAGGGGTACCAGATGCCAAAAGCCCCTGCTAACCGTAACGTGTATTGCAACCATTAGAGTTTTAATTTTTTTCAAATCTCATTTTGTAGGTTTGCATTTAATTCTGTATTGTGATACAGATTTCACCTTTAATTTGTCTTGTCTACTTTTATTATTACTCCAATGACGATAATTCGACGATTCCGTAACAAACACGAGTTGAGGGAGATATTTTGATATGACTGTTGTAGAATTCAAACCTGTCGATGAGTGCATATGACATTTTCACTCAATAAAACTGTCGATTCAATTGCATACATATAGTGAAAGAATGAGATTCATTTCGTATCCTTTTCCACTGTCGCAAATTGAAAATTCCACCCCATTTGAAATTCAACCGACAGACTTTATGGGGACTTGAAGTAATACAAAAAAACAATGTGAAATTCTGTTCCGAGATAAACACGATGATGACTTCAGTCAAAGTGTATTAAAGTTTCCGTTGTGGAAAAGAAAATGTGACTTACTAACAGTTTATAGGGGTTGGAGTTAGGGTGGCCGTCCCTTTTTTAGCATTTTTCTGTCGCTGGTTATGATAAAATGGCGTTCCCACCCTCTCAATCGTCAGGGCTGCTTTGACTAGCAAATATATCGATCAATTTTTTTCAAACAAACTTTGGGGATGCTGTGAGGGGCTGATATCTAAGAGATGGTTCGATTTAGAGGTAAATAAGTTTATAAGCGCATTCAATGTAAACACGTCCTTGCTATATCCATGGAAAAATTATGTATAGATAAATTTTCATATATACTCACATACGGGTATATTATCTGTACGCTGTTGATTTTTCAGTGACATGGGGATGATTATGCCATTAGGGAGGTTTCTATCGTTGCGCTTATCACTGATTCTGTAAGTAAATCTCAGCGTGTTTATCTTATTGGGTGCTGTGGAATATTTTCACCGGCGCACGCCCTGATCGCATTCATTCCCGTGTCACCTAAATAAACTCATTCCGAGATAATTACTTTGTTTATTTGCATATTATCTAATATTTATGCTCTGCACTGATTTCTATCGATGTCTGCTAATTGCCAGTCAGCCTCGTTCACCCATTTCGCATGTGGCTATAAAGAAGATTTCGATAAAATCCAATTCCGCATGGTTTTCTTAGCTTCACTCGTTGGATAGAGTAGGCGATTAATAGACAGGTCCCATTTACAAGATCGTTTATGTTAACTATGCTACATTTATTCATACAATGATGACGGCAATGTTTCATTAAACCATTTAAAGCGAAGCGAAAAATCAGATGTACTTAAGATGTTGTGGTAAAGTCGTTCACATTCAAATTACGATCGATTATCTTCATTGAAAGTGATGATAGTGTCTTATTATGTTACGGTAAAACATGATTTGTAATACACACAAATTTTACATTATTTTTATAAACAACAATTTTAATTCGTTTTGCATAAAGAAATTGCAATGAAACAAAGCTTCTCTTATGTTGCAAGAAGAAATCCAACTATTTTTCAATTCATTTTGGGAAAGAATAGTAAATACCAGGGATGGAAAACCTAGCCGTTTACGAGAAACGTAACCATACAAAATTTCAAGTCTGTAGCTCAATCCTTTCGAAAGCTATGATGTTCACGGACAGACGGACCCATACCTTACATCCTGGTGTAATTCATTTTTGTGTCCGATGATCGGTTCGATGTGTTACAAACGGTATACTAAATCTAATATACTCCTATATGATATCATATAGAGTATAAAATATTGGGGTGATATTTTGACTCCTGGAGATATGAAAAAGAAAATATTTTATGCGACTTTTTTGAGAATATTTTCTTTTCCATATCTCCAGCAGTAGAGTGCATCTGGCCAAAATCCAATTCAGAATCAGCGACGACAAAATATCTAAAAATTCAATATCTTTGTGACACAAAAAATGTCTTTGTTGGGCAGTGATTTTTTAAATGAACAAAATTCGTACAATTTTTTTCTATTAGTTAAAGAATCACTGTTTTTTTTTGTTTTTATTTGTATTTTCTTTTTGTTTTATTAATTTTTGAATATAACAAAAATTAAAGGATATAAAATTTTCTACATTTTTTGCTTTACCGGTTTTTTTCTGTATCTCTAAACGTTCTCAAGATATCTATTTGAAAAAATTCAGTTTTTTGAAAATCCCTCGAAAACTATGCACTTTTATGAAAAAATTCATATACACAAAGATATAGGAAATAAAATTTTCTACATTTTTTGCCGTTAAACGGTTTATACGTATCTCTAGACCCCAATTCAGACTAGTGATTGCGATTACGATTACGATTACCATTATGATTGAAGCTTCTCGACAAATGAGATCAAAGCTTTCAACGATAGGGACATGAAAGCTTTGATTTCATTGGTCGATAAAGCTCAATCGTAATCGTAATCGTAATCGTAATCGTAATCGCAATCGTAATCGCAATCGTAATCGCAATCGTAATCGCAATCGTAATCGCAATCGTAATCGCAATCGTTAGTCTGAATTGATCTCCACGGTTCTCAAAATAATCCAAAAAATTTTTTTTTTTTGAAAATTTCTCGAGAACTATGCGCTATTATGAAAAAATGCAAATAAAATATCATGTATTTTTTCCTTTAACCGTTTTTACATATCTTTAACGGTTCTCAAGATATCTGAAAAAATATTATTTTTTACATATTTTTCCCGAAACTAAATATTACAGAGGAAAATTTTGTGTTGATCACAACTGATATTTTTCCGTTCCAGTGCAATGTGTAACGAAAAAAGTTATGATGTAACCAAATGATTTTTTTTTATCCTATGGCATTTCGTTTTAGAAGTGCATTTTTTTCTATCAATATGTCAATCAATTTGACATGCTACGAAAAACAAATTATACTTCTTTGCTGCAAACATTATTGTCCTAATCAAAGCTGAAATTAAAAAAACACTTTAGAGATCATAACAAACAAATTCGAAGTTGGATGCTAATCGAGAGATTAACTTTTATACTACATACATATTTCAGTTTTATGATATCGATAATAAAAACACAATAAATAATTGAATCGTCATAATAAATGTCATTTTCATGTCAGATAACATTTAATAAGCGCATTAATCCATATTTGATATAACGAATGGAGACCAATTATTATTACAAAATGCATAAACTATTCATGGCCCGCATGCGCGCGTGTTAATGCACGCACTTGAGTTAAGGTCTGCGTCATTTGACCCATCATTTGTATATGCCGAGACCCCAGAATGATAAGCCAGTCGATGAGGCTTATAGTGTAGTGGATTATTGGTTAACCATGATAGAAGTCTAATACACAATTCCTCTATTGATTAAAATCGGTCCAAGGCAATAAAAGCAAAATAAATACCAATAATGACTCCAAAAACACACAAAAAACGACTAGTAGTCCATATTGGGACCGAATTATACTAAAATTCTGTTCATATTTTGGCCTTTTCACAGTGTATTAATTTCCTTTAATTACTAGCGTTATGGGTTTTATTTCGTAAGGCTTCTTGAAAAATTTAATTTCCTCAATAAGATCGTTTTTTGTATTAATCATAACGAAAAGCGCGGCGGCGGTCGACTAAATCGATTTTGAATGCAGCCGTTTTTGGAAATAGACAGAACTTTCTTGAATGATTCAACATGAATGCATAATTTTAGTATTACCAAGTGTGCGTTTTGAAGTCTTCAAATGAAACTAGAATTGGGATCCGGCTTCGCCCCGCTAAAAGCGGGAGTAAGAACAAAACCTAGGAAAACTCAGTTGGTTATAAATTAGATAGCCTAGAGAAAGATGGGCTGTGCTTTTCTTTAAAGTCTTTTCTCTTCGGAAAAAGGTTCTTAAAATGTAACAAAAAGAAAATAAATTCCAGAGTTCGGATTCGGATTTACGTAACCTCCTCCTCTTACTTCCCCACCACTTGATCTACTTTTAAATAGGGATATGTTAGAGGTGGCCCCGAGGAACATCATTGCCGAATTTCAGGCCAATCGGTTCGGTAGTCTTCCCGCGGCAGAGTAATATAGAGGGAAAATCAAGCTTCGGATTTACTTCACTCCCACCACTCCGGCTACTTTTCAACAGGCCTATGTTGGAACTAGGCCTACAGCGAACATCCATTTCAGGTCGATCGGTTCAGCCGTTTTCACGTGAAAGTGGAACAGACGGACAGACAGACACCAATTTATTGTTTTATTGTTATATATTAGTATGATGATGATATGATATTCACCTGTCTAATTAAACCAAAGTTATTTTCACATAAAAAAAGGAATTATTATAAAAAAATAATTTTAATTTGTCCGGTAGTGGAGCTCCATATCCTCAGAATCTCGTCTTGTCATCAAATGTGACAAGTAAAAAATGTGATTTAGGTTTGGATAAAAAAATTAAAATTTGACCAATTATTTCTGCAATGTTAAAATCTGGTTTTAAAGTGAAGTTTTCATAGTCATTACGAAACCAGTAAACAAATCTAAGTGAGTTTTGTAACCGTTGCCGTTCCAATTTTTAATCCTAAATACAAAAAGTTATTTGGGATGTGGTTTTTTCCAGCTGACAAAACTTTTGCTGATAAAAAATTAACCGAAGAAATTTTCTACTTCTTAGAAAAGCTCATCTGGCAACATTCTTCTGCGGAAGCATTAACATATGGACTACATTAAATACCCATTTGATGAATGCTCACCGCCAATGTCAATTTCGATTTGGGTCTGTCGGTTTTTTTCCGATATGTAGATGAAATTCGATGCGCTACCGGCAACTTGTTTTATTTTCGACACGCGGTTTACCCCCTTAATAATGTGGCAAGGAATCGATGACATAAGAAAGTTTTGGGCGGCATCTTCCACTCATTGTTAGATGATGAGACACGCAGCCACCACAACCATCGAATAAAATAAAAATGTCATCCGTAAAATGTCTATTTTTATTTTTAAACATTTCCCGAGAATCTTGTAATGGTAGCGCCTCATCATTTACCGGATTTAGATAATTTTTAACCAGAAAAAGGTGTCACTCTTCATTTGTTGGCGCTTTTTAATGGCATATGAAAACCACTGAGTCGCTAAATACTAGTCCATTAAAAACCCTATTTGACCTTGCCATGGATTTTATTTCAGGATTAATTTTGGTTGTCGCCCGCATTGAAAATCATTTCCATTAATTGGATTTGAATTAAATGAAATGGGAACGGGTGTGCCTGACATATTCTACAGTGAAATAATTAAATTACATAGCATAAAATCTTTCAATTCGTCCCTTTTGTTTGTCAGGATATTTTGGTGGGATGTGACCAAACAAATAACCATCATAGAGTTTGTAGTTATGTTTCAGCATTGATCATCGTTTTGTTACAAAACCACCTCATATCATCACACACGATATCCCTAATCTAATCGTGGCTTTATATACAAATCCTATCATAGTTAGAATTAACCCTCAACACTACCACTATTGTCATAAAATAATGGGAGAACTTTGTTATTCTCCCACATATTACTCATCCTTCATATGATGATGAGTTTGTATTTAGTCGGTCTCGATTTGTAATAATCAATTACGAAACGATTATCATGCAGCAGTCCTTCAGATTACGTATTACGTGTGATGGTCTTTAAACTGATGGTAATCATCCCTTATTTCGCACTGATAGCACGATGGAGCTGAACCGCATCACACACATATAGACATCGTCTAAGATGAGTCCTTCTTATGTTATTATCCTTGAAGTCTATGGGCTGCCGAGCAGCTTTATTCAATGAAAATCTATTTTGTTGGTGAATCCGCAATGCACCTCTTCTGTTTCGGGTCCCATCAGATTTTCCTTAATTAACCAGCAAAATTCTATTGTATGTCGTCTTATTGTGTGTATCAAACCACACACACACACGCGCGCATACAGATTTCAGGTCCTTTCTTTATAAACCTCGATTCTGCCGACATTGCCGACTACTACCAATTTGTGACTATTATTATGTTGCAGATAGTGTATTCCAACTAACCTTACGTAATCATCAAGATCGGGTCAATTCCTCTGATGGTCGACGAAGAATGGTTAGCTCAATTCAATGTACATAGTTACTGACTTGGTCACTCTTGTTCTAAAATTTCAGGTGATCTAATAGGTAATTGGAAATTGGATGCTTCTCTCGTCATTGATGAGTTTTGTGGTAGAAGACTGCAGCCTCATGTACACCAAAGAGATATTTTTATTGTTATTTGATGAACATTCGAATGGTTAACTAAATTGTTTTGGAATAAATTGTAAAACTTTGTACCTATTATGAGCAACAATGAAATGTCTTTGAAGAATATTAATAAAAAAAATAAAGTCTCTTTTTAGTAATTTCAGTTTTTTAAGATCAAAAGATGTATTTACAAAACATTAAAAAATATCAGTTGTGATCAACACAAAACTTTCCTCTGTAACATTTAGTTTCGGGTAAAAATATGTAAAATTTAATATTTTTTCAAATATCTTGAAAACCGTTAAAGATACTTAAAACCCGTTGGAAGAAAAAATGCAGGAATTTTTATTCCTTTGAATTTGGTTATATGCATTTTACCTCCTTATACGTAGTATAAAAAATTGCAGTGAGAATAGTAAAATCAAATCAAAGAATTTTTAAAAACTGTCAAAAACCTTTTTTTTTTAGATAATCGTATCAGAAATTTCACAATTAAAAGGATATTGGATTATTGTTGCTCTTCTTACGTTGTCAATTAAAAATTTCCTCGTATTGAGTTTAAAAACTTGAGTAACTATTTTTGCTTCAATGTTGAGTGGAAAAAAAAACTCCTCAACCTCAAAATTCCTCAACCAATTTTTTATACCCGTATGGTGAAACCAAAGGGTATATTAAATTTGCCTTACCGTTTGTAACGCTAAGATTTCGTCATCACACACAAAAATGAATTACACCAGTGTGTTTAGAATGATAAAAAAATCGAATTTTGCATGTCCTCCGTCCGTCTGTTCGTCTGTTCGTCTGATCGTCTGTTCGTCTGTTCGTCTGTTCGTCTGTTCGTCTGTTCGTCTGATCGTCTGTTCGTCTGTTCGTCTATTCGTCTGTTCGTCTGTTCGTCTGTTCGTCTGTTCGTCTGTTCGTCTGTTCGTCTGTTCGTCTGTTCGTCTGTTCGTCTGTTCGTCTGTTCGTCTGTTCGTCTGTTCGTCTGTTCGTCTGTTCGTCTGTTCGTCTGTTCGTCTGTTCGTCTGTTCGTCTGTTCGTCTGTTCGTCTGTTCGTCTGTTCGTCTGTTCGTATGTTCGTCTGTTCGTCTGTTCGTTTGTTCGTCTGTTCGTCTGTTCGTCTGTTCGTCTGTTCGTCTGTTCGTCTGTTCGTCTGTTCGTCTGTTCGTCTGTTCGTCTGTTCGTCTGTTCGTCTGTTCGTCTGTTCGTCTGTTCGTCTGTTCGTCTGTTCGTCTGTTCGTCTGTTCGTCTGTTCGTATGTTCGTCTGTTCGTCTATTCGTCTGTTCGTCTGCTCGTCTGTTCGTCTGTTCGTCTGCTCGTCTGCTCGTCTGTTCGTCTGTTCGTCTGTTCGTCTGTTCGTCTGTTCGTCTGTGCGTCTGTTCGTCTGTTCGTCTGTTCGTCTGTTCGTCTGTTCGTCTGTTCGTCTATCCGTCTGTCCGTCCGTCCGTCCGTCCGTCCGTCCGTCCGTCTGTCCGTCCGTCCGTCTATCCGTCTATCCGTCCGTCTGTGGCGCGGATTGCGGGCGCACAGATTGAGATAAAGACTTGAAATTTTACGCAGATTCGTTTTTCGGAAAATGCAAGGCTAAGTTCGTTAATGGACAAAAATAAGCTATTAGGGGGGTACCCCCCATACGAATGAAAATGTTTTTTTGCGAATATCTCAAAAACGATGCATCTTATCAAAAAAGTTCAAGAACAAAAGTTATTTAGGATAAAATTTTACATGCTAGATGGGCAATTATAGCTTTTGTTATGTTTTTGATTCAAGAAGAACTTCACAGCTGTATACAATAAAAGATTTTTCACTTATTTTTTACGAAGTCAGGTTGTTTAATTAACCTCGTGCCTGCGGGTAACTTTTTTTGTATGGTAGATTAATGAAACTCACAGGGTTGATTCCTTAGGACTCAAATAACATTAAAATATAAAATTTGAATTTTTTTTTTGGAAAAACTGTTTTTTTTTTTGGAAAAAGTATCAGCAAATACTGAAAAATTGAGTGTTGGCTAAATACTTTTTTTTCAAAAATTGAAAATACTGCATTTAGCAAAAGATCAAACTATTGCGGCAAATGTTTGCGCTAATATTGGTTTACGCTGCAATTTTTTTATGTATACTAAATATATTACACTGGAAAGCAGGAGGTTAAAACATATTTTTAGGTGTAAAGTATAAAATTGACATTCACAAATTATCAAAGTAACTCCGTGACAGTAACCATTCATAGTTTTTGCTTAATATTTCCCAATATTCAACAGATAGTGATTTAATTTCAATTTTGAAAATATTTTTAGATATTGACAAATTAATTTTCAGTTTCTTCGAAAAGAAAAAAATTGCTTGTTTTGACAAGGTAAACCTTATTGAGAAAGCGCCAGCATCTTGGAGATAAAATCAAGGCTTCCCATCACTTCTTCAGTATAGTCAGATATATTCTCTAGACGCCTACACTACGTCTGCATAAACGTCTGCAAACGTGCCAGTAAAGGAAACCAGAAAAGTTGTTTAGTGACACACGAAGTATTAAGGGACGATTCCGGTTTAATTTTTCGCCTTTCACACGATATTCAGATCTTCAAGTGGAGCTGATAATCCGCGAATTTTTTACACTGCATTTTTATTTTGAATCACTGGGTTTTTAAGAAAACATTTTGCATTTTTTTTAAAAAAAACTTTGTGTATATCTTCTGAGTGTCACATTTATGCACTACAAGTCCAAGATATCAACGCCCACTTTGGATTTCTTTTATCAGACTGTATCTGATCGTCTTGGATTCTCAATAGGATTACCACCTTGAATAATATCAGGGAATAAGTCCACTTAACTAGGTAATAACTAAGGTGGAAATAGTCGAGACGGGAGTTGAAAAAAATTTTCCATTCAATTCTGCTTTCATGTGAACTTTATTTATTATCGAAGTTGAGGCGTGTTTTTATATGTTTACCACTAATCCGTTTACTTATGATCACCTTGTTAATGGATTTCGATCATAATGATGGTAAATCGGACGCCTATTTGCATGCGAAATGAATTATTTTATTGTAATTGCGGTAATAGTTTTTAATATCAGTTTTTCTTAAGTGTTTGCTCACTCAAGAGTAGAGCTTAGCAATAACAAATTTTCTCACTGATATTATCAATGGAATTACACAAGCATTGGGTTGTAATCGTCGATTATAAAAGGCACACAAAGATGGGATTTAAAAGTCATGCAGAGAAAAAATAGTAAATTTAACTTTTTTATGACGGGGAATTGTGACTATTACTAAAATAGTTAATTGAAATTATAAAAATAGTCTGAATTGCCAAATTTTCTAAGAAATTTTACTATTGCGTGGTAAAATTTACTACTTTGCAATTAAAATGATCATTTCAACAAATTAATTTAATTTTCCAAAACCTTAAATTATACATTTGAAAAAAAAAATCAAAAACTTTCCTAAGAAAATAAATCTTATCCTGAGAATCCCGAAGAGCTCAATTTCTCACTGAAACCAAATACGATAAAATGAATGTCGTTTTTGCCACTAGTATCCCTCTTGAAAATCCACTTCAATGAATCAAAAACATTCTTCTAATTCACTAGTAAAACATTTTATGCTCTACGCCTAAACTAAGTGAATCCTGTCGGCTAGATTCTGTTCAGCAATTTCATCTTATTGCCACCAATTATCCTTTTAACCAAAGTGGGATCTATTTTAGTATGGCGTATTTTATGGTTAATCCTTAGCCAATTCCATACCCATCACATTCGTCATATTACCAGCACTAAACGACATACAAAGCCAAAATTGTTAAGAAATCGTGGTAGGAGCAATACCCAGCAATTGTCTTCAGGTTCTTTTGTCGATGTGCTTCTAGAACAGGACGATAAAAGCTCACATTGTCTATTGAAGTGGTTGAATCAGCTGTTTCTATATTTAAAAAAAATGCTCGCCCAGCATAAATCATATCATCATCTTCGCTTATGCATATGTCTTTTATGTTATAGAAGAGATATAAGCTGGAAACAAGAAAAGCAACCGCGGCCATCCTTTAATTCTTTTATTCTGTGTGAAGAAATAAGCAGTGTCGGTGGGAGTTTGCCTTAAAATTAGGTACAGGCATAGAGATCTGACGAGGACTCAAGTGGCCTCTTATATTGAAAAGCTACGGAAGCCAAACGTCGCACAGCAGTCACACCATAGATTCAAAATAAAAACCTCATTTGTTTCTTTTTTGGCGGAAGTGTTCAACTACCACTCCTGCAGTCATTTATGGTGTGTCAGGATTTAAGGATATGTCCTGAACTGTGGATACACCGACACATCATTAAATCTAACCGCGAAGACGTAATTTTTATGAGCTTTTCGAGCACCAGGAGATCGTGGGAGTGGCAGGTTTTACACCAATGTGTTACTTTTTACGTTTATCTCACTCTTAATCTTGACAATCTTTCACTCTTTCTGGGTTCGCAAGTATTTAGTCTCAGAAACTAAAGGTGAAAAAGACTACAGCGAAACCTGTATGAGATTAGTTGTGATATCGAGGAATTCATGAATAGAAGATTTGAATAATTTTGGAAGGTCTCAAATTAAGACTTTTACAAACAACAGTGGGTTGTATTGGGTTAAAAACTTTAAGTCTGGTTCAGACTTCTGCATATTTCACTTTAACTGAATTTTGATATATGGAAAAAATATGTGAAATCGTATATTATGAAGATGTGGTCATGGTTAAAATATAAGAGAAACTACAAATGCCAGGGGCAATCGTCAAATAATAATCTATATGAGGAAAGACCGAATTTTGATTTTAAAAACATCCATTTTTGTAGGGGGGTGGGGGGATAAGTAATGGTTTAATGGGATTTAGATGTAGGGAAGAGTTATGTGAAATTATATTCTAAACACATTTTGCCTCGAGTATAAACCATGAATCAGAAATGGTTCAATGGTTAAACACTAAACATTTTGCCTGGGTACATTTTTCAATACGATGCACCGTTTTCGAGAAAATTGCATAAAAAACTATTTCATTTATATTGTGGAGGAAGGAAGAATAGCTTAATCGTGTCCGTTCAAAAATTTAGTCATGCAGATTCAGATATCCAAATGCAATTATTTGTAATTACAATCTTTGTCATCCTTCATTTAACTGCACGATTGCGTAAAACTTTCCCCAAATTATCTTTTTTAAACATTTTTTTGTTTTATTTACTTAAAAAAATGTTTTTGTTAAATTTTCGCCTGCGGCGAGTTTTTATTTTCATTTTATATGCTCTTCCCATTAAAAATTTTTAACGACAGGTTCTCAAAACTTCTACCTCAGTTCCACACCTAAAAAAATCTATCTTTCACGGGTCCGAGTGTATCTAAAATCTGAAAATGATGAGTTGTAAGTGAACTCTGCGATCGTCACGTCACATGTGAAGTGCATGCAATTGGGTTCAAAGGAAGATAAAAAAAAATGAGTGCGAATCATGTCAAAAGCACGAACTGCATAAGCTTAAGGGGCTCTTAAAAGTTTTCGCTTAGACAATGTTACCCTTTTGTAAAGAAATGTCTTTTTCTTCTTCTTTTTTTTATACAACCTTTTCATTTCATGTGGCCCGCCACTATGTGGGCTCCCTCTCCGTTCGGTTCAAGGTTTTTCAACATACAAAGCGCATATTTTGAAAAGTTAGTCATGGTCGCAGAATATTTTATGGATCAAATCTAACGAATAGTGAAATCCAAAAGGACTCTTTCGACCTACTTGTCTTGTGTTGTACATAAAACGGAAAACATTATAAAACGTAAAAACAAATTTTCATATTTTGATCTACTTTATTTCATGTTTGAAACTGAAAACTTTTAATTATTTCATTCTGATGAGAAATTTACAGTCTCTATCAAAATGTAATATAATGTAGGTGTTATTAAAAATTTTGCACTAATTTGATGTGAAATTTTGGAATAATATTTCTATTAGCTTAAAATTTCTGATTTTAAGGCTGATTGAAGATTCGTTTTGTCCAGGGCAATCTTTTTTTTCGAAATATATCTACTGACCACCAAGGAAATTAGGAGAAAAGGCAATGATTTTTTTTAAAGACTTTCTATTGGGATTTTTCATAGCCGTTATAAGATTACAACTGTGAGACTTTCTACGGAAGTATTGGACTTACGATTTGGCATGCTTTTGATCAAAATCTTGAAATATGATATTTTCAAAGATGCTCCGAATTCCTTGTAAAATTCCTACGATCGGTTGCGAGCGCTGATTAATCAAAAACAATTTTTTTTCGGTTGCTTCCGACCTATTATGTCATTTTGTCCTACAGAAGAAAAAAAACCTTTGGTATGGAGTTGCTAAAGGCTAGTTATAGGTTTTAACATTATCCTTAATATTTTTCACAGTTCAAAGGACTTGTGATAGTCACCAAGTCGGATTTTCCCTCAAAATTGGTCAATGTGGCAATTGTTTATGGCCAGTAGATACAACAAAACAACTTGAACCAATTTTGATGAGAAAATTTTTGAATTTTAATAACAAGATAAAATTGCAAGTTTTAATTACAAATCACAAATTGTTCATATTTGCTATTGCATTGATTTCAATATTTTCATTTAATCTAGATTCTAAAATTTTCTCGATTTGCGCTTTCAGAAATTCAGTTGCACAAACCAGAAGAATTATTCCTATCAATAATAGTTTAAACATTAAATATAGATACATATGTATATAATTTAGCGATAATCAAATAAGGCTATGTTTACAAATTGAAACAAGTGGTCTCATCACTTGAATTTCAGAAAGAAACATTTCTATTGTGTTGTACCTACAATAACTTCCTTAAGTAGACCATAATGAATTGATATTCAAATTTAATACAAGTATTCACACCTCGTGATTTCAACAAATTCCCACGCCATGCCATTTGCGAATATTTTGGACTCCCAAATTCGGATGAATCTCAGATGTTTACACATGTTCAGCTTTTTTTAAACTTATTTAAATAAAAGCAATAACAGAAGTGACAAACGACATATGTTCAATTCATTTGCTTAATAAGATATCAAAACCTTTGGAAATTAAGATTTACTCGAAAGAGACTTGAATTTTCCACATGAAGCATTGCGTGTGTCCGAAGAGCTATTGGCTTGAAAATTGGTCGGTGGCCTGACGAAGTCATGAAAGATTTTTTTTTTGGATAGAACTAAAACAAATTCTTTCATTTAACTCTAGAACGTTTTCTAAGATGCTGAGTGAAGAAGTGACCAAGAATGATAAAAAATATTATGGAATGGAGTGATTCATTGAATCCCAAAGACACATAAATTGCGGTAATAAATCTTCAATGTTTCTTTCTTGCTTTTCCCATTGCGATTTTCCCGAAGATTTTATTTTGTTTTTTTTTGTGCCGTGACTTTATGTGTGTAACAAAGACATTTTTTTGCCACTATTAGTTCGATATGTTGTCGTTTTTGCTGCGATATGTTGCTGGTGAAAGCGATTGGGTGTTTTCATTATTTTTTTTTGCAAAAAGTACAAATAATGACAGATATTGCATTCGGTGGATATGTTGAATGACATGGAAGTGATTCCCTTTTGCTTCAAATTTTTTTTAATTGGCCCCCGATTGAGTTCCATTGTCAAGAGGTTGTCGATTTCATAATATCCGATCTTAAATGCTTAAATAAATGCCTATCGATCGTGTTGTCGGTCCCGCGCTGTCAAAATTTCAATTGCAGGCAATCTTTTAGGTAGCAAAGTGTGAGATATAAACCATCTGTATGGGATCGAAATGCTACTTGAAAATTGCTAAAAATACAAATTGGTATTTCAACATTTTTGTTTAAATTAAAGGCCAACGGAGCGGCGTTAATTCTAATAATTACATATTAAAAAGTCGCGTCAAAGGAGCATTGTCGACATTTTCATAGTTATTTCCTTATGTACAATCTGTAGTGAATATTGTTGTTTAAAATTTGATTTGATGAAATTAGTGACGCGATTGTCTTGATTCTGACGCCAGCCGAAGTTCTCTTAGCAGAAGTTCTCTTAGCAGAAGTTCTCAGAATTTGAATTAATTCCGGCCGTTTTGTATTAAAAATTCTAGTTTTGTATTAAAAATTCTAGTTTTGTATTAAAAATTCTAGTTTTGTATTAAAAATTCTAGTTAGAATGTCTAATATAAGCTTTATGTCGTAGAATAAAATTCTCGGCCCTGAAAACCCGCAAACAGAATTCATTTACCATCAAAATAATTCAATTATACTTATTCCCTTAAATTCCACCTTAGAAAATTATACTGGTGGTGAACGAATTTTGTTTGGAGCAACTAAAATTTTGATTGTGGCAAGAACATTATATTTATCTCAAACAAATATGTTTGCCTTAATTATAATACGATGACTGTATCAAAAAAAATTTTGTCCCTGTAGGAAATGTGTACCAAAATTATAGAAAGTTCTACGAAGAATTTTGGTACCTATACATTCTCTATTTTTAAGGAGTCGTTACTATATTTTCGTAGGAATCGCTCCTATTAATTTTTTGGTGGAACTTTTTCTAGTCAAATTTTTAAAAAAATTGGTGATTAAAAATAGCGCATATTAGAAATTTTTACTGTACAGTTTTTTTTGTACCTGGCTGTAGTGGGCGTTTCGCTTAAAAGTCGTGTGTAAAGGGTCTTTCAACAAGGACATAACAATTTTGTATTTTAATAAAAACGCACCCCAAAACTTTTTTTTATGATCTGGCAATGCTAAAACGTCAGTCAAGGTTTACATTTTTATCATGGTGAAGTTCACGAACGAGCAACATTGGGAAATTATTATAACTTACTACCGAAATTCTGAGTCGGTGGTCGCAATCGTGTAATCTCGAGAAATGGTCCGGTCGAATGGCCACCTCGCTCATGCGATTTAACGCCGTTGGATTTCTTTTTATGGGGTTATGTTAAGTCGTTGGTTTATGCCAACAAGCCAACAACGTTAGAGGAGCTCAGGAACAATATCGAACGCGAAATTGCCAACGTTCCGGCCGATATGTGTGGAAGAGTGGTGGAAAATTGGCTCCAAAGAATCAATCAGTGCAAACGTGCTCGCGGTGGCCATATGAACGACATCGAATTTCATACTTAAATGTAACATGTCCAGTCCACTACACCTGGAATAAATTTCAGCCCGATATCTCAATTATTCTGTGTATTATTTAAATACAAAATTGTTATGTCCTTGTTGAAAGACCCGATATCAACGGATTATAACAATTTACACGGAGAAAAATCTAAATAGAAATATACGAGACAGTGGACTCTTCTGCAATGATTTCCTAAAAATAAGGAATTATTCCTATAATTTTGGGAAAATTTCCTATTTTTTGGCATCGATTCCCTTTTGTTTGGGAGTCATAACCAAAAAATTTCACTGTCTCGTATATTCCTATTTTTTGTAGGCAACTGTCCTATTATTTCTCTCCGGGTATGTTCAAATTAAATTTTGTAATTTCTATCTTTTTTTAAAAATTAGTTCTGGATTTCAAATAAGGCTTCTTTGCGTTTAACCCTTAGAGGTACAGTAAAATAACAAGTTTTTTCGCCCATGCTGCACTCGAAAATTTTTATTTTTCATTTTTTAGGGTTACCATTTCAAAGTTTCCATGCAGCAATGGAAGTCGATTTAATCATAGTGGTACAATTTTAGTGGGTTTTTCAAATTGGTGGCAGTATTTGTTACGAAAAACGTGGTACATCGCGTGTACCACCAAGCCTGTAAGGGTTAAATCTTATGGAAACTATTTTGCATGACCTCGCCACGTATTTAAAATTATTTGGAATCTCGGTACGCTTTCGAAATAATGGAAAATATAATTTAATCAAAATTTTGATAATCGATTCAATGAAAAACTTATTCAAAAAGCAAATTTATTGTTGATACGAAACCCCTGTTCCCGCTACAAATAAAATCAAACCTTACGCGCTGGCAGGATGAATTAGTAGACTTCCATTTCGCTTTTTTCACCTGTTGATGGATTTGAATTGGATTGGCTTAGTCATTATAATTTTCTTTTGCCACTTGGATTCATTGTGCCAGACATTTTCCCTTCGTACACCATCCCTCTTATAGAAACCAACACAAAAACGCACCTAAACCGAGGCTCATCGCCTGGATTGAAAAGATTTGGCCACCTTCAACATGTCTAAAATACGCTTCCGCCGCACCCTCAGACAAAATGAATCAAATTTATGAAATTGAAACTCGGTTAAAACCAGCAGACAAACTTTATAATATTTTTGGGCTTGGCAATGCAAGGGAAATAAAATGAATTAAAGAAACAAATTAAAAAAGGTACAGGCATTTAAAAGAATGAAATGAATAACAGACTTTTCACCTCCTATGGTAGGGCTTCGAGTTTTTTTTCCCCATTTTGTCCCGGGGGAAGTCAGACAATATGATGCCATCCCACCAGGATCAGAGCGCGGTGAACTGTTGATGTCGTTTATCGGTCAGACGATGGTCATTCGTTTTCAGTTTCACCATGTGGAAGGAAGCAAACCAAGTGTTGACCAGACCAGAAGCTAACCGCTATTCAACAAGAATCCTTCCTGCTCCTTTCACCATCATAGCGTTCTTCTAGCAAAACTGTATACGCTGTGTACGAATAGACATGAATTTAATGTAGCTACGAGCATATATACATATCACCATATAACTAGCACATTAGTTGTAGCCACATTGGCAATTGATATTCCATTCGTATGGCACAGTATGAGATTAATAGCCCATTGTCGAACGCGAGGGTGTCCTGTTTTTTGTTAGTTGGTTCCTTGGAAGGGAACCATCATAGCCGACCGTGCCTTGGCGCCTCTGAAATAAACTAGGTTCGGGTGTCGGTGCGATACGATGGTCGTTTACCAACCGCCGAAGTCTTAGATGGCTAATAAACCCATGAATTATGGATTTGTGGTCGTCGTTGAACAACGATATCGCTATATTCGAAGAAGCCCTTCCTGCGCCTTTTGTCTGCAGATGTTAACTGTTTGGATGTTGAAAGTTCGATGGCAATTCGATTCAATTTTGGAGTGTCCTTCTGATTTCTCCTTACTCTTTTTATAGCTAAGAAAATCTACATTTACCATTTCCCATTGATGGTTCCCTATGGGGAAGGGAGGTGTGAGCACATCCCGCGTTCTCATCTAATGCCATAACTTATTTTGTCCAACCCCAATATATGTAATGGATGTGATGGTATACAGTTGATAATAATAATCACAACAACAGTAAAATGATGAAAAACCATTATTAAACTAGCATCGTATGAGTCGCATATTTAGGATATTACCGAAGGAATCTGAAGAAGGATGTGATACTAATGATAACATCGGTTCTTATGTGACAATAGTAGAACACCATATGGCGTTGTCCAACTTTTGTTTAATAAGATGTTTAAGACTGGCACCAGAGAACGATAGATGCTATTGAATCCTTGGTTGCTTGCTTGGATCCTGTGGGAGTTCTTGATGGGGTATTTGTTTTGCTATAACTTTTTCTTGGGTTTAAGTTTTTCGTATTTTTCGGTTTAATGAGTATTTTGTCACGTCGTTTTAAGTAGTTTTTTGAACTGAAAGTTTTTTTTAACTATTTTAGGAAAACAATAATGGTAGAGGTAAAACGTGCTAAGAAGTTGAGATTTTTATGACCAACTTGTGTTTTCAAAATATCGCGAGTGATGGTGTTTTTCATCAAATCTCAAATATGGCACTCTTTCGGTTATCTCTAATGTAGAAATTCGAAATAAAATTCACCTGAATGCATAAAAGCTTTGATTCGGCTTATGATTATATGTTACGAACAAAAGTGTCTCGCTTTATGGCCAGTGTTTCCGTTTTTGAACTGAACTTCTAGTTCTTAAGAGACATTCGGTAATAAAACCTTCCCCTATTTTGGTGCCAAGCAAATCTGAATCATAGTCTAGTAATAGTGCAAAAATATCGAAAAAACACAGAAAAATATCAAGTGGACTGTCGATTCTAGGGAGAGGGAATTTTCTTTTATTCAAATTTTCATTTGTTTTAACCTCAGGTCCTGGAACTCTATTTAACGCCATAGAAACGAACGAAAAACTTGCTGTCAATCAATAAAATTTCAGAAATATTGTAATTTTGTAACACAATTTAAGAAAATTAAAAATAACATTCCGTAACAACAAATCTATTTGAAATATAAACCATCTTGAGGAAATTCATTTAATAAAAGCTGATGAAATTTTTCAATATTTCTCTTAAATTGACTTCAATCATCCAGTGTTTCTTTTTGATAACACCCTAAATAAACAATTAAAAAACCCTGAAATCTCATTAAGTTCAAGATATGATTTTTTTTCACATTTTCTGCCAAAAATTATAGCCAATTAATGAGTAACATCGCGCCTTTGCCATTAATCAGAGAAATAACTGCCGAAATTCCCATAAAATCTTTTTCTTTTACTTCGTAGTAATTCCGAAAAGGCATTGCCCCTCGTCTTGCATAATCCAAAAAAAGCAGCTGGATCGCCTCAAGGTTGTTTAGATTTCGTTTCGCTTCACTTCATTTCCAATAAAGAAAAAAAAGTGGTCATTTATTTATTTTTCTACCAACGAACTGAAGTAAAAGTCACACAAGAAATAAAATAAAAAAATTAAAAAAAAATTTTTAAAAAAAAGCTTTTATTAAAAAAGAATGCACTAAAAAGAAAAAAATAATTTTCTGGACGCTGTGTATCACAAATATAAAAGCTTTTTAAAAGCGAGATAAATTTTTATTTTATTGTTTTATGCTTTATCTCGCTTTTTAAAAGCTTTTATATTTGTGATACACAGCGTCCAGAAAATTATTTTTTTCTTTTTAGTGCATTCTTTTTTAATAAAAGCTTTTTTTTAAAAATTTTTTTTTAATTTTTTTTATTTTGTTCTTTTTAGTCTTCGAATATATCCTTACATTTGAGATGTCCTTACAGGCTTTTTAACTTGAGAATCGTATTCAGCGACCCCAAAAACCCCCAGAATAGATTTTTTTCCGGAAAATTTGGAGAAAGGGATACTCACGTTATCCTTACAGGACCTTCCGTTATCCTTACAGACTTTGTAATGACAGATTCGGATTCAGCAACCTCAAAAACCCCCAGAATAGATTTTTTTCCGGAAAATTTGGAGAAAAGGATAATCACGTTATCCTTACAGGACCTTCCGTTATCCTTACTGACTTTTTAATGACAGATTCGGATTCAGCGACCCCAAAAACCCCCAGAATAGATTTTTTTCCGGAAAATTTGGAGAAAAGGATAATCACGTTATCCTTACAGGACCTTCCGTTATCCTTACTGACTTTTCAATGACAGATTCGGATTCAGCGACTCCAAAAACCCCCAGAATAGATTTTTTTCCGGAAAATTTGGAGAAAAGGATAATCACGTTATCCTTACAGGACCTTCCGTTATCCTTACAAGGACGAAGTAGTGAAAATATTGTATTGTCATCGGACTTATATAAGTGTGCAAAATTTCAAGTCAATCGGACAAGCGGAAGTGGGTCAAAATTGGGTTGCAAGATTTGACCCCGACAAACAGACAGACAGACAAGATAGCGAGCTAAATAAAAGCTTTTAAAAACACTCACACTCATTCACTGGCACTTACTTAAAATACCATCAGAGGAACACATAAATGTAAGGGAAAAATTATTACGAAATAAATGCGTTTATGTTATACATTCAATCAGTTCAAATGTCGAAAGTTATTTCACAAGTAAATATTTTTAGTATCAATTTTCTGTCTATTTTTACTATCAGATCGATAGGTGAATGTACCACTAACCCAATAAAAAAATTGAAGCTCAGCCGGAAAAATTGAATCCCGTATACCTTCTACCCTCTATCCGAAGATCCATGGATTGTGAATCGTTTCTGATGATTTTCACCTGTTTTTTTTTTCAAGGTGATTGAATACCTTAAGCGGTTTCTTACAACTGGTTATGTGTACATTTCGATAAAGCATAAACATAAATATGTTCAATCAATGTTGCCAGAATTTTTTTTATTATATTATTTGACTTGGTACATTGAAAAATGTTTCATCGCATTAGCCGATAACGTATTTCCAAAAGGCATTTTCTCCAAATCGTTAGTCGTTTCGCTCGTTTATCGTGAATTTTTTCTCTGTGGAAAATGCGATTTGTCGCCTCTTTAAGAATTTTACGGTGGAAATTTGAAAATTCAACTTGTGGGTGACCTGTTGGCTGACATGAAACTAAACGCTTCTGGCCAACTGCCAGGAAAAGTTTTTTCTATTGTGTTTTTCGGCTGTTGGCATTTAAGAGCCATGACCCGTTGGGAATCGGGGGAAAAAAATCCTGCGGAAAACAAAATAAGTTCACTGCCAGCATATATTCTACTTTAGTTCTTTATGGAATTGTGGTCAGCAGTTTTTCATAAACATTTTCACAGTTTTTTTTTTCGCTTTTTTACTCATAAAAAGAAAATCATATTTTTCTCCATTTATTTTGTGCATAAGCCGCAGCCAGCGAGTATACACAATATTAATTTAATAAACGAAAATTATGAGATTTTTCCTTGTGTTCCAATCCAACTTATTATTTTTATGCAGTCCAAAATAATATCTTGGTAAAACATTTTGAAAATTCATTTCGAAAAATCATGATTTAATTAAGCTGAACGTGGATTTTTCTCATATTCTTCATATTCTTTCAGACAAAAATATTTTGAGGAGTTTTTTAAAATTGTTCTGGTCAAAGTATTTTTGCAATTAATTTCTTTTTATGAAAATCTCATCATTTTAATTAACCCTTTCGAAATTGCAATTTCTATCCTAAAATTTGAATGGGTGAAAACGAGAAATTTGTGTTATTATTGCTAGCCGGATTGTGGCACAAGGGTTTTAGACTTGTAAGGAAAACTTTCAGTCTTACTGCAGGTTTCACGAAACTTTTAGTTAAAACGCGGTCACTAAAAATTTCGGGAAACCCATTATGATTTTTTCCCCTAAAAAACCAAAAAGTTTTAAAATATATTAAAATATGGATCTGTAGTAAAAATATATAAATATGCGAAAATTGCCAGAAAATTTTAACCATTTTTAAGAAACTAGCGCAAAAATTTTAATTAAATTCATGATGAAAGACCCATAATGCCACACTCAGAAAAATGGAGGCTAACTCGACGACCTACATACGGCGTAATTGGCCTCGGGCAGGCGCGCGTTCGCCTGCATGTGGGCAAGTAAAACTGAGTTGACCTGTGGTCGGAGAAACTCTGAAATTTGAGTTGGACATTTTTCTGAGTGCAGTTTTCCCGAGAAAAAAATAAAAAAAAATGCTTTGCGTTTCTCTTACAAAACCTTAACAAATTTCCCCGAATACGGGACCTGGCGGAAGCGTTTTTTCGTCTTGAAAAACATTTTGGAAATTATTTGTACTAATTCAGGAAATTTTCCCGCTTATTTTTAAGTGGTCGATTAATTTCTGTGGTATACAGTTTTTCTACGGATTTGTTAAGTAGTCTGTCTACTAAAAGCCGTAGAAATCTTTGTTTATTTCAATGCAATTATTTGAGAGCAATAATAGTACTTATGCGGAAGTAAAAATCGCAAGTGGTTAAACATTTTGGCAGCTCTCTATTAAAACACAAGAAGAGCTACAATTGCTATTCCTTCCCAGTTGCGGGCTATAGTTTTCCATAAAAACTATGAAATTTTCAAGTCTATACTTAAATGTTTGTCCCATTTATCATATCCACAAACTGAATTTTTAATTCGCTTAGTTTTCCACCTTCTAATAAAACAAACTTCCAAATGGTTTTAATGCATAACAAACCCATACCAGCACCATTTCAAAAAACACATGAATAATTTACACTTTTTCATTGAAATTACAGATCAATAAATGCATTTTAAAGTTGGTAAATGATCAATTGATGTCGTTATTACTATTAATAATTTAAATTGTGTAAGGAAAGTTTCGAATTTACGATGAGTTTTGGAAAATTTAACTTTTTGCTGAGCTATTTGTACTCAAATACCACAAATAGTCAATAACGATGACACAAATCGATTTGTGGTAAGGACAATGTAAAGCAAATATATGAAACTTTTATTACACAAAAAAGTATAAAAAGTGAGGAAAAATGGAAGTGACTAACGAGTTTTATTTGAAAAGGGGGAAAAAACCTACAAGACACATCGGAACTTCTCTACCCATTTATCCTTTGGATTCGTTCTTCTGTGCCGCTTCCTTTAAGAACTTTATCCTCATGGATTTGTTGGTAGGAAACCGTGAAATGTCCAAATAGTTCTTTCTATCGAGAATTTCGTGTACTTTACCACTTTTGAACATGCTGAACGTTGCAATACTTTTAAGCTTTTCCTATATAAATAAGCCAATAAAGCTTAAGGACCTAATCGTGTTTGTGTGAACTACACTAGCGTCGTGTGGCATGAGGAGATAAGGGACGATGGCTCTCGAGCCCCTTGAAGAATTTCTTCAATTACCTTCTATTTACACGAAGCCATTTCGATTCTCTTTTACACCTCCCACTCTTGACTTGAAAGTTTTCCTGGGTTCTTTTTTAGAGAAGTGTCACTAAAATAGACTCTTTTATGCGGCATTTCTGCCCAGAAAAATAAGGGCAAATAGGACACTGACTCCGTGATGGGGTTTAGAATTGGTTTTTGGCTGAATCATTGCAGATGACTGCTAAAAACTGGGAACAGCATGTACAGTTGACATAAATCGAGACAGAAACATAGTTTTTTACAAGTAGGAACTACTAAATTGGTAGAAGGTTTTTTAGCAGCATTTATTTAAATATAGAAGTTCCATTTTACATAGGATTTCAACTTCAAAATATAACACTCGCTGGGAAATTACTTCGAAATTACTTCGATTGCTATATAATTCGCACATAAGAAAATTTTGCCAAACATGTTATATCAAAGGATAAATACTGAAACCAATGAAAGTTTTCAGTGTTTCACACAAATTGCTGTTTTGTGACCAAATGACATACAGTGAAACCTGTCCAAGCCACATACTGGTCCCGTTCGATTCCTGTTAGGCAGGTTTCCATGTACAAAACTAGGAATTTTTGGAAGAGGTAAATGGGTTTTAAAAAACTCGCTATTAATTCAGTTAAATTTTTTTTATCGTTTTGTGACATAAAGAAACGTCTAGCTACCATTTTATATCAAGATCAACTACTTCTCTTCTGATTAGTATTGCCAGATTCGCTATCCAAAATTACCAGCCCTATCTGCAATTTTAAAAAAATGACAGCACAAAATCATTTATTTATTTATCTAATAGGAAACCAAAAAAGAAATTAAGTTTTACAATTTATTTATTTTCATACTCTAATAGGAATCCAAAAAAGAAAAATATCTAATAGGAAACCAAAAAAGAAATTAAGTTTTACAATTTATTTATTTTCATGATTCTCTTATAAATCATGTATTAGTATATTAGATTTACAGCCTTATTCTGGCAAAGGTCACTAGTCACAACTCGATCACAAGAGCGAGGTGAATCACAAGTTGTGACTTTTTGGTATTCTCAGCGTTCAGTCACAATTTCGACTGATCTCAGCTACTGTCAAAACTGTGACCGACTCACAAGCAGGTAACAAGATAAAAACAAGACAAAAAGAAACTATTTCCTGCACTATTTAATTGAATGTGATATTTCCAGAGTACAACGGAGACGATTTCTGGTCAATTGACAAACAAAGAAGACTTTTTTGCAAAATAAGAAAATTTTTATTGAAAATGTCCAGGTTTCCAATAACTTCCCACCTTTTTTTTATAATTGAACACGCACGGCACACAAGCACTTTCTCCACCATTTTCACAGATTTACAAATATTAAAATTACTTTAAAAACTAACAAAACCAAAAACTGAACTAAACTAAATAATCACAAAGCGGCTGTCAAATTTTTTCACCATTCTGGAATTATACTGAGGTGAATTATTTGTTACGTTTCTTGTGACCCAACGCCAAGAATATGGAATACTCGGTCAGTCACAAAGAAAGTAACAAGCCGATCGTCTCTAACGAGTTGTGACTTGTCTAACGAGTTGTGACTTGTGACCAGTCATAATGCCAGAATAGGGCTGTTAGTATACCCTTTTGTAATGCATCTCACCAATCGTCGGACACAAAAATTAAATACAGCAGGGTGTTTGGAATGGCCAAAAGTTTTGATTTCTGCCCATTCGTCGTCTGTTTGTCCGGGTGTCCGTCTATTTGTCTGTCTGTCCGTCTGTCCGTCTATCTCTCTGTCCGTTTGTCTGTCCGTCTGACTGACTGTCTGTAAGTCGATCGGTCTGCCCATCTGTCTATCTATCTGACTGTCCGTTTCTCTGTCTGTCCGTCTGTCTGTCCGTTTGTCGGTCTGTCTATCTATCTCTCTGTCTATAGGTCTGTCTGTTCGTCTGTCTCTCCGTGAACGCCCTAACTTTCCATACATAAAAATCCAATCACACCACTCCTTATACAAAAAAAAATTGAATAATTTTTTTTTCTGTTCTCATATAGATTATTCGAAGATTGTTTGAAGAGAGTATTTGAAGAGACTAAAGTCAGCTACATTATATAATCAAGTGTCTGAAATAAATTATTGTAGCTTCATGTTCACAATATCAAATGACATAGATTCAAACCATTTGGCGTTACAAAGTATAACGACTCGCTAACGTCTGAAAAAAAAAACAAAAAAAAACATGAAAAGAATGACTTTTTTAAATAAAATCTTTTTTGTGTCTTTAACTATGATACCTTTGACTACATATTTTCTTAGTGTATGGATGAAAAATTCTTTAAGCAATGCTACGATTATGAAACAAAGAC
Organism: Chrysopilus asiliformis; assembly: GCA_964034945.1. Lineage (NCBI taxonomy): Eukaryota > Metazoa > Arthropoda > Insecta > Diptera > Rhagionidae > Chrysopilus > Chrysopilus asiliformis. The sequence continues at coordinate 92,246,507 of OZ035962.1, forward strand.
AAATGGCGTAATACCTGCCTGTAAATCATTAATTTCCCACTTGAAGGAATTCAGTTCAAGTTTTAATTTTATTGTTTGTTTCTATTTTAGAGGACTTTTGGCATCCAGAGAATTTCTTTATATAAAATTCAATAAAATACATATTTGTCGAAAAGGCATAATTTACATTAATGTATGACTGAAATCATTGCAACAAAGTCAAAAGTCACAAGAAAACACAAACTGAATGCCGTTGGCTGGGGTGACAAAGGCAATAATTTCGCTTTTTGATTTGATTTCTTCATTGAACTCCAATTGAACTTAAAAATCTATATTAAAATTAACCTCGGTGTTCATCTTTACATTATTTATGGGACGTTGACTGATTAATTCTTGAATTTGTATGATTCATCAATTTGAATGCATCTTTGGATCTATCTATTGTCGCAATTATTCCTTAATCGGCGGATGCGATGAGAACGCTATTCAATTTTAATAACGAAATACTTTATAATCAAGATGACAATAAAATGCTACAAAAATCCAATTTATCAGAAGAAAAGAAAGACAAAAAAGAAAGAAGGACAATTTATGCGAACAAACAACCTGTAATGGGGAAATGGAAAAAAGATTTCCTTATGCTCATCGCTCAGCATGGAGTCCCATAATTTTCAATGTCCATAGCAAAGATCCAATCTAAAAATAATTGCAATGCTGCAATATTGCACTGACACCTACATACGAATAAAATACCTGTGGATTTTACGATGGGTTTTTTTTGTTTTGTTTTTTGCATTCGTGTAAGAAATAGACAAATTGCCTGCCTTGGTTGCATTTCGTAAACAATGAAACTACTTGAGGAATTGATGTAATTTTAGATATCTAGAGGAAGTGACTTGTTCCTTGTTGCTTGGATAAATGATCTAATGCGGCAGTCACACGACGCTGTTTTGCCAGCGCTGCTAGATATTGGGTTAGTAGCGCTGGCAAATAGCAACAGCAGGCAGCGTACTGAGAGGGTTCACACGATTTATAACTTAGTAGCGCTGGCAAACAGCAAAACAGTCGTTTGACATTTGAATTTGGGCGATTTTTTAAATAATAAACGTAACACACAAATTTAAATGAATAAACGTAAAATAACAACTTAAAATAAACAAACTTTTCCACTTATCAGACTTTTGACAGCTCAGTAACCATGCAACAGGGTCACGTGATCCCTAGTAGCGCTGGCAAAGTAGAACGGTCTCTACTTCACTAGCGCTGCTAAAATCATCATGCTGCTGCTGGTAGTAGCAACGCACTAGGGTTCACTTGATGCTGCTGAAACGGATGCTAACAGCCAAACAGACACAAGCGCTGGCAAAACAGCGTCGTGTGACTGCCGCATAATTGAACATCAATTTGAAAAGTGTACTATGAATTAGATAAATAAAATTAAGTACGTAGAGTTCTACGTAGAATTAAGTACGTAGCGTTCTTTTTTAGTTAAAAAAAAACTCTAAAAAAAATTTTAATTTATTTTTGCTCCACGAATTTTTTTCCAGTTTTCCAAAAACACTTCTGATACCAGAATTAAAAAATAGATAATTATTGAACGCCTTTTAGTTACCAGATACTGTTAATGTTTTTAAGGCCCGTTTGCGCGTATTATACTTAAAAAATTAAGTTGTGGTTAGCCTACTTAAACCGTAGAAATTCTTCGACTTAAATTTTTTAAGTTGTACATAAGTTGCTAAGTTTTGTTGGTGCAAACGGCACTAAGAGGTTTTTCGTACCAAATCTAAACAATTTGAAGTTACTGCAATGGAATTTTAATGTGCGGAAACGTTATGTAAACAGTTTTGTGGTTTATAAATTTTACCCTGAAATTCCGTTGGTCTATTTTAATCCCTATTTTATATTAATTAATTTTATTTTATTTTAATTTACTTGAAGCAAGTTATTCCAACTTTCCTTAGAAAAATGGACAGTAATGACTAATTATGTCTGTGTTGGTTGACCGTTGTGTTCATGTTTGTTGTTTATGTAAACGGGCTTATCGGTCCTTTGATGTTATGTATAAATGAAACTAGAGGTCTTTTTTCTAATTTTTATATTTATGTTTTAATCATCCGACGTTTCGATCGTGTATACGATCATCTTCAGGGTGCTTATAATGGATGGATAACAAATTATTTTATTTTACTTAGTTTTAGTTATTTCTACTTACATTGTGTATTTGATATAATGGAAAACTACTTTGAAATTACATTAAGCACTGATTGACAATAAATGAATGAAATAAATCAAAAATGTTTGACATCGTACGTTATTATAAAAACAAGAAACAGATTAAATAAATTAAATAAGTTAAACACGACGTCATTGGGACGGTTACAAGATTTAAAGAGAATAATAACAGTTCTTGCAAACATCGGTGTGGTTATTGCGGTTTATTGATATTTAGATCTTTTTGGGTTTGTATTATCATTTGTGTATGTCCGTTTTCGTTTGCGTGTGTTTATCTCGTCATGTAGTATTGCGCAATACACTGCTGAAATGTCCTGTGTGTCACGTTTTATGTTGTATGTGTCCTCTGTGTATATGTGTAATGCTTCTGTTGTGAGTCGTTTGTTATAGTTTGTTTGTGTTGCCAGAATTTTCGTGTTGTCAAAGTCTGGTATGTGTTTGTGCGTGTTAAAATGTTCGACTAATGCGGTGTGTGGAGTGTTATTTATGACGTCACCAATCCTTTTTAAATCATTTTTGTGGTTATTTATACGTTTTTCTAGGTATTGTTTTGTTTGGCCTACGTAATTTAGATTGCACTCTGCCCCTATATTTGGATTGCCCAAGCACGGGATTTTGTATATTATATTTGAACGTTTATTTTTAGGTGTAGGATCTTTTAAACTTGTGTATAGACTTCGAAGTGTGACTTTGTTCCGATATGCTAATATTGTGTTTTTTGTATGTTGTTTTAATGTTTTAGCGATCTTTTCTGAGGTTCCCCTAATGTACGTTATGCTCCTGTACATTGGGTTATCAATGAGTGTCTCACTATGGATGGGTAGGGAGTCATTCGGTCTATGATTATTATTATTTCTAGTTTTAAGTAACGAGTTTATTATGTTTTGTGGATAGTTGTTTTTGGCTAGTATGTTTTTTATTAATTTTATGTTATTTTTGTGAAACTTGTCAGAGCTGATGGTTAGGATTGTGTTTATTAATTGTCTAGCAGTGTTTAGTTTCTGAGTATGGGGGTGGTGGGAGAGATAATTGAGGATGCGATTTGAAGTGGATGGTTTTTGGTACCAATCAGTGTCTATTTTATTATTGTTGTTTCGTATTGCAAGTACGTTAAGGTATGCTAATTTATTGTGTTGAAAACGGACATACACAAATGATAATACAAACCCAAAAAGATCTAAATATCAATAAACCGCAATAACCACACCGATGTTTGCAAGAACTGTTATTATTCTCTTTAAATCTTGTAACCGTCCCAGTGACGTCGTGTTTAACTTATTTAATTTATTTAATCTGTTTCTTGTTTTTATAATAACGTACGATGTCAAACATTTTTGATTTATTTCATTCATTTATTGTCAATCAGTGCTTAATGTAATTTCAAAGTAGTTTTCCATTATATCAAATACACAATGTAAGTAGAAATAACTAAAACTAAGTAAAATAAAATAATTTGTTATCCATCCATTATAAGCACCCTGAAGATGATCGTATACACGATCGAAACGTCGGATGATTAAAACATAAATATAAAAATTAGAAAAAAGACCTCTAGTTTCATTTATACATAACATCAAAGGACCGATAAGCCCGTTTACATAAACAACAAAAAAGTAATGACTAATATTTGGTGCTAGCAATACCATCAGTCTATCACGGCCTCTACTGTTGACGGCTTGAAACGAAAACTTACAAATGTTGTAATCCTTTTTTACATTTAAAATTGTAGGTTCGGGCGGAGGTTTGTATCAACTTCTCTGAAAAACGCTATACTCAAAATTAGGGCTGGGTCTCACCGTTGGCGACTGCCCACTCCAGTACTTTTCAATAGCGGCGCTCCACTGGGGCGGTATTTTGAGCCAATTTCAAATTTGTTGCATCTCACTTAGATGTCAAGATAAACAAAACATAATATTATTCTTGTTTTTTAGTTTCAAGACGTGCCAAAATTTTTTTCTTGTAGATTTTAAGCAGTTTTTATCTACTTTTATGTTATTTTTAATTGCAGTACTGCAAATTTATGAATTTTGCGAGATTTTGTTGGACAACGTGCGTCCAGTTGCGGGATTTTTACAGTGGATTGTTTGGTCTGACAATATTGATTCAGTCATGCCAAGTAAAAGAAGACTACAACAATTAGAAGCTATAAATCGTATTGAAACAATTTGGTATCATAGATGTTATTTCCACAAGATTTAAAGAATGTCCATATAAAAGTCATTTTGTGACAGTTATTACAAATTGAAACTGAAAACTCACATTTAATCATAGTGGGCGATAAAGATTTGATCGAGAATCGCAAAAGTCTGAACCGAACTATTAATTTGGGGACCTATCAGAACATTGCACCAAGATTACCTAATTGTGAGCCATAGATTTAAAAGACATGCACTGTGGGAAGAAACAAAAGAAGGAGTAAAGATTATCTGCTCTTCGGTGATTTTAAGTCGCAGAGCGGATGTCATATTAGTAGAAAAATACCAATGATGAAAATTGGAAAACCCGCCTGTGAATTAAGACTCTTTTCACCCGCCATAAACACGCCAAACATCCAAATGAAAATAGATCTGAAAACGTCAAATAAAAATTGATTTGTAGTTGGCCAATGCTTAATAACACAAAACGTTTTTCAGAAATTATAAGCGATTTCTTAGAAGCTATCACTGAGCTTCATTTTTCATTGGGAAATTAGCTTGACTTGGACCTCCTTTGTATGCCCAAAATAAATTTACAGGCCAATTGAATTGATGAATTTAATAAAGATTTGATTTCTTTGATTCCGTTATGAAATTCTTGTCACGTTCTCGGCAATAATATTCCAACGTCATATTTTTGACGTAAAACAATACTTGTTGATTGAGAGAAGATTGAGGAAAGATTTACCAATTCTTAAAGTGCGTAAAGGAAATCCATGTCAATGAATTTTTTTTCCTGTCATATCCAATTCTCCGTTTTTATTGAACTCCCCAACGCAATTCATTTTAATATCGGTATTGATTAAAAGTAATAAAAACTCTTGAAATTTCTTGGAAAGTAACATAAAACAAAACAACGGCGGAACTGCATCCGGCGAAGTTCCAATCATAAAATTCGCATGCATATTTTTCCGTCTTTTGACTCGTTTTTGGGAACCACGATTAAATTTGGGGTCTAGGAACCAAAATTGAAATATGGGGGGGCTAACTAACTATCAGTTAAATCGGTTGGTGGGTGAGTCGGCTATGCTCCATGGAACATGACACTTGACCATTGCCACCGCTGCCGTTTTATGCTTAAATTATGCTTATTATGTTTCTTTTTGCCGAAACCCTACGGATTGAGTCATATTCACTCGTTGATGCTAGAAATCTTCCCATGAGGCATCCGGTCTGTTAAATAAAATTGGAAATTAATAAGCCATGAAAAGCGATTATATGCCCTTAGATGAATTTGAGCGGTTTTTCTTGAGTTAGATATTAATATGATGAATAATTTTTCTTCTATTCATAAGATTTACCAGAAGTCATAAATTGATTGCTTAATAGAAGATTAGATGAAAGAAAATCGATTCGATTTTGTATTGAAAATGTTTTAATAAAATTCATTATCTGGCGGAACTAGTTGACATAAAATTTAGAGCCTGACCTTTGGAGTCTTTAAAATTTTATTGAAGCGTCACCGATTCCTCTTATTCCGGAATTTGGGTAATTTATTTACTGAGGAAATCATGGAAAAAAATTGATAAATTAGAATTTTTTTTGTGATAAAATCGTTGCTTCAACTAGGAATATAATAGATTTTTATTAAACTTGATCGTAAAATTTCTAAAAAGACAAAAAAAAATTAAATTTTAAAAATCAAAATTGTCCCTATTTTTTAACTCTTCTACTATCTTTTGCAAAGTTGTAGTAAATTTGCTCTAAACAAAAAAAAAATGCTTTCTAAAGGAAATCTTAACCCACTAACCTCACTATCTCGACCTTTGCTGTTGATGGGTTGCAACGATACCTTACGAATATTTATAACAAAAGCTTATTTTAATTTTATTCAGCGACCCAAAAAACCTCCAAATGAGATTTTTTTTTTCGGAAAATTTTACGAAAGGATAATCACGTTATCTTTACAGGACCTTCCGTTGTTCATGAAGATTTTTTACTGTCAGAATCGAATTTACCCCAAAAACTTTCAGATGAGTTTTTTTTACCGGAAAATTGAGGAAAAGGAAAATCACGTTACCTGTAGATGACCTTCCGTTATCCTTACAAGGACGAAGTAGTGAAAATATTGTATTGTCATTGGAGTTACGTATCTGTGCAAAATTTTAAGTCAAGGGGTCAAAATAAGATTACAAGATTTGACCCTGACAAACAAATAAACAAGCAGACAAACAACAATAAAAGCTTTTAAAAATCATGTGGTTCACCAAACTTGCTGACAATACTTGCGGTATACATGATTATTGAAATGGTCAGCAGAAAATAATAAAATGTGTGCTTTATGGAAATACTATTGATTTTTCCGGAACACTTTTTACAGATTAACGTTGTCTATCTAAGATCATGAACAAGTTCCTATGTGCAGATCACAGCCCTTTGAAATTTATGCGAGATATAGGAAAAACTATTGCTAAATTAGGCGGAAAAAACTCAACTAAGCGTAATTCATATTTTTTACAAATTTTTTTTCGAAGCTAAATATTGCTGATGAAAGTTTTGTGTTGATCACAACCATAGATATACTAGATCGCTCGATTTGCTATCTCAAATGGTCCCATTTCAATACAGTTCAGTGAGTCAAGTAAGAGCAAGATAACCGTATGAAAATAAATATAGTCCTCTCGTTTAAACCGTGAGCTGTCAAAGGAAAATACCCAAATAGCATTTTAAGCAGCAATTATGGTGTTTATCCCCATATTTCGTCACCATGCAAGTCGCGGCGATAAGCAATTTATGTCGCAAATACGTATCTAGTTGTGCCAACGAGACGCGCAACGAGACCCATAGTGGGGAACACTTTTCTGCGGTTTGCTACGTCGCAATTATAACGACAGGGACGTAATTAGTTGCCACATGCGCGAGCGTCATCTGACGGCATTATATCACACAATTACACAAATCATTGAGCGGGTTTTCTTTCTCCCTCGAATGCTTGCTAGTAAACAGAGATGAACAAATAAAAACGTAAGCAGAAGACGAACGAGAAAAATCTAATGGCGACAAATTAATGGAAACTTTTGTGGAGTGTTATTTTATAATGGACTTTTCTTCCGGTTGCATGTCGTGATTTTAATTGCCATTAAAATTTTTCGACAATATTGGATCTGAAGTTTAAACAGATTTTAATGGGCCATCAAATTATTTTGTTTTTAATCAAAAATTTCTTTAATTTTATTTTATCGGTAAAATTTTTTTTTCTTTTGCAATGAAATTTTGATGCCAATAAAATTATGCTGTTTCAAAAATGTCTGCTATCCACTTTTTATGCAATATCCTTCAGTCATTCGCCTGAAATAAGAAATTTAATTCTCGAAACGAAATCGTTTCCATCAAATGTCAGTGAGAAATATGGCGGCTGAAGGCATCAATTTTTTTTGGTGTTTCTCAGACGGGGAGCTTTAATGAAACTTTAGTGGTAGCAGTTTCGTCACTTTTTCCATCACACGCTTCTTCAAAATTAAACTGACGTTCAGGCTCCACAGCCAATCACTATTTCGGCCCGAAAACCATCAAATGCTGCTCTATCGCCGCAGGATTTTCATGAAGCGAATGTTGCCCCAAAGATCGTGCTCGTCACTTCTTTCGCTTCTTTTACGCGGATGTGAATTATAGGTGTAAATTTTTAATCCCGATTGTGTAAATTTCTACTCTTTCAAGTCGCAAAGAACAAATCTCATGTTCCCGTACTTTTCGATGCTGTTTGGGTAGACTTTCGGAATGGTGTTGGCGCCTAAAGTTTTTTGTTTGCGCCTAAAGTTAGTCTCAAACTTGTGAAATTTGAATTTCGCGGCAAACTAAATTTGAATTTCGCGACCTTATACAGTTCAGTGAATGCGTTCAAGTACGATAAAGAGGGAAATACTTTTCGGACAATTTTTCAGCAGAGCTTTGTATGGTGACAGTTGTTCTATGTTATATAGTTCTGTGATCACAACTGGTATTTAGCCTAAAGCGGCCCCTACACGTTCAATCTTGCAGTCAATCATCGCATGCTGTGACAGCTTTTTGAACGTCTATGGTTATGCTGTCATGCAAAATTCCATGATTGCCAGCATGCTGGCCAATATCAAAATCATTTTGATATTTTCAAGGGAGCTTTTTGAATGACAGCATGCTTGAACGTATATGGCGAAGCTGTCAATCAATTCGTCATTTCAGTGTAATTTTTTGTAGTGAAAAAATGTCGCATATAAAAGACAAAGTTTTTTTGGGAATCTTTTTTCGAGTTATACAGACAAAGAAGTGAGTTGTAAAGCGAAAAAAAACGAAAAGTGAAAAATATAAGGACAAAAATTTTTTAAATTTATATTTGTGCTATTTGCTGTCGGTTTGGCTGTTTTGAATTAACTGATGCTTGCGTGCATGATTGAGCGTCTAGTGCAAAAAAGCTTTCTTATTCGGTTATTATATTATTTATAACTGAATTTATAAAATACGTAAATCTAAAAAAGAACATTTTTTTTTATTAAAACACCGTAAATTGTTTAATAAACCCCGATATTTATTTCTTCCCATAGAATGAAAATTTTTAATCAAGAAACTTCAAAGATTGATTCTAATCACTTTATTTTTTTTTGTACGTAAGAAAATACTAAATAGAAAAATGCAATAGAAATAGATACAACGAAAACTTCATATATCTTTAGCTACAGATATGTTAAACATATTCTACAGCTATTGTGAATTCACTCTTGGCTACAATTGGAAACTTGAGTTGTTGGTTAAAGTGGGAGATCAAGGGGGTTTCAAATATGTATTATAAAAAGTAAAATACAAAATAATGAAATACTGAAAAGAAACAAATCAAGATACAAGTAATTCACCTTAGAGTCGTTTTCGATATCGTCAATAAATGTTACTTAAGAGACGATGACGAAAAACTCAACGTCTTTCAGTATTGCTGCCGGGCGATGAAGGGCTAGACGAAAGAAAGTTAGTCTACTGTTTACGAGCATTTTCCGGTTCATTGAATTTGAACAACAACAATAGCGGCTGGAATTTTGTCGGCCAGGAGAAACATCAGCGCCCTATGCTAATACTGAGGTGTATTCCAATGAGAAAAATCGAAGAAAAATCGACGAAGAGACTTTAATGACCAACAGATTATTCTGATCACATTCATAAGATAAAAAACTTAGGACCGATCATGGGCCTGATGTCTGAACATAGGTTTGCGTTGAAATTCACCACCCTTCATGTTTTCTCTGCCTTTTCTTTTCTTTCCAGTTAAGATTTATTCAGAAAGGGCAGATGAAATACAAATATGTGTAAATTGGAGTTGGTTTAATTTGTGATGCTTTTTTTTTAGATATTCTAAAACAATCACTTGATTAACTAACGTAGTTGAAGCCATTTATTGTAAAATCAATTCTAATTTAAAGGCTAGATGTAAATTAAGTAGTTTCAGGGGTTAAAGTTCATTTGGAGCACATTTCAATTGATCGAGATGAAAAAAATTGTTGATTTACAACTGCACAATTTTGTGTTTGTCGTAATGTTTTTTTTCTGATACGACGTGACCGATTTTAAAGAAATTTGAAATACATTTAGAAGTATTTGCGGACGAAATTACCTTCCTTTTTTGCGATCTTTACTTTTGAACCGGCTGTAATGCGATTTTATGAGTTGGATAAAAAAATGTCTTAACAAACTTCAGGTATTGAAAAAAAAACAACTCCTTTAAACCCTTTCCCGGCTAACTCTCATACGAATGAAAAGATTTTGGCCAAATTTTCAACATCTTACCTTAAAAAAAATCCAGTATAATCTATCTGCCCCTTTCTCTGTAATCCCCTCATCTCATATGTTCTGAACATCTGCAGGAATTTTGATTTAACTTTTTTAAGTCCATGAAATGCCCAAATTTTTTTATTACTTTTTTATGCAACAATAAATTATAAAAAAATTATTTATCTCGACAAAACTAAAAAATTGACAAAATCGTGTCGGGTCTTGAAGAACTTTAAAAAATAAGTCAGAAAAAAACAAGATAACGACTGAAAAAGAATTTTTTTTTTTAAAAAAGGCTTTAAAAGTGCACTAAAAATCAAAAAAAATTACCTAGGGATTTTGGATTAAAGTTAATGTGCAAAAACTCTCAACGCGTTTATCTTGAGGCCAAATCCGCACGTAAAATTATTTATTTTTATTTTTAGTATGCTTTAAAACCTTGTTTTAAAAAAGTTATTTGTTTTCAATAAATTTTTCTAGTAAAAGCTTTTTAAAAAAAATAATTTCCGTAGTTTAAAACATAACAAAAGCTATAATTGCCAATCTGGCAATCATTGGAGACCCGTATGGTGATATTCGTATCAAAATTCGAACAGTTGTACCAAAATTCCACTTTGAAATCAAACTTTCCAATAAGATTTTTGAAAATTTATTCCAATTGGATTTTGATGTATGGAACTTTAATGTAGAATCATATCCTAAATAACTTTTGTTCTTGCACTTTTTTGATAAGATGCACCGTTTTTGAGATATTCACAAAAACCGTTTTCGTTCGTATGGGGGGTACCCCCCCTAATGGTCCATTTTTGCCCATTAACGAACTTAGTCTCGCATTTTACGAAAAACGGATCTGTGCAAAATTTCAAGTCTGTAGGTCAATCCGTGCGCCCGCAATCCGCGCCACAGACAGACAGACAGACAGACGGACAGACAGACGGACAGACAGACGGACGGACATGCAGAAATTAATTATTTTTATCATTCTAAACACACTGGTGTAATTCATTTTTGTGTGTGATGACGGGATTTTGGCGTTACAAACGGTAAGGCAAAGTTAATATACCCTTTGGTTTCACCATACGGGTATAAAAAGGAATGCGACAAAATAATGTCCTGCGCCCGCCATCTTGTTTTTTCGAAGTTCGAAAAATGATTTTATGTTTTTTATTTTATTCACGATGAATATTTGACGTAATTATATTTTCCAGCATGGCGCCTGGCAGCCGCCATTTTGTTTTTTGATGTATGAGGATATACATAATGTTATCACAGGAGTTTCGTATGTGTGCCAAATTTCAAGTCAAAATTCGGTCACAAGATGTAACAGAAAAACACAAAAAAGCAAGCTAAAAAAGCTTTTAAAACAATAAAATGATAGCCTACTAGTTTTTGCACTAACGTAACATAAAAGATAGGATATGTGGTTTGTCCGGAGTTATTTTTTAAGTACAGTATTTGCATACAATAAACAGAATACAGTAAAATGTTTCAAATTTAATTACAAATATATCTGCGTAGATTGTAAATTGTTGCATTTTGGTTTCATATTCAAATGAGAGTTCGTATAATGTTTGCAGACTGTATGTAGACAGTTTTTATTTAGAATTTTTATCGTTTCGTCGCTAAGTACAACATCAATTTGGTTTTTATAACATTGAATATGACTTCATAAATTTCGTCATGACAAACTATGTAGCAAAGCGATGCGGGTAAAGAGTCAAACATACATATCCATATATCCTTTTCATATAATACGTAGAGATCCATCATCATACACTGAACACATGAGGAGTTCTTTCTTTATTATTATTTTTTATCACATTTGTCGCTGTCGTAATGTATTTTCACTACAAAATAAATAAATTCATATGAAATATATGTATTTATACATAAGAGATGGACTATGCGAACGATTCATAAAAATTCAAGGATACTATATGATAGTCGGGATGGATTCGGCCTAGGCTAAATCCTTTGAATCCTTTTATATCCCTTTGAACATCTTTGACTCGAATGCTTAGTTTCAGAGCGTCGACATCTAAGAGTTGCAAGCGTTTTTATCTTTCTTATTTATTTCGAGTCCTGTCGTCCCATAAAAAATCATGGAATGCAATACAAATGGCATGTATCGAATTAAAATTTCAAATGAGGCCAACTATCAAAAAAATGTTTTGATATGTTAAAATTTTTGATTTTTTTCTACAGAAAAGTGCACATCAGTAAAGAACATTTTCGTTCTTCAAGATTTCTCCAACGATTGTCGACGCCAGTTCCGCTAGTAAGCGCCATTGAGGGGATTGGGATACAAATCATAAAGTCCTTTTGGATTTTCTTCATATCTTTTCGCAGTGTTATTGCATCGGTTCCATGTACTTGCTAAGGACTTGCCATAAAAGATTCATGAGAAATAGCAACCAATTCGAAATTCATTTTTTATCCTTTGCCGTCGTACGTTTTTTCGTTTTTTTTTTTCAGCTGGAATACAGGGGGCTGTAAATTCTGCATCGCGACGCTATCGTGTCTTGTCTCAATGTCTACTATAAGGCTTTATTTGCAGCAAGGTTGGAATTCGAAAGGATAGGTCGTTTTTCAGTTTTGAACGCAAATCTAAACTGATGAACAAATTTTTAACATACCAATTGCAGACACATGCTTTGTGATTACTGCCATTTCATACTTCGCTTGAAAGTTTCGAATGTGTAAACATTCAAATCGATCGCTAAGATATAATTTAAAAAAAAATCTTTTAGTACAGTCAAGCAGAGCGACAGAGGGTTGTAGTGCAAAAAATTTTGTTGTGTGGAATTTTTTGTTGGAAACTGACCACTCAAATAGTAAAAATCGCATCAAAAGGGCTGCTACAAATCGCAAGATAGCAAATGAGGGGATCAAAGGAGAGCATAATTTCGGATACAAATATATTTTACTACTTTGCATACCCGCCAGGTTAAAGTAGTTTTGCACCGAGAAATAATTTAAAAACTTTTAAAAAATGCGGTATGCCTTCTGGACTGCCATATCGAATATTGAAATTCTAACACCAGATTCGAGATCAATGACCTCGAAAATCCCTTAACACGTTGGCTACCAGCCAAAAAAACGCTTACTCCGCTAGTATACACTGGGAAAAAACGCAAAAATCATTTCTGTACTTTGTGAATCACCGGTGACTCAAACTCTTATTTCACTTTTGTACACAACAAATTTTTCACATGAAATATGCTCCACAAAAAAACCCCTTTGTACCGCACGAGCGACTGCACTCAACCATGGAACTTGAGAAACTGACGGTAATGACAATACACCGGTGACTCACATTGTCCCTGTGGGTGACACGCTGCGATCACCGGTGACTCACATGGTAGCCAACGTGTTAATGCCAGTTTATCCTTCAAAACCTGGGAAAAAGGATATTTGCGTTATTCTTATGGGACCTCCCTTCTGTTTCGAATTTTGAAATTTTAAGAACAGCTTCCAAACCAGCGAACCGAAAGTGACATTTTTCAGCTTCCTAATGGACAGGCTTCTTGGTAAAAATCAAGGTTTTAAAACCTCCCACCCCTTTTCACCCCCCTATTGAAATTTCGAAAAACCCCAGATTAATGAGCGTCTACGTCATGGGAGGGAGATACTGTGGAAATTTTAAGTTTCTAACTCCAGGGGTTTGGGCTCAGTTAGTCAAGAACTGTCATGACAACAATACCTATAGAAGGAAACGCCGCAATTTTTTAGTCCTTCACTATTTTATTGAAGTCCGTTTCATCAGGGGCCTTATTCTAGAACTCGTACCGAGTCAAATCTCTACCGAGTGGTACAAAAAGCGGTTCTTGAACTCGGAAACGAGCGATTTCTTGCGAGTAAATACTCTGTGACGTTTAGCCTGCCGAGTGAGGTCAATATGAATCTGAAACTATCTTTTGAGAGAGATCGCTCGTTCCCGAGTTCAAGAATCGCTATTTGTACCACTCGGTAGAGATTTGACTCGGTACGAGTTCTAGAATACGGGCCCAGGACTATTCTCACTGAGTGTCAATATATCCCAAATACGTTAACCCGATGAAGTCTTTTAGGGTCTCTTAAGGGAATCTAGATTCTGTTGCTCGCACAAAAGCGTTAATTTGCATTTTAAACTTTTAGTTTCTTTTTAGAATTTTTTGAAGTGTTGCGCATAAAATACTCGTGGCGAAATTTCAATTTTCAATACAAATATTTGAGAATATTTCACTCTTCATTATCTTTTTACTGACATCATTATAAAAGTTTTCCAACACGATGGAGTTGTTGCTTAAACTCACCTCGTAATGCTAGCAGAAAAATTATTCGTATTTTTTTTATTCGCATTAGTAAAGAACACGACTTTATGAGAAAACTTACAAGAAATCTGAGCTTAGAATAAAAACGAAAAAGGATTCGTTTTCTTTGTGCTAGAATAATTTGGTTTAAGAGAAAAGTATGGAAAAAAATGTATTTTTTTGTTTATAAGAAGGACTCCTATGTACATATGTATATTTGCGTTTTTCTTCTTTCTTAGTAGCTTTCTTATGATATAAAAGACAAAGAATCAACCGTCGACCTGTCAAACTAAACGTCAAAGTGAGTTAGGTATATGCATTTACGAAATAAACCAAAGAGAAACAAAAAGAAACGAAATAAAATAAGCAAAAAAAAGAAATTCTAATAAGATAAAACCATATAAAACAGATTAGGGGGTGGGTCAATTGAGGCAATATGACCCCGTCAACGTTTGATTTCTTGGAAGGAGCCATTTTCGAAGTAATCCCCCCGGAATCCTTGCCACTAGGCCTCCGTCGCGTCGGTACCTTTTTTTGACTGAACTGCAAACCATAAAATGCTCTGGGAATCGGTTGTATGGGGCTATCCAGGCATATAGAATAGACAGAGGAGTCCCTCAATATCGTGCTAGTTGTCAATTAACGACCCGAATTGCATTAATCATGGAAAAGACGTCACGAATGCTCAACGTCAACTATAGCAACTCTCGGTTATGTTTTTACGTTTATAAAAAAGTTTCTCTTTTGTTTCTGTCGAATTCAAACGTATATCAACTGGAATCACAGAATGGTCTCGAAGGTTATTCTCCTTAACTTCATGCTTACTGCATGAACGTTCCATTGCTATTACAAGATTCTATTGATATTATATAATCTCAACCACCTTTATTTGTCCCGGTGTTTTTCCGAATGGGGTGAATGTGTATTGCCTGATTCCTAGCTAAAACTCTAAAAATCGAAATAGGTTGAATTCCATGGGAACCCACTTGCCAGGGAAAATCCAGTCGATGTAATCGAATTACGTGGCTTCTTATACTGTCGGTTATTTCTTAACGTTCAAAGAAGTAAAAATCTACCTTTGGCTTCTTAGGTAATAGCGATTATATTTTCTCAACTTATAAAACTCTATTTGAGTGAAAACTTAGTTTGTGTCTGGTCAAGTTATGTGTGGTCAACGGGAAGGTGTTTCCAGAACTTTGTGCCTTTCTTTTGGTGGTTTCGATTCCATGGGTACACCAAAAGGGATAACCATTGGAACGGATTTC
Organism: Chrysopilus asiliformis; assembly: GCA_964034945.1. Classification (NCBI taxonomy): domain Eukaryota; kingdom Metazoa; phylum Arthropoda; class Insecta; order Diptera; family Rhagionidae; genus Chrysopilus; species Chrysopilus asiliformis. Next base: position 92,262,200 of record OZ035962.1, read on the forward strand.
GAGTTTACCCGGTATTATGGGTATGAGTGGGTACAAAATTCTATCTACCATCGATTTACATGGCAAGGAAATTTCCTTAACAATTATGTAACTTTTACCGATCGAAGTTTTTGCGATTATTGTATAATTGAACTTTGATTGATTGACGGGAACAGAAATTCCTGTAAAACTTTTCAATGTGTGTTCAAAAGTTTGTACGTAACTCGAAAATTATTATGGATTTTTTGTTTCAATTTGCACTTGTTGCAAAAGATTAATTTTTGTATACTTTGTGAGAAAATTGGATTAATTTCCAGACAATTGAAAAGTGAATTATTAGCAATTTTTGGGTAAATTGTGTGTAGTTAAATGAGTTTTTAATATTAAAACACAACAGAAGCTATAATTGCCAATCTGGCAATTATTGAAAACCCGTATGGTGATATTCGTATTAAAATTTGAACAGTTGTATTAAAATTCCGCTTTGAAGTCAAACTTTTTTTTAAAGATTTTTTTAAAAATTTATTCCAATCGGATTTTGATGTATGGGAGTTTTGTGTAGAATCATATCCTAAATAACTTTTGTTCTTGTACTTTTTTGATAAGATGCACCGTTTCTAATGGACCATTTTTGCACATTAACGAACATACATTCAGAAAAATGGAGGCTAACTCGACGACCTACATACGGCGTAATTGGCCTCGGGCAGGCGCGCGTTCGCCTGCATGTGGGCAAGTAAAACTGAGTTGACCTGTGGTCGGAGAAATTCTGAAATTAAGCCACCAGCAGGTGAAATAGGGCATTGGGAGCTGCACGAGTTGACCTTAGATAGGTTAACTCTGACCGCTAGCTGGCTTACAGACACCTCTGTAAGGTCAGAGTTAACCTGACAAAAAGTTGACCTGAACATTTTTCTGAGTGATAGCCTCGCATTTTACGAAAAACGAATCTGCGCAAAATTTCAAGTCTCTAGCTCAATATGTGCGCCTGCAATCCGCGCCACAGACAGACGGACAGACGGACGGACATGCGAAAATCTTTTTTTTTTATCATTCTAAACACACTGGTATAATTCATTTTTGTGTGTGATGACGGGATCTTGGCGTTACAAACGGTAAGGCAAAGTTAATATACCCTTTGGTTTCACCATACGAGTATAAAAAGAAGTTTAGTGCTGGAGGATGAAGCGCTAAACGTCCACGTTTAAACAGGCATATAGCTTAGCTGGCTTAGTTCAAGTGGACCTGGACAGCGAAGTTTTTCCGTGTAAAAAGGAAATCGAAATGAAAGTTTTATTTCGGCCATGAAGCTATATTTAAAAAAAATCAGATTTAGAGTTAATGGTTACTTCGTTTTTTATAAATTAGAACGGAAATCTGGACTTTTTTCGGTTTATGTTCAAAAAAACACTTATTAAACTTTGAATGTAAAAAAATTGTGATTTCGGTACAAAAATTACCACGTTTTTCTTCTCAAAATTAACTCAAATTACTTAAATTACTCAGCAGTAAATATTTTAACCTCAAGTTCAATTCAACTCCTTAATTTCCTCACGTGTAAAATATTTAAAATACTTGAATCTGAGACTGTTAACATGTTGCACTTATAACCTAATTCTCTTTATTTTGTTTATACAGTAAACAAGATTGGAAAATTAACATAGTTCCCAAGCTTTTTCTCATTCGTGTAATGACTTTTTGTTAATGGCATACGTTCAGTTCTTGAGTAAAAGCCGTTAGTAACAAGTATGTAAGTTGAAAATACATACATATATATTAACGACGAACCGTGATTACAAAAGTTTTCCTTATCACCGGCAAGTCGTGTCGCCGCCGTGCCGCTGTCACCGCCGTCGCCGACGTTGTTGTCGGTTGATTTGGCGGCGTCGATCAAGACGAAAATGTGCGTAAAAGTGGTTTTTTCCACCCCGAAGAAGTTATTCGAAAACCTCATTTCCGTCGTCGGAGCTCGATATGCGGAGCTACTATGAAAGATATGTTGCCAGTTGTATGTTAAGTAGTCTACTATATGCAACATGAATCATACATAAATTGTTGATAAGAGGAGTGCCATGCCATGCTATGTCAATTTATGATGGCAAACATATTATCCTTTCTATGTGTGTTTATTTGTAGCTCTGGTACGATGCCTTTTCATCATCGCTATGCGCCTTCCCTCCCCTCTAAGGATGATACTATCAACATTAGTTATATTATATGTCGAGTAACAACACCATATATTTACTATTTGTAGATGTATAAATATGTTGATTTCTCGCGTTTCATTAGATGGGAATTTTGTCAATGTTGTTTTTCTTTATTATACTCTATAGGCCCATCGTTGAGTATACGTAGAGTAAATATAAGCATACGACTTGACTTAACTAGACTTTTACGATATGTATTTTACCATCAGTGCGTAACGAACAAACGAGTATTTATGATTACAGTATGGCGAGAAAAATGTTTCAATTTCGTTAGATATTAGTACCCATTAAGAGTAGCTTAGCGCACAGGAAAGTTATCTGACCTATAAAGAAATTTTAATCGCTTCTAATAACCATCGCATTCATTGCCCAAGACACTGTCAACGTCGCGTCGCGTCCGTCGATTTTCATCCTTTGTTAGGGTGACCATACGCCCAGTTTGGCGGAATCAGGCATGTTCTCGCGGCGTCCCGAGAATAAATAAAACTTTAGTACTAGATTTTTCAATCAAGTGTTGTAATAACGATTTTCCACAAATGACGTACATTTAAAAAAAAATCCCCTGCGGCGCAGCTGGTTTTACAATGTCCGTCGCCATTATTTATGAAATGTAAATAGCGCGAAAAATAAGGCTAATATTCGCTTGCAACTGTGTAGATCTTGATTTAAATCTTTGCGCCACACTTTGGTTAAGAAATTTCGCTTGCGGCGCATATTTATTAACCTTTTATCATTGGTTTTCGTCCAAATAAAGATTTCGTTGCACTAAAATTTTGTTGTTACTTTTGTTTTCTGATTCAGTCAACCCTCCCCCTCCCCCACCCCGCTCTAATTTTATTCTGGATTGACACAAAAAAAAATGATCACCCTATTTATAGTCAACTCCACTAACCACCACCAAGAAAGTCCTTTAATGCCGTTATCCTTGGTAAACATTTTCCCGCAATGTTCAGCCCCTAATGACTTTAATAGGCACCTATAAATGCTAAATGGTTAACGTTAAATGTGTACACATGATATTTTCTTTGAGGATGCGTCATACAATTCACCTTTTTTTTAGTTCCGATGAAGTTCATTAAGTTGAGGTGCTAAACACGTGCTTAACAGATTTGGTTACAAGAAACTCACTTTTCGTAAGGTAAAGGTGTTTATTAATGTGTTTATGATTAAAGTTCGATATTTATAGGAACATAGGGCGAGTTTCCCTGAAATTGACTAGAAAATTCCATTTTCGGAATGTTTTTTTTATATATTTTTTATTTTAACGGGTAGACTAAAGGGCAGAATAAAGGATTGTGTACTTTATATTTCTTCCCCTTTCCATTGGTAACCCTATTTTGTTTTCCCAGACGAGCAATTGCTATTAAAAGTTTCCTTTCTCCTCTGTCCGTCAACACTCTACCCTAATATCTCATAGACCGCCAAATGGATTTTGGTAGAGTTTCCACCATTATCTGAATCGTACCTTCCAAAAATTTTCTCCCCACTTAAATTTAGTCACGCAGTCCTCTATAATTGTTCTCCGGCTATCCATTAAATGGGCAAAATGAGTTTCATTAGGTTTTCACCAACAGGCAGGTAGTTTTAATATACAAATATTAAAACTGTTTTATTTGTATGGGCGAGGGGGGAAGGAATAGCTCAATTTTGCCCTTTCAAGATCTTAGCCTAGCCATTTACGAGAAATGCAACTGTATAAAATTTCAAGTATCTAGCTCAATCCTTTCGAAAGTTATGGTGTTCACAGACGGACAGACGGACAGACGGACAGACGGACAGACGGACAGACGGACAGACGGACAGACGGACAGACGGACAGACGGACAGACGGACAGACGGACAGACAGACTGACAGACTGACAGACGGACAGACAGATGCGGGAATCAAAATCTTTTTTCATCCCTAACACAGTGGAGTAGTACATTTTTGTGTCCGATGATTGGTTCCATGCATTACAAACGGTATAATAAATCTAATATACTCCTATATGATATATCGTATAGGGTATAAAAATAAAGGACCAACAAAGAGTATGCGCCCCTACTAATAGACGAGCCGCTCGCAAAAAAACTGAATTATTATGATGTGTTCTTTGGCATAAAAGTCCACTTGTTCTGGGTAAAAGTCCATTTTTCCGGATAAAAAACCTCTCGACAGAAATAAATAAATTCCAGAAAAAAGTCACAAAATAAAATAAACTTTTAACCGGAAACCTCCGAATAAATGTCCATTTATTTTCCGGAAAAATGTCCGTTTTAGTTTGAGTCTTTTGTCTGAAATATTTTACCGGAGCAAAATCCAGTTTTTCTAGATTAAAGCCAAATTTTGTTTCGGCGATTTGTCCGGAATATTTCACACGATTTTTCCGGACGAAGGATAACTTTTTTCTGGACAAAAGACCTCCCAACCAAGGAGCGGCGCCATTTTTAAAACACACACGCAATAAATGCTTTAACTAGGCAACTACGGGTCCAGATTTAGCTATGTTTGATCAACGTTTTATGTAAATCGGTTAATTATATTCAAAAGAAATCATCCACCGCAAAATTAGGCTTTTCAGAAACCTTGAGTCAAAGTTTTATTTTTCAGGAAAACCAATATCGATGGATTACAACCACCATCACATTGCAGCCGAACTTAAAATTCGTATTTTTTCAAGAATTTTCGCTTGTCTTGAAAAACTTTTAAAATGCTTAGTTTTTATATGTTCACCCCTAAACAATATGTTAATTGGCATAAAATTATGAGTTATAAAAAAATGATTTTATGTTCGAAAGCCCTGCAAAAACTGAGTTTACAGTTTATTGTCTGCCCTGTTGACCTCTAGAAAAACAACACCTTGATATAAAATATGCATGAAAACACTTCACTAAGTTGAATTTTATTTCATGGCTTAAACGAAGTACTTCAAACCTGCATTTTCTTTTACTGAGGGAAAAACTTTCCACAGATTGAAAAAAAATACAAAGTTAAGACATGTTTTTTTATATGGTCGTTTTAAGAATACTGAAAAAAGACAAATATTCATATACCTATATATATTTGTGTCTTTCCCTTCTCCACCTCTGTATGCCGCTTCAAAGAAATGCTACATTTTGCTAATAAATTACAAAACTTTTCGCATAAGTAGCTCGTCGTTTGATGATCCAGGGTCCTTGTGGTCCGGGAAAAGTTTTTTTTTGGCGTGCACATCGCTTCAAGCAAAGAAAGTATAGAAGAATCGTGGAAAATCGGATGGTAAATAAAAAAGGGGAAAATGTCCATAGACAAAAAAAAAGACTCTGAGATGAGAAAAATGTTAGCGTCTTTATAAATAAAGACCTGCAAAAGATGCAACAAACTTTCATCGGGGCAGTTCTACGAAATTACAATCCGAATTTTATGGTTTTTTGTTTGTTTGTGTGGATTTTTGCACAACTCAGCATCCACCCACAAATAACCGAGTCTCGTTCTTTGCATTGAGAATGGGGAATTTTTTCACGAATAAATCATATTTTAATGGGACGGAAGGTCCGAGGCTGACATGTATTTTCACTTATGCCAAATTAAATGAAATCACAGTAATAGCATTCGCTCTGATTATTATTTTTTTTTTTGCTAAACTTGGTTGACAAATGGGAATGTTGTTTTGAAATTTAGCAAATCCTTGAGGAGAAATACTGAAATTGCACAGAAAGTAATCTTTTCTTAACCCTCTCAGTTCTCAGTTACTGCCCGTTCCTTCGATTCCATGCATGATTCATTGGTTGTGATCGAAATAATGCCGATGGATTTCTCCACATCCGAACATCCTTGGTTCAAATTTCCTCAAGGATTTGTTTGTTTCTGTGATGAAAAAAAGGAAAGATTCAACAATCTCAATAGTTTCGTTCGTAATTAGATGAAAGAAGGGAATTAGATTCCACTTTGTTTGTCTAATATGGACCATAAAAATGACTTGGTGGACTCGACGCGACGACATGACCCGCTGGGTCTTCGTAATCAACTAATTGAGTTGGTTCTGGATTTAATTTCACGGATACGTGCAGGTTTGGGAAACGAGGGCTGAGGGAAAATTAGGAGCTGCCTGCAATGAGGTGTATAGGACAAGGAAAATACTAATTGGGAGTGAAGGATATCATTAAAATTACCAATAGTAGGCGAAGGATGTGTGACCGCATATCAACTTCAGGCGAAAATTGATTTTCTTTCCTGCTATAGGGTTTCTTTATATCTTACATATACATAAACATATAAAGGACCTTCAAAAAAAGGATAATTTATGCCAACGCCATAGACGGAATTAAAGTGCGAATTGATGGTCATTATTGGCAGTTTATATTGGGCAATCAGGAGAAAATTGGACACGTCTAAAGGGTGAGGGATGGATTTTATCGACAAACATTTTCTCCCAAAGGAGAGGACTCGAATTTTACCCCAAAGTAATTAACAAATTGATTAAAGTTTTATGAGTTTCAATCAAAACAACTCGTTTGGATTTTTATGTGTTGCAATAAATGTGAAATTTGGATAAAATGCAATGAGGAGAAAGTGTTAAAATATTTTACACCCAAATAAGGAACAAAATAGAGTTAGCGGGTGGAAATCGGGAATACGTTAAAAATAGTTAATGTGAATCGTTAAACCCGGTCAATTCTCGATAAGTCGAATCTGAAGGGCATTGCAAAAAATCAAGTTTTCTTTTAGGCGCCATTTACACTCTGTTAGGAGTCATTTCCATGCGACACTATATTCCGCGAATTTTATTCTGCAAAACTCAATTTACGTTTCACAACTGTTTATATTACGCGCAAAATCCTAAAATTTATTCCTGAAGGACGTTGGAACTGGAATGTTTTCATACAAAATCGCCGGAAGAAATTTAAATTTTAACAAATTTTGCTAAGCAAATTGATTCTGTGATAGATGAATAAAATTCGCGAAATACCTTTTGAATAAAATTAGAGGGAGTTTTCGGGAGTGGGACAGTGGTGTGTAATTATACAAAAAATTGCGGAAAAGCCAGAGGGGGGGGGGGGTGACATACGATCAAAAGATCTAAAATTAGCATGACGTATTTTATAGATAACTTCTAAAGAAATTCAGGACTATTAGGCCCAGTGCACACGAGCTCGACTTATCAAGGTGTGGCTCCAGTAAAAAAAATAATCAATTTTACAACAAAATAGTAAAATTGACACCAAAAATAGTGGATTTTCATTGTTTTGTTGTAAAATTGACTATTTTCTAGCATTTTATAATTGAAATTAATTGTTTAAATTCTATATATTTCCAATTTCCAGTAGCAAGTAATTATATTGGCTTTCATTTTACTTCCCTGAAGGCTGGGGTGTTATTCAAGTTATTTAACAACCTTCGGAAAAACATTTGTTTTATTAGATTAGCAGAGTGGGAAAACTTTTTTGATTTGGGACCTGTTTGTTTGTTACCTATCCGAACAACTGCGTCAAAAAGTCTTCCATAAAATACTGCCTCTTAATTTATAAATGAAAAAAATCGAACTATAAAATTTAAGGTCTCTTTCATAATTATTAAATATTTCGCGGCTTGGTTCGTTCAATATATCTGTCGCAAAAAATCAAAACATCTTAAATCGATTTTCTGGCCCCTTTTGAAAAATCTCAATTTCGTTTTTTTTTGCGATTTACTCCAAAATTATGCGTTTTACAATAGCCTTTTCTATGGGAATAGAATTTTCAGAACTTTTGTCTCTTACTAGAACTCTATATCTCAAACCGTTCTCGTGAAACCTTTTTTGCGATTTTCTTGAAAACTAACGGTTTTTCAGTAATTTTATATAGAAGATAAATTCAAGAAAATGGGAATTCCTACAACTTTCCTTTTACAGTTATTCGTTTTCTCTATTCGTTCTCGAGATTTATTTAGAAGTCTTGGAACAAAAGACCTTGAAATTTTTGATGTCGACTTTATGGTCATCATTCAGAACTTCCACATCTGACGGTTCCGATTATTAGTCACGTGCGACAAATAGTTTCACGGTCTGTTAGTTGAACTCAATGTTATGCTAAAATATTTAAATAACTACTTCAGACGCTGTTAAAGTGCTACTAAAATATCAACGACCTGGACGCCTTATTGAGATTTCCCGCCGAGGGCCTTTTAGAAACTATCCAAGGTTTCACTATAAATATGAACTTACAAAAGACTCAATTTATGTTGATGTTCAAACCATTCGATTTTGTAGCATTTTCCCCATAGGTTGGCGCCAGTCTTTTGTTTCTCCAATATATGTTTAACGTAAAAAGCGACTATCTAGAAATTTAAATTACGGCAGCCAAGTATTGATACTAAAAAAAACCTCAGCTACTTTTATACGCAAAACATGAATCACACTTTCCCTAGGTGACAAAGTGGAGGAAACTTTTTACGATAGTCATATATTCGTACATGTGCATCAAACCGTTTAAAAAAAGGTGCAAAAAGATCTTCCACAATAGCTTTCCGATTAGCCACAAGCAATTAGAAAACATAAATAGGAAAATTGAACAAAGAACGCAATAAAATTCCAAAAAGCACGTCTATTACATTTCTTTGTTGAAAATTGCATTAGACACGAGTTTTTGCATGGGTTTCGAAAACTTAGGAGGTTAAGGGTTAAAGTGGACTTACGCACGAGTTTTATTTCATATCGAGACACGTGCAGTTTTCCAACTGAAATTCATTCGTTCGTTCATTGCAATTATTGGAAAAACAGGAAAATCTGTCGGTTTGTGTTTGCAAACTAAAGTAATAGAAATTACAATCACTACATTTATGGTTTGAGATTGAATGGGAATCTATTTGATTAAAAAACAGCCTTGCAAATATGAAACGTCCAACTTTTTTTTATTATAATAAAATATAATCGTTGGAAGTTTTCCTGCAATAAGTTGGAGACATTGTTGAAGTGGACGACCAATGGTTATCCGTCTGGGCAATGTGATTAATTGTGAATTGTAAACATCAACATGAAGCCAACATAGTTTAGGATTTGAAATGAAAAAGTTCTGAATGCATTTTCTTAAACCCTGCCAAATACCATCTTTATGCTACATTTACACGAATGACAAATTTGTCATTTTTTTCTTGTCATTATGTTAATTCCCGTGTAAATGGCATAATTTTTGTAATTTTTTCTGTCAGAAAATGTCAGTCTCTCATAAAAGAATGAACTTGTCCATTCTTTTATGCCAGATTGTCATTCGTACAAACGCAATATTAGTTATGACAAAAGTTGAATACTAAAGTTGTCATAACTAATATTGCGTTTGCACGAATGACAATCTGGCATAAAAGAATGGACAAGTTCATTCTTTTATGAGAGACTGACATTTTCTGACAGAAAAAATTACAAAAATTATGCCATTTACACGGGAATTAACATAATGACAAGAAAAAAATGACAAATTTGTCATTCGTGTAAATGTAGCATTAGAATTTCGCATCTTTCACCACGTTTTCAATGACAATAACAACAATGGGAAACACTAAAATCTTGTTGAAATCTTGTTTAACTTCTTGTCCTTGTGGCCACAAGGTGGTTTTCACTTGAACAATGGAGATCTGAAAATGGATATAAATTTCAATACGAGAAGTTGAAAGACATGGGTAACGTGATCACTTGAGAGTTTTGCCATTTTTATTTCCATTTCTGAAGAATCAATCAAACTTCACTCATGTCAGTAGAATTTACAGAATTTTTCCAGTTTTCCTTATTTGTTATTTTCAGACTTTTGTATCAACTGTTTTTTATCTAATTCGTTTGTTAAACCAAGGCGGAATCTTATAACAAATTGAGTATGAAAATTCTTTTGATATATCCTTATCAATATGTAATTACTGTTAGTTATTTTTATTGCCAGGTTTTTTAGACGTGTTTGTCGATTTTAAGGCATTTTCCATAAAACTGGATTTGTAAGTTTTTGACTTTTCTGATTGTAAAAAATGCTAATGTTCTTTTTCGAAAAGGTTTTTTTTTGTAATTTTTCACAAAACCGGAGCGTTAGGTATATCAAAAAAAAATATTAAGACAAAACACATTTAGAGTAACGATTTCATATAACTTTTCCATACAACAGAATTTAATTCGACCACTCCTTCTTTCTGATCAATACAATCCAAAAAGTTTTTACGATATTTTCAAAACGGAGTAAAACATGTTTAAAAGATAACAAATATTCTGAATACGATTCTACATAAGTTTTCCATACATTATGTTCCAATCAGAGTGGATGTTAAAGACTGTGCTTACATTAGGACTCATTTTGAGGCGGCACGTCATTCCTCATTTCTCTGTCGTGTGCACACGGTTCGCTTCATCTTCATTCGCTAAACCGGTTTCATCAACAAAACTAAACGAAACAGGTCTCAACAACCAGACTCAAACCGGTTTGCCACTGAAAATTTTAAGTGTATCTAAATTTCGTTCGCTCTTTTTCGGTTTCCCTCCCCACTGCGTCCCTTACCATCACTTGGCCGGAGCGAAAGACGTGCCGCCTCAAAATGAGTCCTAATGTACTAGTCAAAGTGAGTCCTAATGTACTAGTCAAAGAGTTATAACTTTAAAAGCTATCTTCAAGAAAGGTGGATGACGAAAGAATGGAAAAATGCACTCAGAAAAATGTCCAGGTTAACTTTTTGTCAGGTTAACTCTGACCTTACAGAGGTTTCTGTAAGCCAGCTAGCGGTCAGAGTTAACCTATCTAAGGTCAACTCGTGCAGCTCTCAATGCCCTACTTCACCTGCTGGTGGCTTAATTTCAGAATTTCTCCGACCACAGGTCAACTCAGTTTTACTTGCCCACATGCAGGCGAACACGCGCCTGCCCGAGGCCAATTACGCCGTATGTTGGTCGTCGAGTTAGCCTCAATTTTTCTGAGTGTGGGAGCTTTAGAAAATCTTATTTATCAATCTGTTTACAGCCCGACGAAAGCTAGCCAAAATTTTGCAAAATCTAAATCAGATACGATGTCTGTTTTTTTTTCTAATTGATCCTAAATTTTAATTATATTTAGTGGTTTTTCTTAGACTAATTGAATTAAAAACTTGTGAACCATAAAACTTCGCAATGCAAAAATAATGTGGTGACCATACTAAATTTTTCTCACTTACGATGCGGTTATTTGTCTTATTTTTTGTACTTTCCAAGTTGTTTCACAAGTGAGATGATTTTCCTATATTATCGTGTGTTTTCTGGTCATTTACGATGTTTCTTATTTCTATTTTTTTTTTTTTTTGGCATTGCAGCACAATTACCTAATGGAATTTGGATATCTTCCAAAATCAGACATTGAGACGGGCAACTTGAGGACGGAAGACCAACTTAAGCAGGCGATTAAGAATTTACAGGTAAGAAAAGGATTTTCTTGTTTCCTTATGAAGTGAAGCAAAGCAAACGAGCTTAACCAGCTGGAATTTTACACAAAATGCTTAAACTTGATCTTTGGCCATATTTTTCGGGTTTTTCGCCTTTTGTGTACTTTTATGGCTGAATGGATTTCAGGGAACGAATTTTGCTTTAATTTCGTTTTTTTTTCTTCTTCATACGTTCATGCCCTTTTTTCCTGGAATGTGTTTTTGCGGAGCAGAGATTTGGAAACATACCAGAAACAGGTGTTATCGACGATAAGACCCGAATGCTGATTAGAAAACCACGTTGCGGTGTTCCTGATCGCTCAGAAGCTCCGGACTTCTCCTCGGATAATCGAGGTGGTGGTAGGCGGAGGCATAAACGTTTTGTGATACAGGGATCCAAATGGCAATATACAAATTTAACATGGAGGTGAGTGGAATTTTTATATCTTATTTTTAGAATATGAATTTTTAATTTTCTGCACAGTATACAAAACAAGATGTTTTTCTGGAGATTTTTTTTAAATATTTAGTCAGGGTTGCTTTAATTTGGGAGCAACAATTTATTCTAGATTTTAATTCACAAGATTTAAAAAGTTCTCGAAACAAGAGAAGTTCTCCTCTTGAATTGAGGAACAAAGAACTTCCGACAAGAAAAAAAAATTTCCGACAAGAAAAAAAATTAAAAATTTCAAAAATCTAATTAAATATTTTAAATATTGGCGATTTAACTAAAATTTAAGTAGTAAAACTTTACTGAAAACTTTCACATTCAAACCTCTCCCTCCAACCTTAATTAAATCGTTGGAAAATGTAAAACAATAAAAGTGATGGGAAATTAAAACTTTTTAATATTCATCACTACAGAGCTTGAGAGAAAGAAGAAGAGTCGATTAAAGTTAAAAATTAAACACAAATGGCGGAATGTGAACAGAGTCGCTGTGAATCTTTAAACGAGTATATCTGTTAGATACTGGGAACCTTTAGTGTTAATTGCATAATTTAGTGGAAATGCAGCAGGGTCTTAGTACAAGAACATTAGAAAGTTTCATTGCTTCCTTAATTTCCAGTACACGCGAATCAACGGCATCGTGATGGAGTTCATCCCTATTTCCATTTTAACAACTCCCATTTGCAATTTTCCCCATTCGTCCCTGTCCTAGTTGGCTATATGGAATTATCCTTTTAATGTTTAGTATCGAAGCGAGGATTGACTTTATTTCAGGACTCACTATCCGAGTCAACCTTTAAAAAGCGAATATCCTGATCCTGTTTCATTTTATTAAAAATTGCCTTTGATAGTGACTGCAATTCCATTTCGACGAAGTAGTTTTCACCATTCCAACAAAATGTAACTGAAACAAGTGAAAAATGCTTTTAGATCAAATGTCATTTAGTTTTACGAAGCACAGGATTCCGTATCGGAGCATAAGGAAGTGGTGTTGGTGTATAATAAAAAATTACCATTTCTTTAGGGGATGTAGTGTATAAAGGGTAAAAATGTATTGATAAGCTAGTAATAATTTTGAAAGACTTCATTCTTTTTATTGCCAATTCCTACAAGTTGCGCAATCCGGATTTAGATATCAAAATATATAGAAAGTTTTTCCCGCTGCGTTGCTGTTTTTAAAATTAATAGTTTTTAAAATTAATAGTTTTTAAAATTAATAGTTTTTAAAATTAATAGTTTTTAAAATTAATAGTTTTTAAAATTAATAGTTTTTAAAATTAATAGTTTTTAAAATTAATAGTTTTTAAAATTAATAGTTTTTAAAATTAATAGTTTTTAAAATAAATACTTTCCCGAAATTTCGAGAATTAGGGGAGCAGATAAGGAGTGGCCCGATTAAAATTAAATGTATGGAAGAGTTATTTATAATCATATTCTAAACACATTTTGTCTCTATTAATTTTTTAGTACGACGCACAGTGTTTTGAAAACACGATTTTTCGAGACATCGAAAACCGTGGCAATATGATACTATGGTAAATGGGAAAGTTATTGGAAAAAGTAAGGAGAATTTGTTTCTAATGTCACAATTTTGAAATTCGAGACGGAAAGTTCTGTAAGCGTGGTATTACACACGGCAACTTTCGGGCTTATTTAAGCCGGCAACTTTTGGGCTTAATAAGCCAATGTGCTTACACTTGTGGCTTCAATAAGCCAATCCGGTTTGCATATGCTACACAAGTTTACATGGGTGTGTGTGTGGACTCAAACCATTGAAATTGCTGCTGCTCATATACTTCCCAAGATCTTTACCTGCTGACGGTCAGAACGAAAATGATTTCTGGCTACTACTTTTCCCAAACCGGTTCACACGCTTTGCATGTATGCAGATTGTCGATAAGCCATGATTTCGAGTGGCAACTTTTCCCTCCTCAGTCGTTTCTCCCGAAAATCGGCTTAAGTAAGCCCGAAAGTTGCCGTGTGTAATACCACGCTAAGAATAACGCAAATATCCTTTTTCCAATTTTTTCGTGGAAAAACTTGCTTTACCCCCGTCGCACACTTCAGCTAAGCTATGAGAGCGAGGCTAGCTATTGTTACATAGCTTAGCTGGGTTAGCTCACCTCGTTGCACACTTGAGCTAAGCTACGCGGCGATATTTTCGGTAAATGTATGCATTTTTCCACTTTATCTGCAGCCATTTTTAGATATAAATTATTTAACGCGATTGAAAATATTCCGCAAAAGAATTCAATTTTCACGTTTTCCTTACACTTTTATGTCCACAAAATACTACACTTTTGCAAAAACCGATCCTACACTGTATAACGCCGAAAATATTTATATGTGAGTGTCAGCGATGCCAGCGAAGTAGTTTGCGTAGTTGAAGTCTGAACGACGCGAGCGAGCTTAGTCCGTCTCGCCCATGACTAGGCGACGTAGTTTCATAGTTTCGCTAAAGTGTGCGGTCACCAATGCAAATGCTAAGGATTTTACTTTGAGCGAGAAACTTAGCTCACGTAGTTCAGCTCGCTTAGCTCAAATGTGCGACGGGGGTTAGGGGGGTTTCGGGGTCGCTGATCACGAATCTCTTGTTGGAATTTTAAAATTCGAATCGGAAAGTCCTCTAAGGATAACGAGGTAATCGTTATATTTTTTACAAAAATGCTTAAATATCGTAAAGATTCAATTTTGAATTACTAAAAATAATAAAATTTAAAAAAAAAAACACGAAAAAAATTTAAATAAAATGTACAAAAAAATTGATAAAAGTTAAGCGCAAACACAAATTTTTAAACATATAACTCTAGTTTTAAAATTAATAGAGTTTTGAAATATCGTAAAACAGCATTTATTTATTTGTCCTACTTTTCATACGCGGTTAGTTATTTTTCAAATTTCAGACTTACTATAACGATCCACAATTTTTAAAAGGAAAATCTCATTTGAAAAATCTATCAGTGCTAACAGGGCAGTGAAAATAACAAAATGGTGCTGTAAAATCAAATTATTCTGTGCCATGCTGGAATATGAAATGCCCGGCAATTTGCCCTGCGTATGAAACAGACGCCACAAAGTCAACGCTCATTTTGGTCTCGAGACTCGATGTTAGAGCATTTTTGATGATTTAGTTGTTGACAGTGGTTTGGCTGGGTCAGCTCTAGTTTCTGAGATATTGAGAGTGGTTCATAAAATCGTTGATAGATTTTTTTAGTATTAAAAAAATCGGAAAATTCTTTTCTTCCGGGGAAAAAAAAAAACAAAAATGTGAAAAAAAAAACTTTTTTTTTCGAAATACCACAAAATAAAAATTTAAAAGAATTTTACGTTCGCGACTGGATTAACCCCCATTGCCCTTATGCAAGATTCACATGTCTGTCATCATTATCAACTACTACCGGAATGATTCAGACACTAAACATAAACTCCAATGCAAAAGAAAAACTAAATTCTTCTATCCCTACTCTAAGTGGCAATTGTTGTAACTGCGCTAAATTCCCGTCGGGGTTTACTTACAAGGATTTTCAGCCCCTGGCGCAATTCCTGTTTCAAATCCCACGTAAATACTCCAGTATGGTTTAAGATATCCACTGCCATTCCTTAAGCCTGTCGAAGGATTCACTGGGAAAGCTGCGTTTGCTGTCTGTGCCCTGTTTTATAATCCTTGTCTCAGTGTTACCAATGAGGGTAACATTCGAGAAACTTTTAAAATGCTGCTATCTTGTACCTCACCAAACCAGATTGGCAGTTTCTAATGTTTTCCTTTTGCGATTACATTCAGTTGTTGAGGCTACGCTTAAAGGATACACTTGTAAATGTTGTCATCACACTTTTATGCTTTTTTCATGATTGCTGTTTGCCGTCTGTTTTCCAACACTGTCTTTTTTTTGGAAACCTTCTCCATTAAATATTTTGAAGGAATTCTGCAGCTGACATAGATCTGGTGCAATTCTAGCATAAATGAGACTATATAGGACTATGGGGTCATTCTATTGGTAAAGGATAACATTTCTGCATCCGATGCAACTCAATTCAGACACACAAAACCACGTTTTAGACTAAACTCAAACTACCAACGGATTGCTCTTAGCTTTTGTTGTGCTTTGTTTCATTAAATGTTTTTTTTCTACCCTGGTCTATTTCGGTAGATCCCTAAAAAATCAAGTTTAACGCTAGAAAACAACAATTAAAGGAAAATGGTATAAAATTCGCTATTTATTTTTTGTGTTTTATATATAAACTGCTTTTAGTGGAAGTCTACATTGCTTCGTGTCATGTTGGCAAAGGAAAGGAGATGAAAATGAAGGAAACCCAGTTGTTTGGCAACAAATGAAGCAAAGAACGAGCGATAATTAAAGTAAAAACTAAGTGCAACTGTTAACTGCTCCCGGGGATATTCTAGGATTTCGACATTTTCCCTTTCGTGTACTGTTTCCTTTTGTGTAGCTTTTTTCGTATTTGTTTTTTTTTCATTTTGAGTTAATTGTTGTAAAAGACTAAGACAATATGAAGATGCAAAGGACTCAAAATGGGCGACAGCTAAAATCATGTTTCAATGGTAAACAACCAATTAGGGGATCCATTTTGACATCTTGTAAGTAAGATGAACGAATTGAAATAAAAATAAAAATACATCTTGCAAGTGGAAAGATTTCATTTATGCAAGGAATGAATCTTTGAATTTTGAGTTTAGATGTTCCGAAAAATTTATTCAAATAAAGCAGATGATAATAACTTAAGGAAGCTGTTGAATTTCTCTACTCGGTAAAATCAAGTTTTCATTGCATGCAACTAAACTTTTTTGGTTTAAACTTATTTCTTTGTTAAATGCATAATTAGTTTCATTTTACAAAATATTTGAGGGCTCCAGGGATCCATAGGTACATTCGTGTTTCCATTTTGAAATTTTTTCTCAGAAAGTTTCTAGAAATGGGGTAAAAAATCAATTCACAAATCGTTCCTTGATTCTTGTCCAAACGCCAAAAAGCCAATCTTGTCCAAAGATAATCAACTTTTAAACTTTGAGGGGAAATTTCGGAGAAAACTATTCGAAAAAGAGGTAACTTTTTTTCAATTTGCTTGTAAGAGGTAACTTTTATTATGAAACAGATTTACGGCAACAGGTTTTCGTTGCAGCAATATCAAAAAACGGAATTTTCAAAACTTTGTAAAGGGTGTTTTTTTTAGACGTGTGGTTTTCAAGAAGAAATAAAACGCATATAATTTAATGTTATGGCCAAGAGTTTAGCTTTATTATAAAGATAAGGGTTTGCCATTGTGTTTTAAAAATGATTTCGGGCAAGTGGCCGCCGCGGCTGGCTCGAATAAATTCCAGCCGAGAGGCCCAATTTTCTACCACTTTTTGCAGCAATTGGGGCTGTATGTCAGCAATAACGCGCCGAATATTCTCTTCCAAGGCGTCAATCGTCTCGAGTTTATCTGCGTAGACAAGCGACTTCACATAACCCCACAAAAAATAGTCCAGCGGTGTTAAATCGCACGATCTTGGAGGCCACGCCACAGGCCCACGACGCGAGATAATGCGCTCACCAAAAGTTTCCTTCAATAAATTGATTGTTCCGTTGGCTGTATGGCATGTAGCGCCGTCTTGTTGGAATCAAAGGTCGTCCACATCAACATCCTCCAATTCAGGCACTAAAAAGTCATTAATCATGGCTCTATAGCGTTCCCCATTGACTGTAACATTATGGCCGGCTTCATTTTTGAAGAAATATGGACCAATGATGCCCTCTGCCCATAGAGCACACCAAACAGTGACTTTTTGAGGATGTAACAGCGTCTGAAGAATGGCTTGTGGATTACCATCCCTCCAAATGCGACAATATTGCTTATTGACGTACCCATTCAACTAAAAGTGAGCTTCATCGCTGAACAAAATTTTCTTGTGAAAATCGGGATCGGTGGCCATCTCGTTTTGGGCCCATTCACCGAACTTGCGACGCGCTTGATGGTCGTTTGACGAAATGACAAACCAAACTGAGCATAAATCAAGTGACAACTGTCAAAAAGACCAACTCCGAAAAAAGTAGTGCCAGATTGAAAACCACACGTCTAAAAAAACACCCTTTACCACGAAAAACGAAAATTGGAGTTGTAAAAAAAACTAGATTTGGTTTTTTGTGTTTTAATCCGAAACTATGCGTTTTGCGATCATAGTTCATATGAAGGAAATTGAAGATATTAATATCTTCCATATTTTTGCTTTTTACAAGAACTCTATATCTCGAACCGTTATCGAGTTTTACCGTTATTTCCAAGAATTTGGTTTTTGGTTTTTTTATCGAAACTAGCGGGCTTTTATGGTGCTATATATTTCGGTATTAAAAATCTCTGGAGTCGAAAGAAATTCATTCCTATGGGAAACGATCAAAAATATGGTTTAGGGGAAGTTTCTTTAAAAAATATTGAAATAAAATATTTCCTAGAAAACCTAAAGAAAATAAAAAAAAACGTGTTGAAAAAATCACTTACAAATTTTCCTTTGCAGAAAACATAATCTAGAACAAAAAGAGTTTTGAAATTAACATCCATCGTCGTTAACAGTATTTTAAAGTCACATAAACTTTTTCAAATGATATAATTTAAAATCCAATAGCAAATAACTTTCCGGATGACGCCTATGAAAAGTCCTTCATGAAAAATTTGCCCAGTTTTTTTGTTGTTGTTATTGTTGTGTATCAAGGAAATTGAGTGTAATCGTTAAGTGTTTCTTGTCTGGGACAAAAGTGTTAGTAGAAAGGCCTACAACAGAGAAAATTCAAATAAATAAACAGCTGGACATCAAATAACTGTAGACAATTTTCCTAAGGCGTTATTCGCCTTCGGAGACATCTGCCCAAATAAATGTAAAGACGTTTGGCGCCACTTTGGTGTCAGAAAATGGTCCATTGGGCAACAATTATTTGCTGATGATGAAGAGACAATAGCAAAAATAGACGAAGAGGCAACGGGCGAAAAGCAAAGAAAATCAAGAGGAAATGTTGATGGAAACCCAAAACAAGAATTGACTCGATTGTAAGAGGCTTTTTCCATCCCCCAAGGAACATCCCTTAATCGCCTCCTCGATCGTTAATTTCGTGCTGAATCATAACATAATGTTTTTTGGGGGTTGTTGCTCCATATTTCCTCCGAGTCCTTGCGACCAATCGATTTGCCTTGGTCCTTTCCATTTCTAATAGGATTCTTTTCATTCCTGGTCCCTGGTGCTGGCCTGATTGTTGCTGGTTGTGATGTCCAACAGGTTGTAAACTCAATGAAAGCATCGAGGAACGGAAGAACAATTTTCAGTTTGTAATTCAGAGATGATGCACATAAGGATCTCCATATTCCTGTCTTCCGGCGGTGGTCGAAGAGTCTTTTTGTCGAAATTTTGTAAACCACGTCTGTCGGTGACAAATATGTGGTCATCTAAAGTACTTTACGAATGAACGTGTGTTCATATGTCACTAGTACTTATCCTTAAAGAGTTTCTAGTGCGCATAAATAGATTGAGGAAAATGGGAAAATTGGAAAGGAGTTCAATGAATATTTAGTTTTCAGAATTTTATCAAACACTCTTGAAAGTATTGAATTTTCCAATTTGATATTTTGCCAATAGATTTCCAATTGAACTTTGCTGCTTAAATTGTTAATTATGTGACTTTTCCGTATGACCAAATGTTTTCAATACATTTTAATTTCAACATAGTATTTATATTACTTATGCAAAATCATGTTTGACTTGTTGATCTGAAATTGAGTTTGATTGTGGTCAATGAATGTTTTTTTTTGTGGTCGACGGACGGAGTAAATATTATGTTGTAAAGGTGCAATTATTATGCTGCTGGCACTGATAATTACATTGATATTTTATCCCTTTTATTTGTATGTGAAATTCAGTTTAATCATTTGAGGGTAGATTTCGAATATGTCCAATTTTAATCGTGAAAGTGGATTTATTTTGATTTATGTTGTCAATTAACGTGTGCATTCAGTAGCACATTAATTTATGTCAATTTTATTAACATTTTTGATAATTTGCATATGGATTACGAGTGATTATTATTTATAACAAATGTGTCAAGTATACTTAATTATGCTTTGTCGATTATAAATAATAAATTGAATCGTAACTGTTTTTTTTTGACAGAAATTTGGATTAATCAATTTTTTGTTGTAAAGTGATAACCCAAAAGCAGATTATCTTAGTGTTAATTTAGGGTTTTGAAAACTTGTAAAATACAGTACAAAATCCAGGGTCTTGGCGAGACGGGGCGAAAGAAAAGCTGCTACAATCACCTGCTCTAATCACACGGCACTTCGAAAACAGTACTACTTAAAACGAATCAAATCGTTCAAAAATTGAGGCGTTCGCGAGCCCACGTTCCCCTGTGTATTTTTTTTGTTCCAAAAATTGTATTTTGAAATTTCGTTTGTCTGACAAAGTCCAAGGGTCGCCAATTATCAAAATCTCTGTTAGATTTTTCCATCGTTTGGTTTTGTATTTTTAAAAATTTAATTATATTTCCTGAAAATTATTTTCCATTTCAAAAAGAAGTCTTTTATTTCAAATCAGTTAAACGTTTCTACATCTCATTGATTTTAAAGCTTTCTTTAAAAAAACTCTATTGTACTTAAATTTATTTTGCGTTTCAAACGGATTCAATGCAAAAAATCTCATGCATGCGAATAAAGCTTGCGTAAAAAATTGACTGGAAAATATTACTCCAAAGCAACTAACTACCTTCCACCAAATAGCTTTCAACCCTCCTAATACAAATCGTGTCCGCATCACTTGAAATATACCCGCCATGGACCTGTAGATATCCGCTTTTAACGGAATAGAATAAATTGGGGTGAGTTTTTGGTGTATTTTTCACTGAATCGTGGATGGGCGACAGAAAACTCTTCAGACCCTGCAAGAAGGGGAAAGGACCAAGTTTGTCATTCGTAGATTCCGCTATCGTTGAAATCATTATTCCTCCTGTTGCTGGCTTTCAACAGTGAGTTTACCACATTCAATGTGCTCGCCGCATAACACACACTGAAAGAAATCCGTCATCATATAGATGAATTTTTGCATTGGCCTGACGAAATAATTCGTCAATTTTGGTCCAATGAACGCGTGCATTGATTCAATGTAATCCTATTCATCAAGTGATGAACAGGTTCGTTCGATGATGAATTTTTCTTCATATTGATGAATAATATTTTAATGAAATTGTACGTAATTTGATGATTTTTTCCTCATATTGATGCACAATATTGATCAAAATTTTGATGAATTTGTACGTAATTTGATGATTTTTTCCTCATATTGATGAATAATGAAGAAAAAATTTTGATGAATTTGTACGTAATTTGATGATTTTTTTCTCATATTGATGAAAAATTACTATATATGAATATTGATGAATTCTAACATAGTTGAATTGTTTCTGCAACATGTTGGCAACCAATTATCCCACCTGAAAATCATTAACCGAATACATCGACCGATGAAGTTTTTATACTATGTATAACGATAAATTCAAACCAATGCATTATTTTTTAAAAGTTTATTAGAAAATATTTCTTTTTTTAAGTTCATTTAAAAATATAAAAAAAATTTTTTAGTTTGTTTTAATTTTTGGTGATTTTTTAACATTTTCCTTTGATATGTTATAAAAATATAATTCAATAAATACCCAAAATTGTTCACATGCTATTGGATATTCTAAATTAAAAAGATGGAATGACTTAAAACCTATATCAATATAACGCAACAAATTTGTAAATAGTAACTTTGTTCCATCTAAATACACCCAAAAGCTTTCAAAATTTGATAAATATTCATCACCGAGAGCCAAAATGAATGGCTGAATATTTTCTTGGCGTGATTTTATATAACCTAAGGGATCCTCCAGCTGTTGTGTTGATTTGCCCATGCATGCGCAGGCTTCCTGGGCGTAAAGACCAAAATATTTGAAAAATGAAAGTAGTAGAACCTAAATAATAAAGAGTAAATCTGCGGTTTCAGTTTCTTATTTACTTGTATGATGCAAGCATACCTGATTCAATTTCGGTCTCGGGGATTGAGTTTAAAACAGAGTTTATTGTGGAATCCTTAATGTGCTTATTGTCTTGTGAATCTGCGTTATAAAATTTAAAAATTTAAAAACCTATAATTTATTATTTGCATAATATAATATTTTGTGTCTTACCGTTTGACTTTATATACTCGGGAGACAGTTTCAATATTCCTGCTAAATTTGCGCAGTTATCCAGCTCATTGATTCTATATTGAGCACATCCTTGCCAAAGGCTTTCAAATTCTTCGTTGATAGGTTGTCAAATTTAAGGCTTCGAATAATCGCTTCTGCATCTTTTTCTGGAACTTAAAATGAAAAAATACTAATTATTTCTAAAGTATCGAATTTATGTAATATTATGATAGTTACCAATATTTGCTAGCTTTTGTTTTTGACCCTCGTTTTTGTCTTCGTTTTGTTTCGTTACATAGTTCCAAATACTTGAAAAATATTAAGTAATGGCTCAATTAATAGTTACATTACATGATCGTTAACTTCATATACATCTTTCCGAGAATAATTGTTATTTGCATGAAGAGCGACCAAAAATTTTAATGAATTTTCGAACAAATTTTCAATGGATTCGTTTAAATTATAATTATTTTTGTCAACATTATTTTGTTCTTCAATATTTTCTTTAACTTCGGAGATTGCAGAGCTACAGTCAGTAGAACAAATGGCAGTGCCAGAAACTTAACTTGTACAATCTTGTTCTTTGGTACTCGTATTCGAGTAGATGCTTTTTTTTATTTCTTACAGCGTCAGTATTTTTATGATCAACATTTGTATGTTTTTTTTAAAAATATGTTTCTTATAGGTAGAAACATTTTTAAAAATCTGATAACAACTAAAACACCGGTAACTGAGATGTTGGTTGATGGATTTTTTTGAGGTCTTTGTTCTCAAAACATCTATGTTCTCAAAACTGTCTTGGCAAACGAAGCAAAGCGTACCTACCGAATCAATTTTCCACTGAATTTATTATATTATTAACCCTCTAACCGGAATATTTCCGAGAAAAATTCACTAAAATATGACTTTCAACTTGCGACAGACCGTAACCATGACAACGTACAGGGCTAAATTTTTTCCAGCATGTAAAGCGATAACTTACAAAAGTCAGTGTAAGACGTTCCGGCGATTTCCGGCGATTTCCGGCGATTAAAATTGTTACCCGTTATAAACAAGCGAATTCCTTGAAGCCCGCCTTAAGGCGGGCATTCCGGCTAGAGGGTTAAACATTTAAAGTTTTCTCACTCACTTAGATATATTATTCACACTTTTCACTGGACATAAACTCGCAGGTTTCACTTTTCAGGGCGAAGTTTTGAAAAATGATCCACTCGAACGAGATAAACAGCTGAATATGCCGCAATTCTGACAAGTCTCTTCCAAACTCACAGACAAATAACGGTATTATCATTGGCGCTTAGAATGACGAAATACTCAATGTTCTGGTAAAATGACGAAAGTTCATCAATTCGTTCATGAATTTGATGAAAGATTCATCAATGATGTAGGAGCATCATCAACTCGACGATTGTTTACATCAATTAATGAATTTTTCATAATTTTCCCGCGTTTCTCACTGACGCGCGAATTGTGAAATAGGAATTCATGGATGTAGAGTTCATCAAATGATGAAATTGGTTATTAAATCGCAACGCATGTGCGGATTTCCTACCGAATAGGTTGATGATTGTAATTTCCTCATTTAGAAGAATGGCTTCATCAAGTAATGCAGAAACATGATGTACCTTACATCAGAATAATGTATTTAACATCAAATCGATGAAATAAAGTTGACGAAAGGCGTTCATCAATATGACGTAGGACATTTTTTTCAGTGCAGCATATACAAGAATCCGTCAGACAGACCAATGCGAATATGTAAATTGCACTCGTTCCTCCTCATTTCACCCATTTTTGTCCATTCAGTTGGGCGTTGGGCTAGTAAAACGCTGGCGGCAGAACAAGTCGCAAGATCCTTAGCGGTGACAAAAAACCGAAGCGATGGTGAGTATGTGAAGGATATTCGCAGGATGAGGTTCAGTACTGAGCCTCCATCTCTACATTTGGATATAGTGAGTGAGCCTGGAACTGGTGATTTCTTTAACATAGCAAAGTGACTCCATTTCCATTCGTTGTCGCTCTGTTTGAATCCCATTTGGTGCGTAACAAGTTTGTTGGCGCCACATCGACCGACATTTGTTTATTCATTTATTCCGGAGTAGGGCGATAACCAACAAATGACGAGAACTCAGACCAGGACTACGACTACGACGACGATGATCAGGACCAGGACAACGACTGTGAAATGATGATGACGATGACTACATAGATATTGTAGTGGGGATTGGTGGGTGCTGGAGGTATTTGCACGAACTTTGTCCTATCAAACAAAGGGCGAAACGAAAAGTTTGGAATAGTAGGGTAGAATGGTAATGATATGATAGAAGAAAGTAGCAATTACATTTATTTCTACTGAATCCATTCGGACGATGTATATTTTTCCAACTATAGTGGTTACATTGGTCGTGGCAGCAGCTTTGAGTTTTTTTTAGAAAGAAAATATCTACACTCCTCAAATGAACTCATATGCGCGTGAAAGGGTCTAAGTAATCCAAGTAACCAAAAATGATCACATGCCGGTGGCACGACGGTTACAGTACTTGGGTTGCAATTTATTTGGGGTCTTAAATTGGTTGTTGAAACGCCATTGCAACGTTGCTGCCACGGTTAAGCAACCGCTTAGCTTTTTGTGAAAAGGTTGCACTACTTTTTCCACGAAACCCTTTTGTGATGAAGTTTGTCATGGGTGGGGAGGATAAATCAATTGCGGCATCAATATGAACTTGTTTTCCAAATATATAATTAGAAAACACTGTAAGTATGATTTCCTTGGTTCAAAGTTGACTATTTATACTTCGATACCACTAACGAGCACTTGTCAACAAAGTTACCGATTTGCCTCGGTGAATTTGTAACCGGTCACAATGTAACCTATTTGAAATGGTTTTTTGTTGACCAGTTACAAAGTAACTATTTGTTGACCAGTTACAAAGTAACTATAGGAGTTGTCCACCTTCCCCTCTCCCCATACGAATTTAATACTTTTTTTCTAAGGTAAAATCTGTTTAGAATATGGTTTTATATAACCTTCCATATATCATAATCCAATCAGACCACTCCTTTCCCTCTCTCCTATAAAAATGGATTTTTTTTTAAAAACGTTTTGCCTGTCATCATAGAGTATTTGACGAATGGCCCCTGGAAATTGTAAATTTTCTTATGTTTATACCCGTATGGTGAAACCAAAGCCTCACCGTTTGTAACGCCAAGATCCCGTCATCACATACAAAAATGAATTACACCATTGTGTTTAGAATCATTTAAAAAATATTGAATTTTGCGTGTCCGTCCGTCCGTCCGTCCGTCCGTCTGTCCGTCTGTGGCGCGGATTACGGGCGCACGGATTGAGCTACAGACTTGTAATTTTGTGCAGATCGGTTTTTCGTAAAATGCGAGGTTAAGTTCGTTAATGGGCGATATCTCAAAAACGGTACATCTCATCAAAAAAGTCCAAGAACAAACGTTATTTAGGCTATGATTCTACATAAAACTCCCATACATCAAAATCCGATTGGAATAAATTTTAAAAATTCTTATTGGAAAGTTTGACTTCAAAGTGGAATTTTGGTACAACTGTTCGAATTTTGATACGAATATCTCCATACGGGTCTCCAATGATTGCCAGATGGCAATTATAGCTTTTGTTATGTTTTTAATTTTACTACACATTTTTAACTTTAAAACAATTTTCCCGTACACTAATATCTTCAAATCATTTAGCCAACATGATATGATATGATAGTGGAAGGATATTTTCCACTAACACTCGTTTTCACGATGGAAATTGACTGTTTAAAAACCAAATTTCGCGTTGTGTATTTTTATTTCCCGCAATTTTAAAATTTTAGAAATGTCAAATTAGCAACAGTTGAAATTGCACTAATTTTTACCATACACTGTAAGAAAGGTACCATCTACCGTCAGGTCGATTGAACTAAGTTTTTATTCTAAAGTTTTCTAGTTTTTCGCATTTCTAACACATCCATATATGATGATTACACAAATTTATATTCTAATGCAGAAATTTACAAAAACCGCAATTTATGTTAACTAAATGAAATCTTATATCCTCGCAAGGAATTTTAAATGTTTGTAAAGAACAACATCTTATCACGTACGAAGTTGTTAACAATTTTATTTACTGGATATAAAATTCGGCACGTACATTTCATGCAACATTTTGTATCTTTTCAGAAATTACAAAAGAAGATTTATATTGAAATTCTCAAAAATATTATGGAAAAAGTTCGTATCTTAGACTAAAATTTACTTTTTGATCGGTATCAAAAAATATGTACCTAATTTAGAATAAGATTTTGTATGAGGCTCTGATAATTTGCAATGAGGCTCTGATAACTGTTACAGCTGCCTAAAAGAAAAGATAAAGAAGATGGAAAATTAATAATTCTTTGGATATCCAAAAGTACTATACAAAATACGTCCCTTGCGAAGTAAGCTGGCCGATTTCGTTGTCTGTCCGTCCAAATACCGTAGCACCTTCGCACTTAAAAATTCACGATCCTTTTTCACCTCTGTCCGGGATGTCCAAATTTCTCTTCGATGGTTTTCCATTTGATTTTTCCTAAAATAAATAAAAAGTGGGCCAAATTCAAGCCAGGCACAAAAATATTGCAAATTTCTGGTAAACATTCTAATCATGCAAGACAACACGACAAATTAACTAAAAACTAATACAAATCATTTTAGATGATTAAACTTCAAATAATTTTCACGCGTAATTTTTGTTTATAATACAATTTCAAGTTAAAAAACATTCAATTGCACCATTTCACATTTTTTTTTCTATTTTTTTTTTAAAACATAAAATGCAGACAGATTTAATACACTTTTCATGCAGACCGAACTATTAGAATTTTAATGATAAACAAATCAAAATACTTTTAATTGAACAAAATGATCATCGAAAGATCCATCGCTTGATTGTTTTTTCTGAACTTTGAGTTCTTTGCTGATGGATCGATGGTTGATGGCCAAGCGATCTTACTTTATTAAAATACAACAACAATTGAGCGAAGAATTTAACAGTAACACAAAATGCAAAACGAACAGATGATTTAAACGCACGTAACTGGAAAAAATACCAAGTATGTGTGGCAACTGGTGTATTTAAGAGAAAAAAAAAACAGAGAAAAATGAATAGGGATTTGATCAATTTCCCTCAGAAATTAAATCTATTACACTTTTAGTGTCCATGGTATAAATCTGGTTCTAACGATTTTTTTTTTCCTTTTGGCTGTTGCGATTTTTAATCTGACATGAATTTACACAAAAACCATAGGGAAAAGGTTTACTAAGATTAATTGATCTTTTAATTTACCTGCATTTATTTAATTAGGGCCGATTTTTGATTCCATTTCGAAACAAAATCTGTAAGAAAAGGATTTCGTACTTCGTCATTAGAATATAAATAATTTTGAAAATACTTACCCAAACTTTAGCTTGTTTTTCCCTTAAATTTTTTTTACACTTTTGAATTGTTAATAATATTATCAGGTACTATACGTAACTTCGTTTTTAATTTCCCCAGTATTATTTCGGATGCTTAGTAATAGATTTATACAGGGTATATTTCCCTCCCTTTCAATATGGAGGTATTTCCTCCTTCAATCTGCCTATTTTTTTTATTAGCAGCAAGAAAAGAAGGACGACATTTTTTTGTCATATTTGGCTTTTAGCCAATTTTTTTTGTGAAAAAACTATTTAGTTTTTAAATTTTTTTGGATGAATTTCATCATCCTCAATTTAAATAGTGCTAATATAGCCGATTTAAGGATTTTAACCGGGAAAGGGTAAGAGTTTTCTTTTAAAAAAAAACCTAGTGAATTAAAACCTCACGTGAGTTATGTTCAATTAGGTGCACATGTTCGCAGTTTCAACATTTTTTCAACTTGATTGGTACCTGGACAAAGTAAATTGTACTTCATTCCACATAAGAAGCAGAATTAAAAAGATCTGCTCCCGTATTGGAAATTTTCTTGAGGCCGCGGTATTCTTGGGGCAGATTGCCAGCAGCTCAATAGTCTGTGGAAAATATCCGTCTTGGTATTAAACCACGAAAATTTCTCATGAAATTCTACCAACCAAGTAAGATAGAATTATAAGAATAAAAATTTTTGTGACTAGGAAATCTTAATTCTCACAGGTAAAATATCCCACGTGTAAACTTAACCTTAAAACGAAGCACCTTTCCCGGTCTAATTTTTTGAAGTTGGATTAGAGATTTAGAGTCTCAAACATAGTTTTAAATATATTTACCCGGAGAAGAAAATTTAATAAATTTACCTAAAACTGGATGCGTTTGAGGCCCTGCTAAAATTCGGCAGAGCACTTGCAGTTCTGGAGCGGATAGAACTAATTATATTTAACAATTTTGCTTGCTAGTTTTTTTTTTCAAAATATAGAATTAATATTTGTTATTTTCGTGTACGCCGAATCCACATTCGAGTCTATTCAATTTTAATGGTGATTCAGTGTTTTATGCGATAAAGATGGGCCCATACTTGTGCACAAAAACCCTTTTAATCTAATGCAAATCTAGCGTATTGCGCTTAGTGAATGTGGCGAAGGTCATAATAATACTTACTTTTTTTGCTATTTTTTTTTATAGTAATTTTAAGTTTAGCGTTATTTATAGGATTTCCCGTATTTGTCTTTATCTATAATTTATTTATTGCATGCTATGTCCTATTTATTATTTATTGATATATACTTGAATTTTTTTTATATCTTCAATTTTTTTATATAAATATTTATATACATCGCTATAGCGACTAAGAATTTTTCTTATTACTTTTCGAATTGCAAATTAAAGATCCAAAATGATATTTTGAGTTAATTTTTTTTCTTTTGGTGGTGAATGTTTGGAGAAGAATAACCAGCCATGTCGTCATTTGACTTCGTGGTAGAGCATCATTTATGTTATCCAGTCGGATAGCATAATGAAACTTACCTTTGATCAAATCCTTTCCCTTCCCGATTCCTTTTAAAGTTAGAAGTAAATTTGAAGAGTGAAGAATAGGCACGAATAAATTTTATTGTTGTGGTCAGAATCCAGAAAAAGTAACCCCCCCACCGACGAGCTGAGCCCAATAACATCCAAGCGTGCCTCCCCTCTGGAATGAGATTTTCTCACCATGATCATAACAATATGGCGCCCAACGTGTCGCAAGGTGACTCCTTAACGGAAAACCTAGACACGATGCCGAGTTCTACACGAACGGTGCACCCCAATCTTTTATGAAACTAAATCCCTATAATGTTATCCATGAATTTGATAAGTTTTTCTCCCAACTAAATTTTTTTTATATATAAACAGAGATAAATAGATGGAAAGAATTTATTTGGATCACTTGTGTCCCGAAGTATAAAGTTTTTAAAACAAGATGCGTTCGCGTTGCCCTGTGATTTGAATAAGTTTTGACATCGATTAAATAGCTATTTGACTCATTTTGGTTACTAATTAGAATTTTCAAGTCCCGAATTTAAGCGTATGCTAGTAATCGTGTTCTTAATTTTTTTAATTAATTAAATAAATTGCTGAATAATTCGTCATTCTGATGAAAGAAAACTCCGAAAATATTTGATGGAATTGGAGTCCGGAATTGTAAAGTCTTTCGACATAGCAGTTTGCTGTTGCACAATTTCATTCAGATTTTTCGAAAATAACGATTTGAGTCAAATTTTGAACATATAGTTTGTCAAAATCTAGAAACATGACCCGTAGCTACAAGTCTATCTTCGGCACGGATGCGGTTTTTAGAGAATTGAACAACATTCATTTTGATTTTTTTCCCCTTTTTGCACTTTAATTTCCACAACCCTTTTGATCAATCGTGAATAAAAAAAGCTAAATCAACTCTTCTCCTCACATTTGCCACCAAGGAAGTTATGATATTGATAGATTTATATATTAGTAAAGAACTCAAATTAGCGAAATTGTATTTATTATAGTTCATTTAGAATAGGAGACATATGTCCGAGTTAGAAGATAGTATATCGGTAGGTGAACCAGGAGAAGTAAGTGAAACTAGTGAGGATTATCGAAGGCATACTAGAGGTTTCACTAAGTCACTTCGTCAGACTGGCACAACACCTAAAATGATGCGAACCCCACCTAAGAAAACCCGTGAGGACCAATCAGGTGATTCTCACAGGATAGCACCACCATTAGGGGAAGGTAGTGGGGAAAGTTTTTCAAATTTAGAGCAGACCGACCCAAATAGTGCGGGAGCCGCATCTCTTGAAGCACAAAATGTAAGGATCCCTCCACCCTCTTTGGGAGATGTGAATCCTCTAGCACCCCCTAGATCTCAAGTAATACCCGAAGGTAATTTAAATACTTTCAATATGTCGGATTTGCAACAGTGTCTTAAGCAAGCTGTGACGATGGCTCTTGAAAGTTCACAAGCTAGTATGCAAAGGGAGATTCAAGTTCAGGTTGAGAAAGCGATGGAAAAATTGCGCTCAGAATTTAGAAGTTCGACCCAATCTTTGTCGTCGGCTTCAGACCAACGCGCTAGGTCAGAAGCCAGTAGTCATTCTAGGCAAGTAGCACAGTCTAACACCGCATCGGTTAGAGCCTCACAAGATTTTGAAGTGAGTCGAGTTGATACTTTGCCACGTCGTACCCAGCAAGCGAACGTAAATTTTAATAATAAGTCACAACAACCATCAAACCAGACTTTACGTGATCAGACTCCGTATTTAAATCATAGTCCTCAAGGTCAGTCATCATCTAATAATATGGTTCAAAGCCAGCAACGAGCTGTGGTATATACGCAAAGTAATCAACAGCCAAGTAGCAATTCCCCGATTCGTCCACAGTCAAATTATAATATACAAAATAACCCTCCGCAGTTTTCCAGTAACGTCCCATATCAGCAAAATTTTATAACGCAAGGTAACCTACCTTCGGTAAATCCACCGATATTTACTTACCCTCCACCATCAGTCACCTACAATAATACCGCAAATTTAACTAGGTTGCAACAACCATACGAACCGATTTCAAATACCGTTCCCAATGCAGATCCTAGATATTTTTTTTCAACAACACCACATTCTTATCTTCATAGCATGGACCCTCAATTAGTTCAACCCACCCCATCAATTCAATCGGCACCACAAGCACCATCCGGTTCTTATAATCGTAACCACAAAATAATACTCGATAAATGGGGTATTTGTTTTGATGGAAATACGGATGTGATGACGGTGGAAAACTTTATTTTCCAAGTGGAGTTCCTGCAAAGGAGCCACGATATTCATTGGGGGGATGTACTAAAACATTTTCATCTGCTTTTGAAAAATATTGCGAGAGATTGGTTTTGGCAATTTCTAAAGCAAAATCCAAGACCACAGTGGCAAGATCTCAGAGATGGTTTGTTGAAACAATTTAAATCCTCCACAACTGACTTGGAGTTAACTCGTAAAATAACCGACAGGATTCAACAACCCAATGAGACTTTCGAGACGTATTATAATGCTATTATCCATATACGTAATCAAATGAGAGTAGCAATGTCTGATTATGATCTGATTGATACTATCAAGAGGAATCTAAAACCATGGATGACCCGTTACATTTATCCCATGTCAATAGTTACCCTCGATCAATTACGAGACGCATGTCGACGAACAGAGCTCGCTTTCGGTAAGATGGATTCAACCACCTCCCGAATCGCAAATCCGATAGTTCGACGCGTCAACGAAGTTGCCGTAGACGTTGATGAAGATCAATCCATTGATGCTCTGGGAGTTTCTCAAAATCGTCCTGCAGCGAATATCCAATGCTGGAATTGCAAGAGTTTAGGGCACACATTTTATGACTGTATGTCTACTTCAAGGAGAACTTTCTGTTATAAATGTGGGGCTGACGACGTCGTTACTCGTAACTGTGAACGCTGTAAAAAGGGAAACTTGAAAACGAATGTGACTCGTCCGGGAGAGGCACATTCAGCGGTCAACCCGGATATTTAAATTGCCCTGTAGAGAGATCGAATCCAAGTCTTTCTAAAAATATGTCTAACAATAGTACAAAAACTTCTAACATAATAAATTTAAATTCTTATCCTAATGTTAATTCTAAAATTTCTTTAAATACTGGTTATGGTTCGAATATAAGTGATACTTCTATTAAAATTTTGTCCTCCAATAATGATAAAAACAAGTCCAAAATTCCTAATTTAATTCCGCTTAAGCCCTACCACGTGCGTCTAAAAGAATATGTAGAGGCTAGAAATAAAATATTTAAAAACGCAAATTTTCAGTCTGCAATTAGAATATCTTCAAGTCCGATTTCTAAAAGAATCATGAAAGCTCGGGAAAGATATTTGGCCCGCAAGCAAATACGAATAAGCGTCGCTAGCGCTATTATAAATACTTCTTCTGATCTAAGGCCTTACGCCAAGATTAATATCGAAAATCAAGAGGTGATTGGGTTGCTTGATAGTGGCGCAAGCATATCTTGCCTGGGGCGTGATTGTCTAGATTTTGTTGAAAGGCTGAAATTAAAAATTACCAAATTTCCCTCAAAAATTCGTACGGCTGATGGTAGAGGCCATGAAATCGTCGGAACTGTGCAAGTCTCCATAAGATATAAATCCAAAACCGAGATTATGAAAATATTCCTGGTTCCATCATTGGAACAGTCTCTGTATTTAGGTGTGGATTTCTGGCGTGCATTTAATATAGCGCCACACATAATTAGCGGTATGACTCTCGATAATATGCCCGTCACTGACCCTAATATGCATGCTTTGACCGATGCACAATATGATCGGTTAGAATTGGTGAAGAGTAAATTTATTTGCTCGACTAAGTTCGGGCTTGGTAGGACCACTATGGAGGAGCATCAGATAGATACCGGAGACGCTGTCCCGGTAAAACAAAAGCACTACCCTGTCTCCCCAGCGGTACAGGCTCTTCTGTATGAGGAGGTGGATCGTATGCTTCACTTGGGAGTGATTGAAGAAAGCAATAGCCCCTGGAGCAGTCCAGTAATCCTTGTACGGAAACCCGGCAAGAACAGGCTATGTCTCGACTCCCGTAAGGTCAATTCCCTGACTGTGAAGGATGCGTATCCACTTCCTCATATAGAGGGTCTGATGAGCCGTCTTCAAGATACGATCTACATTACCTCGATCGACTTGAAAGATGCGTTCTGGCAAATACCGCTGGAGAGAGAGAGTAGAGCTAAAACGGCTTTTACTGTACCGGGGCGACCACTTTATCAATTTTCCGTCATGTGTTTTGGGTTGTGTAATGCACCTCAAAGGATGTGCCGGCTTATTGATAAAGTGATCCCCTCAAGGCTTAAAGAACGCGTCTTCGTTTATCTTGATGATCTCCTCGTAGTGTCTCCTGACTTTGACACACATGTTCAACTGCTCGAAGAGGTTGCGGCTTGCCTTCGCAAAGCAAATCTTACGATTAATTTGTCGAAGTCCCGTTTCTGCTTTAAAGAGGTAAGATATCTTGGGTATATTGTTGGGGGTGGGCAATTAAAAACAGACCCAGATAAAATTTCGGCGATCCAAAACTTCCCGATACCGAGAACCGTGCGCCAAGTCCGTCGTTTCTTAGGAATGGCCGGTTGGTACCGCAAGTTTATTCAAAATTTCGCGACAATTGCTTCACCAATAACAGATACTCTAAAACACCCTAAGAAATTCGTCTTTACCGCAGAAGCGCAAAAAGCCTTTGAAAATTTAAAAGCTGCACTGACATCGTCACCAATCCTAACGCACCCAGACTTTACCAAAGAATTTTACATCCAATGTGATGCCTCGTCTGCTGGAATAGGCGCTGTTCTATTTCAATATGATGATGACAAAAACGAAAGAGTCATAGCATTCATTTCCAAGAAATTGAATAAGGCACAGACAAATTATAGTGTGACGGAGCGCGAGTGCTTGGCCGCAATTACCGCCATCCATAAATTCCGACCGTATGTTGAAGGCATGTCTTTTACGGTCATCACAGACCATGCGAGTTTGAAGTGGTTGATGGGGCTCAAGGATTTGAGCGGGCGTCTGGCGCGGTGGAGTCTAAAGCTTCAAGGATATAATTTCAAAATAGAGCATAGAAAAGGTGCACAAAATGTAGTGCCCGATACTCTTTCCCGAACTATGCTCGACTCCATTAACCTCGATGAACCCGTTTTAACTATTGAACTTGAGTCGGAAGAATTTAAGTCAGAAGAATATAAAGATCTAATAAAAACAGTTACCGAAAATCAAGATCAACTGCCTGACTTAAAGACCATTGATGATTTCGTATACAAGAGAACAATACCCTATAATGGTGATGTTATATCAGAAGAGCATGCTTGGAAGCTGTGGGTTCCTTCCGGCTTGACGTCCAACCTTATCCTTGGGGCTCATCAACCACCGCAGGCTGCGCATGGTGGAGTAGGTAAAACACTCTCGCGGATCCGCGAATACTTTTATTGGCCAAATATGGTAACGCAAATTCGTAAATTTGTTGGCGACTGTGCTGTTTGCAAAGAGTCCAAATCGACTAATAGAGTATTACGTCCTGAAATGGGAGCTGCTACAGTGGTGGATCGTCCTTTTCAAAAGCTTTACGTGGACTTTTTAGGGCCCTATCCACGATCAAAAAACGGGAATTCATACATCTTTATAGTGTTGGATCATCTAACCAAATACGTCTTTTTAAAACCAATACGACAGGCCAACACTAAAACGATAAAGAAATTTTTAGAATCAGAAATTTTCTATAAATTCGGCGTCCCAGAAGTTATCCATTCTGATAACGGGAGACAATTTCTGGCTCAAGAATTTCAGTCATTCCTAAAAAGATTTGGAATCAAACACTTAAAAACTGCCTTCTACTCTCCACAGGCTAATGCCTCAGAGAGGGTAAATCAATCCGTCCTATCAGCAATCAGGGCGTATCTAAAGGAGAATCAAAAATGTTGGGACGAACACCTCTGCGAAATCGAATGTGCATTGCGTACGTCCAAACACACTTCTATTGGGATGACACCGTATTTTGCACTCTTCGGTAGCAATATGGTGCAACATGGTACCACCTACAAGTTGGCAAAAAAGCTGAAAGTTCTCGACGATACCGAATTCTTATCCATACCCAAACATGACCAAATTGAAATCATCCGGAAGAAAATTAAAGAAAATTTGAAAGAAGCGTATGAACGATCGGCAAAAACGTATAATCTGCGGGCTCGGAAAGTTACGTATTTGCCTGGGCAAGAAGTTTTCCGTCGTAATTTCGTGCTGAGTGATAAGGCGAAAAACATAAACTCCAAATTATGTAGCAAATTTGTGAAATGTAGGATATCTCAGCCTGTGGGTAATAATATGTACGAAGTTAGCGATCTGAAAGGTAAAATCGTTGGCATTTTCCACGTGAAGGATTTGCGAACATAAATTCGAATATTTTTCTTTTGCAAATAATTTATTTTATCATTATAATACCTGGTACAAAATCAATTTATGGAACAGCCCGGCTAGCACAGCCACCAGAATTTTTGAGACTCTTATTCAGGGTCGCGGTCCGGCACCACGTTTGCATTTTTTTTTATTCAGTCCCTTAAACGGTGTCAACTTTAATTATCGGCATAGATATTTTCGTTTTTCATAACTGAAAGTAAAATACAGTACATTTCTAAATTTTTTTTTTGAGCAATAAATACTTATCTTTTGCAAATTTTCAAAACTA
The DNA here is from genome assembly GCA_964034945.1 of Chrysopilus asiliformis. Classification (NCBI taxonomy): domain Eukaryota; kingdom Metazoa; phylum Arthropoda; class Insecta; order Diptera; family Rhagionidae; genus Chrysopilus; species Chrysopilus asiliformis. The sequence goes on from OZ035962.1 coordinate 92,298,113, forward strand.
ATCAAGTTCCAATTCTTAAAGATATTTTTGAACGACTTTACAAGTAAGTGGATTCGTCCGCACGTTTGTGTTGATTTGATGAATACGTCAAAATTTTGCTGGTTAAAGAAGATACAACATACAGGAAAATCCGAATTTGCGAAAGGCTGTTTTTCCAAATCTTTCATTAATTCTATAGAATTACGAAATTTTTGGTGTTGTTACAGCTGCCTAAAAGAAAAGATAAAGAAGATGGAAAATTAATAATTCTTTGGATATCCAAAAGTACTATACAAAATACGTCCCTTGCGAAGTAAGCTGGCCGATTTCGTTGTCTGTCCGTCCAAATACCGTAGCACCTTCGCACTTAAAAATTCACGATCCTTTTTCACCTCTGTCCGGGATGTCCAAATTTCTCTTCGATGGTTTTCCATTTGATTTTTCCTAAAATAAATAAAAAGTGGGCCAAATTCAAGCCAGGCACAAAAATATTGCAAATTTCTGGTAAACATTCTAATCATGCAAGACAACACGACAAATTAACTAAAAACTAATACAAATCATTTTAGATGATTAAACTTCAAATAATTTTCACGCGTAATTTTTGTTTATAATACAATTTCAAGTTAAAAAACATTCAATTGCACCATTTCACATTTTTTTTTCTATTTTTTTTTTAAAACATAAAATGCAGACAGATTTAATACACTTTTCATGCAGACCGAACTATTAGAATTTTAATGATAAACAAATCAAAATACTTTTAATTGAACAAAATGATCATCGAAAGATCCATCGCTTGATTGTTTTTTCTGAACTTTGAGTTCTTTGCTGATGGATCGATGGTTGATGGCCAAGCGATCTTACTTTATTAAAATACAACAACAATTGAGCGAAGAATTTAACAGTAACACAAAATGCAAAACGAACAGATGATTTAAACGCACGTAACTGGAAAAAATACCAAGTATGTGTGGCAACTGGTGTATTTAAGAGAAAAAAAAAACAGAGAAAAATGAATAGGGATTTGATCAATTTCCCTCAGAAATTAAATCTATTACACTTTTAGTGTCCATGGTATAAATCTGGTTCTAACGATTTTTTTTTTTCCTTTTGGCTGTTGCGATTTTTAATCTGACATGAATTTACACAAAAACCATAGGGAAAAGGTTTACTAAGATTAATTGATCTTTTAATTTACCTGCATTTATTTAATTAGGGCCGATTTTTGATTCCATTTCGAAACAAAATCTGTAAGAAAAGGATTTCGTACTTCGTCATTAGAATATAAATAATTTTGAAAATACTTACCCAAACTTTAGCTTGTTTTTCCCTTAAATTTTTTTTACACTTTTGAATTGTTAATAATATTATCAGGTACTATACGTAACTTCGTTTTTAATTTCCCCAGTATTATTTCGGATGCTTAGTAATAGATTTATACAGGGTATATTTCCCTCCCTTTCAATATGGAGGTATTTCCTCCTTCAATCTGCCTATTTTTTTTATTAGCAGCAAGAAAAGAAGGACGACATTTTTTTGTCATATTTGGCTTTTAGCCAATTTTTTTTGTGAAAAAACTATTTAGTTTTTAAATTTTTTTGGATGAATTTCATCATCCTCAATTTAAATAGTGCTAATATAGCCGATTTAAGGATTTTAACCGGGAAAGGGTAAGAGTTTTCTTTTAAAAAAAAACCTAGTGAATTAAAACCTCACGTGAGTTATGTTCAATTAGGTGCACATGTTCGCAGTTTCAACATTTTTTCAACTTGATTGGTACCTGGACAAAGTAAATTGTACTTCATTCCACATAAGAAGCAGAATTAAAAAGATCTGCTCCCGTATTGGAAATTTTCTTGAGGCCGCGGTATTCTTGGGGCAGATTGCCAGCAGCTCAATAGTCTGTGGAAAATATCCGTCTTGGTATTAAACCACGAAAATTTCTCATGAAATTCTACCAACCAAGTAAGATAGAATTATAAGAATAAAAATTTTTGTGACTAGGAAATCTTAATTCTCACAGGTAAAATATCCCACGTGTAAACTTAACCTTAAAACGAAGCACCTTTCCCGGTCTAATTTTTTGAAGTTGGATTAGAGATTTAGAGTCTCAAACATAGTTTTAAATATATTTACCCGGAGAAGAAAATTTAATAAATTTACCTAAAACTGGATGCGTTTGAGGCCCTGCTAAAATTCGGCAGAGCACTTGCAGTTCTGGAGCGGATAGAACTAATTATATTTAACAATTTTGCTTGCTAGTTTTTTTTTTCAAAATATAGAATTAATATTTGTTATTTTCGTGTACGCCGAATCCACATTCGAGTCTATTCAATTTTAATGGTGATTCAGTGTTTTATGCGATAAAGATGGGCCCATACTTGTGCACAAAAACCCTTTTAATCTAATGCAAATCTAGCGTATTGCGCTTAGTGAATGTGGCGAAGGTCATAATAATACTTACTTTTTTTGCTATTTTTTTTTATAGTAATTTTAAGTTTAGCGTTATTTATAGGATTTCCCGTATTTGTCTTTATCTATAATTTATTTATTGCATGCTATGTCCTATTTATTATTTATTGATATATACTTGAATTTTTTTTATATCTTCAATTTTTTTATATAAATATTTATATACATCGCTATAGCGACTAAGAATTTTTCTTATTACTTTTCGAATTGCAAATTAAAGATCCAAAATGATATTTTGAGTTAATTTTTTTTCTTTTGGTGGTGAATGTTTGGAGAAGAATAACCAGCCATGTCGTCATTTGACTTCGTGGTAGAGCATCATTTATGTTATCCAGTCGGATAGCATAATGAAACTTACCTTTGATCAAATCCTTTCCCTTCCCGATTCCTTTTAAAGTTAGAAGTAAATTTGAAGAGTGAAGAATAGGCACGAATAAATTTTATTGTTGTGGTCAGAATCCAGAAAAAGTAACCCCCCCACCGACGAGCTGAGCCCAATAACATCCAAGCGTGCCTCCCCTCTGGAATGAGATTTTCTCACCATGATCATAACATAACACTGATCAACAAAAAGAAAAAAAAAAATTTTGCCGTTCTTTGCAAATGTTTTTTTTTCATACCCTGGTATTAGATTATTTATAATATGTCTGTAAAAAATAGCAGAAACACCCATTTTCTTAGGAAATTCTGTTTATTTAAAAAAAATAAAAAAACAGGAATTTTTTAAATATTTAATTTTTATAAATTTATTCGTATGATTTTTTGAAAAGTTTTGCTTCTCTTTTATATGAATATGATGGATGATCTCGTTTTAATGTCCAACAAAAATCTGCCAGCATCCTTGATGACCATTTTCTTTGATATCTCTTTTCCATTGTCATAATGTCTTGATGAAATCTCTCCCCATGCTCGTCGCTTACAGCACCAAAGTTTTTAGGGAAAAACTCTAAATGGGAATCAAGAAAATGAATTTTCAGAGACATATTGCATCCCAAGTCTTTATAGTTCTGGAGGACAAAAGAGGTCCAGATAATTTAAGCACTTTCGATGCATAATGAAAACTAGGTATAAGTATTTAGTATGCGACCACAACCAGAACGTATGAAAATTAACAAACAAAAAACTAAAAAATAAGCAATAGTGAGATGAAAAAATACAAGAAATTCGCACGCCGTTAACTGTAGTACGTCAATATGCTGTCAATATTGTGGGAAATGTATGTCCTTTTCTTTTATTCGCTCGGTGCTGCTCGGAGCGGGACCGAATAGTTGTTACGGGATAAACCGCCAATACTAATGCCAAAAATTATACTTTGTCGTAAATTTAGATAATTCGATGTAATGAAATATTTTTAACATTTTTCTGTTAATACTTATGCTTGTCAGATACCGAAAATGTATAATTTGTTTAACGGCAAAAAGTCGTGTTGACCAGTGTAATTTGTACAATCGGTCCGAGGTATGAGACCTTCTTATTGTATTAACTTTAAAATTTTCATATTTTATTATGTTTACAGACATTTATAAAAATAAAACTCTTTCTAAATACTCACAAAACCAAAAACAAATTAAGAAAACAAAATCAAATAAAAATCAACAAACTTTTAAACCTTTCTGGCAATGTCCACATTGTAGAATTCGAACTTAAATCCATTACAATAATATCCTGATAGGGAATTGCAACATTGAGAAATGAGAAATATTGGTTGCTAAAAGTACATGTGAAACGAACCAAAATGATTAATGGATTCATGTCGAGATAATTTAAAAAAATAATCCTACGAGTTATGGCTTGATAAATGTCCTGATATGGCATCACATTGTTTCACTTGTATCCAGGGACTTTACTAGTCCTTCCATTCCCACTACTTTAGGATAAGCCAGTCAAGGAGTCAGGATCTTTGGTCTAAATCCCGAGCGAATTCTCACAGAGATATAGGAAATATCTCCTTTCGAAGAAAAGCGAACGCGTGTACATCACAAGCTTTTTCCCAAGAAAGAAAGTTCCTTTTATAGCCTGACCTTACCCACAAATCCGTCTTTCAGTGTTTTTCCCTCATATATTGTTGCTGTAAAAATCCTGATCTACCGTATTTGCCCGTATGCGAATGAAATTATCCATCTTTTCGAAAAATGCAAGAAGGGGTGTGTAAACGATTCTTAAAAATTTCATTTCTGACTAGTTTTTTTTACCATAACAGAAATATTTTGAGCTAAAAAATCGAAGTTTTCTAAGCTTAAAGCCAATGTCGCTACTCTTTCGCACACCGTCGCAATGATACTTGGGGGAAAATTGATGGATTTCTTGAAATACCCAAAAGGTTCCTCCTCTGTTCAGTTTCGAGCAGTGGAAATGTTTTGAAAGTTTAGAACCAACATTGAATCTTTAATAATGACTTACGTCAAAAAGAATTTCAAAGTAGATTTATTAAAAAATATTTTGTCTCAGAAAAAATTCTAACTTTTGGAATGCAGGTGAACGAACAATCGACCACCAAAAGAAAGAAAAATCGTGGCATTGAGAAAACACATGAAGTTTGTTATAAAGAAAGTTTTTTTTTAATATGAGAAAAAATCGTGGCCAAAATTCTGGTTTTTACTCAAATTTTTGATTCTACGGTTTCCATTTGTAGCTCCACACTGTCCTCGAATATAGGCGGACTACTATCCGGTTTTTTTTTGTAAATTGAAATTCTTGTTTACGATATAAAATATACAAAATATAAACCAATTAAAATATCGTAAAAGCACGAAACCTGCACTGAGAAAAAAGCGGCGATTTTCGTTTTTTTTAGAGAGCCAAATTTTCTCTCTACCAGGCAAACTTTTTCTTTAATTTTCTCTCTACCAGGCAAACTTTTTCTTTTATACCAAAGTTTATTGCTGTGGGCGATGCATAATTCCCGCAGGAGTAAACTTAAACCATAGAATATCTACCTAGAACCATAAATTAGAACAAGGGGCTGGTTTTTCTTTCACAGACGATTTGAGGGTGATTTTCTTATGTGTGCGTTTCTTCTAAAAAACTCGAAATATTCTACAAAAACCGAATAAATAAGCCCATCTATATACTGAGTTTTCAATTTTTTTTTAAATTTTCCAGTAAATTTTTTTTCAAGAGTTTTAGAAATGAGGTCTTTTTTCTAACCAAAAATTTCCTAATACCGGGATTCTGGCATTTTGCAAAAATTTTTTAAACAGGACTTTTTTTTTAATTTTTAAACCGGACTTTTTTTGACATTTCGAAAATTATTGAGTTCGTTTTTTCTGAGTTTTAAAAATGTTGTTTGTCTGCAATTCTGTTCTAAGGTCTATGAAAACGACCGTACCGCATTTTGCTAAAGAAAATTAATATATGAACCGATTATGGTCCGCATTTTGTCACTCCACTGGAGGAAGATGACCTTGTATTCCAAAAATCTTGCCCGGCTTCCTGTCCTCATAAATAAGATCACTTTGCCTCTTATAAGATCACTTTGCTTTTAACCATTATCTTGGACAGTAATTTAAAAAAAAATGCGGAAATTATCCAACCCTCTACCAATTCCCATCCCATTTCACCCAACCAATGATTTTCCCACAAAAAATGGAGCCGTAATTTTGGATAAATCCTATAAAAGCCCTGGTATTTTCGCCTTTAATTTTCCTTTAATTACTATGGGTTTAATTTTCAGGAGGCTAACAAACTTTTATTGCAGGGATGTAAGAGGACATAATTTGTAGCTACACACAATACTAGCCGAGGGTCAGACTTTTTAAAGAAATTAAAATTGTACGATTTGAGGATTTTAAAACGCGTAAACGAAATTTACATATTCTAAGAATTCAATTCAAATTTTGAATATACATTTACGGTTTTTTCTTTTAGTTTTCACAATACAGACAATTACAGATATTTGCATTTTTCGTGCAATATTTTGCAAATCGAAAAATTCATTTTATGTAAATTGTTTAGCTCAAAATTATCATTCAAAATTTTCTCAAAACGCGCATAAAAACATATTCGCTTGATGTCGAAAACTTTTCATTGGGAAAACTTTAAAGTTTTCGCCTAAACAAAATCATAATACTGGATAGTTAGAATACGAAGAGGGGGGAGTATAGAAGATTAATATTATTTTGTTACAATACCCCATTTACATGTCAGAACAGCGTTGTCCATTATACTCGTTACTGCTAACAGGAATTTGTACACTGAGGAAAACATTTCATTAGATTCAACGAAAAAGCAGTTGAATCAAATAAAAATTTCGTTGGATTTGCGCCAACGGTTTTTGTATTTGATTTAATTTGCGCCAACGGTTTTTGTATTTGATTTAATTTGCGCCAACGGTTTTTGTATTTGATTTTAACGAGAAGTATTTAAATCAAGTGATTGTTTTTTTTTGTCAGAGAAAGCAGCAACATCACAACAAAGTTGTCTTCTTGTTTGTTATCTCTCTTCTTTATTATTATTGTATATTGATGGGATATATTTATATGTTTATCTGTGGTAGCACTTAATATTCTTCTCAAGCTGGAAAGATTCTATTTTATTGCAACTAACATAAAATCGCCGAAATTTGGTGATTTTTTGATCGAAAATTTCATTTTATAAATTTTATGAATATTAAAAGTTACCACGAAAAAACATACTTCCCTCATTATATTTTGCAAAAAAGGAATTTTTAAAAATTGCATAAAAATCCTATGAAAAATAGCTCCAACTAATTTTTAAATATATTTTTACTTTCTTATACGTAATATAAAAAAGTATTGTATTCATAAAAAAAATCGACTTCTTAATTTTGCATAAAAAACATTTTTTTTGCGAATTACTTGCAAACAAAGCTCTTAATATCGTGTTCAAAAGTGCCATAATTATCAGGAAAACCATCGATATGTATTTTTGTGCTTGGCCAACGACGATGATGATTCTCTTTCGTTCTCTTTTCTCTACGCCATTGTTAATAGTCCCGATTTACTGCCTATGTATTCAAAACAAATGCTTTGTTATTTGTTTTGACTGCATGACTTATGAAAGCGCACTCTATCAGTCAAATTAACAAATTTGGTTTTTGTTTTAAATACTTTTCATTGAAATAATTTGAGATACATTTAAATCAAATAGCTGTATTAAAACTATTGATTTTTATTTGTTTTTACTACTTTCCCTTTTAATTCAAATAAAAAACATTTGATTTTGGACTACATATAAAGGAAAAATCAAACAACGATTCTTGATTCAACTAACATACATGCCCAATTTCTCTCAGTGTATGGACTTCTTGGATATTGCTTGGGTTTTCATATACTTTTCAAACTTAACCGCCATACGCCGTTCGTGCCCGTTTGAAAAACTCTAGCTCGCTTTCGTCTGTCGCTCTAAGCTCATTTTTCCTAATAAAATTTTCAACTGGAATTAAAACTTTTAATTAACAACCAGACACTGAAAATATTAATGGCAAGCCTTACGTTTTACATAATCAAGAGAAGCTCGTTTCACTGTTTCTCGTCGAATGTTTTGTTGTTATGCACTTGGGCGGGTGGACTTTGAACGTGGATTATTTGTCTGTGCCACTATCTAGGATCTTCTTCAAAGGATACCAATGCTATTCCACCTACCATTTACACGAATACAAAACATTCGAAAAATTATGAAATGTATAGAGTGGAAGGTGTTTCAATATTAGTTACTATAAAATAAATGTTAACCCTTGTGCAACCTAGTATAGCATTTATGCAATTGTACACAAATAGTACATACAGCAAGGATTTCAGCTATGATCTCTACAAAAAAAACAAAAAAAAAAAATAGAGTAAAATAGAATAATTTTCGTATGATTTAAACGAAGGAAACCTACTTTTTATTACTTTAGAAACTTTTCCATAACAAAAAGTAAAACTCGGGAAATTATTTCATTTAATTCTTTTCTAGCTGTTTTCTATGTAATCTCTATAAATATCAAAAATTTTCCTATTCCATTTTCGCACTCTTTTCTTAAATCCTTTGGAATGATGTGGTTTTTTTTTTTTAAATTCGACGGAGTCCATCCAATTTGTTATAAAGTAGAAGTATCCACGAGCAGTTCTAGTGTTTCAAAATATAAAAACCAGTAAAGTTCTTGGGAATCTTTTGTTCGTACGGGCGAACCTTTTGCATTCACCGCCGACTTTTCCTCGTCCTCCGTCACCTTGAGGGGAATTTTATCTTTTGGTTTTCGAAAAAAAAAATTGTTCCTCTACTGATGGGTGCTCATCTGATCCTTGCCCCATCCTCTGGAAACCATCATCATCCCAATTTAATTTTTCCATTGAAGAATATTTTCCGAACATGGGGCTCATTAATTTATTTTTTTATTCTCCGCACTTAATGCCTCGTTCATTATTAAAAAGGCTTTAAATAACGAAATGAAAAAGTAAAATCAGTTAGTGATTCTTGGAAGCGTTTTTAGGGCCGACCGCCCTTTTCTCCGGCAGGATTGGACATTTTAGAGATTATCGTGAAAATGAATTTTACCGATCATAAGCTCTGATAAAAATGAATCAACTCGCAAAGGGTGAATACTAGCGAAGGGAAAGGGGCAGGGGGCAAAGGGAAATCAGGAAGACAAAACTCCGTTCCTATATCTACGTGTGTATCCTCGTAAATTCAATGAGGGCACTCGTGCTTGGCCGAGTAAGACCAGAGACTTACTTTTTTATCCCTGAAAGGATTAAAATTGACGCTAACAGGCGGCCAGGAATTGAGGGCTACAGGCTCTCCAGAAGGATAAAATCATCGACTATAACTGCTGGTAATGCTTAATATAATCACGAGCAATGGTCACAAAAACTTTGCTTTTTTTTCTTATTTTCTTTCTTTTCTCTCTGACGATTGAATATCCTTTATTGAATAAAGGATGAAAAAAGAATCTTTTACTTTAGAGTTTTCCCAATTTTCTCAGCCAATGTCTTCTAGCTTTAATTTCTTTCAGGTTTTTTTTTCGGCCTTCAATATTTTCCGTTTTCTTGAATTCTTTTTGTGACTATAGATATTAAGTAAGTATAAATAAGATTCTGTACATAATATTCAGTCTTTTGGAATTATTTGTAATGTTTTCACGATGAATTCAAACATAGAGACGTGGATTATGACAAAATCCCTAATGGCCTTTGATAAGCGACTTTGGTTCGATGATTGATGAAATGTTTTCGATTTCTATGGTTGGAGCGATGGCCAGCGTCTTATGGCGTCGTTCTTAGTCCGTTGTCACTCAATAAAGACGTTTTTGATATTTTTTCGGGGTTGCTTGTTGAGACTTTTGATGGTGGGGGATGAGAATTTTGTAATTGATTAATTCTTCTTATAGACAAGGTTTTATCTTTCGCCTAACTACTGGTTGCTTTTATTTTTCCTTCTCTTTCTGAATTAGAACAGCAAAATCAACACGAAAAAATTGAAGCAATTTCTTTAAGATTTGTCCTTTATGGGCCACGATTCATATTTTAATTACTAAATTATTCGAACATGTTTAAATCTTATACAGATTATTTCATGAGATAAAATATATCTAGATTATCTTCCAAACATAATTGAATTAATTTTCTTAGGTTAATTTTAAATTGAAAAAATATTTACGCTGAATGACTTAAGCAAAACTTTTTTTATTGTCCTAAAATGCATCGGTGTGATAATAATTCACACTGAAAAATGTTGTGCCTGTCTATCCCTCTTTTGCGCGAAAGTGGCTGAACCGATTGGCATGAAATGTGGGAGATATGTTCATTGAAAGCTCAGTTTGAACAGACTAGGGTGTTTTCACGGGGAATAGCAAAAAGGGTTAAGGGGGTTTAAAGCTTGATTTACAATTTAAAAAATTATCATGTCATTGGAAAGAGCATTAATAAAAAATGCACTAAAAAGAAAAAAAAAATTTTTGGGCGCTCCGTATCAGAAATAAAAGCGACATAAATACTTATTTTATCTTTTAGGCGTTTACTTTATCTCGCTTTTATTTCTGTATGACTAAAAATCCAAAATGAAAAGAATAATCACATTATCCTAACAGGGCCTTCCATTATCCTTACAGACTTCTTAATATCAGAATCGGATTCGCCGATCCCAAAAACCCCCAGATAAGATTTTTCCCGAAAATTTTGAGGAAAAGGATAATCATGTTATCCTTACAGGACCTTTCGTTATCCTTGTCGACTCCTTAATTGTAGAACCGAATTCAGCGACCTTAAAAAATTCTCAGATGAGATTTTTCCCGGAAAATTTGGGGAAAAAATAATCAAGGACCATTTTTTTATGTCAGAATCTAAGTCAGCTACCCCAAAAATCCCCAGAATAGAGTTTTCCCCGGGAAATTTTAGAAAAAGGATAATCAAGTTATCCTTTCAGGGCCTTCCGTTATACTTACAGATTACTTAATGCCAGAATCAGATTCAGCGACCTCAGAAACCCCCAAAATGAGATGAGTGGAAGTGGGTCAAAATTGGATTGCAAGATTTCACCCCGACAGACAAACAGACAGACAGATACGAAGGCAAGCTAAATAATAGCTTTCAAAAAAAAAATCTCGAACTTTTATGATTTTCAGAGTCTATTAATGAAAATTGCATTTTCTTTTCTTTTAGATTCTTGGCCCTTATTAATCAAAAATTTGATGGGAAAAATTGTAGAGAATTCCCATGAATATTCATTCTGTTAATTTGTTTTTGAATTTAAAAAACATGATACCGAATTTCATAAAATTGTGTCATTTTACACTGAAAGGATTCCTGCAGGAGATCAATTCAGTTCACCCATAATATGGATACAAATAAATTGCTAAAAAGAAGACATGTCCTAGCTTATGTCCATCCTTTCTATCCATAAATTTTCTCTTAACTGCACATCTTGTTAGATCATCATTGAATGGCACACATGACATTTTCAAGCCCTGAAATTCACCAGGGAAATGAAATCGATTTGATGAAAATAGAGTAAAAAAGCAACTTAGTAAAAAGGAGTCACAAAAAGAAAAAAGAAAATAGAAATTTCATTGTGGAAAATCACGTTTAATCCTCACGTGATGCAGTAGCAGTACCAGAGGCAGCAGATAAGGAAATACTTAGGGTGTCAACCCCAAATGCATTTTTCAAATGAAATCCTGGGAACTAGAAATAGAAATGAAATAAAATAAAGCGAACTGAACGGGTATAAGGACGATTAGGTGGGTTGTCGTCATCGGTCGAATTGTTAAAATATTAAAACTGGTGATGATCTAACAATTCCCTATCTGTGGGTTATATAATGAAATTTTACGTGATACGTACGTACGTCTCTACCTGACAGTATATTTTTAAAAAAACCCAACAGAAAATGAGTGCATTCCAGATATTTACTTAAAGTTACCCAACTTTTATTTGTAAACGTGGAAAATGGGGGGGAACAAGAGTTCCCTAGAATATTTATTCTTTCCATGATCCCAACATGTGACCCATTCAGTCTTCTGCATATCAGCATAGAAATTTTCATCTATACTTATATTAGGTACTATATTTCACTGCAGAAAATCTTATTGATGGTACTTGAAAGTCTCAATAGTTTTGGTGTATTTTTCGCAATTGTTGACAACTCAACCAGATTCCAACGTGCGGTTTTCAAATTGTTTAAATTCATTGTTCGATGAGATAAAATAAGGATCTGGAAAATTTTCCGTGATGGATTAGTTATTTTTGTGGAAAATGTCGTTACATGTGAAAGGACCAGGGGCGGATTAAGGCTTTATGGAGCCCTGAGAAAATATTAATTTGAAGGCCCCCCATTTGTCTGGGTATTCCTATGTAGTATTACAAGCTTCGCACGAAAAGTCCTACAGAAATCTAAAAAAATTGCTATTTTATTGATACAAGTGGAGATTTCTAATAAAATTTCAAATAACAATTTTTTGAAATTTTTTGAAAGAGAAATGTATCAAAAAACAATTTTTGAAAGAAAAATATCGAGTTAATGAACAGGAAATAGACGGAGAGACACGCGGGAATCAAAATCTTTCGTCATTTCGGACACCTTAATGCAGCTAATTTATTTAAACGATTATTTCGTCCCACTTTTTAGACTCTATAAGATATAACAAAGAGCAGTATATTAGATTTAGTATACCGTTTGTAACGCATCGAACCAATCATCGGATACTAAAAAGAACTACATCAGGGTGTTAGGGATGACAAACGATTTTGATTTCCGCATGTCCGTCCGTCTGTTCGTCCGTCCGTGAACACCATAACTTTCGAAAGGAAAGATTAGGCTTCCTCCCTCCCTTCCTCCCTCCCCCATACAAACGAAACAGGTTTTTTTTTACAATTTTCTCGAAAACGGTGAGTCATATTGAAAAATGTTTAAAGATGAAATGTATTTAGAATATCATTTTATTTAACCGTTCCATACATCAAAATTCAACTGGACCACTGCTTTCCCCTCTCCCATACTAATGGAAAACCTCTTTCTAGTTTTCTCGAAAACTGTGTATCGTATCGAAAAATTTATGAAGGTGAGATGTGTTTAGAATAGGATTTTACATAACCGATCTATACATCACAATCCAGTTGCACCACTCCTTTTCCCCTCAACCATACAAATTTCGCACTTTTTTATTTTCTCGAAAACGGCGAGTCGTATTGAAAAAACTATAAAGGTAAAATCTGTTTTGAATATGATTTTATATAACCGTTCCATACATCAAAATCCAATCGGGCCACTCTTTTCCACTTGTCCTATACAAATGGATTTTTCTAAATAAACATTTGGTCTGTCATCATATAGAGTATTTGACGATTAGCTTCTGGCAATTATAACTTTTTTTCATGTTTTTTTAAGCGACTGCTTCCACCCACACATTCAAGTCAGGTGAATGTAATTTCTTTGTGCTGTTATTGATTTCTGTCTTACAAATAATATACCAATAGTTTCGCTATGTAGGCTATAAAAATGCTAAAATCTTGAAATTCACCTCCATAATTGAACTCTTTGGCACTTTTTCTTATTCTCTAAAACTCACTTCACTTCAAAAGCAATTTTATTGACTTTCATACACTTTTGAAATATCATCTTCGTATCCGATTCTTTAACCACATCAAAGCGGAGTCCTTCCCCTACATTTCAAAATTCTGATTCAGTGAAACATTGTCGGGAATAAATACACTCTAAAAACATTTAACTCTATTTGATTAAGTTTAGGAAAGTTTTGTATTCACAGTTAAAATAGATTGAAAAATTTCGTGATGAAAAAATTCTTAATTACTTCCAACCTAAGAATCCTCTTGATTTCTCGAATGTAAAAAATATTTATTCGCGTTGTCCTTACAGGACCATAACAACTTTTCCCGAATATCACATCACGTCTAGTTTTTACTTTCTTCGTCTATAGAGGGAAAGTATTGTATTTATGTTGAAGACCAAATCGAGAATGGGGGTAGATAGAAAATTTCTGATCAGTACGAAATCCGTTTCAGGCAACGGTCTGTCGTTCTGTCGGTCTGTCGGTCTGTCGGTCTGTCGCTCTGTCTGTACTGTCTGTACTGTCTGTACTGTCTGTACTGTCTGTCGCTCTGTCAGTCAGTCAGTCTGTCTGTCTGCCTGTCTGTCTGTCAGTATGTCCGATCTGCAGGCCTGTCGGTATTTCGGTGTGTCGATCTTTCGGTCTGTCTGTCTTTCAGTCTGTTGGCCTGTCGGTCTGTCAGTCGGTCTATCTGTTTTAGGTATTTAAAAAAAACTCGAGAACACATTAACCTAGCGACTTGAAATTTTTTGTGAATAAGTTTTACAAAAATCGTAGTTTTCTATTAACTTTTGGAAAAGTGACGGTTGCTATAACGGGTACCTCTATACAATTTTGTTTTATAAGAAACAACGTTTTTTGAAAATTTCTCTAAAACTATGCGGTTTTGTGAAAAAATTAATATAACAAAATTTAAAGGATATACAATTTTTCACATTTTTTGCATTAATGGCTTTTTTGTATCTCTAACGGTTCTCGAGATGTTGGAAAAACTAAGTTGAAAATTTCTTGGAAACCATGCAATTATACGAAAAAATTCATATAACCAAATTTAAAGGAAATCAAATTTACTGAATTTTTTCCTCTAAAGATTTTTACCTATCTTTAACGGTTCTTGAGATATTTGAAAAAATACTATTTTTAACATATTTTTTCCAAAACTAAATGGAAGCATGGGAGTTTTGTGTTGATCACAACTGATATTATTTTTCTACATCGCTGGTTAACTCTTTAGCTAAAAACTATCTTATAATTTCTTCAAAAAAAAATTGATTTTTTAAAGTGTAATACGAAACATTACAAAATTCAACCTTCTCACACAATACCACCACTGTGAGAATATAGAAACCGATCATATTATAGCAGAAATATTCGATTTTACCATTACATCACTGTAACATAGCTCCCCACTTTACTTTGTACTGTAATTAGTTTTCAACTCATTGCGACATCCTTTACATCCTTAAAGGTTTTAAATTACGAGGATGCTGCTTGTTGACAGGATGTGAATCTGTTCTTGGAATTTTGTTCAAATATAGGTAAAGTAACAGAATCTCGATGATGATGATATTGTGGAAAAATTGGAAAAGATTTTTGAACCTTTGAAAGGGGTGAAAGTCCCCTTTCAAAATGTCACCAACGTAATTTATTTCTTATCACTTCAGATATATTTCATTATTGATGTTGTAATATTAAGTTATATATGAAATTTTTGCCGTGCGAATCAAATTATCATGCCTTTAAGGTAATTTTGGCTTAATAAAATGGAAAGATGGTATTTTGTGACTCGATTTAAAATGCCAAATTTACATATAAAAGCGATTTTTTATCATTTTTTGTGCAATGTTTATTAGTTTTGATTTGAAAATTTATAGAAACTGTATTTCTAATTTTTTTAGAGTATCCAAATGAGGCGTTAAAAGCTAGAGTGGACCAATCCACATGTCGAAATCGTGAATTTTTTTGTGTTTGAATCCCTATTGCGAGTGAGTTTTTAGACAAAAATGTTTGGATGCACCAAAAAACGTTTCAACATTGAGTAATAAAGTCCACAGATTTTTTTTTTCCAAACATTTTCAGTCAATAATAGTACAGAGTAGAAAAGCTTCAAAAACTCGATTATGTGGGTTGGTCCACTCTACCTTTTAACGCCTCAATTAAAACAGATGTGTCTTTTCCTTTCGTAATTTATTTCAAGATATTTTTTGAGCCACAGTGAAATACTCTGTGATCATTCACATAAAAATCTTTTAAAATTTCATGGAATTGTAATTTAAAAAATCAACGAAACCCCTAATATTCAAATACAAATGAAGAACGGTTTCGAAACATTTAAGTTATATTGATCAGGCTTACAGGACTTGAGAAACAGTGGATTTATCGAAGACTTGAACCGAATTAATTCTTTTCCATATCGCTAGGCGCTTGAAAAGATCAAATTTTTATAATTTCCCAAAAATTCTTAAAATCACAATTTGTTTATCCAAACATTTTTTTTTACAAATTGTTTCAGTTAACACCAGATTTTTTTCCATTTTTTTGTACTGCTAGTAACGTTTTTTTATTGTCAGAATTAGTACAATCGCCTAGAAGTATGCAGAAACTCACTAAAATTAATGGTTTTGACAAAAAACACTTCAATTAAAATTTTGTAGAAATGATACATAACTAATTAAGTCGTATTTAATTAATTGATTGTTTAATTATTTGTCCAATAAATTAAAATTTCATTATTTAACGATTTTTTTCAATTTTGCAAAAAGTGTAATTTTCCAATGTGTCTGGAAATTTTTGTCGATTATCCTCCTTGATGCACTTAAAACAACTTTTACTTTTTTTCAACATCACAGATAAAATCACACTAAAAAATATTCGGAACAAAAGTACTTACTCCGTAACCGACATTGCGTTTCATTGTTTCCACAGTTTTCCACTCTTTTCGTAGTTTTATTTTTGTTAATGTTTATTGTGTAATCATAATCTCATGCCAGTTTGTCAGTTTAATAACAGTAACTAGCACTTAGGGAAGGATATCAAGAAAGGACTCAGCGACATAATGGAGACAGGATACAACCTTAATGGCCTTTGAGATAGACTCGAGTTTAGCGTGGATGGCATTAAAAAAAAGAAGGGACAATAAACTGAAGTAAAATACTCTTCCCCGCTGCCACAGCCATGACATGGATGGCCTTGGGCGGAAATGCACCCGTTTCTCAATTTAACATTGAAAAAAAAAGTAATTTTATACCCTTCATCTCATCTTGGGTTTTCAATTCATGTTTCGTATAATAAAAATCCTTTTAACTTTGCGAAGTTGGCATTTTTGCTGCTTGTGCTGTTGGAGCTCAACATTCCGGAACGGCACAACATAAAACGTCACCAGCAAACATCAACATGAAGCGGTAGTTGCATCAACAGGACTAGCAGCAAAGGACATTAGCAAAGCTTCCGTGCAATGGCCACGTTCCTCGGCAATAGCTGAAAAAAGAATGCATTCGAACAACATAAGAAAATGCTTTCTATCCTTTTAGCTGCGTTGCTTTCTTCTTTTGCGATTCTTTAGCTTATTTTTGTCCTGTTTCCTTTTTTCTACTTTTCTCTTGTACTCTGAAGATTTCATGTCAATCCATGGTAATGCAATTAACACCGGAAAAGGCGTTTAGCTGTGTTGTGAAGTTGACTGAAATCATAATTTCTCGTTTTACGATCTCAATGAATTTGTTATGTTTTGTTCAGATGTAATTTATATAAAAACGTTAAGTGATTTTAAGTTTATCTCTTGCAGTTGATTGTAAAAATATATATCTAAGAAATTGTAATTTTAAAAAAATTCTGGCACACTTCTGAATAAAATGAACAGAAAATTTCCACACGGTTTGGTTTTTTTGGTAATAAAAATATTCATTAAAATCATAAACATTTTTGTTGACTCTTCTTTCGATTGCACAAAAAAGGCGCACAAATTCTTCAGAAATCAGAAAAAAAATTAAAAACAATGATTTTTTTTTTTTGAAAAATAACGGTACTTATCTATAACTTAGAAATCGTTAGCATTGCCGGGAAATCTGAGAGCTATTGTGGATTTTTTAAAATTTTATTTTTGTTAATAAAAGCCCAAACTGTATGCGAAATTTTCCAACTGTATGAAAATCTAAAATTAATCGATAAATGGTTTTCAAGTTTCAAGTTATTTATAAATAATTTAAAACATAAATTGAAACATGAGAAAAGCTACAATTGCCAGGGGCCAATGACAGACAAAATGTTTATTTAAAAAAATCCATTTGTATAGGAGAAAAGGAAAGGAGTGGCCAGATTGGATTTTGATGTGTCGAACGGTTATGTAAAATCATATTCTAAATAGATTTCACCTTCATAAATTTTTCAATACGACTCACCGTTTTCGCAAATAGGAAAAAGTATTCCATTCGTATGGGGGTAGGAGGAAGCAGTAGCCCAATTGGATTTTGATGTATGGATGAGTTATGTAAAATCCTATTATAAACACATTTCAACTTTATAAATTTTTCAATATGACTCACCGTTTTCGAGAAAATCGCAAAAAACTGTTTCGTTTGTATGGGGGAGGGGAGAAGAAATGGTCCGATTTCGCCAGTTCAAGAACTTACCTGAGCAATTTTCGAGAAACGTGACTGTACGAAGTTTCAGGTCTCTAACTCAATCCTTTCGAAAGTTATGGTGTTCATGGACGGACAGACAGACAGACGGACAGACGGACAAACGGACAGACGGACAAACGGACAGACGGACAGACAGACAGACGGACAGACGGACAGACTGACAGACGGACAAACGGACAGACGGACGGACAGCCGGACGGATAGACATGCGGAAATCAAAATCTTTTATCATCCCTAACACACTGGTGTAGTTCATTTTTTTGTCCTATGATTGGTTGCGTTACAAACGGTATATACTAAATCTAATATACTCCTATATGATATATCATATTGAGTATAAAAATAATGTTTTTTTCTTTACTTTCTTTTCTAGGTAAGTTTTCTACAAAGTGGCTAATTTTCTTAACGATAAAATCAGTAAGTACTCACAAAAATACATTTTTCCAGTTTCTATTAAGCGTTTTTGATATGAAATTATCAAGTTAATGGGCGGATACCAAAAATAAACAAGTCTAAAAAACTGAATCCGTGTCAAATTTTTACATAACGTTGCAATGGGGGGCGTGTAATAGTATCTAAAGTAGATTTAGATAAGAATCGCGTGTAGTCACATTACTTCATAATCATAACATGTGTTTTAAAATATGCAAAATGAAAACAAATTCCATTCGTTTATTTAGAGAATTTTTCCAAAACATCAGAATCGAGTGGTGTAATTATGCGGGACATTGAAACACAAATAGGGGTGCTGAAGAGTTAGGGGTGCAGTGATGTAAAACTCATAGCCAGTGGGTTGATTTCTTAACTTTTGATTGCTGTTAAAGGGGTTGACTGATGGTGTCGAGGGAATTAAATGTTTTACAAGTAAATTCTGCGACCAACTACTCTTCATGTGGTCCTGATCAAATCAAAAGTGTTAATGTAAGTTCAACTGGAAACCTTCCAAAGAATGGGGAGTCAAAAAATTTGTGGTATGTTGTTTGTACGACCCTTGGGGATAACATTTTTACTTAGAGCCATGTGTCGATAGAAATTCGTTTAGATCAAGTTATTTGCTTTCGTGTTTATTTGCTGATAACATATCAAGGAGAACATAATCATTATTCTCACTCTTAAATATATTCAGAAATTTTCATTTGGGTGTTAATTGAGATACAGATAAAAAAAATAGTGTAGATTTCATAAAGCGAGAAATTTTTTAAGGGAGTTTAGTACAAATTTTGGTTCTTCCGTAGAAAAATGTTAGAAAAACGCTAATAACTTTTGAACCACAAAAACGCTAATAACTTTTGAACTATGTTAGATCTAAGCGTAAACTTTTCTTTTTATTTGAAAGGTTTTCTTAGAGCGCGTCGTTTCATGAAGAAAAAAAATCATATCGATATAACGCATTTTTTTTAAGTAATAAGTATAAAACTGTTAATTTTTGACACTTTTTTTAAACTTTTACCTTTTAACCCTTAAAGGTTTGGTGGTCCACGCGATGTACCACCTTTTTCGTAACAAATGCTGCACGGTGGTACCAAAATTGTACCACCGATTAAATCCTCTTCCATTGCCGCATAAAACTTTGAACTGACACCACTAAAAATATAAAAAAAAACCGTTTTTCTCATGTGCTGCACGGGTAAAAATATTTGCTATTTTTCTGTGCCTCTAAGGATTAAGACCCACTACTTGCATATTTATTAACGGATTTGGACATATTTGCTGCCTTTGGGAAGTCCATAATGTCTACTTTCTAGGGAGTATATTTTACCTCCAACCGAAGTAATTGAGATTTCTGTGAATCCACCTACTCAAATTTTCAATCTAAAAAAATGTGGTGAAGGAGTCATTTGAGAGGGAGGAGGAGGAGGGAATTCTTGGAAAAGGGATGACAAAAGATTTTGATTTCCGCATGTCCGTCCGTCTGTCCATCCGTCCGTGAGTATGACCGCATTCACACGATAACTTTTTTGATTCATGAATCATGGCAATTCTCTTTTCAACATTCACGAATCATTCACGGTCATTTACAAGGTAAATGTTTTGACGTGCGTCTTTTTGACGTTTATGAAAGGTTTTGTCGTAAATTAACGTGAACGAATACGAATGAGAGCAAAAAGGAATAGAGAAATCGGACTTGCAATAACTCATGGTGAATCAAAAGTTAGTGATTCACCAACTTATCGCCAATCCTACATCTCGCCCCTCTTGCCCTCGTTTGGCCGTGACGTGAATCAAAAAACTTATCGTGTGAATCCGGACTATCATAACTTTCGAAAGGATTGAGTTAGAGACTTGAAACTTCGTACAGTTACGTTTCTCGAAAATTGCTCAGCTAAAAGCCCAACTATAATGTGCATAAGCTGACTTAAGTCAACTAATGCAATGGTACACGAAAATTGTATACTCAAACCATAATGGGAATACGCGACTTTCGTTAAGTTTCATTTCGGTTTCGTTGAACTTAAGCAAAGCGACTGGGAGCGCTCGCACATACGGAAAAGTGAAAGAGACAGAACAAGACAATTTGTCAAAAGTCATGTCGGAAGATATTGTGAATAGTTTTTGCGATATTTTAATAGAAAATGTTAGAGACCACAAGTGCTTATTTTTAAAAAGTAATTCGCAGTATTTCAACAAGTACGATGACGTTTCAACATATGGATGTCATATTTTGACAAGACCTTATTCCTTTAAGTCCATTATGGCTTGCTTATGTGCATAAGCAAAATTTTGTTGACTTTTGAAATTTGCTTAAGTAAGCTTATGCACATTATAGTTGGGCCTTAAGTTCTTGAACTGGCGAAATCGGACCATTTCTGCCCCCCTCCCCCATACAAACGAAACAGTTTTTTGCAATTTTCTCGAAAACGGTGAGTCATATTGAAACATTTAAAAAGCTAAAAATACATGTTTTTACATAACTCATCCATACATCAAAATCCAATCGGACCATTCCTTTCCCCTTCTCATATACAAATGGATTTTTTTAAAATAAACATTTTATCTGTCATCATATAGAGTATTTGACGATTGGCCTCTGGTGTTTTTTTTTTTTTTTTTCGAAAAACCATCAATTTTTTTTGTGAATAATTTATGGATAACACTAAAAAAATGCCGTTTTTGTCATATTTATTTCTACTTCCCCTGAAAATTTTTCTGTGTAACCAAAAATTAAATGAAAAACTTAACGAAAAACCACAGTTTAAATTCCATTTTAAGTGAAAAACTGTCAATTCAATTAGGAATTTTCCTGGTTACAATCTAAATCACTTTGTTTTATTTCTTCCCGTCTAAAGTACAAATGATTTCCTTAGAAGGATATGGACAGCAACTAAGTAAGTAAATATCTCCCACCTGAATTAATTGATTTTCCATTGGTCTGATAGCCGCCAAAGTGTTTTCCTTCGTTTATTCACTATAAAAGCATTTGGTTTTATTAAGTTTTACGGCTCTCGCGCGATTAATTTAATCAAGTTGAAATTTTTAATTAAGAATCGAGGCCGTCGAGACGATATACGAATTAAATTTTTAATGATCTCAACATTATTGTTAATGAGACGTAAACTGTCTTCTATTTATTTAATTATTTAACTTTTTGCCCTTCATGTTTACGAGTATGATTGCTAACGAAACAAATTCCATTTCATAGAGATTGAAAGCTAAATAAATTCTATTTTCCATGATTTATCTTAATAAGCTAAATTTAAATCTTTTAATATTTTTGGATGGCCGTAATATTTCTATAAAATAGATTCAATATTGAAATTTTGTCAATCTATTAGATAAAATTATGGAGAATTTCAGAAAGTTTTGAACAAATTTGAGCTCTTATTGAACGGCTATCGCAAAATATTTAAATTTTATCAGGATTTTAATTTTTTATGTGTTTTTTTTTTTGCAACGACATTAAAAACACTGATATTTCAACCCCCGGCGAAACTCTGCTTTATCGCGATGGTTGTCATCGGCACCACGGACACACACTTGAAATTTTCATGTGAAAACCCCAAGTGGAAAATGGTAATAAAAGGGAATTTTTTCACATTGTTTTTGATTGATGACCACTTTAATTGCGGATATTAAATAACAGTTTTCCTCTTTTTCTGAGCGCTTGTGTGAGGATATTGTGGGTGGTTATGCCCGTACATGACAGACTATTGTATAAACAGGGCATGGTCAGGACGAAAAGACAAAACTGATGGCCAGCCGTCGTAATATTCCCCATACATCACTCGACAGCGAATGTTGATGATGGTGAATCGCTATCAAATTTCATTTATCGAGCAGTGAAACCCTGTATACGCTTAGAATATGAATTAGGATGACATCAGTCCCCACGAAAAATTGAATAGTGATATTGGATGTTTGCACTTTTAAAAGGATCAATTTGAATTGTTCTTTCATAATTTTTTACTCGTCTTTTTTAATGATTTAATCTCTCGATTGTCGTGAAATCGAATAGAAACTAAAGTAATAAATTATCATCCATCAAGAGCAAGACATATTCTTTATAATAGTTGAGGTAGAAAATAGCACAGTAAATTAATGTAAAGTAAATAAAAAAATATTTTAAAATAATTTTTTTAAGTCCATAGCTCGGACTTTTCCCCAAACTTTCCAAAACTGTCTTTTTTTCAATTCTTTTAATTGAAATAAAAGCTGTTTTTTTCGGGGATCCGGATCAATCTATATATATAAAAATGGAAGTTTGTTGGTTGGTTGGTTGGTTTGTTGGTTTGAGATTACAAAACTCAAAAACTACTGGACCGATTTTTACGCGGTTTTTTGCAAAATGATCTGTGTTGCCAGGAGCAGGTTTTTAGCTATGTAGATTTTCAAAATTTGAAACGGAAGGTCCTGTAAGGATATTGAAAATATCCTTTTTCCCATTTTTCCCCGGAAAAATTTGCATTATAGGGTTTTTGGGGTCGCTGATCACGAATCCGATATTAGATTTTCAAAATTCGAAACGGAAGGTCCTGTAAGGATAATGAAAATATCCTTTTTTCCCATTTTTCCCCGGAAAAATTGGCATTATGGGGTTTTTGGGGTCGCTGATCACGAATCCGGTATTAGATTTTCAAAATTCGAAACGGAAGGTCCTGTAAGGATAATGAAAATATCCTTTTTCCCATTTTTCCCCGGAAAAATTGGCATTATGTTTGGGATCGCTGATCACGAATCTGATATTAGATTTTCAAAATTCGGAGCGAAAAGTCCTGCAAGGATAAATATCCTTTTTCCCGTTTTTCCTCGGAAAAATCGGTATAAGGGGGTTTTTGGAGCGCTGATCACGAATCCGGTATTATATTTTGAAAATTCGAAACGGAAGGTCCTGTAAGAATAACGCAAATATCCTTTTTCCAGTTTTTACTGGGAAAAATCGTCATTAGGGGGTTTTCGGGTCGCTGATTACGAATCCGGTGTTCGATTTTTCAAATGCTAAACAGAAGGTCCTGTAAGGATGACGGAAATGTCCTTTTTCCAATTTTTCTCGCAAAAACAGTCTGGGAGGTTTTCAGGGTTGCTTATCACGAATCTGGAGTTGGAATTTCAAAATTCTAACCGAAAAGTCCTGTAAGGATAACGCAAATGTCCTCTTTCCCATTTTTCCGCGGAAAAATTGCCATTATGGGGTTTTTGGGGTCACTGATCACGAATCTGGTGTTGGAATTTCAAAATTCGGAATAGAAGGGCCTGTAAGGTAACGCAAATATCCTTTTTCCCGTTTTTCCCCGGAAAAATCGGAATAAGGGGGTTTTTGAGGTCGCTGATCACGAATCCGGTATTAGATTTGCAATATTCGACACGGAAGGTCCTGTAAGGATAACATTTTTCCCAAAACTTTTTAAGTTATTTATGGTTTTTTGGCATTCTAAAATTTATACAAAAAACTTTTAGCTGCCAACGTAGGGTCTGCTAGTTCTCATATAAATTCATAACTCAAGTTTTATCGGGATCATGATCTGATTTGGTTTCTGAGTTATTGAAAAATAATAAATTTTCCTCGGTGCGTGTCTCAGCTTCCGCCTTTGCTTTCGGCTTTGTGTGAACATCAAATGTCTCGGCTTCCGCCTTTGCTTTCACAGGTGTGTGGATATTGAATACTATTTCCACCACATTAACGTTATTATACGAAAACTGAAAAAATCTAGCGGCCAAAAATGGAATCTTACTAGTCTATCTGTTAGTTGTATAGGTTTTCGCGATTTAAAACGTTATTGCCACAACATACGGGTTATTAACATAACCTAAAAACAATTTAAAACCATAACAAAAGCTATAATTGCCAATCTGGCAATCATTGGAGACCCGTATGGTGATATTCGTATCAAAATTCGAACAGTTATACCAAAATTCCACTTTGAAGTCAAACTTTCCAATAAGATTTTTTAAAATTTATTTTAATCGGATTTTGATGTATGGAAGTTTTATGTAGAATCATTTCCTAAATAACTTTTGTTCTTGGACTTTTTTGATGAGATGCACCGTTTTTGAGATATTCATAAAAAACGATTTCGTTCGTATCCATGCAAAATTTCAAGTCTCTAGCTCAATCCGTGCGCCCGCAATCCGTGCCACAGACGGACAGACAGACGGACAGACAGACAGACGGACAGACAGACAGACGGACGGACATGCAAAAATTAATTATTTTTATCATTCTAAACACACTGGTGTAATTCATTTTTTTGTGCGATGACGGGATCTTGGCGTTACAAACGGTAAGGCAAAGTTAATATACCCTTTGGTTTCACCATACGGGTATAACAATAAACTCCCATACGTTTTTTTAATGATCCACATAGGTCTCTTAATCGGATCATTAAAAAACAGTTAAAGGATTCTGAAAAACAAATAAAAAGTAGAAAAAACTAAAAAAAAACATGAAAAATGTTTTTGCACGAACATAAATTCGTTTTTCAAAAAAATCTGTGTCTAACATAATGTCTTAACCGCTTTAGACCTGTTTTCCCAATTTCAACTTAAAGCGATTGTCAAAAATTCCGTGAAAACTGGTCCGATTGGATTTTGATGTGTGGAAGAGTTACGTAAAATCATATTCTAAAAAAATTTTAGTAATAGTCCCAATTCCCCATTATAATGTAGTTAGATTCACATTTTTTTTTTCTGCGTGTTGTTTGGTAAATATTTTCTTGAAATAAAGACTATTGGGGCCATCCATAAAATCACGATTTTTCGAGATTTTTTGAATGGAGTTTAGTACGTACGTTAGTACGCCGTCACACTGCCATGGACCCATCTCCCCTAAAAGTATGACGTATTTTGCGGACAGATCATTTCTTGAAAACTCGGATAAAGCATAGTCGGACTTGGAAGCATGATATCAAAAAGTATTGTACAAAATCGATCAAATTTTTTTACCTAAACGGCTGAAAATAATATATCGGTTTTCAGCCCTCTTCTACCGTTGTGACACTAAATTCACAGGTTACAAGAACATAGAATTTAAGGCTCCTGTGACCGAGTTGTGACGACTCATCGGTCACTGATAGTCGCCAGCATTTAAAACATATACTTGTTATATGACAACTATTTACAATTATCCATCTTGTATTCAATTAGATCGGAATATGAGGAAATATGGCAATTTCTCATGCTGTTCGGAAAACTAACAAATTAGTATTACGAGTAATTAGTTAAGTAATT
The DNA here is from genome assembly GCA_964034945.1 of Chrysopilus asiliformis. NCBI lineage: Eukaryota > Metazoa > Arthropoda > Insecta > Diptera > Rhagionidae > Chrysopilus > Chrysopilus asiliformis. Next base: position 92,323,874 of record OZ035962.1, read on the forward strand.
AGACTAACACAAAGCCACGCAGAATTATTGCGTTAGTTTACATATTCGTAATGACTTATGAGAATTCAGCATATTATGTTAAGAGCAACAATGTTTCAAATATGGTAGTATCTTATAATACAAAATACTCGGAATATTTCGCCTCAATCGATATAAATCAATTTAACCAGCTTTCATTGAAATTTAATTGGTACGTTTCAAATGGCCATTACTTACATCAATTTATTTACTAGTACGGTTATACCAAGTAGATATCAACATATATGAGCCACGATTTAAGTTTTTTTCTATATCTTTTATGTATTATGCTGGCATCAAGTTTACGGGCACATTTCTAACACTCATAAGTCGATGGTCATAAATTCAACCAATATTATGACACCACAGCGCAAAAATACATTCTCTCCGGGTTTGGCCGGGATCGAAGAGGAACTTAAGTTGATTTTAGATACAGACAGTCGAATTTATTCCCTCACAATCGTGTACGTCATAAAGGGAGGGAAATGTATATATACGCAATCTGGTGGTCTCAACCCCACTGCCATTTTCGAGGAAAGTTTATTGGTAAGTAATATTCCCGGATAGTGTATTGTACTACATATACTCCATACACTATTCATATAACGTACAAAGTTCAAAGGTATTTATAACATTGAAGGTTACCGCACTAGCAGAGATTTACGTGTATCAAATGGACTAGCATTCCGTTCATATGGGGGATCAAATGAAATTGGGATAACTGCCCATCCCGACGGTCCAACATAAAACCGAACCTGACATTTATGTAGCCTCCCGTAAGGACTTTACTGCCAGTGTTTAAACATCAAATCAATGATACGACAAAACTTCGCTGTGTGGAAAACTTTTGGGTTGGCGAGGGGTATAGAAAATTGTAACCCGGATAACAAAACGTTTCCATTATCGGCGCCAGTTAAATCGTGGGGTAAATTATAGGGTTAAAATAAACATAACTCTAACCCTTTTATTTGAAGCTAGACCTGGACTTTCGTTTCGTTTTCATTCATTTTGCCCTTCGAAATTTCATTTCGTTATTCATCACTGAAATAATTTGAAATCCATCTCTCCGGGTGAGCAGATATTATTTTATAAATTCATCTTTCATCCTCCCTTTTCATTCATTGTTCCTCATATAAATATGTTTTTCTCACTTCGATATCCACACATGTAAATGTAAGTATGTACCATATGATGTGATATCCAAGCCATTCTTCAGGTGTCAATATTGCAATTACGTCCGCATTCGAAGTATGTATGTCCAGTCAGGTGTCTGTTCTGCGATTGACAGAAATATCCCGATCTCCACCAGTTCCAATGGTTGGACAACAGGGACCACGACAAATGTTTTCAAGTGATCAACTTTAATGTGACGGGGGTTTGTGAGAGCTAACAGCGGACGTTGGGGTGGTGATAATCATACAGCTAGTTCTGGTACCTGTATTATGATGAAGAGAAAAATCCCTCGCAAATCCGGAAATTATCAAGCACACACCTTTTCTGTCAATTAAATTAAAACTCTCTGTTTTCACATTGCATTGATGGAAAATCCCCAATTAAAATTGTTTAAATTGAATACGAATGTTTGACACCCTATCATTATTGGCACTACATTCAAACGAAAAATCAACAAAATTCTGGTAAGAGTCTAATTATCTCGGCAGGTGGTTTTTGTATATTGTGGTTTCGAATGGATTGTGTATTTTGTAACGAAAGTAGCAAGGAGAATTCGGAAATTCTTTTTATTTTTATTTCCCACCTTGTTATAGCGCTATATATCTGTGGTGAAAAGTAATAAGGGCTTAAGTCGAATTTCTTGATTTTTCAGGAGAAGCATTTTAATATTTATGAAATTTTAACTGTCGGTGGCAAAATGGTATCAAACCGAATTCAAAAACCTATAACTACAAAATGTTATGAAAAATAAGCGTTTTACGATTGGTTTAATCTGGTTTATTCAAACTTAATATTTTCAGAGAAATTAAGGATTATTTTACTTTAGCCACTCTGTCAAAACTTTTTCATATCTTAGAAATGGCTACAATCAATGGCTAAAGTCAAGTTAAGCCCCTAAAAATCTATACCCCGATTTGAAAAATAGGCCAAAACAGACTTTAGCCTGCTCGTTTGGGAAAAGTTAAAAACGAAGAATGAACTAACTCGACTTAAGCCACTATTCCACGTGCAAAAACGATCAAATTAATGCAGCTTCGCCCCCATAAGAGTGGATTAAGTCTATACAAAAATATATGGCATCTGACTTTAGCCATTCTTCCAAATGCAACTTGGAATTTTTTTGACTTTAGCCGTTTGGTGTAGTAGCCTATAACGGAAACCCCCTAATGCCATTTTTCCCGGAAAAAATGGGAAAAAGGATATTTGCGTTATCCTTACAGGACCTTCCATTATCCTTACAAGGATGGATTAGTAAAAATATTGAACTGTCACCGGAACTACGCAAGGTGACAAAATTTCATCTTCCTAGGTTGCATAGTTTCGGAGATATAAGGTTCCAAAGATTCCAGAGATAGACACATAGGTAGGTCGCGACACTTCAACTTAATAGAAAGTGTATAAAAAGAAGCATTTTACAATACGTTTTTGTAATCGGACAACGCTCTTTCTGAATTTCTGACCAGGCTTTGTATGATTTATTCCGTTCCTGAAATAATGAGTTACACGACAACCGGGTTGCAAAATATAAAGGGTTACAAATTTGTTTTTTTGTGATTATAATTACAAAGTAACTATTGCACAACCATTTCCGCGACACTCTTTGGTTTTGTAGGTTGTAAAATACCGATTGCACAACACTTTCCGTAAAACTCTTTTCTGGCGCAGACTGCAAAATAACAGTTCCACAACGGGTTCCACAAAATTCTTTTCTGACGAAATGTGACAAGGTGGAGAAGAGAGTAGGCAGATCATGTGTGACGTCACTGTAAACTTGTATTTCAATTGTATATTGCAAAATGCTGTAAGTATGATTTCCTTGGTCCAAAGTTGATAATTTATACTTCGACACTACTGTTTGAAATTCAATTATAAACGAGCACTAGTCACAAAATTACCGATTTGTAACGGTTAATTTGTAACCGGTCACAATGTAACCGATTAGCAACGTTTTTTTGTGATCAATTACAAAGTAACTAATGTTTAATAAAAAAGTTATCTTTATCACTTAAGAACTTCGCAAAAATCCCGTCTTTTTAGAATTTATTAATTTTTTTAAATGTCTTTGTTTTTTTCTGGTCAACTTTTTTTTGACAAACTAAAATTGAGAATTTAATTTTGAAGCCTAATAAATTGTTGGAGTATTTTACTAAAAACCATTCATGCGATTTTTCCTTTTGTATTTATGGGAAGTGCAAACAGATTGGAAAATAGTGTACATTTTAGAATACATATAACTCTCGTAACATTCTCTATCCAATACCGAAACCTCCATTAGAATTCGTTCATTAGTTGCATATATAGTATGAAAAGGGGTCAGAATGGGGGAAGATGATGATTTTTATTTGGGTTATATGCTCTCTAAAGAGTCCTCTATCCAATGGAGGAAACCCCATAAAAATCGGTTGACTGGATTACGAGATAGAGGGTGAGGGGTCAGAGGGAAGGGGAACTCCTGCTACAAACATAGCTAAAAACATCCGCGCCGTTTCAAGCAAACCGTCGAAATGTGGTTCAGTGTTCTCCGTAGAGGGGTTAAAAAGTCACAGAGGAAAATCCTTCTTTGATAGCTCAAACCGAAAGCATATATTCTTTTTTTTTGTTGGGAAATTGCATAAAAATAGTTTCCTCTTTTAATGAATTACAATTTAAATTCCAAGTACATATTTGTAATCTCAATCATTCTCAATCGAATGGTTTCCAACAATTGAATCCTCTACCATATCAATGCAATAAACACTCTCCGCAAGTGATATCAGGATAATTATCAATATTGTGAATCCTGTGACAGACACATTCGAGATTTCGAATGGCTTAAACACAAACATTAAGTGGAAGTTTTCCATATCTGCTAATAGAATATGTGTTGGAAATCCATCCATTCGAGTATCTGTGATTAAATGAATCGTACCGGAATTGCTTGTATGCTTCAATGTTGATAGCAGGATATTTTCCAATTTTTAACCTCTCTCATATTTATATAAATATGTTTTTATTTTGAAATTTTCATTAACAATCGAATGACAACAGCAAAAGGGGTTCAAGAGCTTATAAATACGTACTTCAAATTGTCAGACACAGGCCAGATGAGGGGAATAAAAGTCATTGGACATTAAAATTTTTTGCATTTGGTTTTATGTTGATAAAACCGGAACAGAGTTTATTTAAATATGGCCATTGATGTGTAAGAACATCAAGGTAGTAACTATATGTAGAAAATTTATTATAAATATCGTTTTTTTCGATGTGAAATTATAAAAGCAATTTTTTTTCGCAACAATTCCATTCTGGATCAAATTTTTCAAATGAGAGAAATTTGAAATTTTACCGCAACATTAACATTTTTATACTCTATATGAGAATTATATTACATTTAGTATACAGAGAAAAAAAAGGAAATCTATCTATAAAAATATGAGAGAGGTTAAAAATTGGAAAAAATTTTAGGGGAGTTTGGACTATAACTAAAAACGTCAATTTTAATCACAAAAAAAAAACAGGAGTCGAATTGAGATTTTCCTTTCTAGAAGTCAGTTAAAACTAGTGAAAATCGGAAATTTTTATAATAAATTTAACTAGTTAGTAGTAAAATCTACTATTCTGTAGTTAAATTGACTAGTTTTGTAATTGAAATTAATTATTACAATTGAAGACCTCGGTTCAAAAACCGGCAAGAATAACCGAATCCGCACATTTGGCTGCAAACCTCGGACTTAAATTGGCAAAAACAAACCATTCTTCCCGCATTCCTCCATCGAAATAAAAAAGTTTTTTTTTGCAATTTTCTCGAAAACAGTCAGTTTTATTGGAAAAAGTATAGAGGTAAGGTGTGTTTAAAATATGATTTTACATAACTCTTCCCGACATCAAAATTCCATAGGACCGCTACTTATCCCTTTCCCTCCAGAAATGGAGGTTTTTAAAATCAGAATTCGGTCTATTCTCATATAGAGCGTTTGACGATTGGCCTTGGCAATTATCGATTTTCTGATGTTTCTAAAATAAAATCTACTTTTAAAGCGCTAGATTTTGACTTTTACCTCTGGTGTTTTGGGCAGTAGCACACCTACAAAATTTTTACTTTCCTCCCCATCCTCCCTTGCCGTAAAAATTTATTGTGGTCACTCAAATATTTAAATTTTTGATAAATTTTCTTTTATCAACTGAAAATTTTAAATCGTAGTGGGTTTTCTTCAACTCTTTTAATTAAGGTCGGTTTTCTTCAAGCCTTGAAATCAAAGTCGGTTTTCTTCAAGGTTACTCTCTCCTTGTTGCATTCCGGTCTACGAATTTGTCTCTTTGCCTGGCGGAAAGGCACTTGGGAAACTAGAAAAAAATTGAGTTAGAGACTTGAAAGTTGGCGCAGTTGGATTTTTTGATAAAACTGTAAAGAAGTTGGTAAATAAGCAAAAAAAAAGCTTTCTTTAATTGTAGTTGGATTAAGCTTCCCACATATTAAATTTCAATTGCAATGACTGCTAGAAAAACGCAGCCACAGCGTATAGAAAATTATCTACGACTGCCCTTGCAAAAATTGCAGTTTTTCTTTTTGTTTCTACATAAAAATTTCGCTGTTTATAGAAATACACAAAATTAAAGATGCCGTTTCAAAAATTCATATTGATTTATTTAAAGTAATTTGCGCTTATCTAAAGAAGAAACGACCTTGTCTTCATGGTAAATATAATTTCGGATTAATTTAATGGAAAGTGCAGAAAAAAACGACTTTACGACAATAATTTTTTTCACAATCACGAAGTAATACACAAAATGTGTTCCGTTCAAAAAAATAAATAAATAAAAATATGAATTTATGGAATCGTTAAAACTCATCCAATGTTGTATGCGAAAGTGGATCGTAAAAGATTCGAAAATCATAAACCAATGAAATTAATCTAGCACCCCTCGTGAATATTATATCATCCCTTTCCACATTTTAACCACTCTCCGTTGATTTTCATAATATATTGCTCACTTTAACGAATGAAGTGCTGCTTGAGGCGAAATTGCCAAAGGGAACATTTTAATATTAACATTCGCCATAACAGAATAATCTACATCACTTTGACAATTTGACCTCAAAATTACTGTGATTAATTCAAAATTAATAATTAAACAGGCAGTTTGATTGAAACACCACCAATAATGGTATTTTTATGGCGATTTGGATGTAGAACATTGGAATTTCATGTTTTATAGATTTGTCTGACGGATAGACCTGAAAATACCAAAGAACAATAAACTTAGTAATTTTAAATGGTCACTAAAAATATCCTAACAATTTTAATCATAATAATAATAGTTAAATGGTTTAGTCTTTCATTTTGTATTAAAATTTGAATTGAATTCATTTTAATCCTTATGTGGCTTTTTTACTATTTTGATTTTATGTGAAATTTGGTTTACTTTTCATTAAAAATTTATCAGATTACATTATAAAAGGGTTGCACTTTTAACTAGTGTTGCATCAATTTATATGTCGCAAATAATGTAAAAATTGTATTGATAAAGGGTAACCAGTGAGCGAAAGGGATGACATTCTCGGAGACTTTTCATACCCTAATTCTAATAAAATTATTTTGAAATTTATGGACTTTTTAGAGCTTGTCTCCAATAGACATTAATTTCTCCCATATCAATGTTTTACTATTAAAATATCCCCTTGGAGACAGGGTTAGTCAAAATATTTTTGAAAACTTTTGGAGGGTTGGGGATGGAATTTTCTGAAAACAACTGTTTCTATTCGGCTTTTTAAATTTAACACATTATCTGAATTGATATCTAATCGAGGGATTTTTTTTTGTTGTCGGACAAATCAGACTAAAATGGGTCTAAATTTTTCCTGAAAATTTGGGTTCAAATTATTCAGAATTTTTCCTTAAATACCTCATGCTAATTTTAGACCCCCTCCCCTGTCATCAGTTTAACAAATGTTTTTTTTTAATTAAAACAGTTCGAATTTTCGATCACAAGAATTAAGAAAAATCCAGACATCGCGAATTGTAACACGAAGAAAAAACCGGGAGCAATCAAATTTTTTTTGCGCAACTTAGAATTGGAACTTAAAAACTTAGATCCACCAATAAAAAACACTACAGTACGGAAAAACGTGTTGAGTCCATTTTCAGTTCAAAAATCATGAACTAACTAGCAAATAAATCACATACACTCAGAAAAATGTCCAGGTAAACTTTTTGTCAGGTTAACTCTGACCTTACAGAGGTTTCTGTAAGCCAGCTAGCGGTCAGAGTTAACCTATCTAAGGTCAACTCGTGCAGCTCCCAATACTCTACTTCACCTGCTGGTGGCTTAATTTCAGAATTTCTCCGACCACAGGTCAACTCAGTTTTACTTGCCCACATGCAGGCGAACGCGCGCCTGCCCGAGGCCAATTACGCCGTATGTAGGTCGTCGAGTTAGCCTCCCTTTTTCTGAGTGTAAAAACAATCAGCTGGTCTTTGGTAATGCGACAGCATGCAATGCTTCCGCCATTGTTAAGAATATGAATATCAGTTGCGTCACGGATCGAATCGATCGCGTTACGTTTGGGTTCCTAACGCAAGTATCTCAGAATATGCATGACTGTCTTTAAAAATCACGTCAAGTGACGACGGAACGCATCCATTATGTCACAGTTTTGAAGACGAATTATATAAGTTTCCTTTCTTTAAAGCACTTTTTTTTATAAAAACGACTTTAGTGTTCCCTAAAGGTGCCGGTCCACATGAGAGTAAATGCCGTCGAGAACCTCTCGAGATTTCTCGATAGCAGCTACTCACGAAAGGACACGTCTCTGAGAGCCGTTCTCAGAAACTCGCTAGCTAGTGTTCTGTCAAAAGCGAGCTGTCAAAAGTGATTCTAGTTGACACGCATGGCCGAATTATACAAGGTCTGCTTGACAGCTCAGTCTCTCTTGGCTCTGACGTCATCGGCAAGAAATTCTTATAAGACTCAATGGGAATTTTCCCTAATTCTCAAATCTAGCTAACATCTAGCTAAACAACTCCGTACGCACAATCAACATTACAAAGAATTTCTTGCCGATGACGTAGCAAAATGGTGGCTGTTAAAAAATAACCAGCAGACCTTGTATAATTCGGCCATGGTTGACACGCACCCACTGAACTCTCGGAGAGTAGCTCGCCAGATACGACGGCGTTTGAATTTCGCTAGTAGCTCTCGAGAACTCGCCAAAGCAAGATGTCAAATAAAAAATTAAGATATTGCTTCTCTAATTTTTCTACTTTTTTTACGACAGCCGGTCCGACAATTTTAATTAAAAACTCTATTTCCGAACTTTTTACCCTACAAAAATTTCTAAATTGTTGCGAGTCTTCAATTTGCAATTCTCTTATTAGATTTTTTTCGGCACCCAAAAGATTTCTCCTTTGAATCCAGGACTTAACCCAGCACTTTTTTTTGGCTGATTTTGTTTGTCTCTTATTATTTATTAGGATAATCACAGCTGCTGCAACCTTCCTGTAGTGCGATGACATTTCGATTACTTTCCACTTTCTGTCGTTCATCACTCTCAAATGGACAGGGTCTGGAGAGTTCTCGCGAAAGTGCTCTCCGCCAGAAACTCGTCGAGACCTCGCGATAGAAAAATCGCCGAAATTAATTCTCAAATGGACAACCTCCTGCGAGTAACTCTCGAGAGTTTTTGAGAGTTACTCGCGTATTTACTCTCATGTGGACCGGCAGCTTTAAATACTTTTTAATTCCATACAAAATAACCAAATTAATTAAAAAGTTTTGTCAATTTTTGACAGCATCAGAGGTTAAGAGAATCAAAGAGATGGATGAAAGTTAATCTTTCATTTCGATTACTTTTCCAATGAAATTCCGAAATGTGGCTCCCAAAAACTTTTCTCTTAAATATTTTTAGCAAATTCGAAGATTCTTCAATTTCCTAAAAAACACATCGCAGTCCAGAGACCAATGGGGATAAGTTTGTGTCGACATTTTCAGTTGTCTGCTGTTATCCTTCGAGTTAAACTGAATTCACATTTTATGGCAAATTGCGTGTTTTCGTGGGTACTTGAATGTGCGCGAAGTATGCGACCATAAAAACTTTGACTGACGACGATATCCTTGCACATTTGAAGGCGTTTACACCAACGAAATTTATTTCGTCTGCATATGTATGCATACACGTCAATAACGACTAACCACATTTACCAACAGAAAGTAGAAACGAAAGGACTTTCAAAGAAGTTGGTTAGACTATGAGGGTAGATGAAGGTGGATATGAAATAGGGATGTAAAATTTTAAAATCGTTCATTTTTACCAGTTTTATATGGTTTTGTGTTTTACTCACAAAACGATTTTACCCCCCAACGCTACTCTTGCAGTTCAGTGAAGTCGGCTTGAACGAAAATTGGGGATGTCGAATTGCATCTGAATGGATCAAGTTTTTTTTTGGGCGCGACACATTTGAAAACACTTTTCTCTGAGGTGATTTCCAGCTAACCCCGTTGGTTATACGATAATTTGAAATGAGTTCGACGAAGCGACATGCACAATATTTTCAAATTTTCCACAGATGAATAGACAAAGGAGGGTAAAATAAGGGGCTGATCATATGGGGTTACATTTCCTGGGCTTGAGTCTGAGTGAAGCTGAAGGATTTTTGGGGGTGGTTTTATATAACAACCGCAACGAATGTAAAATTTTGCATTGGAAACTTTATGGTTATTACTTGGCGCAATGCAAAGTGCTGTTAAGGGCACTTTTCAAACTTTAATTGCTTCAAATGAAATGCAAAATTAAATTAAATGGCTCCATTTGATGACGCTATATTGTCGAATATTAAAGACGAACATTGGAAATAATAAAAAAATAATAATTTTATATAGCCGTGCTAGCCACCATTAACAACTAGCAATTTAATGGCGACAATTTTACTACATTCCAATTCAATTTTATTGTACAAATTGTATTTTTGATATTTCTGGACTTTTAGAGAGTTTTGCTACATGAAAAATAAAAATTGCAGTACGGGAGTTTTTTTTTTGCAAAGCCCGCGTACAGCGCGGTAGATAAGTTTCCTGAAAATACCGCGTTATACGAGACTCATATCACATAGCAAATGTAGGGTTAGGTTCTGAAACTGTTTTTTGTACCATAACCAACAGAAAAAAATATCAGCTATGATCAACCTTCCTAATCTCATAATCGGATTCAGCTACTCCAAAAACCCCCAGATGAGATTTTTTACCGGAAATTTTGAGGAAAAGGATAATAACTTTACCTTTGTAGGACCTTCCGTTTTATCCTTTCGGACTTCTTGATGCCAGAATCGAAGTCAGCGGTCCCAAAAACCCCCAGAATAGATTTTTAACCGGAAAATTGGAAGAAAAGGATAATCACGTTATCCTTACAGGACCTTCCTTTATCCTAACGAGGACAATGTTTTGAAAATATTATATTTTCATCCAATTTACGTATGTTTCAAGTCAATCGGATGAGTGGAAGTGGGCCAAAATTGGGTTGCAAGATTTGAATCTGACAGTCAAACAGACAAACGAACACGAAGGCAAGCTAAATAAAAGCTTTTAAAAATGAAGCTAGTGGTAGTAAGTCCACTTCAGATTTTGTTAAATCTATCATGTGCACGCCCTGCAAAACTGCCGTGTTTATGAAATAGACTATTATTTTTAACGACAAAAATATTATTTTAAAAGTACTGTAATGGCTTTTTCCTTACCGTTCCTTATCTTAGCTTTTATGCAAACCTTCCGCAGCGGCCGAAGATTAAGAAAAAGGCTGCAGTTCGGCTTCCACTAAAAATTGACCTTGTGTTGGACTCTACACAGAGGAAAATAATGGGCAGATTCCTAAAAAAATAAAATATACAAGACAGTGAATTTTTTTGGTAATGACTCCCAAACAAAAGGGAATTCATGCCACACTCAGAAAAATGGAGGCTAACTCGACGACCTACATACGGCGTAATTGGCCTCGGGCAGGAAAATTTAGCCTATGCGAGGCGCGCGTTCGCCTGCATGAGGAAAAGTAAAATTTGTGTTGACCTGTTGCCGGAGAAATTCTGAAATTAAGCTACGAGGAGGTGAAGTAGGGGATTGAGAGCTGCACGAGTTGACCTTAGATAGGTTAACTCTGACCGCTAGCTGGCTTACAGACACCTCTGTAAGGTCAGAGTTAACCTGACAAAAAGGGGACATTTTTCTGATTGCAAAAAATAGGAAATTTTCCCAAAATTCTAAGAATAATTGTCAATTTTGTGGGAATCATTGCAGAAGAGTCCACTGTCTCGTATATTCCTATTTGGGTTTCTCTCCGTGTAGTCATTTCCTACCGACAAAGCTTTTGTCTTTGCTTTATTTTTTTTTTATCTGGAATTTAAAGAGATTCATTTTTTTTTTGCTTCGTTTACCAAATACCACATTAATAACATTCAATATCTCCTTTTTAAAATTATTTATGAAAAATATTCAATCAATCCACAGGGTCGGACTTTTCATTAAACAAATAAAATATTTGCATCATATTCAGTAATTCAACACTTATAATGCCACAAATCATTGAATTAAATTGCTAAATTGCGAAAAAAATGTGAACCACGACAAAATAATAATTTTTAATAAACATATTGAAATACATAAACATCATTCATTAGGGTCAGAAAGAAAAACTTCTGCCACAAAACCAAACAAGACAAAAATGCTAAAAAAAAATCACCCTGTGTAAACAAATGGAACGATTTACCCCCTTATATTTCCCTTATTTGTTTATAAATATGTACCTTCGGCTCTTGGCTCGTTTATTTTGTGGCCATCCTGAATTCGAGTATACACCATAATACATGGCTCACCTTCGCTGAGTTTGCTTGCCGCGACAATACGAAGCCATAAACAGGTAAAATCATCCAAAGCCGTAGCCAAAGCACCTTAGAAGGGATATATATATGGAATTGTGCGCAATAAGTCGTTATTGAGCAATTAATTTTTCCAGTGACATGTAATATTCACACCATTCGATAAACATCTTACAGCTCTCTTCAGCGCATTCAAATAATGATCCAGCAAACGAACGATAAAACAACAAAAACCTGGCACCGGGCTGGTATTCTACATCTTTTCGAAGGTGGATATGTGTGAAGTTTGTGTGTTTATAAGCGATAATAACTGACGAGTTCCCAAAACGTAAACGTAAACATTAACTGACGGATAAACAAATTAGTCAGCACGAAACCTAATTCCGAATCCGCTTGATGTAGATTCGAAGAGCGAGTGTGTAGAGAAAAACCCCATACTTCTTATCCCTTCTTTACTAGCAACGAGTTTAGTCCCTGATCTGGTATTTCGCAAGACTACAAGAGATTTTTCGCGTTAAAGGATAAAACAGGTAACTTGAGCAGTTACTGGGAAAACCTACGGAATTCGTTGCTAGTCGCCTTTATCACAATTCGCACATATTGAGGAAACCCTGAAAAGCCACGTACGTTCATCCCCAAATTCAAGGTGGATTAAGCGGGATTGCCCGTTTATCTAAGGACCTTCATCCCTGCTAACTGTGTACAGGATCTGGTTCAGTGTACTAATTTTCAACGTTTCGCATCTCCCCAATCAATTTGCTTCAATAATGAATTTATTCAATAGTCTGAGCTATGCCAGTGTTGGTACTTGGCATATTTCCCCAGGCACCCTAAAGATTGCTCATCACTCTCCCCAGCCAGTTCACCAGCTTGCGCCTTCGCTGGCTCTCCGGATTTGTGAAAATATTGGGCCACCATCGCTTACCCTAAAACATATTTTCTGATATCTGTCGGTCGTCGTACGGGAGAATCACATTTTTCAGCAGAATGAACCCCAACAGGGTCACCTACAAATACATGCAGAGCACCACATCACTCCAGGCCCGAAACGCCAGGCCAAAATCCGGGTTCAGTGAATTTCGATCCGGAAAGTCAGTGTCAGTCGCACGAGCTGGTCTGGACGGAGCAGAGCTATAGCATCCAGAGATGCGGACTTTAGTCTTGACTTCATTCAGACGTTTTGTTCACTCCAGAATTTGCTATTAGCAGTCAGAATGTTCCGGGTTGTTCGCTGCAGTCCAGAGAATCCCGTCGATTCACAACCGACCTAGAACGAGCACAACGAATCCATCGAGCTTGCAGCATGTGGATTCTCTGGAAAATATGAAATCAGCACGCGCCAGCGCCAGCTTTTCCACTCCAGAATTTCCCTTTGGCTCACCGACCGATGTATCGTCTGGGGACGGAAACACTGAGAGATTTCCTCGATTGGACTTGGAATTTGGCCGACTTCCACTTGCCTTGGGGCTGGAGTTCATTCAAATAGAACCGCACAGCTGAGTTTTCATTTAGTCCGTGACAAGTGCTTGAGCCGCCAGCATTCAACACTGAAGCTACCAACCATCTAATGGTAATAGTTTATTGTACTACTCTTTGCTAAGAAGTATCAACGGTGCGTTTTTCAAAAAAAAAAAAAAGAATAATTGTGTGTTCTGCTGCGTACGGAGAAAGATGATGGAAATTGTTAGAAAGAACTTTCGAATTTTTACGCACGCAAACCGAGTCTGTTCCAGTAACAAGCGAATGGTACTTTGGAATTCAAGTACTAGCATTACATCGCCTAATGGTGATAGATAGTTAACAACGTACCAGCATTCCGACGCCAAAGGACACTTGAAGGCGGTTTGATTACGTGTGAAATTAAAGGACCCGACCAAGGAATCTGTTCCACGTCAAACGACTTAATTTTGAATGCACCATCATTGAGATATGGACAGGACATGGAATCCTTTGATTAATTTCATCTCATTGTCTGCGGGACTATGGTCCGTTTTTGCGGTTGAGGCGAGGTTGATGTCTGCTCGTCGGGGCTATCAGTGTGTATGTGTGGAGAAAGGACTATTCCTGGCCAAAAGTGCAATTACTGGGATGTGATGTGAGAAGTCGAAGCCAAACTACACCCGGATAAAATTTGAGACTTAGTCGTGTGCTGTGAATCAAGTGAAAGACAGAATTTTCCAATCTCCTGTCGGTGTTTCATGTGAACGGACAGATTTCCCCGACAACTCTAGTGCTGTTTGAAGTGTTCAATTTTTTAATTTAATAAATCTGGACTTGTTGGTTGTGTTTAAAATGTTGTTTTTCCGATTTTTTCAATGATTTTTAAAACATTTTTTACCATTTAAAAAAAAACTTCCGAATTTTCGGTTTTCAAAATTTTGAGTCTACCCAAAATTCAAAAAAATAGCAAAGTTTCTAAAATAATGTGTTTGTGATAAAACTTTTATGACAAAATTCTTTTGCAAAATTTAATAAAACAGTATTTTTTTGAACACGTATTGGATTTCAAGCCAACATTCCTACAACAAAAAAGAAAATAGTCAAAAACTTTTCCGTTTGTCATCTTTTGTCACGATTTTCCTTGATTCAGAAAAATGATACTTTCCTCGAAAAGTTTTATCGCCTGATTGATTTCAATTTTGTTTGTCTGATTTTTTTCCATGTTGTCGAAGTTTTTTTCTAAATTGAATATTTGAAGTGAGGGAAACGCAACTGACTGTGAGAGAAGCAAAGAACTTTTGAAGAAAATGATGAAAATTAAGGATTTTCCAACAATGACTTGCAAGGTAATTTTTCATTTTCAAGTTTCATGAATCTAACAATTGATGTAGCTTAACGTTGATCTACCAAAACTTACACTACACAAAGTATACTAAAGATCATTTATTTAACTTTGAAAATAAATTCAGTTGATAGGGTAAGGACACCCAATTACGGCCATTGGAAAGAAAGGTTCCAACTACAGATTGTTTACTATTTTTTTCATTTCTTTTAATTTTTCCTTTTCGCATTTTATTTTTTCTAACTAAGAAAAAAATTATGTTTGTCGGAAACACTCACTTTCACCCTATTTCGAAAGTCCCTTTCAAATACACGTAATGTACATACATTGTAGGTAAAAAGGGAACAATTTTCAGTGCAATTAAATTGAGTGAATTAAGTAGAGAAGAATAAAGGTAGGAAAAAATAAAAATTTTATCGTTTTTTTCCTTCTTTTTTTATTTATTGCTAGTACGTATTGTTAAGGCTTGGTTCGGTATGTTCTAGACATTGTCCTACCACCGACAGTTGGGATCAATTTTTTTGTATTATTTGTCCTATTTAAGAGTCTACATTGAAGTAGATTAACCGCTCCTTTTTTATTATCCCGGCTATACCTCAAGGTTTTACCTATAGCGACGCCTTTGTGCTCTTTCTTAAACACGGAAAAATGAAAATTCTTTCGTGCGGCACACATTTCATTTTCCTTCTGTATTTCTCCTTTATTTTTCGTATTTTTTGTACTGTTTCTTTTATTATTATTTTTTCATTTTTTTACAATTCTGTATCGTATTTTTCGTGTTTTCTCCATAATCCTTTGTCGTTTTGTCTAGGAGAATAGGAAAACATATTGTTGTGTCACGCTTTGCAATTTGATTTCATTTCAAATAAAGTTTTTCATGTGGAGAGTTTTCCTAAAATGAAAAAAATATCGTAATTCATGTGGTTTTGATTCAATTCAAATTGTGTTTTTCTTTTTTGGTACAAGTTTTGTGGATTTTTCATTTCATTGGAAAATATTTTAATTAAAATCTATTCATTCATGCCGTAAAATTTGATAGTTTTTCATAATTTATAAATTCGTTTAAAATTAATTTTATTATGTTTTGTCATTGCTTTCGGGGGTGCGACTTGAGAAAAAAAAATTAATTAATTTTATATTTTATGACAGTAAAAACAATTTATATAAATCATAAAAAAATATCTAATTTACGAGAGTAGTCCTTCATCAAATATATTGTTATTTTTAATTATTTGAAAAGTGACATAAAGAAATAATTTAATTTATTATTGAAATTCGGCCAATGTATATTTTATTTGAATTGCTGTTGTTATTCCCATTTCATCCGTGCTTTGAAATTTGTGCAAAACTAAATCCAGATGCGGTAGGGACTAAGAAGTCCTTGTAGAAGTATTCTTACGCAGATTTGCAAGCTTTCATACACGACGGACTTGGACTTTGTAATACAAAAAACTAACCAACCAAGTTTAAAAAACTACGTTTTTGAACATAAAACAAAATTTAAATACCTATATACAAAATGTCCCTAAAATTTCAGTTGTCAAAAATACTTTTTAAAAAGCTGTGAAATTTTTAGAAGTCCATAAAAATGAGGGATGGTGGTCACAGGGTTCGGTTTCAGAGACCTACAGGGGGGCCCGGAAATGGCTACCAGGTGCCATCAGACACAGTACACAATTTCTTTTTTTTTCGAAGGTTTTTAGTTATTCGCTTTGGATTGTCGAAAAAAATACAGTAATTTAGCTTTGAATGGCGTATTTTTTCTACAACATTTGTGGATTAACGCTTGCAAATATTTTTACGTTTGCCAATATTTTTAAGTTGATATAAACGCAAACCCTTAAATATCTTAAATGTCTTAACAGGGTTCAATTGCGTCTAGCTACGGACTTTAGGCGAATATTTATACGCCACTGATTAAATTGTGGCAGAAGTTATTTTTATTTAAAAAAAAAAACAAGTTGAATAAAAGGCTCAAGTACAATAAACAACAAATTCCTCGGTAGTTTACTAAAGTTGACTGTAAAAAAAAAAGAAAAGTCACAATTGCCAGGGGCCAATCGTAAAATTCTCTATATAATGACAGACAAAATGGTTATTTTAAAAGGACAGGGGGAAAGTAGTGTTCCGATTGAATTTTCATGTATGGAACGATTATGTAAAATCATAATCTAAACAGATTTTATCTTTATACATTTTTCAATACGACTCACCATTTTCGAAAAAATAGATAAAAAGTACTCAATTTGTATCGGAGTGGGAGGATGGAGTAGTCCAACTAGATTTTGATATATAGATAAATTATATAAAATCATTTTTTAAACACATTTTATCTTCATAAACTTTTTAATACGATGCCCCGTTTTCGAGAAAACAGGAAAGAGGTTTTCCATTAGTATGGGAGAGGGGAAAGCAGTGGTCCGATTGGATTTTGATGTGTGGTGAAATCCTATTCTAAATACATTTTACCTTTATAAATTTTTCAATATGACTCGCCGTTTTCGAGATTATTGCAAAAAACTGTTTCGTTTGTTAGGGAAAAGGGGAAGAAATGGTCCGATTTCACCCGTTTAAAAAGTTAGCCTAGCCATTTATGAGAAACGTAACTATAGAAATTTTCAAGTCTCTAGCTCAATTCTTTCGAACATTATGGTGTTTATGGACAGACAGACGGACGAACAGACATGTGGAAATCAAAAGTATTTTGTCATTCCTAACACCGTGGTGCAGTTCATTTTCGTTACCGATGATTGGTTCAATGTGTTACAAACGGTTTACTAAATTTAATATACTCGTATACGATATATCATATAGAGTATAAACATATGAGATAATTGGACCCTAACATGGCGAATCCAATATAACACAGATCGGGTTCACTGAATTAATCTCTGTCAGCGAATTAGTAAATTATTAATGTCTATCCAAAAGCAAAAACTAACTTTATTAACATATCAAAATTTCCATTAATAGCGTCTAGAAACCAAACGGTTTGAATTTACCTTCCTGCCATTTGCCATCTC
The DNA here is from genome assembly GCA_964034945.1 of Chrysopilus asiliformis. Classification (NCBI taxonomy): domain Eukaryota; kingdom Metazoa; phylum Arthropoda; class Insecta; order Diptera; family Rhagionidae; genus Chrysopilus; species Chrysopilus asiliformis. The sequence goes on from OZ035962.1 coordinate 92,341,708, forward strand.
ACCACTGTCTAATTTAAATTCGTGAATGAGAAAAATTGCCTCCGAAAACTTTCAATTTCAATTTTGTTAAAAGCCTGTCAACGACACAGACGATATGCCAGTTGCTGGAGGAGCCCCCAATCCGATGTCATCAACTCCGAAGAACCCCTTTCATGTCACAAACTCGACATTTACACGACAGTCGACCCCTCGCCGCTCCATTAGCCCCATTTCAAGCCGAAAAAAGATACCAACAACAACAATCCTTAATATACATCCTATGCCGGGCGATACCCGAATTCAATGCCAATGTTGCCGCAACATAAGCCAACTACCAGCATCACAAAGAATTTAGCCGTCATCTTGTTTGTCGTGTGTACCGGAGCAACTTACAAAGTCACTCCCTGAGTCCCGTGTAATCCCATTATTTGTCATCGGGACCATTTATCTCATCATGGAAAACAAATTGTTATCAAAATTCCAATAATCGTCATTACCTTCATCATAAGCTTTGGCCTGTCTGTCACTTCCTTGGCCCTATAGATGGCAGGGATCTCCGTCCGTTCTTCACCTTCCTATCGTCGACACGTTGGATCCTTTTCTTATACTATCGCTATCTCATTTTGGTCCCCTTTATTTTTTTAAAAAAGGAGCAATGGAAAAAAAACTTTGCCACTGTTGAGATCCCGTATCAGAATCGTATCCTTGCTCAGGACATTCGGGTGTATACCTTCTTCACTCAAGGTGGTTTCTAGTTGAGGAATTTATGTGTAGTTTAGGTATAAAGTATCACCATCCGCATCGGAAGCAAGCATCTTCAGACGAATGTCCTGTAGCGAATCGCTATAGGAAAAGAAAGCTAACTATGATCTGCGGGACAGGCGGAAGGTTGTGATGGAGCATAAATTGATGATTAGGGTACTCCGCCCAGTCATTTCACTGCTGCTTAAAATACTAAACATGACAAGATTGCAAACACCATCCTTTTTGAATCCAATCGAAAATATCCTTAGTAAGCGACGCGACAGGAACGAAACTGAAGTTCAAGATGTTCATTGCGTTGCTATACTTTTAATAAGAGCCTTGGTGAAACAAGCCGAACAAAATCTTGAATTGCATGATGTATTAACATCGCCCTACCATCATCCTGTTTTCGTTACGTTCCTATGCTCACCACAGTTTCACCACGGATCGCGACGACGTTGGGACGCAATTATTTTCCTCGAGCAAAATTTTACGGTTTATAAATTTTCCCGGCAAATGAAGTAATTACTGTCTGCTCGAACGCCTTCGAAACCGACCTCAGTTTACCTTCCTGTCGTCCTTATAGCATTTAAAATGTTACCCTGTGCTCAAGAATTTTATTTTGGTTGGTCCGTTGTTTTTGTTGTTGCAAAGAATTGCTTTTCTACCTACGTTCACGTTCAGCGATTGAGCAATCCTAGAGCGGTATTAATTATAAAACAACACCCCTGGCATCACTGTCGAACTAAATGAGATGACAAGAAGTGTTAAATTTTCTGCTCAGTTTGATGTTTCCTTCCGCTGTTGGGTCGATTCTCGAGTCACCCTAAAAAATCCACGATCCCAAGTTGCCCCTATTTGGCACCCGTTTAAGTCAGTTTCTTTACATCCCTTTTCGGTTCGTCCTTTTTCCACCGTTTTAATTTTTTCTTCGATTTCTCTCGTCTCGTTTCGATGAGTTCTAATCTCCGCATCGTCTCCGATCGACGCGACTTGCAAGAAATTTCAACTTCGAAATATTGATGAGTTACTGCCTGTTTAGGGATACTAAAGCTTGGTTGGTGGTAGTGGTTCAGTGTTGAGGGATTCGAACCGAAAACCTTTTTCCGCTTTTTTAATTCGGTTTCTTGTCTCTCGGTCCTGGGGGGCTGTTTGATGTGATTAGTCTGGGGCGCGGACAGAATTTGTCGCCGATGGCGGACTATTCCTCAAAGTGATGACCCTTATTTTTCCCTTAGGCTTGGAAATGCCGACACACTCCTACCTACCATCCCTCAGAAATTTTCAATCTATTCTCATAGCTGGGAATAATAACCTCTGCCATCGCCGCGCCAACGGGATAACCATAAAAATTTCTCTCCTTCGTCAGATCTTTGTTTTGAGATTTTTTGTTTTTTTTTTGAAGATTTTATATTCTGTGATAACTTTATTTTTGTTGGCGCTGCTTTGTTAAAGACATGAAAATTTATGTATATCTAGGACGATTTTGTTGGCTGAATGCAGTGGAATATAATTTTTGATTCTTCGTGCATTCGTCCAGACGTTGAGATTTTACAACCCAAGAAACAATTTGTAACCGTGGTTACAAAAAAACCTTCAATTTAGGTCACATTTTGGTTACATTTTAGATGGTTTCCGAATAAACCCGCCAAAAACGGATATTTTGAAACCAGCTTCTAAATAAGGTTCCTGAAACGTTTCTGAAAGGTTACAGAAACCAAATGTGAAACTTTTGAGTTTTGTTACCATGGTTTCAAATACGTTTCTTAACCGGAATGTAATCTAAAATTGTTACTTGGGAAGTCCATATCCGTTTTCATATAAATTTTTTATAAATTATGAAATCCAAATTGTTTTCGCATGCTATTTATCGTCAAATAATGCCTTTCAGTAAAGTTAATTTCTTTATAATTATGGATTTACACAATAATCACATCTGTACCTTATTAGTATCCTCAATTTTCCATTGCAAAACTTCCACGCATCTAAAAGAGAATAGAATTTCGCATACTTTTGAGTTTGAGTTTTTTTTGCAAGAAAAGTAGACTTGCTTTCAAGTGATGGGGATGGGTAGCCACAGAACCTTACAAATGTTTCAATTAATCCCAGGTCCGCAAATCTTGTGAAACTGTAGGAGTGGTCTGAAGGGGGGAGGGAAAGAAAATTGTTATGAAATCTAAATCAAGGAGGCCTAATCAGGCCTTGTGATGTAATAGTGATATTGTGAAGAGAAGACGGAAATGGGGCATGTTTTCTGAATGAAAAATTTATAGAGCCCAAAATTTTCCGAACCTTGAATTGTAACAATTTTTAGTTTACAGTACTTTCCGATACCTTCAGTCGTTTTCAAGAAAATTAAAAACTATTGAAATTTTTACTATGGGCAAAGTATAGGCAATCCAAGTAGTTTCAGTTCACGCAAAATTATTTGTCGAAATGACGTTGCACTAGTGCTGATGGGAGTGATTTCAGCGGGTGCCGGCGGCGGGGGGAAAATGCATGCCTACTGTAGTGTGGGGCATGACAAGAGAGAAGGGCAATCGATTGGATATATTGTTCCTCGTTCATACTCATGATAAAAGTCTCATTCGTACTTCTCATTCGTACTTCTCCTTCGTACTCATGATGTCAAATGGAAGTGAAATTACTTTGATTAAATACCATTAAATACTTACTTTACTGAGGGGATGTCCATTAAATGCGTAACACTAATTTGGGTGTTTTCAAACTCCGCCGTCTCCCTTCCATCACACTACCGCAGACCCTGAACGTGTGGAGGCTCCTTAAGAGTGTGTCGTATTTTATGGAAAACCATCTTTAGGGACAAAAAATTGAATGCAAAAATTTTGAAATACTACAAAAATACATATGTCGCTCCTCTTTTACGCTATTTATTATCCCTTGAAATATCGAAGACGATTTTCAACTTTGGTGCAAAAAACCCTAAATGTTTAAAATTAAGTAAACTTTCCGAGAACTTTCTTAATGCTGCGAAACTCATTTCGAGTCGATAGTCGGATCAATGAACTGTAATGGAAAATTGCGCTTCAGCAGTTCTCCAGTTATCATAAATAGATTTTCATTTCACCGCCTACTGCATTTTCCAGCATAGATAAATAATTCGATGTTTTCATCTTTAATTCCAACCCCATTAATTCAATTCCGCCGCCACTCCAACGTCAAATGGTAATTTTGTTTTTCCTCAATTTGCACGCACGCAAAGTAAAACAGGATATGCCACAGCAAACTAACACAAAAAACAACACAACAATCGAAAAAACCAATAGAAATAGCAAAAAAAAAAAACACTGCAACCAATAATAGCAACAGTGTCCGACTCAATAAAATGTCAATCAGAACAGAATCCTTTGTCCAGATTGTTACGTTTCAAACATCAGTCTATATCCCATCAACGTGACAGCATCGGACTTTCTATCATTGCTACTCTGGTCACGTACGGCAAATAGTGTTGGATCTAATTGCACGAAAGGTAAAACATGAATTCATAAGCACTTCCTGGAAACCACTACCTCTCAACCACTACTTTGAAGGGGAGGGTGAGGGTGGTGAAAATTTCCCTTGTTTTCCAACTTTCCAAAGATTTACCCTCAGTCACTGCCCAAGCCGGCCGGCTGGCAACAAGCACGAATCAGCCAACCTAACGTAGTCATCATGACAAACCATCATGGCGATGATATTCAACTATACTTCAGGACATCGTTTTGTTTTCCAACCGAACTGATCCTTTTCCCGGAACTCAAACCCAAACCGGAACGACTGACTACTACATGTTCAAGCTGTGCTCTACATATACTAGTACTACTCATTAAGCCCCCAAACCCATAGCTAGCTGTAATAGGACCCAGTCTTCTCATTTCCCGCCTGACTGAAGGTCCAACCCCAATTCTATGTGTCACTGTTAATTATAACCCATCCATCCCCATAGTCACTCAGTTTTTCGGTTCCCAGTTGCCCCATTAAAAGTCAGCAGGAACTGTGAAATAAATGAACGGAATTGTTTGCTGGGACGCATCCCGGCCAAACTGAATGATTTCCAACTTCATGTGATGACTGGAACCCAGCCTCTTCCCAGTTCCTTTTCATGGAATTCGGGAATCGGTCCCTAATCATTAATTCATGTTATTACACAGAAACCAAGGTGGAAACGTCTCCGAGTGAAATCCTCGCCAAGTATCCAGTCAATGTAATAAAACGCAATTACCATCTAAGGTGTGTTCTGTACAGTAAAACCTAATTTGGATGGTGTTTTATAGAAGTCATGTTCCATAAGGGGGAAATTTTTATAGAATTATAATTTAGTTGTGAACTGTTTGGAAGTTTAATTCATTTATTAAATATTAATTTAATGAGCAATTTGATACGGATTCTGTTGAAGGGTAATAATTCTGTTTAATGGTGTCTGTAGTAAATTTTCGAGAAAAATTAGAAAAAATACTTTTTAGGACGACCAATGTTGTGTGTTCACTATATTGGATGTTCAATCAAATTTAATATTTTTTAAAGCAAAAAAAAAATAAAATAAAATAAAATAAAAAAAGCTAAAATAAAATAATTCGATATTTTTAATTGAGAAAATATGGTCTCATCTAATGGGAAGAATAACGTAAGAAATACCAATTCTCAAAGCTAGAAAATAGGGTAAAATTTTTAAAAAAATAATAGCAATTTCGGAAACTTTTTACTTTCTTCTATAGAGGGAAAGTATTGTATTCATGACGAAACGAAGACTGACACGAGAATGTGGGCAGATAGAAAATTTCTGATCAGGCAAAATTATGATGTCCGTGCATCTGTCTGTCGGTCTGTCTGTCGGTCTGTCTGTCGGTCTGTCTGTCGGTCTGTCTGTCGGTCTGTCTGTCGGTCTGTCTGTCGGTCTGTCTGTCGGTCTGTCTGTCGGTCTGTCTGTCGGTCTGTCTGTCGGTCTGTCTGTCGGTCTGTCTGTCGGTCTGTCTGTCGGTCTGTCTGTCGGTCTGTCTGTCGGTCTGTCTGTCGGTCTGTCTGTCAGTCTGTCTGTCGGTCTGTCTGTTTTACATATCTTAAATTTCTCGAGAACGCGTTGACCTAGCGACTTGAAATTTTTTGTAATTAAATTTGACAAAAATCGTAGTTTATTAGCAATTTTTGTAAAAGTAACAGTAACTATAGCGGGTACCCCATACAATTTTTTGGGGAAAAATACCGTTATTTAAAAATTAATCGAAACTTATGTGCTTTTGGGGAAAAAAATGGGAAAAAATTGGGAAAAAATTGGGAAAAAATTGGGAAAAAATTGGAAAAAAAGGATTTAAAGGATATAAAATATTCTACATTTTTTGCTTTAACAGTTTTTTTTTGTATTTCTAAACGTTCTCAAGATATTTGAAAAAAAAAATCAGTTTACAAGATTATTTGTGTGATCCGTATATAATGATAATGAACTGATATTTCATATTAGAAAACGTCATAAAAGTCGGTACAAAATATAAACCTAAACTTTAACATAAATTGAATTGTTGCCATTTAAAAAATATACATTGAAAAGTGGATATTCCTATGGGACCCTTTTCACTTGAATGGAAGAAATAGTTTCCCAATCAATTCCAAACTCCACCTTCAAAACTTTCACTAAAAATCTTAACAATTTCCTATTTTCATGATTCCCGGTTTACTTTCCTACATGGCTTTGCTGTATTTTACATCTTATTTAAGTAGGGAATCGATGTTGTTACAGGGAAAAGGCTTCCTTTCCAAATGCCCTTGATTCTGACACCACTATGGCTTTATTCATATACTTTCCGCTCATTTGATTCTCAAACTGTATCCTGACATCCTTTATGAGCCTTGAATTTAGTCTCCCCAGGGTACAGACGCCAATCGTATCCCTTTTCAATTATTTATTGGCATTGTGTGGTGGCATGAAACTGCCATATACCCACACACGCCCTTCGCCACATATGATGACGGGTGGTGGTTACTTTTTTTTGTGGTGAAAGCGAAACTCAACGTCACCCGACTCGGCAGAAATTTGAAAAAAAGAAGATTTTTTCCGTTGCTACCACCTTCTGGTTATTCTGCAACTTCCTTCAAGCTGTGGCTTCTAAGAATTTTTGCACAATACTTCTATTCCACATAACTAAATACAAGGCCTACCTCCCTTCGACCTTAAACCGCAAGGCATGCCAGCAACAACAACATAAGCAACAACATATCTAAAAATGGTGTATCTCAGCGAAATGTTTTCTCTGCTCCGTCCTTTACTGAACCTCATTAGCATATTGAAATCCGATCAAAATCCATCCAAACGTCCCGCTATGATAACTGGTTGGTTGGTTGGATCCTGTTTTATCCCCCCATAGTAGTTTGGGGCGAACTTCTCTCCGGAATATTATCTTCAGCGATTTTACTGTGATACCATCCCATGCATGGATTTTAAATTTCTCCATATCTTCGATCGAAACATTGTTTTTTTTTATTTGTTTTTTGAGGTTTTTATGTTGGTTCCTCCGGTATGTGCGGTGAAGTACCTTTATATGTTTGCCATGCACAAATTTCCGTTTGATCCCAGCAGCTGTTGATGGCCCACCCCCGTTGAACCATTTTTTTTTTCAAATATATTTGGAAGTTTGGGGCCAAAAGCGATTTTGTGGTTCATCTTACCATGTAGGTTTTACCGCAGAATACGTATAACCGCCAATAGTTATATATATCAACTATGCATATTTACTGCTCCTAATGGTGCACAAGGATGAGTCGAACACTCAGTTTCATGGTGTATTTTCCTCAAATTTCAAAGACGGCAGTTCTTTTTTCTGCAAAAAACATCAGGATTCAGGTAGCAACATTCTAATAGACGCCCTTATGCCGTTTCATCTCAATTCCGCATATCGAAATTCTGCACGGTTTTACTAGGTGGGAAGGGACGTTATGTTTGAAATTTATAGGCAACTGATGTTGTTATTCTCCCTGTAATGCCATTCAGGACATGTCAGGGTAAATATCTTTGGTACCAGTTAGTTTCAGGTATCGATATCGATGGCATAGTAGGATTTTATTGCAGGTAAATTGTATGTTTGTTGTCCCCAAATCGAAATCCTTATCCTTCAGCACGGATTTAAATCTAAGTCTATGGCGATTGTATCGGCAAATGTCGATGTCACCTGGCGTGGTGGTTTCGAGGAGTCTTTGGTGACGATCAACAATGAGAATACAATCGAATCGAGAAAATATATTTTCCAAAGGTATTGAGATTGCAATCAAAAGTGGGATCCAAGCTGTTTCGTCGAAGGGGGATCACCAGCACAAAACTCCCAAAGGATGCAATAATATGGTATTGGGGAGGATATGCTATAAGATTAAGGGGGCAGTCAGCCGATTGAGAGGCAATACCGATAAATCTTGTCTCATTGACACTGACAGTACTGATTTGCAGTGCAATTCCGGTCCAATGTGTGGTGACAAATTGACTCAAGGATTGCTGCAATATGAGCATAATGCGAAATGTTACCAATGTTCACTTAGGATAGATTCAATACAGGATGTACCTGTGGAAAATATACATGCTTTTCGGTTGCTTTATCGCACATCCCGTCAAGTATTTTATTCGTATATCTCAGCGGAGATCTCATAAATTCCAAAGAAGACGAATGACGACAAATGAATCTAGACTGTGACAATTTATGGGATTTTGGTCGTCTTCAATTTCAATTGATATTACCTGTATATTTTCAGGAATTTTTATTGCTTTTACTTATTCATTGTATTGAAGGTTTAGTACAACATTTTTTAATATTTTAAACGATTGACATCATAGTTTTTAAAACGGAGGCCAGCATTAAAACTCATAGTGAAAGCGAATTAAGAACCAAAATTGTTCATTTTGATATCGTAACTTTGTCTTCGGCTTTGCATGAATATTTAGCTTTAATTTTGTTAATGGTGGCTTTTATTAAAAGCTTTTATTTAGCCTGCTTTTTTATCTGTTTGACCATTTGGCCGGATTTTGACGGAAACTTGTAACCGTTTGTCAGGGTCCAAATTTGTAACCTGATTTTAACACTCGTCCACATATCTAATTGACTTGAAATTTGACACATACGTAACTTCAAAGACAATGCAATATAAAACAAAATGGCCGCTGTTAGGCGCCATGTTGTATAAATGAATTATGCTAAGTTACTCATCATATTGAGCGTTAAAAGAAAGGGCTTGGAAAACTCTTCATAAATTAGTAGTAAAAAGCTTTTATTAAAAAAGATGTATTTACTAAAAAAGGGTGAAAAAAAATTTTACCTGTTGTATGTCACAAATATCGGAGATAAAAGGTCAAAACAATCAAAAGAAAAAAATATTTATCCCGCTTTTATATCTCATAGGTACACAACGCCCAAAAATTTGTTTTTTCTTCTTTATTGAATTTTTCTCAGCCATGATTAGATGGCGACGATATTTTTTTCCTTGATCTTCTTTAAAATAAACAAAAAAAAAATAGATTCGATCGGACCTTAAATATTATTAACTGCAATTTCCGACGAACGTACATATTTTTGCAGCCCGCGTTACGATTATTTCATAAAGCACGATGCAAAAATACGCAGCGTATTTATGATGTTATTCTTCGATTTCTCCAGATTCGATAACGGCTTACCTTATAAAATGTTTCTTTAACCCTTTGTTGACAATCTGTATTTTTAAGTACCACCAACTTTAAATCCTTATATTTTTTGCTTATCTAATAGTATCAACATTCTATATATTTCTATATACCACAGGTGTAAATACCACCCCTCCATAAAATTAGTTCATGTCTTTTTTGTAAATGCTTTCTGGAACCATTTTCAACGAAAAAAAGTCATGGTTATTGATTTATTGTTGTTTACTTCCTGGTCTACAAAGGGTTAAATCTCGTTCTGTGTTCCCAAAAACAGTCATTTATTCCAAATTTTTCACTAACTTTTAGCAGCTTTCGTTCTTATTAGCCCAGGCGCGCACTGCGATAGTCGATGTGCGCTGGCTTCCAGTATGCTACTTGAAAACCAGTGCACATATAGTCGACGTTAATAGAAGTAAGTAAATTTGAAGCAGACTTCGATGCAATCTTTTTACATACTCAGTTATGTATAATATGGAACCCGAAACACAATGTGAGTTTGTGTCTAGTTTTTTAAATGTTCCATCGCTTCTGAATTTGACGGTTCGCCTAAAGCTACTTGAATCAATTGTGTCCGGTTGAAAAGGAACGGATTTTTGGTTTTAAAATTCAGGCTCCAAACCAAATCCATTAAATTAACTTCGTCGAACTGTTAAATTTCCCCATTGTTTCAACAGCAAACAACAACAATGGTTTTACTGAGAAGTTTTTCACCCCTTCGGAAAAGTAAGCTCCAAAAAATGCACAGTTTAAAAGCACCATTTGCACTGTAAAAGCTCTGGCAACCTATGAATTCAAGGTGGTAGGATTGTGTAGTATCGTTTAAAATGCTAACAATATAAAAAAAACTAAAAATAAAAAAAAATCTGTTGAAGTAAAAAAAATCGAACTTAAAAAAAATAAAAAATAAAATACCGTCGAGTTTCTGTTAGCTATCATATATGAAAAAAGTTTCTTGTGCAACACAGAGCTGAATGTTTTTTGTCCCTTAGCCCGATATTCGCCTCCTCCCTTTCCCTGTTTTTCAAAGTGTGTATACGATAGCAAAGGATCACTTTTATGTTCACAAAAAGGTTCAGAGTTGGTAATCCTCACACAGCGTTGATATTGTACTAACAAAGTGGAAGCGGATTAAGACATTTGTAGGGATTCTGTCTGTCGCTTCAGAATCAGCTTCAAATTCTACACCCAAAGTTCTATATAAATATATTCGAGTATGTGGAGATTGATATAATCGCATATTGGATGTAATACATGATAAAACATAACACTCGTTTATGCTTTTGGCATAGATATGCATAAACGTATCTAGTGTTGAAGATACACATATTTTCCCCAAGTAGATTTTGTTTTACGTGTGGTGTGGTTTTTCGAATCACAAAATCCGGTACGAAGAACAAACGAGACACAGGAAAACAGCCCGACGAAAACAGAAACAGGAAAAAGTACCAATTCTGATGACAGGATCATCGCATATGCAATGTACAGAAACTCATTTTATTCCATTCGGTGTTATACCCGGATTCGGTTCGCATTCCATCGGAAATGTTTTAAGTGTAAGTAAATACCATGTTGATCCCGCCCAATTTCAATTCTTGTGTCGCGTCGCCCAATTCCTTCCTGGTATATCCCTGCCCCACACACCACATCATTCACGCCCAATGCCACCCAAATCCAAGGACACTCGAGTTCCAAGCGTTAAGGAACACATCGAAGAATGTCATTTGTCTCCCCAAATGCACAGAGAATCCTTCTATCTACAGCAAATCGAATTCTTAAGGCGATGATGGTATGACTAGAATTTAGATGGATATCCGCCTGTATTATGACTCTGTGTCAATCGAACATTGTATCCTTTTTGAGCACATATCCTTGGTGACTCTTTTACAATACCAGGGAAAAAAAATACGTCAAACGACTACGTACGAGTAAATGACATGTGATCTGGCCCTAATACAGCTTGACATGTTTCTTGTTCCTTGTGCTTATCGTTGAAATGAACATTACGTTGGTACGAAAAAAAACCAGCTGCGAAGTGCAAAAAGCAACCTTAAAAATGAAAAAGTGATTTTATTTCTATATATATATATTATTAAAACTCCCAAGTAAACCCATTGTCAGAAATTTTTGTTCAAATGAATTTCGCTCTGATTTCTAGGGGATTTTTGAGGACTATTCGATTACATAAGTCCTGATAAGTTTTACTTATAGATAATTGAAGATTCTGCACTCAAATATCGCAGACGGAAGAAGTTGAAATATCCTACAATTGTTGGGACATCCGCAAAAAATATTGCGGTTCAAAAACCTTTTAAAAATTTTCTTCAAGCGGCCAATGGCGGCGTGGACGAAACTTTAAGCAGCCAGTAAAATATTTTAGCGGTCAGTACGCTTGAAATTCGTCCCCTAACTGGATTTAATGGTTGAAAAATATTGCGTGAAACCTACCATCAAAGTTTTTAGGCATTTTTAACGAGAGTTTTTATTTTTGCTGGAGTTTGGAATTTAAGATGTCAAGGTAGGGACCATTTTTTGTGAACAAAATGTCGTTTACATCAGGTTGAAATCAAGAAAAATACTTCTTGTCCCTTCAAAAAGCGGATCTTGTTGGTTTCAGGGTCCTTAAAATTCGACATCCAAAAAATGATCCAAAAATTTGGGTCAGTTTTGCTTATTTTCTCGAACGGGGCTGATTACTTAAGTGCTATCTATAGAATACGTCACACTTCTTGGTAAAGTAGGGGGAGTAGGGTGGGGGAGGGGTCTATAGCGGTACTAAAATTAATTTAAAAAAAAAATCGGGAAACCTCTGACTAAAAACAACCCCTACAACGACTGAGTGCTGCTTGGGTTTTGTCCCCTAAGTCCTCAGAAATTTTCCGAAAAATTTTCAACATTTCGTCCTGTTTGCTGATACAAAGGACTTACCAACTGACTGCTGTTGGCTTTCGATGACTGACATTGTGATGGATGGTCGGGGCTTCTGGCTTTCGAAATTATCGTAAGCGAACGAAAAGAACACCGTAAAAGAAAAGCTCCTTTTCTCGTTAGCATGTGTGCGCCAGTATATCGCACAAACATTGCAGAAAATACTATGAATTAGATGGGAGATCCTCTTTTCACAATGTTTTCATTTTATTTAAAGCTTCTTCATTTTCTATATAAGTTCAGCTTGGGACACGAAACCATCCGGCTTTGATGTAAGTCCCTTTTTTTACCGCCAAAGTGATTTATGGGGTTGACCGTAAGAGTTTAAACTTTCCTTAACAGTTTTTTTTTCGTCGGTGTGTTCAGGACAACAATGAACGGCGGTAGATTGTAACCCTATTGTACTTAGTGGCATTTTTGTGGTCTAATTAGTGGTGTTAAAGAATCTAATAAAAGGAAAAGGACTCTTTGATGACTCAAAAAATAATACAATTTATATCAAGTTAATCATGAGAAATTATGTGAAAAGAGTTTATTAATTTTTTTTTTCTTTATTTTTCTTTTCAGGTAAGGAAATCTCTCATTATTTTGTTTGGAAATAGTTTCCGTAAGTATTTTTGAGCATAAAAACGTTTTGTAAAAAATACAACAATTATTTCAGTTAAATAATACAAATTTAAAAAAAAAATGGATTTTTCGTTCTTGAATTGTGTTTTTAACAAATCCAGTACACAAACGACGTTAAGATATTTTTATTTACTTGCATAAAAATATTTTTTAGGGATTAGAAATGTTCGGAAAAATAGCTTGTCAGAATTTTAACTAAAATTTTCAATTGCACAGACATTTTTAGACATTGTTAAGACAGAAAACCTCGTTTTCACTATCTCATTTGAAAACCAATATAATCACTGCAATTTACACCAAAAATGTTTCAAATCAAGTTTTTGAAGAAAGCGCAAAAAATACCTTTTTGTGCTTAGAAATAGATGAAATAGATATTGGGTATGCCTGCCTGTAAACTTTGGAGAAATCGATTATTTTTGCATGTTTTTAAAGTTCAACACTTTTACTTTTATCTCTTAAAATATCGAGTTGATCGGATAAAAATCGCCGAAGTTTTGCGACTTTAACACTTTGACTGCCTTGGCTATCATTTTTCATAGCTTCCCTGGTGGTCCATGGCTAGCAAAAACTATATAACTATTTGTTGAAAACAGCAGATATCACAAAGAAATTGTATTGGCATTTTTTTGAACATTTATAAAATTGGTTGGGCAGTCAACGTGTTAAAGTCATGTGTGCAGCCGTATTTGAAGCGTTTACGAATAACTTGAAATTTTAATTGCAAAAAAAACTTTTTTTCCAAAATCAGCGATAACGATTACTCAACAATAATCACTAAACCGATTTTGCGCAGTTTTTAAGCGTTCTAGTCCTGAATCGAAGCTTGTTTTATATATATTTTTTAGCAGTAAAAAAATAGCATAATTTTTAACCAAAAAATCGATACTAAAAATGGACGTCATTTTGTTCGTAATTGATTTTTCAGCGGCCCAGGATAGCATTGTGTAAAATTTAATAAAATATCTTATTTGCTTGATTTCCGATGAATGACCATGGACCAACAATCGCAGATCACCTTCAGAAAAAAGTCCTGTCGTACGCTTACAAAACCAGGAACTAAAACTCTATTTTTGTACATAAAAAAATCTAGAATATGTAAAAACAGTTGAAACAAAATACTTTTATTTAAAAAGCATACAAAACCCAAAAAAAACGTTCTTTTCAGGTCTTGCAAATAGGCATAACCCCTTAAAGCCTTTCCCAACTCTTCTTCTATCCAAATTGAATTGTTTTGTGCATCCATTGGAATCTAAACCCTAAAAATTTATCAATTTTTCCTTCCAATTCTAGGGGGGAAGGCAAAACACGCTACATTTCCATCAAATCAGGAAATCGAACTTGTTTCAGATATTTGCTGTTTCAAGTCAATAAAAAAGGTTCTTTTTTTTAACATTTCATTCGGAATGTGCCGTCTTCAAGACGATTTTATTATCCTTAAACATGCCGTTACGTTTTGCCTACTCTCTGGCGTTTCTACTCGTTATAGAAAGCTTCAAACCTGAAGCAACTTACCCGAGGAAAGTAGGGTGAATTTTGTGTGAAGTTAGTTCAGGTTTTCCTTGACTTTTTTTGGTATAGGAATTCCGAATTCTCCAAATTATTTTGTTTTATATTATTTATTGCTTCGAATTGCATAACATGAAAAATTGCTTAAGTACGGCATTTCCAAGAGGAATGAAATAACATAGAAGAATAACGTTCTTCTTAAACTTTCCTATATACCAACACTAAATTAGAAGTTGCGACGTGGCAAATGAAGTGCGAGAACTTTTCCCAGTTCCTTCATCATCAACTGTAACAAAGTGTAAAACTTGAAAATTTCGCTCAAGAATTTTCTATGCATTATTATGCTCTATAATTTGATTTCATTCTTCGTATACTTTTCGCTCATACATGAATGTGTGAGTACGACAAGGACGTTTTCCTTAAAAGTTGAACCATTTTATGATAAATAGCTCTTCGGTATTAATTACATGGTCGCACATCCTTTTCCATGTCTTGATATGATTTTCATTAAGGACACTCATAACTTTGGTCCTCCACATCCGCCCAGACACACTTCATCTGTTTTCCTTATCTCGAGCAATTTTTCTGCTAGAAAAGAGGCGAATTTTCCGGCGAAAATCTTCAAAATAAAATGAATTTTCTTGTCGGTAGTACCTTCCGGCTTAACAACATGAACAAAACGTTTATTTCCCCGGAAAATAAACACTGATAGAACCGACACACAATCGCTAAATATAAGAAAAAGAAAAAGCGAAGAATAATACTTGGCAGAAGTAGAAGAAGAAGAACAATAATAAGAAAGGAAATAAGTTTTCCGCGTTTGCATTTCTATAGTTCAAGAGTATATAAATAGGCCTGGCTGGCATGTTGTCATTTTCCACGTTCCCAGCAAATTCTGCTAATTACTTGTGAATTTTTAATCTTACCCCAGCAAAGTTGACAGCCGGGAGGTAATATTTGAAAAGGGACTTTTCTTCCAAAATTTACCCTCCGTCCATTCGTTTACTTTCTCTGCCACATTCTGCCCCCGAGAAGGCTTCAGCTACCAAATTTACGTAGAGAATTTGTCAACTTTTAGCATTCCACCTTATATCTTATTGAGATCTTTCATGCTTTGCTGGGAAAACTACACAGCATAACTTTTAGTAGCCAGTGAGTGGAGGGAAAACTTTGTTAAGTGATGGGGAAAAAATTAAATAAGCAACTTTAAACTGTCTAGTTTTCAACAGAACTAAATTAAATATTTAACTGTCTACCGGTGTAGAGGTGAGACCGGGAACATGAAAAAAAAATAATAATAAATATAAATTCACAAAGACTTCGACATCGTGCTGCGGGAAAAAAAAGTTTCCCAGCATGAAAGTCGTTCAACATTTTGTTGGGAGATTATTTTGTTAGGAGAGTTAAGGGACAGAGTCATTTCTGATTATGAACTTCTTATTTTCGTTCTTCCTCTGATGATACCGCAAGGCAAGATTTCAACAAGTTTTCTTTCAGCTGTTCATGATGTTTTTGCCTTTATTTCATATTCAGCGTCCTTTAGTGTGTTAACCAGATGAATATCCTTCGTCCTTCCTTTAAATTTTTTACCGGCAGTGGAAAATGGCAATGGGGCGTTGAGAAAGTTTTAAGTGATTTTATTTAAACAAGAAGTTTTACAAGTGTTTGAAAGATTTCTAAATGAATTGTAAAATGTAATTTAATAATGGAGAAAAATATTTTAGAAACATAATTTTTTTTACATTTCATTTATGGGGGCAAAAATTTCCATGTCCCAAGCGCAGAATATTTTCCACCTCGAAACCAACATTTGCGTTGTTTTACGGTGAAAACAGTTCTGATTTTTTTTTTGTTTTTTGTAAAATATGAAAAAACAATATAATTCAATTTAAATAAAGAAAATTTGTTTGTCAAAAAACAGGGATCATTAATTAGAAAAGTTTTAGGCAAAGAGCTTTTTATTAAGGACATCAACTCAAATCCAGATATGCGAACCGGTTTTTTTTGAACCGAACCAAAAACCACTGAGCCATTGAAATTTTAGTGGACCAAAATCAAACCATAAACCGGACCACTCAGCAAAAGGATGACCCGAGTCAAACCCAAACCATTTTTAAAAAAAGGTGGCCAAGGTGTATCAAAACCAAACCAGTTTTCACAACAAATGCTGTAACCGAACCACAGACCAGAAATTGTTTTAGGGGTTCGGCTCGGTTTATACTTGAATTTTTAGGATTGTAAGTCCGGTATTACACTTGGCTAATTTAAGCCGACAACTTTTGGGCTTAATAAGCCAATGTGCTTACATTTGTGGCTTAAATAAGCCAATCCTGTTTGCATATGCTACACAAGTTTACATGTGTGTGAGTCGACTCAAACCATTGAAATTGCTGCTGGTCATATACTTCCCAAGATCTTTACCTGCTGACGGTCAGAACGAAAATGATTTCTGCCTACTACTTTTCCCAAACCGGTTCACACGCTTTTCATGTATGCAAATTGCCGATAAGCCATGATTTCGAGTGGAAACTGTTCCCTCCTCATTCGTTTCTCCCGAAAATCGGCTTAAGTAAGCCCCAAAAGTTGCCGTGTGTAATACCGCGCTAAAACCTTTATTATAAGCTTTTATTTAGCTTGCTTTCGTATCTGTCTGCCTGTTTCTTGCAATATAGTTTTGATCCATTTCCACTCATCCGATTGACTTGAAATTTTGCACACATACGTAAGTCCGATGACAATACAATATTTTCACTACTTTGTCCTTATAAGGATAACGTCATTATCCTTTTCCTTAAAGTTTCCGGGAAAAAATCTCATCTGAGGTTTTTGGGGTCGGTAACTCCGAATCAAATACGAAATAACTAAAAAGGATAAAATAAACAAAAAAAAAATTAAAAAAACTAATTTAAAAAAAAGCTTTCCTATTATACTAAAGGCGCTTATTTCAAAATCGTTTTTCTTAAATAAGTCGACCCCGCTCCCACTTCTCCCCTCACCTACAAGCTTATTTTAAAAATAATAAAAATTGCGGCACATAGGATTCGAACCAGGGACCAATAGCTTGCACCCCAACAGACATAGCGATTGAGCCACTCACAATTCTGGCATTAGTTGTTTAAATGTATTATAGGTGCAACAAATTAAGCAAACTTTGATCGAAATCATGAATTCAAAAAAGTGTTTGACGTATTTATATATTCAAAAAATATTATGTTTGACGGGTAAATCAACAGAGTTTTTTAAACGTATTTTCGTCACCGAATTTTTGAGTGATTGAATAGTGTAGCGTGGAAAAGATTAGCTCCGAGTAAATGTTTCTGTGGGTTCAACTCCTCCTGTGGGATTATTTTTTTTTTAATTTTTGATTTTATTGTTTAAATGTTATTCATATATTATAATAACCTTATAGGTTTTAAGGCTTGTGTTCAAAATTTGAGAAGTACTCAACCGATTTGGACGAAGTTTTTAAGGGCAGCCCAACTGCAACACGGGGACTATGGCCTAATTGCAGATTTTTCAGTCCCATGACAAAATTTGTTTGTTTAAATGATTTTTAGAGGTTTTTCTTTGTGGTAAATTTGATTTTTGTGAAGCTTTATCGAGTTTTGAATATATTCATATATTAATTTTTTTTTGTTAAACATCAAATGATCTGAAATGATCCAATACAGGAAAACCTGTTTTAGCCAGACTCGCACAGAACCAAGAAATTTGTCCGGCTTCTGGCTTATACAGATTTCTGGCTTATACAGGTTGGAGTAAAAAACACGGGTTTTTATTTTGTTTTACGATAATGTAACTATATACAAAACTATGCGATGAAACTTCGTAGTGTAAATTTTTGAATTTGTGTATTACTTTTGAGCCTAAAAATGTCCCAGTTCTTGAACAATGATCCGGTTTATAAAAAAATATGTTTCTTCGACATACATGTGACAATAAAAAGTAGGAAGATTTCGAATTGATTTCAATTAGAGACGAGAGATGAAAAATACTCCCAATAAAACTGTTGTCTGACGTTTTTATGAAAGAAATTTTTCCTCTAAACTATGTCTTCCTTCTCCTTGCTGAAACAAGATCTACTTGAAGCGTCTTTTTATAACATAAGTTAATAACTTTGTGCAAGATTTTATGCATTTTCAAAACTTGCGGATATGGTTTTTAGCATAAACTATTGCTGTGGGTTTGAATAACCCTTCCGGAGCTTGGAAACGAACAAAATCATTTTACATTGATTTTTCTGATAAAATTTTGATAGAACTCCAATTAGAATTCAAACTATAGATTTATTTTGGTCTTTAGAACCTTTTTGGCTCAAAGTATTTTTCAAAAAATTCTAAAATCTTTTTTATTTGTGTGGGGGAGGGGAGAGCAAATATTCCGATTTACCCACTGACTAGGGCAAATCAAATTTTTATGTCATGCTAAACACACTACTGTAACTAATTTTTTGATCGGGCGATTTGTTCTATGCTTTAGAAATCTGTGGTCACAAGGAAAAACCGCTTAAGTCGAGTTATGTACTTAGTTTTAAAGGTTGGTGCATATTTGAATTCTCCTTATCCAGTTCTATATTCTGTCAAAATTTGGTTTTGATGCTATGAGGTTATGATGCTATGATGCTATGATGATGCTATGCTGTACCCCTATGAGGAATGGTAGAGCAAAAACCATATAACCTAAGTCAGTTTTGCTTGCAAAAAAAAATAATCAAAACTTTAAACCCAAATTACTCAAAACACGCTTTTTCGACTTAAGCAGTTTTTCCTTGTGACCACAGAAATGGTCTACTAACTCTAAAAACATTTTTATATAGAAAAAAGTTTCCGGCTTATACAAAAAAAATTATGTCCGCGGGTTCGCGTTAAGCAGGTTCCGGCTTATCCAGATTCATGGAAAACCACTTCAAAATCACGGGACTTGAAAACTATTCGGCTTAGGTAGGTTTCCGGCTTATACAGGTTTAACTGTATCTAAAAAATCTAAGGAATGGTCCATTCGATGTGAAAAATAATAAATTTGATTTCATAATTTTACTCAAATAAACTTACATAAGTTTTAATGAAATGAAGTTTTTCATTAAAACTTATGTAAATAACTTAGTTTTTCAATACTCTGCCGTTGTTGGAAATTTAACTTTAATGATTAATTATAAGCGGAAAATTTTGACAAAGCTATTATTATATTGTATTTTCCCATTCGACCTGCGTTTTCCATGACCATCAACAAATCTCAAGGCCAGACATTTGACAAAGTGGGGATTGTGTGGTACGAGCCCGTTTTCTCCCACGGGCAAATATACGTTGTCCTCTCAGGTAATTTATTTGTGTCAATAGCTAGAATTTTGTTGTTTTTAATTTCAACTTTTCTTATGTCTAAAAAGGTGTTGAAAATTGAAATAAAATATAGAAATGCTTTTCCCAGGGAGATTTACTAATCATGCCAATCGCGAATATCTAAATATGTGTGAATGTGTATAAATATGTGTGAATGTGTATAAAAATGTGTGGATGTTGGAGTTATAGAATTCAAAATACAATAATTTATACAATTAAAAAAGGTATGGCACAGTAAAATTGTATACATTTTTTTGAAGTCATACTTTTTTTTATTAAAGTAAATAACCCGATTGATACATTATTTAAAAAAAACTCATGTTAATGGTGAATATAGGGCCTAACTAGTCTCTACGAGGCTTACTATTACCTCCTTGTGTCACACAATATGTATGTCGATCAAAGTTTAAAGACAACCTATATTAGAATAGAACAGATTGTGTAAAAAATTACAACTAAAATACTAAAAACTTAAATATGGTGAAATTTTAAGGTGAAACTAGCTTGGCCTTAGCTTGGCCCCAGATTGACCAAATAGTGGCGCTTTTAATACGAAACTAGCCTCTACGAGGCCTGCTCTAAAGTTATCATGTCACAAACCGTTGTTTGGAGAAAAAGTAGTAAGTGCTAGAAGACCGCAAAAGATTTACCTCTATCTTCGGTAATACAGTCACTTTGCCCAATAATTTTGTATGAACTGAAACTCAGTGACTGCAAAATACAGTGGAGGCCCAATATATCGACCTACATATATAATGTTCAGCCCGTACGTTAAATCGGGTTCGTTATAACGAAATGCGCATTAAAGATCAACATACAGCCATGTTCAAAAGTGTTAGGCACCATTTCAAAAACAATTTTTTCCTGTTTACGTGTTATTATATACACAGTGAAACAATGTGATTTTAAGAATATCAAAATTTATTTATCTGACTAATATTACGTGGGCCCACCCCTAGCCCTTATTACAGCAGCGAGTCTTTTCGGCATTGTCGCTACAAGCCTATTTTCGTGTCGTCACTTATAAAATCCCATTCCTCCTGAATAGCCCTTTTCAGGGTATCTTCTGATGTTATTTCTGTGTTTCCGGATATTTTTCTTCAAAATACTCCACAAATGCTCTATCAAAATCTATGATTTCTTTGTAAAAAATGGGGGTGGCTAATACTTTTGAACATGGTTGTATGTTTTTATGAACATTATCATAATGAGATTTTAGATTGAGGTAAATTTTAATACGATTTATTCTTAAGTGGGATAATGCTTTAATGTATGTATAAGCGTTACAAATCCCACTTAAACTGATTACATTACCTTAAAAGTTTAATTTTTCGCGACGGTTTCACGTATAACACATATTATTTACGAAACAAATAGTTTTTCGTTATATAGAATAACAAAATTTTTCGTCTTTCACTATAGAGATGCTAATAATAATAATAATACAATAATATAATAATAATACGTAATAATAATTCGAAACTGTTGTTCGCTATACTGGACGTTAGTTATGTAGGTATACAATATAGTGGACGCCCGGAAGGGAAATTTTTTCTTCGCGGGTAAAAATATCTGTAACGGTTCTCGAAATATTTGAAAAAATTGTTCACATAAGATATTTCAGTAAATTCAATCAAACGAAAAACTTAAATATTGACCAATTTTAAAATAAAACTAGCTTGGCCTGAGCTTGGCCAAACAGTGGGCTTTTAGTACGAAACTAGGCGTCAAACTATTTTTTGGGAGAAAAATACTAAGTGCTGGCGAAATCTTTTGCGGTCTTCTAACACTTACTACTTTTTCTCCAAACAACGGTTTGTGACATGATAACTTTAGAGCAGGCCTCGTAGAGGCTAGTTTCGTATTAAAAGCGCCACTATTTGGTCAATCTGGGGCCAAGCTAAGGCCAAGCTTATTTAAAAAAAATCGCTAAAAAGGGAGAAAAAAAATTTGGGCGTCATTTACGAGAGAATCGCCGTTTACGAGAAAATCGCAATTTACGAAAAAAAATCGCTATTTACGAGAAAATCGCCATTTACGAGAAAATCGTCATTTACGATAAATGCAACTATACTAAATTTAACTCAATCCTTTCACAAGTTCACGGACTGTGAACTGACGGACGGACAAAAGGACAAGCGGAAATCAAATGATTCTCACAACAAGATTGTTCTGAATATTGGCCGTACAATAGTTTTAAAGAACATAGGAAAACCAATTTGCACGCTACACACAATAAAAATTGTGAAAATCAGATGAATTTTACAAATAAAAACCAACCACAGATTCACTCTTTTTAAACTGAACTTCCAATCAAAATTAAATTAATAAGATAAAAATTTTAAAACAATTTTCCCTAACGTGTGATCGTTCTTCGCTTAGTTTGTTTTAGTAAAAAAAATCTTTTCTTTTTGATTAAAACTATTTTTTTCAAAATTACTTTTTACTGGAAATTTCTGTTTAGCTACATAATTAAATTGAAAATTGATTTTCTTGTAGACAACATTTGTCCAGGATTTTATGGAAATTTACAAACCAATCCCTCTTCTCGTAATTTTTAATTGCAAAGTGTTAAAAAATGTCAAGCGATTGCTTAAAGGGCTTTTACAATGAAATGTCAGGAAATGACATGTTTTGTCATCTAAAATAACTGTAAAAAAGTAATTGACATTGATGAAATGATCTTAAAACTTTTAAACGCGAATTCCCTTGACAATTTTATGGTATTACATCTGCATAACAAGTTTATGTTAGATTTTTTTTTCCTCTATTTTTCAACTATAAAATTACTTTCAAATGACGAACGCGCCGTAAAAAACTGCACGCTTTTCCCGTAAGAGACGATAGTAAACCGCATTATATAACCGAAAAGCAATTTCCGTAAAACTTTTGAAAGCCAACAAAAATACTGCGAAATGCAACTATTCTACCACCATCAGACGTTAGTCGGTTTATGCAACCACAGTGCAGAAGAAAGACACAAACATTTTCATATCCTTCGTTTACGAGTATGAAATGCCTTAAAGCGAGATACTAAAAGCATATTTACAATAATAGTAATAAAATAGAGAAAAATATTACTGCTATTTCTGATAAAATTTCCTTCTTTTTTATCGTATAAGGAAAATGGCGTCGAATTTATGTTTGCGAATGCGAAAATATCATTAATATTATGTTTTATGTCAGTTTTTGTTGAATTAGACCGTCTTACATTTTTGAAAAAAAAATATATCTAATGTAGTTTTTTTAAAATTACATACAAGATTTCTTCTTTTTTTTTGGAAAAATTTAGATTTTTGATTCAAATACCAACAAGAAGTTAATTTTTAGAGTTTTTTTCAATTAAATTCCAAAAATAAATAAATATTTTTTGTCATTTCTTCAAAGCCGATTTCATATTTCAGGAGGCTTTGAAAATTTCGAGTTAGTACACTCAGAAAAATGTCCAGGTCAACTTTTTGTCAGGTTAACTCTGACCGCTAGCTGAGGTTTCCATTACATGACATTACATCCTCGAAATGCCTATCTAAGGTCAACTCGTGCAGCTCCCAATGCCATACTTCACCTGCTCGTGACTTAATTTCAGAATTTCTCCGGACACAGGTCAACACAAGTTTTACTTTCTCTCATGCAGGCGAACGCGCACCTGCCCGAGGCCAATTACGCCGTATGTAGGTCGTCGAGTTAGCCTCCATTTTTCTGAGTGTAACACAAGGAATTTTGCTGACTAAAAGCCCTATCATACCTAAGTTGATTTGGTCTGAAAATGGTAAATGGTGACTTTCCATTCATAAGAGAAGGATAAACATTTTTGATAGACGAGAGTGACACGATAAACTTCAAAGCAAAAACTGAACTTTAAACTGACGAAATTTCTCGAATTTAAGACTAAATATGCTGAAAATTTTAATGTGCTTTTCTATTTTGAGAGCTTATTTTATAAGGCTCGTTTGCACCAACTATTCTTGAAAAATTGAGTTGTGCTTAGTCTACTTAAACCGAAGAAATTCTGAGACTTAAATAATTTAAGTTGGGCTTAAGTTTCGTTAGGGCAAACAACCTTAACTTAGCTGTGAAAAATTAATAGTTTGCTGTAGTTTTTCTCCTTATTTTAGCCTCAAAATTTTGCGGAAGAAGGCTGAGCGGTTTTCTGGCGCGAAATGGTTAGGACAAATTCAAATTTAAAAAAGATTTCTTTGAAAGCAATTAAAAAATAAAGTAGAGAACTTAAATATATTTCAAAGGACAAAATTTTTTAAAACTCAAAAACAAAACGATTCAGCGAAATTCTATTTTTAATATCTCGCATTGCTGCTAAAACCCCTGCGAAATTTGTGAATTTAATTTATAAATAAAAGAACAAAACCTGCTAATTTGAATTTAGCACCTTCGATTTCTATTTTCGTATCAAAAAAATGGGAAATATTCCACACCAACACACAAAAACCAAACACAGACGTGCCTATGTTTCAAATCAATAATGATATTTAATGATATTTCTAAATTTAGAATCAATAGATTGAAATCGGGAATCCGATTTGACCAATAAACCACTGAACAGGGGGTTCTCTGTGCTTTTCTTTTGATTTAAAAACAAAAGTGAAATATTATAATTAGAATAGTATGAATTGGATCTCTGGAAATCATCAATTTCGATTTATAATTCAGGCCGAATAATTTGTTAGTCTGTAATTTTTTTAAATATGTCGATATGAGTTTAGAATTTAGACGTAAAAAAATGGTTCAAGCATTTTTCTTGTAGACATCATTCTAAAAATATCACCGCATTTACCTGAAAAGTTTTCCTCAACCGGTATGTGATTGTGTTTATGCTTCTTACGAACAAATAAAGTAAAAAAGTAGAGAAAATGAAGTCGTATCGTCCTTTGACTGACATTATAATTAAGTTCTATTGATTAGTTAATATTTTAGATACTTGGATGGCTTCTTTTAGCTTCGGAAGTAATCAAATTGAACTTAGATACAGATCGAATGAAAAGTTACTTTTTCGCTTGTATTTCCCTTCGGCTTCAATAATGGTGACTGAAAACTGCTGCTATTGCTACTTTGGAAAAGGACTTGGACCGGCGTCGCTGACTATCAACGGCTGGTTTCTTAGATTTTTATATACAGTTTAACGAAAACGATCGTAAAATTAATTTTATGGTTCATCGAGGAGTGTTTTTTACGACGAATTCCATTATTATATCCACCCCCATTTTGGATAGTCTCTAAAGGATATTCTTTCAATTCGGTTTCCCTTCAATTGTATGAGCACAAAATGTGTAAAAGAGACACAAAACTGAGTCGGACGGATGAAAACGCAATGCCAAGAAGGAAACCTTTTGACAGTTGAACCAATTTCCCAAATTCCCACCAAACGTTCCACAAAGAGACTTTTCTAAATCAGGAGGAATAACTCAAACCATTCAATAGAAATATAATTGGAGGCCATAAAAATAAATTTTGACAGCGACCTAAAACGGAACAAGGACAACAAATATTCAAGGGCTTTTCCTGACTGCAATTTTTCCAATTTTCCTCCTGAGTGACAAACAAGTATACACGATTCCCCTTTAAATTATTCCCGGCCAAAGGATTATTTTTTTTTCATTTCCCAGCATATTTTAGGTCGTTTTTTATCTGGCTTGCTAAAAAAAAACTTTTAAAAAGTACTGAGGATCGTCACTATCTGGTCACACTTTGGGCAACAAAAAAGTTTAAGAAATTTCAAACATTTCCTCAACTAAACCCAGTAAAGAACATAAAAAAAAATACTAAATAAAATAAACCACTCGAAATCGTCGATTGAAAGGAAATTCTTAAAATATTCGACGGAGAAAAAAATATTAGAAAATTATCTTTCGGTTGTATACTAAAACAGAAAAATTTCTCTTAACCAAGCTTTTTTTTCTCAAGTGTACGATCGGAACGTGCTCAATTGACTTCTTCTATAGCCAACAAAATAACTTTTTTAAGCATTTGACAAGCTTCTCCCAGACATTTTTCTCTTCATTTCAGTTTTTTTTCCTCAACTATGTGCCTTTTTTAAGTCGATTTTCCCAAGCAGTAAGTGCCTTCTTCAAGTTATGTATCGATGAAAAACTGCTTTCCTGGTCGAATGAAAGAAAAACTTTAGATTAATTCAGGTCAAGATGCTACGCTGTGTAAAGCGCTTTTTTTGATATTTATCTATTTTTTAACATTCTTTTCAATTTTCACAAAGTTTTTCTTTTCAATTTCTTTATATGTATACACAAGTCCATAGCAATTTCTAGGTAACTGACAATATGCTTGGAAATTGTAAGCACTGTAAAATAAAATGTCATATAAATTTAATTCTGGATAAAATCATGACTTTTTAGTGTCAGGTTTGAGGAAATTAAGAACGTAAAAATTTCTTTTTTGAAAGTGTGAAATATGGTAATACAATGGTCTCCCGCATTTACACGGTCTCGTTCTACGCGAATTCGCTTTAACGTGGTAGAAAATCATTGAATTTGGAAACAAAATTGCGACAAAAAGGTGTTTTTCTATCGTAAATATTGTATTTCAGTGTAACCATGACAGTTTGATTAGTATAAAGTTTGATTAAGGATTTCGATCCCATATCTCAGCGGAATCCTTTAAAGTAAATACTAATGACGTCACTTGAAACAGGAAATACTAATGACGCCACTTGAAACACGAGAGTAATTAAACGAGAGTTTTTTTTAATAAGTTGCTATACATTTTATAGCTTTGTGACATAAAAAATTCTACTCAAACTAAAACGTAGGGTGAACTGGTCCACGTTTTCATTATTGGCCATAAAATGGTCAAAAATTGGAATTTTTCTGCAATCGCAGATTGCCAACTTTTTGACATTAAATTTAATTTTTAGGCATTTATCGAAAACTTTGATTTTTCGATTTTTTCAAAATGGTAGGGAGAAGTGGTCACCCCACAAAATTTTTCCAGAAATCGCATAAAAATAAAGTTAAATGACAAATAAAAATATAATCATGAAGTTTGATCGAAAATATGGTTTATTCGAAAGTAACAAATGAGCATTTGGTCTGTTTTGGTGTTGGTTTCTTCGGTCTAGTTGTTAAGCGTCGTTTTCAGGCGGTTTTTTCTGCATCTCTAATTCACCTCGATTTTCGGGAGAAGTTATAATCGAGCTTCGCATCGAATTTCGGCCACGATTTGTAACACTGATAAAAAATCTTGAAAACACGTCATATGACATTGACAGGGTGGACTACTTCACCCTACCAAACGTGGACCACTTCTCCCTACCGACGCTATTTTGCGCGGAATGACGCTGCTTCAACAATTGTGAGACAAAATGCAGAAATTCGGTGGATTTACAAAGTTCATAATGTAAACAACATTTTAGATTAATTACCTTATTGAAATTGATGAATAATTCGTCAAAATGTTGTTGAATGTGAATACTTGCGAAAACTTTTCACAATGTTTTTTTTGGCACTGGTCTGTGAAAGTGAGTAAATATACGTCTGCACACTTCAATGACAAATAAAAAACAAGCTGTCATCAAGAGCAACCAATGAGAGTTGCATATTCTGTTCTAATGTCACTATTACTAACAAAAATGGTGGTGGACCACTACTCCCTACGGACCACTTCACCCTATCCGACCTTATGTTTTCTTGTTATTAGTACACTCATGTAAATGTATTTATTTTCAAAACATATTTTTCTTTGAAAACTTGTGAAATAGTTTCCATTTCAAAACCGAACTACTCTTTTTACCATACTTTCCATAGATCGATTTACACGGTTCCGAAATTCGTGCTGTTTTCGCGGAACCAATTAACCGAGTTATTAAATTTGTTTTTCTCAAATCTAAAATACAAAATTTTTTTTATTCGTTCATTTTCTTTTTAAACCTTTCTTTTACATAATTTCCTGCATGAAAAACGTTTGGGAAAGTTTAAAATAATATCTGGTGTAAACAGCACATGTCTTTCCTATACAAGATATTTGTTTTTGTGCAATTTACATTATAACCCGATGAATAAAATTTTAGTTGATATAAAGATATCTTACAAAATCTGAAATATCTCGATAACTGTAAAATGTATCGATCTACGATATCAGGGAAAAATTTAGAAATTTTTAATGTCTTACACCAAAATCTAATATTTTACATTTTAATGAAAATATCTCAATAACGCTTAAAGATAACGGATAACTGTAAAAGACAAAATTTTGGAGAATGCCATAATCGCAAAAACACTATTTGGTTTGCAATAACGATATATCTCGATAACGGCTCGGTAACGGCTCGAACAGTTCCAGTAAAAGAGAAAAATGTAGGATATTTTATTATCTCGAACTTTGAGACTCCTGGAAAACGCGTAGTTTCGTAGTAAATAGCGAAAAACGTAAATGTGAAAAAGCTGCCATTTTGGTTACTTACAGTTAACTGATTCTCACCAAAAGTTCCTATTAGGTTCCTATCGTCCCATTCCAGGACCAAACATCCCCGTAAAATTTCATGGCTCTAGCTCTAGTAGCTTTTGAGAAATCTTGTACACAGACTGACATACTAACAGCCAGAAAGACATTTTTGTAATAATGTCCAATCGACTCGGAAAATGTTTTTTACAATCTTACAAAATTTCGAGACATGTTCCGAACTCATCGAACTAAGTCGATTAGTACATGCCCCGGAGAGGTGTGGGCTCCCGTGATGATTTCGATTTTTTAAGTGATTTTAATACCATTTTCATACACGTAAGAAAAGTAATACATAGTAATATATGCTAATCTCAAAAATTTAGTTGATTTAATCATTCAACGGGATTACCTGTTACAATTAGAAAATATCACGTTTTCAGGTTTTCAGGTTTTCTGCACCAAATAAATCCTAACTTGCATTTCCAAACAAACGGTTGAACTTTACAATTATAAAATTTTCACAAAACAAGCAGTTCTAAACTAGTCCCAATTAGCAATGGAATCTGATAATTTAATTGTCGAAAAAGCAGTAATTAACCTGCACTTTCAGTTGCCATTCAGGTACGATGTGATAAAATATAAAAGCAAATAGAATATATCCCTCTTTACATTCATATACCATGATATATATCCATATTTGCTTTGCATATTGCGTGCTTCATGGGCCGCGGACATGTCCGAATCTTGTTGAATTTTTATCAAAAGGACGCGGGCATCGCGGGCTGATGAAGACATCATAATCCAGTGAGCAAAATTCACAAAATAATTAAATCAGCACGTTTAAATGTTTAATTATTCATTATCATTGCAAACATTGATACCTGAGGATTGCGTATCACGAACCCGAAAATCCCAAAATTTCACGGACTCCTGCCTGCAAATTGGTATGTTTTTCGACTGATGTAGGGTAAATTGGGCCAAACTCATCAGACAAATCTGGATTGCTGGGAAATTAACTAAAAATGGTATGCTACGAGGGTGATGTCGGACTGTGAATTAAATAAACTTCAGATGAAACGAACAAAAGCTGTTGGACAAATATTTATCTAACCGGGCCCAACTCAACTATTGGTCCCCTGTCACCCTATTCACGTCGCTTTATGTAGGTTTCCTCCGTGAATCACAACCATAGGTCAGTTGCAGAACTGTTGGTTGAAGTTGATTATATCCAAACGAATTTTGCCTGTCCGTTTAAATAGAATCAATGGCCAATTCCATTTGCTTTGCTTGTCTGGGGCGAAGGGTTAAAGGACGATACTCAACTGTGCTGGAAGTTGCTCGCTCTTCATCATATCATCATTGGTTAGGTTCCCTTTTCGCAAAACTTTAATAAGCTCATAAAAACCGCTTATTACATAACTTTTTGTTAAGCCCACGAAAAACATAAATAATAACATCATGAAAGTGAATGGGTAACTCATCCCAAATATATAGATATATACATGTTGGGCCATATTATATGTCTATGAAGGTTTCCGACGCACGGTAACTTTCAGACCTACAAGTGTTGGAGGAGTCTATCATATACAAAGAGAATCCATAGGAGCCAAATCATAGCCAGTAATGAGCCATTAATGCTACCCGTAGTAGAGTGTGTGGTTCTCAGATACTTTCACTTGGACTTCTCATGGCTGCTGGCACTAGAAAAGATTTAAGCACGTCAGTTTGCAATCATCCTTTAGTAGCCCCATCGACAATCATCGGGTACTTGAAAGGATACACAATGAATACACCATGAATCGCTTCAGTTCAACGAAACCATAAGCAATTTCTCTATGATTTTCTGCTGGAACGCCAGGAACGAAGGAATATAGGATGTTAGATGTTGGTCGGAAGGATTAACTGCCAATCACGAGAAGCACCAGAGTAACTTTAAAAGGACGACAACCATGATCGCCCCACAACCGCCCCAAGTAGACCCAACAAAAAGGTTCGTTCTTATATAGTAGTGGTTAAAAATCGTTTGATATTTGGGTTTCTACGAGTAAGTGTGTGTGTTGGTGTATCGGTGTGTATATGGAAAACGTACCTCCTTACGATCTAGAGCTAGGATCAGGACGAATATCTAATAGCCAGATAGATAAATAGAGATATTCTGTACCTTACCTTAGCAATGTTACAAAAGGGATGTGGTGAGAATACGTTTAGTTAGATAAACTTCTTGTTTTTTTTCTTCTCGTCCTTCTTTATGTTTTTAACTCATTGATAGTGGGTGTGTATGGTGGTTACCGATGGGTATATTGAAGTTGTTACAAAGTTTTTGGGTATCTGCCACAGAAAATTGGGTAAAGTGTTGCATAAATAAATTTCCACATGGATAAAATGTATATGGGATGAAATAAACGTTTTTAAGCTCGTCTTCCCGGATCATATCAGAATTTCTTTATTGGTAAATTTATTTTGTAATGATTTAAAATTGATAGTAGCAGAGTGGAATTTTAAAGCTGAATATTCTGCTGTTGATGTGTAAAGTTTGTTGGGTGTAAGGAAGTGAAATTTATTGGGTTATGCTTTTTTTCAACAAGAAATAGAATTCCAGTGGCGAATCGTCAAGGTAGACAGCAGTCTTGTGATAGAACTTAGTTAAAAAAGGACATAAAGGTACAGAAAGTACGCAATAAGTTTGTACTAACTTTTGACCATGTCCAGTCTGTGTTGTCTAGTAGACTGTCTAGTCTGGCGTTTCGCCACTGGGGAATTCACATTTTTACTTTCCTCTGCGTAGCTAAAGAGGGAAGTACTGTATTCATCACGATGACCGAATGGCAGATAAAGAAAGTTTATCCTGATCAGTACGAAATTCATCTTAAGAACATCCGCTTCAGTCCGTTCATATGTATGTCGCTCTATCTGTCCATTGTACGCATCTTAAGTAACTCGAAAACGCGTTGTGGTAGCGACTGAAATTATTTGTGGATGATTTTTTCCAAAATCGTAGTATTTCTATCAACTTTTGGAAAACTAACGTTAACTATAACCTCCCATATAATATTTTTTTTTTTGGAAAATACAGTTTTTTAAAACAAGTTTCGAAAACTATGCACTTTTGGGAAAACTGGTTAGAACCAAAAAGCACAAAATCTGTATAAGAAACTGCAAAAAACCCGAATTTGATAAAACTGGAAATATGGGAATGATAAACAATTTTTGAACAGTTTTCCTAGTTTTTATTAGTTCAGAATCCTAAGTGCAGCTTTCTTTGTCGCTTGGTGCATCCTTTCCATGAATTTGTGTAGCTTTCAACTTAAAACTGTATTTTTAGACTCGACACGTAAAAAGTCTCACCGGTAGCTAATTGTGTTTAAAAATTTTCGCGTCCGGAGTAGAATTTTCAAAAAATTTCGCCTGCGGCGCATTACTTGTTTTGAAAGTTTCTAAATTTACAAGTTAAATTTCGATGGAAATATTAAAGTATTGATATCGTATTTTTTGTGATGCAGCCCTTAGTTTGGTGTAAAAACCTCAATGTGGCCCTTGATTGTAATTGAGATTGATAGCCCTTGATTGTAATTGAGATTGAGAGATTGATGACATAAGAATACATTTGAGCTAAATCGGTCTAGTCTAATAGTAAATATTGTCAGATTTTATTTGTTAATCTAAAAAATTTTACCTGCGGCGCAGTTTTTTTAAATAATTTCTGCCTGAAGCACATTTTTTGTCATTTCTGTTGTATGCCGAAGAACCTTAGATGCTCTAGTGTCTTTAGGAGATAAACCTTCTTCTATCTGATTGGTCTTTCAAAAATTTTACCAAAAAATCCGTTTTTATATCTTTTTTATTTGTTTTGAATGAAATAGGAAATTTTGAAAAATTTAATTAGCTAAAAAAAATTATGTTGTGGTTTGTTTCAGCTAAAATTATATTGTGCTCTGACTCTACGAAGTGACTTCGTCATAAGTTTCTAAGAAACCTAAACGTTTTGTGTGAAAAACTCATAAAACTTCGGAAAATTCTGGGTAATATCTATAAAAAAAAATCTGTGTACTTTCTTTCCCGCTTTTCTTTTCAAAATAAACAAAACTCTGACCTAACAAACGAAAATCTTACAATATTTTCGCTTGACTTTTCGGTTATCAAATTGAAATGTTGAAATGTTAAATTTTCATCGTACTTGAATGACATATGAAAGGTAAAATCTCCTCCTTCTGAAAGCGAGAAAATTTTCTCAGCGATGTCATTCTTCATACAAAATTCCATTATCAAATCTTAAATATTAATCAAAGCCCTAAATATTTTATTTGGATTACTGAACGAAAGGCAATTGCTAT
Organism: Chrysopilus asiliformis; assembly: GCA_964034945.1. Lineage (NCBI taxonomy): Eukaryota > Metazoa > Arthropoda > Insecta > Diptera > Rhagionidae > Chrysopilus > Chrysopilus asiliformis. Next base: position 92,374,215 of record OZ035962.1, read on the forward strand.
CCATTTGTTTGTTTACCCTCAACTTTTTTTCCCTGGTGAATATCTCAAAAGTATTATTTTCCTATTCTTACATTTCTTAACAGTCGAAATATCAGACGTGCCGTCGCAGTTTGAAGAGTTTCAGTTTCTTGATTTTTTTTTCAACCTACAATATCTAATAACTCTAATTGAATACGTAACAAGAAAAAATCCATAAAAAAAACAATTTATGTGTCACTTTGCGTGCCAGACACTAAATTCAGAAATAGAAACATAACTAGGAGATATAACGAACACCTGAAGCTTCCTTTTTCGGTTATGAGTTATGTAACTGTCGCTTTTAGTATTTGTATAGGACTTTTATGTCAGATATCCATTCGTCTTGATGTTCGCTAAAAGAACAACATGGTATTAAAATTTACAGGAAAGCTCGAAAAAATGTTTTTCGGTAAATTTCAATATAATTTTACTATTATTTTACGAAATTCTTAATAAAGACGTAGAATTATTTTTAGAATGTCAAAAGTAAAAAAGTAAAAGAGTTAAAAAAGCCCTTAACTTCATTCACACACTCAGACTCAGAGGCGTAGCAACGATCGCTGCCGATACCGTCCGGGGAGGAAATTGGAATTCGACCTAACCTGAAAAAAAATCGGGGTTCGAACATAAATTCGAATTTCGCAATACATTTTCCGATTTGTTGCATTTAGTTCTAGTCCTCAACTGTTTTTCGGATTTATAATCCATCTGCGTTAACAGATAAGGCCTAGTTTGGGCCTGCGATCTTTTCTTGAATTTTTCCACGAATTTTATTCAAAATTTATTCCGCTAATTTTTATTTATCTATAGCAGAATAAATTCACTTAGGAGAAGTTATCAAAATTTGCATTTATTCCGACCGTTTTATATGAAAAAATCGAGTTCGAACGTATTTCAGGAAGAACTTTTTAAATTTTAGTCGTTGTATAAACGCTTGTGCAACTTGAATTTAGTGTCAAAGAATAAAATTCGTAGACCAAAGGCGCCTAAGGATTATGAATTCGATTTTTTAGTGCATATTTATTCTGCTCGTATAAATATAATAATAGTCGACTATGAGGTATTTAAGGTTAAGCATCCATTCTATAAGTTCAGCTTCCTTGTCTTCCGACTAGTAAAATCCTTGATGACAATATTAAAATCTTTACCACCATCAGTTTTTCTTCTATTTGTATTTACAATTATGCGCCGCAGTAATAATTTTAAACAAAATGCGGCGTAATGATTTAAATCTAGAGCTTCTTAGTCCCTTGGAACCCAATCAGACCACGAAAAGAACTCCAATCAACATACTCCCCAGCAATTTTAAATTTTCACATTTTTGTATGATGGCAGAAAATTTGCCGCCCCCAAAAATGTGGCCGCCCCCACGCCCGCCCCTTCCCCTTTCTCCAACACTACTGCTCAGACTATATAGGAATTTAATCCCAGTATTCGATTTACACATGAAAAAAGAAATATTTTTTCCCGTCAATAACATTCAACCATGAGATATTAAATTCATATTCTTTATATGTAAAGTTCTTTAACACTTGTACAGAAAGAATTTCTGAAAAAAAAACTTTTTTTTTCCTACCCTTCGTTTCATTCGGAAAACACAATAAAAACACATTGAAACGGAGAGATATGAATGAACTTTATTCGTGTCGAATGAATCCTTGAGATGTGTCAGAAACTTGTTCGGCAAAGTGTGTTTTTTTACCTTTGACTTTTCCAACCTTTTGATTTTCTTTGCTAGTTGCTACCTATACGCTATTGTTAAATCATCTGGATATAGAGCTCGATTTTATGCTTTGAAAAGTTTTTTATTTTTATTTTTGGATTTCTTAAATTGTTTCATCGGGGGACCGGATTTATTGCTTTTAAAAAGTTGAATTCTTGTGATATCACTATGGATTTAGTGTCGATGTTTTTTACCTGAAATATTCAAATATAATCAGAGTATTCACAGTCCTCTTTTAAATTGCGAGTAAATTTACCGCTTGGTAATTCAGTCAAATTTAACAGATTTTTACCGAGACGGTAACTTGGTTCATGTAAAAATGAATTACCGGATTCGGTAATTGTAGACATGCCTTGAGTCGTGTTTTTCGGCCCGGGTATTCGGTATCAAGAATCAACCGCGGGTGGCGCTAGTAATGTTTTTAGTTGTCAAATTTTCTCGCTGGTTTTTTGTTAATCTCATCGGACTGCAAATTTTCTCAATTTTGATAGCCGTTGCCGCAATATAAATTGAAAAGAATACATCAAACATGGATTTAAAGGTATGTCTGACAATCAAATTCGCAGTTCATGCATGGTTTGGTCACGTATCCAATAAAAGTGTTTTCCGGGCCGGTTATTCGGTATCAAGAATCAACCGCGAGTGGCGCTAGTAATGTTTTTAGTTGTCAAATTTTCTCGCTGGTTTTTTGTTAATCTCATCGGACTGCAAATTTTCTCAATTTTGATAGCCGTTGCCACAATAGAAATTCAAAAGAATACATCAAACATGGATTTAAAGGTATGTGACAATCAAATTCGCAGTTCATGATTTGTTCACGTATCCAATAAAAGCGCTGTTCTCAAATCTGTGCTGTGGGATGTTCACAGCAGAATATTTTCAGTCTTTTAATATTACCGAAAACACCGAATACCCAAAATTAAAAGAGGACTGTGAATACCCTGAATATTTTAGTAGGAAAAAATTTGGGCCAGTATTTGAAAAGGAAAACAGAGACATAGGTACGTTTTTGTAATAATAAAGAGAGCTTCCAATGGGGTGAGAAAGTTGTCAGATTCCGGACACTCCCGTACGGCTTTGGGTGCCCTTAGGACAGTGTCTGGAGAAAAGTCAACGGAAAATCATCTTCTCCTTCCTCACCCCATTTATTTAAAATATGAACTGTTTCATGAAAAGGCAAAAAAACATTCCATCTTTATATTTCTTTAATTAAGTTTCGTTTTATGAGATTTTATCCATAATGTACTACCATAACAGTTTTAGTAATCAATCCTTCTGCACTCTGGAATTCGTTAATCCATTTTACGTTGATTTGTTGAAATATCAGTTGTGATCAACACAAAACTTTCCTCTGCAATATTTAGTTTCGGAAAAAATATGTAAGAAATAATATTTTTCCAAATATCTTACGAACCGTTAAATATACATAAAACCCGTTAAAGGAGAAAATGCGGAAAATTTTATTTGCTTTGAATTTGGTTATATGGATTTTTTCTCAAAAGCGCATAGTTTTCGAGAAATTTTCCAAAAACTTAATTTTTTAAAATACCTTGAGTGAAGATACAAACAAATTGTTAAACAAAAAAAAATGTGGAAAATTTTATATCCTTTTTTTGTTACATTATTAATAAATATCACAAATCGCTTTCGTATAAACTTCTTAAAAAATACCGTTAACTTTATAAGACTATTCACATCCCTATTCTCACTCAAATTACACTCAGAAAAATGGAGGCTAACTCGACGACCTACATACGGCGTAATTGGGCTCGGGCAGGCGCGCGTTCGCCTGCATGTGGGCAAGTAAAACTGAGTTGACCTGTGGTCGGAGAAATTCTGAAATTAAGCCACCAGCAGGTAAAGTAGGGCATTGGGAGCTGCACGAGTTGACCTTAGATAGGTTAACTCTGACCGCTAGCTGGCTTACAGACACCTCTGTAAGGTCAGAGTTAACCTGACAAAAAGTTGACCTGGACATTTTTCTGAGTGTAGCATGATTTTTCTGCAAAATGCAGTAAAAAAAATCCACACTTATTCTATAAAAACACTTTATTTATCCTAATTTTTCCTGCGACTTATTATTTTCCATTCAATTATTTTCACACTATCTGGAAATCATCACGTGTATCTTGACCTAATTATTTTAAACATCCTTTATAACAATTTTTTATTAAAAAAACTAAATGGAAAATGCGACAGGATTAAAATCTACGTTCTAAGACTCACGTTGTCTACTTAAAAAAACCACTCCCCGTTTATGTTTTCCTGGGAAATGAATAATTTTAAAGAAATTCCGTGAGTTCGTTTTCATATAGCACACAGCATTAAAGTAAAAACCTATTAAAGAATTGCATGATTTTCTTCTACTATGAATATAAAACGATGTTTACTACCCTAAGGCAAAAACTCATTCACGCTTTTATCTCATTTCATTCATTTCGCGAATTCAATTTCACCGTTGAATGTGATGGTGGACAATTTCCGAGTTTTTATCATCGGAAAATTGCGAGTATCATCGCCATTTGGAGTTGGCAGAGAGTTGGTAAAATTGACTTTCATATGAAATGGCAGACTCAAATATAGTAGTAGTCCTTAGTATTTCCACAGTCGTTGATGATTAGATCCTTGGAATAAAACTGCTGTGCATCTTTCACGTAAAATCATCTCTCGTCCCCTGCAAAATGATTATCCCTCAATCTATGTGATGGTGTTTTTATCTACACTTTCTGGATTTGTGGTGGTAAACTGGGAGTCCTTAAAAAATATATAACTTTATCCACCTTTATCAACTCACAGCAAATTCTTGCCTCACTACCACGTAGTGAAGAAACTTCATCAATGGACGCGAATCAGGATAAGTCCCAGGAAAACAATCACCGAGAAAACAGAAATGCTGCAGAAAATCGCAAAAAAGCAACGAGAAAATGAGTAGAAATCATAGAATGAAAATGCCAAAGTGAAAAATAAAATGAATAAAATGGAAAAGATTCCGAGGAATGAAAAGAGAAAAAAACTACATTCAGCAATACCAGGAATAGCGAAAAAAATATAAAGTCCTTAGGGTGCGATAGAACTTGGAACTGTTAAATCTTACTCAAAATCACATTGGGTGGGCCTGGGCAATCATCCCGTTGTTGAATCCGAGTGAAATCGTATCAAACTTCCCACATTAACTCCATTCCTAGAACTGAGCAAGCGTTTGCTCAAAGTAATGAACTCCAATGACCGACATGCACTCCTTACATACTCATTGCTGTGCTGGCGTGTCCTGCATAAAGATAAAAACCTTACACCCTTGATGATGGTGTGCAGCATATATTCGAGTCCAGCATGTCGATGATAAAAAAAAGTAGACACAAAGTTGAATGTTGCAGGACATCCTTAGTGTTGGAAATGGCAAAACATTCCGATGCGACTGATGTACTTCTCTCATGCACGTTGTCATTGGAGTGTCCTTTTCCCAGGACATTTATTCTACAGGAAAACAAGAAAAAAAGACATAACCGGATGTATCCTGTTATCATAAATAGATTTCAGCATTCCAATACGTGCGCGGTACGGATCTGTATACACAAATTGTATCCTCCGCAGACCAAAAATGGAAGGAAAAAGGATGTTGACAGATTTTAAACAATAACGTCGTCTGAGGAATAAAAAGTTTTCCGTGTTCAATTCTGATTACTCAGAAGGATTCCCTTTTGTTGTTGTTTAAGTGGTTCTGGCACATTCAAGTCTTTTCAGCGCCAAGACTAACTATTGATTGGCAACTGTGTTACTCTGCAATGGCGGCATGAAATGGCCACTTTCACTCGAAACCCCTTCAAATCAAGTGATTCGCCAGAGAACTTGGTTCCACCTTACGTTTCAATTCTGCTGGCATCAACAGTAGGTACTGCATAAATTTAAAGTATATTGTCTTCTTGAGATTTGATGCAATAAAATTACACCAATCAACCATGTATAGCTTTATTCTAGAGAATCCTTTGTCATTTTACGAACTCTACAAGAATGTCTCATCAATTTAGGTTCACATATGGACAGGCGTTGTTCAAAGAGTCCTCCAAGGAATCTCTTAATTCTATGCAGTTTTCAATCACCACCATCGATGAGGCGGGGGTGTCTTTCGTGTTCGATTGCTTATTTGCTTGCCTGCTGCTCAAATGAATTCCGCTATCGGAAAAGGACGATCTCAGTAGATGGACAAGTGGATCACGTCCCTGTACTTGGCCATATATGCATATTGCAAGCCTTGCACATCTATTATCATAGAAAAAGGACACTGAATACCAGAAGATAAATCTCTGTGCATGTAAGTGCCTTAAGAATTGTCTCAGCTGCATCATATCCTTACACTCATTCTGTCATTCGGCATTGTTCTCTAGATAGCGCGCTGATGTTTCATTTTTGTGTCTTTCGTCGGTGAAGCTTTTCTCATGGTTTTTTTTCTGCATTTTTGTTTCATTAGAGACAAGTGTTCTGAATGGGAATTCTATTTTTGTCTTTTGGTTCGTGGAATTCCAAGTGATACACTTGTACGCTTAAGGATTGTCATATATGGCAGAGGACTCTTCAAGGACATCCACTTGGCAACATAAGAAGAATGTAACTATTCTATTGTAACAAAAACTTAAGACTCTTTTGTTTGAACATGAGAAGATATGGTTTAAAAGATATTCTCATATTGTGTTTTTTTCGGTGTCGTTTATTTATTACAATCGGGTGTTTATTTTTAATAAAAATGTGTATTTGTTACAAAAAACACATTTACAAATTTTTTGAAATTTGTTAAAAGTGAAGTAATAGTAGTCAAACTTGGGAATTAAATAAAAAATCATTTAGAGCGAAAAAACAAAATAAAATCACACATCTGACTAAAATATTAAATCTGTGACATTAATAATAATAAAATTATGTCATGCATTTTAAATTTTTCGCGATCCCATAATCTTGTGACACTTTTTTATATGCCAAAATGGTACCACCGCCAAACTACCGTAGACCTCATCCCCCTCGACCAGCCCCATCCTCATCACTCTCCCATTCTATCAATGTTCTATCGCCCTTGTTCTATTGACAGCCCTCGTCAGTTACTCTCACTCGTTTTAAATCCGGGATAGTTTGCAGATTTTAAATCAAGATTTTAAACCAGTTTCTCTATTTTTATACTATACCAAATCGTATTATTATGCGCATATTTTCGCATGCAAACATCAAAAAGTCAAATTGAGAATTATTCGGAAGGACCCTAACTAAAAAAAACTACAAATAATTCTAAAAATGTTCTCAACAACACATTCTACACATTCGTTCATCCTTCATCGTCCTGTTTTTATGTTGACATTCAAAAGTTACCTCCATATGGTATAAAGCGATTTTGTTTTAGAGTAATGAAAATCTAAAAAAATGCATATCACTTGCCAAAAGTGCTGTCAGCATAATATCCTTTTTTTGCACAAGACGTCAAGTGCATCTCTATCTCCTTAGAGTTTGACATCATCCAAGCTTTGGATTTAGCTCTCAGCGCTCCGCTATATCTGCTGGTAGCTGTTATGGCCCTTATTCGTCAGTGCAGTCGTTGTCCTTGGTGCTCAACGTTGTCATCATCGTCGCACTATTATTTCGTTTCTTACAGTGTTCAGTTCATCCCCTAAAGGTCTCTCAGCCATCAGTTGCATGTAAATGAGAATTCCCTGACATGTAGAACAAGTGCATTCATCTCATCTCTACAAAATTCACATACGAACGCTGCATTTGTACAAAAAAAAAATAACCTCGAAAATCATAAACTATTCTTGCAAGTACAGCGAACAATGAATGTGGATACTCGTAAATTTTTTATAAATTGCATTTGTGGTGGGTTATTTCACACATTTCACACATTTTTAAAATGACACTCTACAAAGATTGATTTGACTCAATGACTTATTTAAATCGTGACTTTTTATGCATCAAATGAATGTGTTTGAATTCCCATAAAACTTTCTTACATTTAATTCAACATTTTCTAACTCACCCCGAATAATGGAAATTATATGCAGCGGTCATTTGCAGATCATTATTCGTTAAGTGACCTAAATATATGCAAGCAAATGAGCGTTTTTTTTTATTACAAATTTGCGTAAAGTGGACATATGTATGTGACATTATGTATATTTCATGTTAACAAATGGGTGAATGACGGACACGATAAAACTCAATCGGAATTAAAGTTGAGACTTTGAATAGGGAATAAGACCGGCTAGTGACAATTAACTGCTGTTGACATTATTTGCCCTCAATTATTGCAATCGAGAGATTAACATTTGTAGTATCTTCTCGAGCTAAACATCAATATTTTAGTAGACAGTTGATGAAATTTTATGATAGAACGCAAAATTTTTCAGCCTTGCTTTTCAATGGTATTTATAAAAAATTTGTCTTCAATTGAATTTTGATGTTAGGAAAAGTTAAAGTAAATCAGCAGGAACGTAGATTTTGTATAAGAGAGTCATGTGCTGTTCACATTAGTTTTTTTTTATAAAATTAACTATTTTGGAGTAAAATAAAAACAAATTTTGTCAATTTTAAATCGGGAAATGAGAAGTGACGCGACTTTTCCCATTTTTTATTGTTGACTTTTGTTAAAATCGGAATTTTTGTAAAAGTTATTTTTTTGTTGAAACTTATTACTACAGGATTAATCAAGGATTTCAACAAAAAAAGACTTGAGTCGATGTTCAGGCGAAGTCAAACTGATCTGTACTTGTATTTGTACTTAAGCTACTTTTACTTATTACCACAGAATGATCACTTTTTAAGAAACACAATTATTTATCTTAATCTAAAGGGATTTATAATGTTCTCTTGAAATTTTCTTCTGAAACCATTTCTATTCAAGTACCGGGTGATTTAATTTATATATTTAACCCATTAACACCCGCCGTACTCAAACACACCGCAGTAGTAGTACAGTAGAGTACACCGTAGATACCTGTGGTAATAAACTAAAGTCGCGTAAGCTGATTTTCAGACGAAACCAAACTGATCTGTATTTGTATTTGCAAACAGATCACTTTGGCTTCGCCTGAAAATCGACCTTAACTACTTTAACTTATTACACTCAGGAAAATTTCCAGGGGTGGCTTCATGTAACTTATTTTCAATCGACTAATTAGTCGAAGGAAATTTTCCGTCGACCAAAACTGATTAAACAGGCGGACACTCACTCTGATGAACACGATATAAGAGTCTTTTCTGGGTAATTTGGGGTCGCCGAATCCGGATCTGATAGTAATTCGACTGTACCAGCTCTACTTTTTCCGATATGGTGGGTAACTTATTAAATGGTTTAAATATTTATAGTCTGGAAGTCTACAATTATTTTTTCCTTCATATTTGAAAAAGTAAAGCTGGTACAGCCAAACTACTGCCAGATTCGGATTCAGCGACCTCAAATTACCCAGAAAATACTGTTATATCGTGTGCACCAGAGTTAGTGTCTGCTTGTTTAATCAGTTTTGGTCGACTAAAGATTTCCTTCGACTAGTTAGTCGATCGAAAAAGAGTTACATGAAGTCACCCCTGGTCAACTTTTTGTCAGGTTAACTCTGACCGCTAGCTGGCTTACAGAGGTTTTCATTACATGACATTACATCCTCAAAATGCATATCTAAGGTCAACTCGTGCAGCTCCCAATGCCCTACTTTACCTGCTGGTGGCTTAATTTCAGAATTTCTCCGACCACAGGTCAACACAGTTTTACTTTCCCTCATGCAGGCGAACGCGCGCCTGCCCGAGGCCAATTACGCCGTATGTAGGTCGTCGAGTTAGCCTCCATTTTTCTGAGTGTACCACAGATATAAGCACAATTTTTTTTCTCCAGAATTTTGTTTTTTTTTGTTTATTTTATAGGAATAAATTGGTTTTTGTGTTAAAAATATTCTGTGGTTTTCTCATGGGCATTAATGGGTTAAATAAGTTAATGGGTTAAATAAATTCCGAAAAATTAGATATATTTTCAAAGTTTGTTTATTAGAATTCTTAATTACTCTCAATTGGTAATAGTAAATTTGAACTCTATTTTTATTTACGGAAATTTCATTCGTAAAAAAACGCTACGTAAATAACAAAAAAAAACGGTTCAAATTCCCGAGCTAGTAATTTTGGTGTTAGTGGCTATGGGAAAATCTTTCTGTTAAGTGATGTGTGCCTTGATTCTATTTTGATTCGATTACCCATCATATTTCCAATCTAAACGAACTGTGGCTGCCTGCCTACATCATTCACAAAGGCTCGGATGCATTACATAAATGAAGCTCCCACGCATGAACCTATCAATCCCTACGACCAAAGGATGGGTAAAAGCCCTTAAATCAATTTATTTCTAGTTCAATTGCACCCAACAGCAAACAATACAAGTTCAAACTTTCTGAATTTCCCAGCAGGATCTAGAGTGGACTATACAGAAGCAGAATAAATTGTTTTGCGGGATTTTTCTCTGTCTATCTGTCTGTCTGCAAATGATACTTATGAAAAGCTTATCCACAAATATGACTATCCATAACCGACCGTAATATATATAAATATATATATGATGGAGTACATATAGGTCTTTGTCCCTATATATATTAAATCGTTGATTTCATCTCGAACGTAATATTCCCAAGAAAAGAGCAAACGAAATATACTCTAGAGATTCTCATACTGGGTCGATCAATAAATTTAACTGTGTGTGGATCTTTGAAGCATTTTCCATCTAGCAGCAATCGATAAAAGCACTTCCAGGGAAATTGAGATGATAAATTTCAAATTGAAACACTAATTAGATCAATGAAAGTCATCAATTGGCTCTTTCACATAATTAGGGTGGCATACATCGATAATGCATATCACATCATAAGAGCCATCATAGAGCTTTATTATGCAATAAAACTCGCCAAAAAAAAATCTTTTCTTATTGTAATTTTTGTGGTGAGGAAATATTTCTTGAAAATATAAGTAGAGGATCAGTTCATACCATGGAACGATTGAGCATCCATCATCGGTAAATACAAAATTGCTTGTCCTCAGGCGTTCAACTCGTTTAACCCCTGAAGATAGGCAAAAATAACGTTTTTCTCTTCAAAACCATAAAATAAGCTTTTCAAATTTGAAAGCTGCCTAGACGAGCTTTTTCCTGTCTTAAACTTTCATACTGGCGAACGGAGCTAGTTCAGATTTTTGTTGTTGTCTTTATGGGAGTTAATAATAAATTATGGGATTTACTGTACAGATTGAGTTTCCGTTTAGGCTGGAACGACTTGATAACCAGAGTGTGGTAATTTGAAATTAGCTTTTGGCGGTATTTTTCAAAATAGTTAATTACAGTTTCAAATCTAAAAAACTAACAATTGTAACCTTTTAATATGGAAATATTGCTTATTGTTTGAGGGTTAACCCGTTCGGTACATGTTTTTTTCTATGAGGGTTAAATATTCGCTCTATACAAATTAATGATGTTTAAGCTATTCGTATTCATTAAAAAAAAATTAAAAATCTATTTGTACGTCCACTGTAGTCGAGCTTTTTACTCAAAAAATCAAAATTGGGTCACAAATGCACTTAAAGGTGCACTGAATAAGAATAGAGTGTTGAAAATAAATAAATAATAAGACAATTCAAATTTTTTAGCATGATGCCATATGGCATCAAAATACCGAATGGGTTAACAAACATTTAAATCACATAAATTGCTTAAAAATTTTAAAAGAGATTGAAAAATTCCTTACGTTACACACATATTCGAACAGTTCATATTCGAGAAAGAGTGAGGATTGGCCGCATTCTAGTTATTAAGTCGCTCTTTTTTTGAAAATATCGTTTTAAGGTATTTAGTGAAAATATAGTTTTAAAGAGTGATATGCAAAAGGCTTGTTTGTTCATTGTAAAGTTAGTAAAGCCTTTTGCTTCATTTCTATGGTCATTAAAAGTGCGTAAGCCGTACTTTGTCAATAAGAATGCCTGATAAAAAATATCCAAATCAAACCATTCAACATTTCTTTCACCCAAATCCACTAAAAATATTTTACTGTCTGATCGAATCAATTTCTCACGTTTCGCCACTAACTACAGGGTGGGCCAGAATAGACGCGGGGGTTTGAATTCTTTATAAATTTTTTATTTTAGCGAAACCTATAATTTTTTTTTCAAATACATGTAGTTGATTGCTGGGGAATATTTTTGGTCTAAACATGGAAAATTATATCCCGCAAGTGGTGGCCATTTTCTGCTTCGCAAATCCGTACTCTTTCCAAGACATTTTCCATAACCTTTCGTGTTATGGCCTCGATTTCACTGCGAATGTTGGTTTTCAATTGGCTGATGGTTGTTGGCTTGTTGACGTACACCTTTTCTTTCAAATATCCCCAAAGGAAACAATCTGGAGTCGTTAGATCAGGTGAACGCGGAGGCCAATTGAAATCGCTTCTTTTCGAAATAATGCGTCCGCCAAACATGTCCCGTAAAAGAGCCATTGAGCCCACCGCCCACCGGTTCGTTGTTCTATTGTGTACAGGTCCATTTTAAATTGCCCAAGTCTTCTTAACAAAATGCTGAAACAAAATTAAAAAAATAAAAATAAAAAAAAAGTTATAAAGACTTCAAACCCCTGCGTCTATTCTGGCCCACCCTGTATAACATATAAATATAACGCATATAATAAATCAATATTCTGCGAAAAATTTATGAAACCAAGAAAAGCTGTTTTTAAGAAAAGTGTTGATAATATTTACCTGTCCGTAAATCCGATTTACGAATTATATTAAGCAAAAAATGAGGAGGCATGAAGATTGCCCTCTTTATTTAATTTTTCTGAATAATTTTATTAATTTAATTTTCATTTCAATATTTATTCACTGCTTTCAAGAATTACATTAAGTTAATATAAAGCTAGTCGACGCGTAAAAATTTATTAATTTTTACCTAAAGACATTTACATCGAAATATGCCTAACGGGCATAAATCATAATTGCGATTAGCGTTATTTTTCTATCTTCAGTATATCCTTCCAACGCAACTACTGGAGTTAACCTAATTCGAAGAAAAACTCAATTTGGTAAAGTGAATCGTTGGCCTGATTTACTACCCGAGTGTCTGGGGTTTCTTGGATTTGCTAATTGAATTCACTGGTTGTGGTAAAATCCGAAAACGCTTTTAAACTCTTTGGGGCAAAATGCTCCAAAGTTGTAATCCAGTTATGAAATGTTACCCCCAACGACGACCACTTGTGGTGTATCCTGGCTAGCTAGCTAGTCCTTTGTCCTGACTACGAATTCAGATCCTGACTCTGACTCTATGGTATCTGATATTTATATACCATTCCCGAAAACGAATTCCACCAATGTTGTTTCACTCAAGGGAGTTGTTTGTTTCAAGGCTCTTGTTTTTTTTTATATTTCTTTGTGCCTATATAGATATTTTACCGAAAATGTGCGGTTCTATGTAACAAATATTGTAATGTGTACAATAAGAGAAATGCTCGTACATTTGGATAAACTTATTCCAAAGGCTTTTAATACTGATGGCGATTTTCAAGGAATTCATAAAGTTTTTTTTCCCCTGATAAATATTAAAAAAGCCATTTCTCTTTGTTGGTTGGGTATTTTTTATTTTTTTTTTTTTTGTGAAATGACATAGGAGGGGTTAGCAAAGATTATTGGATCCGAAAAGCGTTAGAAGAAGAGTTTAAAGGGTCTTTCATTCAGTAGGAAATGTCGTTTAACTATTTGTTTTTGAAATCTTTTATTCAGAATACTTTTTCTTCTGCTATGTTGAAAGTTGGAGTTTAATTAAGCCTTGTAAACAATATTCTTTATTAATTCCCTGCCTTCATATTGATATCTGAAGTTAAAGCTTAAAATTTAGCGAATTTTTAATTATTTATTCGGTATCCGGATTTTTGAAGGAATTCAAAGCAATGTTTTGTCAAACAATTCTAAACTTATGTTTGGACAAAAAAAAACGCCATTGCCAGATGCAACTTCCCTTATGAAATTCCTTATTTAGCAAAGAGAACGAGTTTTTTTTAAAATAAGGAACCAACTTTTGGACCAATCCGCTCATTTGCTTTACGAACCGCAGAGCTTTTTACGTGGAAAAGATAAAGTGATATAACTGTTAATTTTAAGGTGTACAATAGAGTTCTACGCACTGGGTGAAATTTTCAACAAAAGCAACAAAAATAAAATCACCACTTAAAAAGCCTGAACACGTGCAAAACCGCCCAACTTTCGTCTGCGGCGCATTTTTACTTTCCTATTCTATAGAGGGAGAGTATTCCCAAGTAACCTTATAGGTCGTAAAGTGGACACTTCGTCTTCAAAGGCGTCCCTATTGGTCGTAATGCCCACGACTTTGTCGACACTAGGTCGAACTATCGTCGACCTATCGTCGACAGTGGGGAAGGTCCGCCGGACCACGAAGTGCCCTATTTCACGCCCTATAAGGCTTCACGACTTTGAAGGCCAAAATAGGGCCTTGTTTTACCATGACGAAATATTTTTTTGACATTTCACCTGGCGACATTATTTGTCTTTCTCTATTCTATAGGCCGCATGAGGAGAGAAAGATAAGACAAGAATCATAAAGTTTAATGGATATATTTTGTGGAAAAAACGTTCAAAATAATTTCATACGGTGATGTTAAGGTTTTTTGTGGATTTTATTGTCACAATTCACATGCGATTTAAAGTTTACGTAAAAAGCGGTTTTGGCAGGAGCTCTATTTACGTGGGCCGTAGCAATTCTCGATTTTAATGATATAATTTGAAAATTATCTATTCAAAGAATTTTCTTTTTTATTCGATTTTAATAAAATTCTTGTAAAAATAAAGTTATGCTGTGTACCCAAACACATAAAATTACTTTTTATTCGATGTTTTTCCATATTGTGCTTTAAAAACAGATTTTAAATTTTCAGTAGGAATGTTTTTTTTTCCATTTCAATGAACGTCATGGCGGCTCGCACCGTGAATGCTAGAAGCATATTCGAAGTATGCTAGAAACAAGCTCGAAGCAGATATTCATCTGCGCATGCTCGAAGCATTCTCAAATAGGGCATTGGAGTGTTCTCAAAGGCATTATGCCCTATAAGGCACTTCGTGGACGAAAGGTGGAAGGTTGGTCTTATAAGGCAGGACGACTATGAAGGCGTCTGGAGGACACTATGACCATGAAAGCCAAAACAAGGCATTCGAACATTAAGACTATCAGGACATATATTTAGGTCACTCGGACCGCTTGACGACCACTGCAAAAGCCTTGAAAGGCATCACGCCTTATAAGGCGGATTCGCTGGTCTTGGTGTGGTCGTAAGGACCAATTTTAAGACACCACGCCCTAATCCAAGTCATTATGCCTTATCTGGTTGCTTGGGTTGTATTCACAACGGAGATCGACTTGAGAACGGACCATTACGAAATCCGTTTCAAGCAAAATTATGAGGATGTCCGTATATCTGTCTGTCGGTCTGTCCGTTTTACGTATCTTAAATAACTCAAGAACGCGTTGACCAAGGGATTTGACAATTTTTGTCGTGGTTTTTTATCAACTTTTGGAAAAGTAACGGTAGTTATTTACCCGGTATAACTACCGTTACTTTTCCAACGGTAGTTATACCGGGTAAATAACTACCGTTACTTTTCCAAGTTTGAAAATTTCTAAAAATCTATTCGGATATAAAATTTAAAGGATATAAAATTTTCTATATTTTTTGCATTAACGTATTTTTTGCAGATTTAAAGGAAATAAAATTTCCTACATTTTTTCGTTCAACGGTTTTTACGTATTTTTAGCGATTCTCAAGATATTTGAAGAAAATATTGCAGAAGAAAGTCGTGTGTTGATCACAACTGATATTTTTGCAGCTCATTTTTTCCCGTCATTTTACTTACAAAACACATTTTGCTTTTAAAAAAATTTCATAATTTCTAATAAAAATCTTGTACGTGGTACGGTGGTACGGTGGTACTTCTCTGAATCTATATCTTATTTCTATTGATTTTTTAAAGGCGCAAGTGATTTTCTTCACTAATTCCTAAATCTTAATTTTCTTGTATAATAATTTCTACCCACTAATAAATACCCACAAAACCCTAACTAAGGTAATAAACTCCCAAAAACACTCGTGTTTCAGTTCAGATGCTCAAATTAACAACTCCCAAAATTTATATCTTTTTAATTACTTGGATATCGGTGACCAATTAAAATGGTTGCAGATCAAATTCATAATTTTTAGGGATCGACGCTCATTAGAAGTTTTTAATTTCTATTAAAACGTGTCGTGCGACGTTCATTATTTTCCTTCCAGTATCCCTTACTAGAGGGATGCGAAAAAATTAAGAAGTTTTTTGATATTATTTGTTAAAAAAAACACTGAAACTTATACTTACGGCAATGGAATCCCTAAAATCAGTAGGATGAGTGCGTGATATCTGATTAACTAAATCGAAATTGTTTCAAATCTAGTATTTTTGAATTCCACAAATTTCATCATTATTCCTGGATAAATTCTCTTGGAGTAAGTAAAAATCAGGGTAGTTTTACGTAGTTTCCAGAACACATGTGCTACATATTACATATGGTAGAATGTGAAGAATATAGACATGAGTTCCATAACAAGTATCATCACCTTGCCTTCCGCACCATCTTTTGGCTTAGGGATTTAGCCTGGATACCCATTGTATGCCCATAAAACAGTCGCAAATGGATGAGCGGCCGTAAAGAATTAGTGAGATATGGCAGCACTATTTGTTACTGTATAGTAGTCAGCAGCCTAAGTAGGAAATACGAGGAAGTTGCAAACTACAGCTTATACGAGTAGTAAGGATAGCCGGGAATTCAGGCAGTTAAAATCCGGGTACGTGTTGGGTGGTCGGGTGAGAATCATAGCTCACAGGATAATGGCGATTGTATGTATTCGTGTAGGACTGAAGATAGTCTTCTTCTGGTATTTTGGCGCGACTTTGGCTGCGGTCCGTTTAGTTCTATAATGTTTTGATAGTATTATATTTTGTTATCGTTGTTTATCTATACCGAAATATTAACATTGGTGCGATACATGGTGCCAGGATAACCGACGGAAGCCAAAAAAAGGATTGCGTGAACGTTTATTACCCCAGCAACATGTGTGCAGGCAGTCTGGAAATTATTGTGTGAGGACGATCCCGTGATATCCCGCTATATGGCTCTCTTAAAAAATATTGATGCTAGTAACCAGCCAAAGGATACACTAATAAAAAGAAAAATACCAACGGGGTGGATATCGGTGGGAAAATAAAAGTGGTGGAAGGTCATATTGTATTTTGTTCGTTTCTGGCGTAATGTCTGTCGCCTCATTTCTCTTCACAAGAACAGAACTATATCGCTGTATAAGACTTTCATGACATAAAAGCTACCAATCGAGTGCGAAAGAAAGGAATGGCCACCAAACTGGTTTTTGTAGGATGGGGAAAAATAGGGAATACATCATAGCAAGAGAATGAGATGTTGGTAAAGTTGTAAAACATTCACTGAAATTAAATTTCGCCAATAAATTTGTTTCTTGCAGTTTTATAGGTCCCATTCCACTCTGCCAACAGCATTTCTATATAACTTATGTCTACATATTTTATATGTTTAACTGCACAACTCCCCCCGAAACCCAAACCCAGTTTTCAGCCTTACTTTATCTCCGACAATGTTACAAATGAATATTTGCAACAGAGATTATTATGCAACATGCAATGAATTATTTTAGAATAGTGGAAGATATCCTTTGCGTGCTGGAATCCATTGGAATCCAAAGCAAAAGCAAAATATGAAATTGTTGCCAAAATACTCGAAATAAAGAGGAGTTTTATATTTTATTCGGCCAAAAAATTTCTTACAATGAGCCATTTCTGTAACATTTATTACTTTAATACATTAAATTTGCTTTTTATGCTTATTTTGTTCACAGCATAACCAAATAATATTTTTATCCGATGTTCATCGAACCATTAAATTTATTTATAGAAAACCATTAAATTTACAATAGAAAGTTCTGAAATTAGTTCAACCCTCCAGGCGCGAACGATTTTATGACCAAAAACCCAAAATGAAAAGGATAATCACGTTGTCCTTACAGGACCTTCCGTTATCCTTGCAGACTTCTTAATGCCAGAATCGAACTCAGCGAGCCCAAAAACACCCAGATGAGATTTTTTTCCGGAAACTTTAACGAAAAGGATAATGACGTTATCCTTATAAGGACAAAGTAGTGAAAATATTGTATTGTCATCGGACTTACGTATGTGTGAAAAATTTCAAGTCAATCGGATGAGCGAAATTGGGTCAAAATTGGATTGCAAAATTTGACCCCGACAGACAGACAAACAGAAACGAAGGCAAACTAAATAAAAGCTTTAAAAAAAACAATCCATGACTTATTTTAAACATAACAAAAGCTATAATTGCCAATCTGGCAATCATTGGAGACCCGTATGGTGATATTCGTATCAAAATTCGAACAGTTGTACCAAAATTTCCAATAAGATTTTTTTTAAATTTATTCCAATCGGATTTTGATGTATGGGAGTCTTATGTAGAATCATATCCTAAATAACTTTTGTTCTTGCACTTTTTTGATAAGATGCACCGTTTTTGAGATATTCCTAAAAAAACGTTTTCGTTCGTATGCAGTTTTATACGATTTTTGCCCATTAACGAACTTAGCCTTGCATTTTACGAAAAACGATTCTGCGCAAAATTTCAAATCTGTAGCTCAATCCGTGCGCCCGCAATCCGCGCCACAGACGGACAGACAGACAAACAGACAGACGGACGGACATGCAAAAATCAATTTTTTTAGTCATTCTAAACTCACTGGTGTAATTCATTTTTGTGTGTGATGACGGGATCTTGGCGTTACAAACGGTAAGACAAAGTTAATATACCCTTTGGTTTCACTATACGGGTATAAAAAGGTAATGCTAATTTTCCGGTTATGCTGTCATGAGTCCCCCAATTCTAGAGCTTCTTATAAGTTTAAAAAATAATTTCGAAACACCGACAACCAGATGAAGTCCTCAATGCCCATTTCAAAATTCACGCTTTTCATGCCCATTTTAAAATCCACGCTTGAGAACTACGACCCCAGCATTCGTACTAGAAAAAGTCCATTAAATAATTTAAATAGAAAAAATCTCCTTCGGTATATTAAAAGATTTTTGAGAATCTCAAAAATTGGTTCAAATTGCTGTAAATTTAAATTTAAAAAATATTTGAATACAAAAAAAAATACTTTTTTGCCTTTTAACTAAACGAAAAGTACAAAGAAAATATTGACAAAAAATCTTTTGTAAGAAATATTTAACATCTTTAACAAGACCTAGTTCTATTGTGTCGATTTCTGGAAAAGCTTTGTATTTATAAACACTAGAAAACTTTTATTACAACAAATTATGCAAACACAATGAATTCTATAAGCAATACTATTTAAAATGCATATTGTTGCATAAACGAAGAATAAGCTTTGAATACAAAGAAAAAATTTCCATATAATTTAGGGAAAATAGAGAAAACATCCTTTGTACTCGGTTTGTTTTCTTTTCTGTACAATAGTTTCACATTCCTTGAAGAGGAATTCATCTTTAAAAACGTAAACGTAATAAAAAAAAGTCACTCAAATGTATGCATAAATGTCGGAGATTTTATTCACTCTTCAAATTGTATTGCCTCAAAGCGAAAAACTCATCATAAAATAATTCAACCATGAAAACTAAAAAGATCGTATTCATGCATTTCTGCATACAATTCATCCATGCATGTAAATTGTCCTTTTCCTTATTCATGGAATCGATGTAATGAAAAAAATATATGGACCACGCATGAGAAATATTTCATAAATCTACACCACTTATCACGTATTTGAAAGGCACTTAGGATTTTTACTTTCTTCTACGGAGTATAATAAAGTATTGTATTCATGAAAAATTTCGACCTCTTTATTTTGCCTAAAAAACATTTCCCGATCACTCCTGAGTCGATTGGAGTCATATTTAAAAAATGTCTTTCTGTCTGTCAGTCTGTCAGTCTGTCAGTCTGTCAGTCTGTCAGTCTGTCAGTCTGTCAGTCTGTCAGTCTGTCAGTCTGTCAGTCTGTCAGTCTGTCAGTCTGTCAGTCTGTCAGTCTGTCAGTCTGTCAGTCTGTCAGTCTGTCAGTCTGTCAGTCTGTCAGTCTGTCAGTCTGTCAGTCTGTCTGTCAGTCTGTCAGTCTGTCAGTCTGTCTGTCAGTCTGTGTACAAGATTTCTCAAAAACTAATAGAGCTAGCGCCATGAAATTTTATAGGCATGTTGGGTCCTGAAATGGGACGATCCTATCAACTTTTGGTGGAAATCCGTTAACCGGAAGTATCCAAAATGGCGGTTTTTCAAAAATCGCAATTTCGTTTTTCTCGATTTACTCCCAAACTACGCGTTTTTTAGTGGCCTTAAATATGACAAAACGTGGAGAAAATAAAATTTCCCACACTTTTGTCTTTAGCTATAACTCGATATCTCCACCTGTTATCGAGATAAACCGTTATTTCCAAAAAAACAGTTTTTTGCGATTATCTCGAAAAGTAACGGGTTTTTGCTGACTGAATGTATGAAGTGAATTAATGAGAATGGCATTCTACACAATTTTGTTTCTTACCGTTATCCGTTATCTTTTACCGTTATTGAGATATTTTCATAAATATGTAAAAAATCATATTTTTGCGAATAATTTGCAAACTAACGGTTTTTCGACAAATTAATTTAAGGAAGAATTGGAGATGTTAAAATTTTCTACCTTTTTGCCATTTACCGTAAATTGATATCTTTTACCGTTCTCAAGTTATCTCAAATTTTGTACGTTTTTGATGTTTTTGAATAAACCAAGAATTTATTGGGAGGTCGTCTTAGGTTGACAACGCGACAGGGCTCTAGCGTAAATTGCGCAGGGTCGTAGATTTTGTAGAAGAAAGTTTTGTGTTGACCACAACTGATTTTTTTTATTGTAATTTGTGTTATGAGAGCTTTTTTTTTTAATTTGCTTTTTTTATGGATAATAAAAAAATCCTTTTTTTTTTTCTTAAAACTGATATAAGGCAATTGGTCATTCTAAAACATTTTCCACTACGTTTAACCCGTGTGCCTGGAAAATACCTTAAGGTACAAAAATTTTTTAAACGTTTTTTAAACTCTTCTTCCATAAACAGCATCACAATTTGCCAAATCAACGGATAATTATTATCGCTTTCCATTTAATGGTGGCCTCTTCATATATATTTGCAAAGTATTTAAATCTCACATACAGCATCACTTTAACGACAAAATTTCACATCTCTTCTGAATCCTTTTTAGAAAATTTTTTCGAAAAAAATCCGATTGACGGTTAACCATTCACTCGCACCATTGCTTCCCGTATCGAATTGTTCCATAGCCGTTTTGTACTTCAACATTTAGTAATGATTAAAATCTACATACTAAATTCTCAGTTAAATACTCCTTCTCGATGATACCTGTAAGAACACAAAAGGGTAACCATCAGCTAGACGAGGATTTATTTTTAAATGAAATATGAGGCAAAGTTTACTCAGCACTTGTAAAAGTTGTGCCTCATTACGTAGATTTTGGTAACAAGGGTCCAAGGAAAATGAAAAAAAAAGAATTCAAATCCTTGACGAGACCTTTTTTTAAGAAAGCGATTATTGATAAACCTGCATTGCAAATCTTGCAATTATAATTCCCCGCTCCCTCTCTTTCGCAGTTTCTCCACTGGACCTTACTACGAGTTTTTTTTCAATTTTTCACGAAACTTTCCTTTTGTGATCAATTTTTTTTCAACATAAACTATTTTCACAAAAAAAAAAGAATTTCTCAAAAGCCCTATGTACACTCAGAAAAATGGGGGCTAACTCGACGACCTACATACGGCGTAATTGGCCTCGGGCAGGCGCGCGTTCGCCTGCATGTGGGCAAGTAAAACTGAGTTGACCTGTGGTCGGAGAAATTCTGAAATTAAGCCACCAGCAGGTGAAGTAGGGTATTGGGAGCTGCACGAGTTGACCTTAGATAGGTTAACTCTGACCGCTAGCTGGCTTACAGACACCTCTGTAAGGTCAGAGTTAACCTGACAAAAAGTTGACCTGGACATTTTTCTGAGTGTACTTCTATAGATAATGTAATTTAAAAGCCACATTAAAATTTTTAGGTTAATCGGCCAACAATTGTAGCAGTAACACGATTTTCAGGAGAGATTTCTTAAATGAGCTCTAGTACCGCCATTTAAAACATATGCAGAAAATTGTATTTTTTCACCTGCAGTGCATTTCTCATTATTGCCATTTTCTTAATTTGAGTAGTATCTTTTTTATAAAACGTAACAAAACTCTAGGAATTTGAACCTATTTTTTGCTCAAATCTGGGAAAATTTTGATTTTAATCATTGCGCCGCATTCTAAAAAATTTTCCCTGCGGCGCATATTTAAAACATATTTTTTTTCTGGATTTGGTTTCTTAATTCTGGTCCAATTCATGTCTATCTTTCGAATGAAAAGTACAATTTTTCATTCTTTGAAGTTTTTCCTTGGTGCCGTTTTTTTTTCGTTCGTTGGTGCTAGTAGGATTTTTAATTATTTAATGATAAGGAGATTTCAAATTTTTGTGTGTAACATTTGTGACTCCCTTTCATAACTTCTCACTACCCGGATTGACACAAAATTGCCATGGTCACCCTAGCCATAGACCATCTTAAGAATTCAAAACTGATTCCAAAAATTGAACTCAACATGGAAAAGCAATTCAATCATCTTTCATTTTGAGGAATTCTTATTTCGTTATTCAATTAGAACCAATTGCTCAAATTAAACGAATCTCTAACTAAATGCCAAATAGCTTAATGGTGCACATATTACTACCATTTAGCCATCATATTGAATGAATATCCACAGAGGATACACAATTGGTATCAGCATTTAGACCTTTGGTGTATGAAATTTATAAATTAAATACATTTAATAATTCGGTTTCTGCCAAATGCACACATCAAACTGGGATTTTCGGTGTGGTTCTAAAGCCCACACAAGCGTAAAATGCCAAATTTGGGATCCAAATTTGTAACAAGGAACGATTGATCTATATATCTGTTTGTATGACCTGT
This sequence comes from Chrysopilus asiliformis, assembly GCA_964034945.1. Lineage (NCBI taxonomy): Eukaryota > Metazoa > Arthropoda > Insecta > Diptera > Rhagionidae > Chrysopilus > Chrysopilus asiliformis. The sequence goes on from OZ035962.1 coordinate 92,397,115, forward strand.
TTACGTTCTATGCACATAGAATAGCATAATGATATGTAAATTCTGACATATAGACTGGCAACATATGGACAGAAAATGGAAATGTTCAACAACATAAAGATTTTGTGGGGATTTTAGTCTATTTCATTCATTATTTATCTATAAATATCTGGCAGATTCAAGATTTTCTGACATATGGACTCGATCTTAATTGTATTAAATTGATTTTGATCTCATGTGAATCTATGTTCATTTCTATTCTATTAAATTTCTTTATTTTAATATGAAATACTGTGTTATGATATTAAAATTTTAATTTAAATAATTCGTTTCATATCAAGTTAGAATTAAATTTACATATATTCCATTTAATGAATTGCATAAAATCTAAATATTTATAATAAATATTGCGTTATTATTTAAATGGTGAAACATAAACTTTGTCGTTTGATTGAAAAGTTACAAAATTGATAATCTCGAAAATATTTTATGCAAAAGTAATTTAGCTATTCAAATTACTATTCACGATAGTTTCTTATGTACTTGAAAAACTTTAACACAACTGCATGTAAAATAGAATTTAATAAGTCCATGAATTTTAATCCTTTCTCTTTGTCCATTAACCCGTATTACATTTTTATACTCTCATACCTTAACTGTACAAACTAGAAATAATGTGCAATCGCGTACAGAAACGTGTTCTCCCTTTCGCCGTATAATAAATGATGCCATATATCCTTGGAAAACTTATTTAAAACTTTCAAATTAATTTTTTAGTTGCGATGCCTGTGCTATCAAGGGCTCAATTGCCACATGCCATCCTATGTGCATTTCGTCCGCATTATCCTCAGGACATTCGTCGTGTTTAATGAAAAATTTCCTGATGCATTACGCATCCCCATAACCGTCCCACTATTTTCTAACCATTGTCCATATGTGCCATCGTTTACCAGTCAGTCGGTAGCCCAGATAAATGTGAGTTGTTCCAACAGTTTGTCCATCTGGGCGACACTTCCGCCTCCAACTTCCAACGCAAAACCCATCGATTCTCAGGATCCACTCCTACTGCCTGTTGGGAATAATAACTTTTAGTTTACATAAATAAATGAGATGTGCCAATAGATGGGGTTTGGCTACGATGAAAACTGTAACACTGCCAGGATGGTTGTTACTAGACTGAAGTGATTGAAGTCTAGAAAGGACTAATCCAAAATATGAAAGGCAAACGAACTTTCACACTGTAATATTACATAGTTGTGCAGAAAATGAGGTTGAGGGACACAATTAATTCGATAGATTATCTGATATAAATTTTACTTTGTCCTATGAGTATCTAATGTAATTTATGTTCTGAAATGTATCACATGTTAATTATTTACAAACTTTGCTTAACATTGATGGAAAATTTATTGTTTCCGGAAAATCATTTATTAAAAATTGGCTGCAGTTTTTTTTTGTAAGTATTGATTTATTGTGGGTAAACTAGAATAAAAATATCAGTTGTGGTCAACACAAAACTTTCCTCTGTAATCTTTAGTTTCGGAAAAACTATTTAAAAAATAATATCTTTTTCAAATATAATAAAACCCGTTAAATTAAAAAAAAAACAGGAAATTTTAGTTTCTTTGTATTTGGTTAAAATCATTTTAAAAGCTTTTATTTAGCTCGCTATCTTGTTTGTTTGTCTGTTTGTCAGATCAAATCTTGCAACCCAATTTTGACCCACTTCCACTTGTCCGATTGACTTGAAATTTTGCACACTTATATAAGTCCGATGACAATACAATATTTTCACTACTTCGTCCTTATAAGGATAACGGAAGGTCCTGTAAGGATAACGTGATTATCCTTTTCTCCAAATTTTCCGGAAAAAAATCTATCCTGGGGGTTTTTGGCGTCGCTGAATCCGAATCTGTCATTAAAAAGTCAGTAAGGATAACGGAAGGTCCTGTAAGGATAACGTGATTATCCTTTTCTCCAAATTTTCCGGAAAAAAAATCTATCCTGGGGGTTTTTGGGGTCGCTGAATCCGAATCTGTCATTAAAAAGTCTGTAAGTATAACGGAAGGTCCTGTAAGGATACCGTGATTATCCTTTTCTCCAAATTTTCCGGAAAAAAATCTATTCTGGGGGTTTTTGGGGTCGCTGAATCCGAATCTGTCATTAAAAAGTCTGTAAGGATAACGGAAGGTCCTGTAAGGATAACGTGATTATCCTTTTCTCCAAATTTTCCGGAAAAAAAATCTATCCTGGGGGTTTTTGGGGTCGCTGAATCCGAATCTGTCATTAAAAAGTCAGTAAGGATAACGGAAGGTCCTGTAAGGATAACGTGATTATCCTTTTCTCCAAATTTTCCGGAAAAAAATCTATCCTGGGGGTTTTTGGGGTCGCTGAATCCGAATCTGTCATTAAAAAGTCTGTAAGGATAACGGAAGGTCCTGTAAGGATAACGTGATTATCCTTTTCTCCAAATTTTCCGGAAAAAAAATCTATTCTGGGGTTTTTGGGATCGCTGAATCCGAATCTGTCATTAAAAAGTCTGTAAGGATAACGGAATGTCCTGTAAGGATAACGTGATTATCCTTTTTCTCAATTGTTCCGGGAAAAAATATATTCTGCGGGTTTTGGGGTTCGCTGAATACGATTCTCAAGTTAAAAAGCCTGTAAGGACATCTCAAATGTAAAGCTATATATTCGAAGACTAAAAAGAACAAAATAAAAAAAAATAAAAAAAAATTTTTTAAAAAAAGCTTTTATTAAAAAAAATGCACTAAAAAGAAAAAAATAATTTTCTGGACGCTGTGTATCACAAATATAAAAGCTTTTAAAAAGCGAGATAAAGCATAAAACAATAAAATAAACATTTATCTCGCTTTTTAAAAGCTTTTATATTTGTGATACACAGCGTCCAGAAAATTATTTTTTTCTTTTTAGTGCATTTTTTTTAATAAAAGCTTTTTTTAAAAAATTTTTTTTTATTTTTTTTTCTTAAAAGTGCATAGTTTGCGTGAAATTGTCCAAAAACTTTAATTTCTTTCAAATCACTACTCCGGAGGAAGATTGTCACAACTCAAAAATTGTAAATTTTGGGAAATGACGTTTTAAAGTTATTCTGATATTTTGTGTTAGTATTTTTGATATTTAGAAAATATCTACAGTAACAAGCTTTTGCTTAAGTTACAATCGTGACACTCTTCTACAACTTCTACAACAAAGTATACCATATTTACCACTCTTCCGCACCTTTAGTACAAATTCATCATTTTTTGAGTTGTGACAGTCTTCTTCCGGAGTAGCGAAATATCTTAAAAATCATTAGAGATACGTAAAAACCAAGAAATTTTATAAGAAATTTTATAAGAAAATTTTATATCCTTTAATTTATTGGAGTTATCATATTAAGGTTGAAACTCCCACAAACATAAGAAAAGCTATGTATTATGGCAAGCGGCCAATCGTCAAATGCTCTATATCAGACATCATCAGCTAGTGGCTCGGCTGGCTCATCACACAGATTGGCTTTAACAGCGTAGCCACTATAATCGACCTTTTATTGTGTGATGTAATGCTTGTGTGTTGCTGCTTCGAATCGCAGGAATAAAACGAATCGTGCTTTGAGTTGGAATCGGTGCATTATTAGCATGACGCATTTCATTTTAAATCAGTTCGTGTCAAGCCATTGCCGTGGAAGGTTGTGTTTCATTGAACTGTATTTTAATTTGTAGTGGTTATAAATTTTGATTGTAAAGCGAGCGACAGTTACTTTGATGACCCCAGCTCTATATGATGACAGAAAAAATATTTATTTCAAAAAATCCATTTGTGTGGGAGAGGGGGTAAGGGGTGGTTCGACTGGATTTTTATGCATGGAACGATTAAGTAAAATCATATTTTAAACACATTTTGTACTTGCAAATTTATTGACACGATGAACCGTTTTCGAGAAAATCGCAAAGAACTATGATATTAGTTTGTATGGGGGAGGAGAGAAGGAATGGTTCGATTGAATTTTTTTGTATGGAAGAGTTATGCAAGATCATCTTCTCAATACATACTGCCTTTATAAATTTTTAGATTTGACTCACCGCTTTCGAGAAAATTGGAAAAAATCTGTTTCATTTATATGTCGGATGAGGAAGAAAAGTTTCGATTTTGCCGGTTCAAGAACTTAGCCTGGCTATTTACGGAAAACGCATCTGTACAAAATCTTAAAGTTCGTAGCTCAATCCTTTGAAAAGTTATGGTGTTTACGAAGAGGCAGACAGACAGATGGGCTGACGTGAACATGCGGAAATTAAAATCTTTTGTCATCCCTAACACGAAGAGTTTATTTTTGTGTCCGATAATTGGTTCTATGCGTTACCAACGGTACACTAAATCCAATATACTCCTATATGATTCTCATATGGAATATAAAAAAGTCAATAATTTTTCTATTACTATTAAAGGTGATTGCACTTTGCGCCAAAAATCAGACTATTAATTTTTACAAAACAAGCATCTTTAGTATACATTTTAAACCGCATAATAGTATAAAGAAAGTTTTAGAGAATATAAAAATTCATCTTTAAGACAATTTTGAACATTTCTATTTATCTATCAACCCCCATAAGTATTATCGTTCTTGATTACCATAATATAGAGCCAAAATGAAAACATGACATGGAATAGCAATATGCAAAACTTTAACGAAAGTGAAAATTGCTACGCTTTTGCTTCCCGCTCCCTTGTATAGTGTAACATGGACGAAACTAGTTGAAGATATTCTTTACGTTCGTTAATACCATCCTTAGGTTCACTTGAGTTCGTTCCAATGACATCGAGGTAGTGGGAACAGACCCTCGACTGACTTGAGGGTGTCCTTTTATATAACAATCTTACTTATAAGACGATCCTTTTTGGATCATTGTACCACACTTTTTCCAAACATCAGTTCAAAGAAATAATCGATAGTAACGGGGTTGGTGAGATGATGGAGATTTCCAAGTAAAACTTCTTTTTTCCATCACTCCAGTTGGTATCCTAAAAGTATATAGACGTACAAGTAGATGTAGCTATGAAATATCCTTCGATATTGACAACTTTTCAAGTTGATTCTAGTGAAAGGATTCTCATTTATGCTGTGTGCTAGGTTATCCGTTCAGTGCTAAGTGCCACTTCAATATTATAATAGCAGACAATATGTTTTTCCTAACTCTTGACAATTTGATATTTTCTATGTGTGATACTAGAATTTTTTTTTTCCATTTTATTACTTTTATTGTGTGCTTATTATTATCACTAATTTCATGTATCTCTTTTCTTTTCAGGTAAGCAACTTAAAGATGTTGTATGTTGCGTAAAGGTATTTCATATGAAATTTCGGTAAAAATTTATTTAAGTTAATGGGGAAATTTTTTTTTTTATTTTTTTCGTTTGTTTTATTTTATTTTTTATTTATTGTAGGGGAGAGCGGGGCCGATAGTTCCGATTTTGAAAAACTTGTAAAATACACCGATATAACATAATGCAATCAAATTGACTTGTGGAAATAATAAGACTATAAGGTCTATAGTTTATGGATTTAAAGTCATTTTGGCCTTATTTTTATTATTTTTTAGTACACAAGAATTTTTGTGAAGCAAGTCGGAAAGGCACAATTTGCCCCAATCTGGGGTCAATTGTTCTACTGCTGGGGCAAATTGTTCATACTAATCATGTAGCTATATTAAAGGGAAAACTGCAATTTTTTTTAATTGAAAAAACTCCATTTATTTCATTGATTTCGTACATTTATTTATAAAAATCAACTAAAGCAAACAGTCTTCAAAAAATGTAGAAAAAACAAGCTTATATTAAGAGACTCGAACAACATTTTAAACACTTAAATAGAATTCAAATAACTTTAAATAAAATATTATTCTTTTCATAGCATCTAATGCTATTATTTGATTTTACAGTCTTTTATTAAAATTCAGAATATTATGACTGAATAATATAAAAAAAGCCAGGTAAATTCAGATTTCATTAGTTAGGCGACCCATTTGAAGAGGTATCTGAAAGGCAATTGGTACTAAAGTTCCACGCTCTGCTGAAACGATGGCTCCTACTTGTTTTGCACCTTCTGGGCTACTATTTTTTTTGGTTTCAACACTGTCATGTGTAAATAGTAAGAAGAAATACTATGGGCTCTGTTTTTCCTAGTCACAACTAGCCCCAAAGAAACGGATCAACTAGCCCCATTTTTTCCAAATTCTGTCAATGTAAAGTTTTGTCTTTGCATGATAACACAAGCCCCTACCACATTACACAACGTTTTATGACTTTCTTTATTTATTATAAAATACTTCACAATGGTGGTAGCTTCAATAATTATCACAAAAGACCAAAACATGCGAAGACGAAAATATTTACTTCCCTGATGTATAAGCCCCTCACTCACCACAGCCACCCCCTCAACGTTGTGGTGGGTACTAAACTGGCTGCCAAAGATGCACAGTTACTTGACATTACGTGACGTTTTTAAAAGGCATACCTATCTCTTTTCATATTGGCGCAATTTCGATCGGAACAACTTACCACGGGAACTTTCGGCCCCGCTCTCCCCTATTTGCCTCATAGTTATTTTACATGTTAGATTTTTGAGTCACAGCTCAATTCTTTACTTTCCTCTTCTATAGAAGGAAAGTATTGTATTCAAGACGGAGACTGACTCGAGAACGTGGGCGGGTAGGAGATTTCTGATTAGTACGTAATCCGTTTCAGACAAAATTATGAGGATATCCGGGCATCTGTCTGTCGGTCTGTTCGTTTTACGTATCTTAAATAACTCGAGAACACGTTGATCTAGCGACTTGAAATTTTTTTAAATAAATTTTACAAAAATCGTAGTTTTCTATCAAATTTTGAAAAAGTAACGGTACCTGCAACAGGTACATGCCATATAATTTTTTTTTAAATAGCGTTTTTATGAAAATTAAATATTGCAGAGGAAAGTTTTGTATTGATCACAACAGATATTTACTTTCTTATACGAAGTATAATAAACTATTGTAGACTATTAAACATTTATTTTTACCTGTAAAAATAACTGACAACTGACGCAAATCTCCTTCGCAAATCTTCTCGAACATGGCATTTTGTAACGACAACTTCCGATAGCTTATATACTTGAAAACAGGATAGACGAAAGAATTTTCCTACGCAATTATTGCTTATATCGAGAATTCTACTGTTAGTTTTTTTTTATCGTTCTCTTATTCTGATATTTTATCAATAAAGAAATATTCATTGATGTATTCAAGCGTTCTCTTGATCAAGAAAAGACGAACATAAGAAACGACAGACGCACACGTAACCAATTGTAAGAATGTGTATCTCTTTAGATACTCCAAGCAAAAGAAAAGGTATAAAATATATAGAATTGTGTGTATAGAAATGGCATTCAGTACAGCATAAATAATAATAAAATCGATTTTTGTCTTATCACCAAAAATGGAAAGGAAATACGAACGAAAAAAGATAAATATCAAAAAATCATAAGGAAAAATATCACGCAAAAAATTATTGTCAGTTGAGTTTGGATAGGAATGAAAAGCTAGCATGTAGACAAGGTTTGTAAGCGGGAGAAAGATTATAAGAGAGTGAAATATTGGAGTACAGTGGAAGGGCATCAGAAATATGTCATTAGTAAAGCTTCTTATAATTGTTTCACTAAGAACCTATAGTTAATGACGTATTATGCATTTATATACCCAACCTAAAGATTATAAGCAAACATATTAGATATTTTATGGTTACATATATACTAGATACTTATTCATATATATTACATACGCCTAAGTTATAGTAGACGTTTATATAATAGGAATTTTATTATAATATAGCGAGTATATTAGAGATGACATTAAGTCATATATCGATGGATCAGTTGGTGCTGCTCGTCTATTATTAAATTGAATAAAAAAAAACCAAAATGAAAATTGGATATAAAAACGTATTAACTTTGGTAATAACGATATAAGTTGTGTAATTTTCTGTCAATTTAAAATGAGGGCAAGGAAAAATGTTGGTCTTAGAATATTTTTTTAAATTAATGAGATTTTAATTTTTACTTTCTTCTAAGGAGTATAATAAAGTATTGTATTCATGAAAAATTTCGACCTCTTAATTTTGCCTAAAAAACATTTCCCGATCACTCCTGAGTCGATTGGAGTCATATTAAAAAAATGTCGTGCTGTCAGTCTGTGTACAAGATTTCTCAAAAACTAATAGAGCTAGCGCCATGAAATTTTATAGGCATGTTGGGTCCTGAAATGGGACGATCCTATCAACTTTTGGTAGAAATCCGTTAACCGGAAGTATCCAAAATGGCGGTTTTTCAAAAATCGCAATTTGTTTTTCTCGATTTACTCCCAAACTACGCGTTTTTTAGTGGCCTTAAGTATGACAAAACTTGGAGAAAATAAAATTTCCCACTTTGGCTATAACTCGATATCTCAACCTGTTATCGAGATAAACCGTTATTTCCAAAAAATCAGTTTTTTGCGATTATCTCGAAAACTAACGGGTTTTTGCTGACTGAATGTATGAAGTGAATTAATGAGAATGGCATTCTGCACCGTTATCCGTTATCTTTTACCGTTATTGAGATATTTTCATTAATATGTAAAAAATCATATGTTTGCGAATAATTTGCAAACTAACGGTTTTTCGACAAATCAGTTAAAAGAATAATTAAAGATGTTAACATTTTCTACATTTTTGCCATTTACCGTAAATTGATATCTTTTACCGTTCTCAAGTTATCTCAAATTTTGTACGTTTTTGATATTTTTGGATGAACCAACAATTTATTGGGAGGTTGTATTGGGTTGACAATACGACAGGGCTATAACGTAAATTGCACAGGGTCGTAGATTTTGTAGAAGAAAGTTTTGTGTTGACCACAACTGATATTTTTTTTCACGTTTTAGAAATTTACAGTGAGATTGAGTTTGGAAGTAGAGTCTTGCGAAACATTCCAAACAAACGGGCAAAATTTCCCACAATTTTGTTGTTTTTTTTTACTAAAACTCGATATCTCAAACTGATATCGAGTTATTTAAAAAATCAGTTTTTTCCGATTATCAATTTCTGAGAAAAAAAATTATTGTAACATGATGTTTAGTTAAAATACATTAAAACTGTCAGAGCCTATAAAAAAAATCCAAAAAAAATTTCAGGAAGTTTTCCACGGTCAGCACAGGAAAATTTTGCCGTTTCTTTTTGTTAGATGTCAAATTCAAATATATATAACTCATCTTAAGACCGTGTCTCCACTTAGGAATTTCAATCGCAGAGATTTTTGTTTGACCAATCAGAGCTCGAGTTGACGGCGATAAAAAATCCCAGAGATAAATTTCATGAAATCTTGCAATTGCAAAATTTCATGGAATTGCTCGATTCAAGATGGTGGAATCTTAATTCTCCCGATAAGTAGTTGGGAAAAAACTAATTTTTACAAGCAATACGATGGAAAAGGCTTTGGAAGAGAATATTTGAGGCGTTGAGAGCAAAAGTGGATCAAGCCACATAATCGAGTTTTTGAAGCTTTTCCATTTTTGTAGGGGAGACCGGGCATGGTTGTCACATTTTTTGTTCTTTTGCATTTTTAGTGCCCATGTTCTTAGTTTAGCAGTGATATTTATATATCAGTAGATAATATACTTATTTTAGTTTAAAAATAAATAAACACTTTTTCTCTAGCATTATCTATTGAGGGAATATTATAATTTTTTTGAAAAAATAAAAGTGTGACTTTTAACCCCGTGTCAGGGGCAGGTTGTCACAGTGTCTGGGGTAGGTAGTCACATAGCAAATTAAAGGGGGAATATAAAAATAAATATTTATTTAAATCAAATGAGTATCTTTATTAAAGGTAAAATGTTGTATGTAATTAATTTTACCCAAGAAAAGAACGAAAAATGTCTTATTCTTAATAAAAAACAATAACCAAAATTCTGGTAACGAAAATAACAAAAATATAATCATTAGTCAGTCTATAATTTCTGGGGACGTAATATTTTTTAATTCAAAATACCTAACTTAATGGAATTATATGAGACTACCAACCCCAGTCAACCTGATACAACCTGCCCCAAAACACATTTTTGTACATAACCTCCCAAAATAAAGTTCAATCAATGTTTATTTGAAAAATCATATAACAATATCATGAAACACATATTTAACATCATAAATACACGAAAAGGATATTACTATGTATTATTTAATTATGTATATTACTATGTATTATTTAATTATGCTTACGAGACTCGACACAGATGCACAAAAAATTACTTTCGCTGTCCAAAAAAAAAAACAATTGCATATCTACGTCACTGCATTTTAGAGCAGGCTGAAGTTAAGTAGGTAGAGAAGTGTTGCTATAGCACTCATTCGACGCCGATTAATAGACTCAATCGTTCGCTCAGTTTTCTGTTATGGCCGCTGTGACAACCAACCCGTGTGACAACCATACCCGGTCTCCCCTACTATTATTGACTGTAAATTTTGGAAAAAAACGTGCATCCAAACAATTTTATCTAAAAACTCACTGGCAAAAGTGATTCAAACACAAAAAAACTCACGATTTCGACATGTGGGTTAGTCCACTCTTGCTCGGATAGCCTCATTTAACATTAAGGTTTTTCTTTTCGCCTACTTTTCTTTGTTTCTAATAATTTGCAATAACTGTGACGAGTTGTTTTAACTTCAAAGGCATGCAAAGAAATGAAATTCCATGAAATATCTCTGCCCAGCTGTCAAAAAAATCTCATTGCAAAGAGATATTTCTTGAAATAAAAAATTCTTAATCCAGACGCGGTGTAAGACACAAAAGTGGCGTCGCTTTGTAAGATAATGCTCAAATCGTTTTTGAAAGAAAAAAATCCTGAAAAGAAATCAAAGATTTAAACAAAATACTAAAACAAAGTGAAAATCTTGGTATTTTTATATAATGGAGATAAGATACTTTCTTATATTGCGAATATTCGCTTAATTTTTTGAACCAGATAATTGGAAAAAGTTCAAATATAGAAAAACACTGGACCCAACGCTGTGTAAATAAACTCATAATTTTCTCAATTGCATATGATCAAAGGGTAGTGATGAATTCTTCGTCCAATTGACAAATACTATGCAAGTAATTACTCAAGTGACACACACCCATTTAACTTGAATACGGATGTCATCATCATGTAAAAATTCTCTACTTTCATTTCCATTCATTCCCGCCCTGGAGTTTCTATCCACATTCTCATTTTCCATTTGCTAGACTTAATTTCACCTGCCTCATCCATCTCACGGTTTGTAATAGGGATAAGTCCCCAGTAGGATTTTTCCCCCTACTGGAATATTATACAGGATTTAAGTCAGATTCAGACACTCATCTCGACTTTGTGTACCGCTCTTGGTGTCATTCTAAATGAAGTGATATTGAGATTGTAGGCTCCTTAGCTTTTCCCTAAAATGAAAGGTCTCTTCATAATATAAAAATCATGAAAAAATCCTTTACATTTAAGTCATATACATTCAGAGTATTGGTAGGTGTCCCAGGTTTGCTTTTGTACGTGTTAAACCGAAACGACCTAAACACCCTCTTCACTTCTTTTTGGGATAAAAAAAAACTTAGCAAATGCCAAACTCCATCGGTACAAACGGAAAAACTGGAAAACTTTGTGGAAGTTCAGAACACATTTTCCTCATTCTTGATATCCTGTTCGGTGTAGAAAAAAAGATTCTTTTCATTTTCATGTAATCCTTTTGCCATGTGTGTAATTCGAGATGAAGTGGCAGAGGCAGAGGCAGAGGCAGAGGCAGAACAGACAAATGGTGAAACATCAAAACTTTTGTTCACTTCGGATATGGATCAGGATTTGGTTCTACAACTTGGAATCTAGAACTAATTCTGAATAAGGATTCGGGTCTGACGGTTCATAAAAGTAGTCAGGCCTTTCAATAAAATGCTAAAATGAATGGCAGAAGGGTTTCGGTCTCACCCACTGCTTTGGGTTTTAGGCTCTGAATGTCGGCAATATTATCACCCACTTCCGGCAAATATCAACTTTTTACGAGAATCCAGAGAGCACCCGTGTAAGATATGTTACTGGACCGTTTTTCTTTAAGGTCTGTTTCACTGACATTCTAAATCGGTCCTGTGGCACTCCCCACCCCACCCCGAATTCCAACCCATCGTATTATGTGTCCAGAATATGATGTTATAGAAGTTCTTTCGCATCCCTTTTTTAACAATTTTCAACGCTTGGACTTGAATACGTGCGATTAAAGTTTTTTTTGGCTAAGGGAAATGGGTCTGGTTCCGGATCCAGAGCTTAAATCGAATTCAATCGGTCGTTTGTACAGGTATTGCTTCAGCAAATGTTGTCAAACATTTATTGAGTATGTCGCATATACCATAACTTTCCTAAAAACATACAATTTGAATTTACTTTTCTTTGCAATGCACATGACATTTTTTTTTTTGTTTTACTCAACATTTAGGCAAATGATTTCGAAAATCATTAGAGTAAAAGGATTCTTTATTTGTATAATTATTTTTATAGAATAGCTGAACGCAATTTCTATAATTAGGGTTGGCCATTGTGATTTTCAATGTCTCGAAACTTAAGGTTTATTGGTCAAACAAAATTTTTATTCATTTTCGAGAAATTTTTAACATGAGATTCGAATTTCTGCATAACAGTATGACGAGTATATAAAAATTAAAAAGCTTATCAACAAAATTAAAATCGAAGTAGACTTTGTGCCAAATCAAATATTTGATATCAATAATTGCTAAATTACAGCAAACAGAAATGAACCCAGAAAAAAAAGAAAAATAGCCAGTGGGATTAGTCCTCCAATATAGATACACAATATTTACAGATCCGTACAAAGTAGATGAAAATCGCCTTGTATTTGACTCTTCATACTCGCTAATCTACCCTATTTCGCCCCCCTCGGTACATCCACTCTCCTCAATCTATTATTTTGTCAGGATGCTTTCCTTATCCTCGCAATACTTTTCCATTACGGGTGATTGCCTTTCAACTTAAAGTGGTTATGTGTGCCTGCCTATCTGCCAAGAAGTGCCCGTTGGTTGTCTGTAAAATTCGGTAACATCAGCGAAACAGTTACATCATGTTTTCGGCTCCCAACAACACATCTAACACTTATAGAACATGAAGTCTGAAAGGCAGCTTCAGAAAACTCCCTCTGCCTACCCTAAGGGCGGAACAAAAAAAAAACAAAGCCAAAGTGGCCTCGGGCATCCTTCGTATCAGGAATGGTGGTGGTGGTTATCACGAAAGATCTCCTAAAGATCTAATACCCATTTTTTTGGCAGGGATGAATGGAGGAATTTTAGGCAGGAAAGAAAGGCGAATAATTGTGTACAGAAGGATCATGTGAGGGAAAAATTCATGTTTCATTATGACATGCTCACATATATTTCAATTCTTTGCCATCATGCACAGGATAAAAGAGCACGTCCTTCATTTTATCGGGAAGGACTTTTGTTCCCATATCCCTGAAAATAGCAGAGGTTCCGGCAACAGCACCAACAACATATCCGCCAGGAATATCAGAAGGACGTTCACCAAAACTAATGGGACCAATATACTAAAATCTATTATCATACTTCTACGACTCACACTTCCACTTCCGCAAGGATTCTACACAGTAAAATTATTGCATAAAATCTTTATTACATTTCTGCTTGGTAAATTCGAGCTTTAAAATTGTTTTGGAATTTCCAACAGTATGTTGTATTTCATACTGAATAAAATACAGGTTCTCTCATTTCTTTACATTAATTTATAATGCTAAACCATTATTTTTCCTGTCTCTGTAAATACAATATCCTTCTCATTGGCTTCATCTCAATGAACGCCCATCCTCCGTCACCCAACATTGACGCTACAGTGAAACTAATGAGATTATGATGAGAAATTGTTTCAAGTTCTGCAGAAAATTATTTTAAAATGACACGACATCGAATATTAAACGTTTTCCCATCTTGTTATTATATTAAACGTCATATTTGACTTGTTCCTTGAGTGAAGCAAACAACCATAAAAATGGTTAGAGAGATATCTTAAATATCATACGCCCACCATAGAAGGGTTAAATGTTTGCCAACTAGAAATAACACTAAGACGGTGAAATGTATTTAACGCGGATAAACGAAGGATTTTTACAAATTTATGATGAGGAAAATCTCTCCATTTTCTTACAAAAATAAATGCCAATCCCTCTGATTCTTGCTTGTTCCCTTTAAGTGGTAAAAACTCCTAAAAACATGAGAAGTTTTCGTTTCGTTTTGTTTCTTCGATCCTTGAGGATTTGACGTTTTCTGTAAAATGAAATGTGGTGGAAATGGTGGAACCACTTGAGAACGTTTACTTTCCTGTCGAATATTTGAGTTTTGTCGGTTAAGGAGCCATAAAATGCACTTACATTATATCGAAAGCGTGACTGTATAGTATTTACTTAATGTATAACAAGTGCAATTTCATGTCTGAAAATATTATTTTAGCAAATTGATTGTGATGAGAAAAATTCTTTATTACATATTATTTCACTTACGAGAGCAGACAGTCGAGAGATATTTCAAAATTGATTTTAAAAACTGGGTTTCGTACAGTTGAATTTTATACTGCAAATACAAAACGCTCGATTACAATTGAATTTGTAAGTTTATAATATTTAAAATAAAAAATATCAGTTTTTATTTTCCCTCTGTAATATTTAGTTTCGGAAAAAAATATGTAAAAAAAATATTTTTTCAAATATCTTGAGAACCGTTAAAGGAAAACATACATGGAATTTTATTTTATTTTCTTTAAGCATTTTTCCATAATAGTGCATAGTTCTGGAAAAGTTTTTTTTGAAATATATTGAGACCGGAGATACGTTGGTTGGTTGGTTTGATAGGAGGGGGGTTCACCAGGGAACCCCACGCACGCAGGCCTCAAGTTGGGCCCATTGTACACCTGCGATGTCCCTCGCTGGAGCAGATTGAGCTCAAGTACGGTTGTTTAGCCATCCCGCCAGTGCTATATATTTCCGAATCGGCTCCCAGCCCTGAGTTCCTGCCTCATGGAGTTCCTCTAGAAAGGGATAGCCGAAGCATTTGACGCGAGTACGGGTTAAGGCTGGACAGTGACACAAAAAGTGCTCCACCGTTTCCTGCTCTTCTCCGTAGCCCCTGCATTGTGGATTATCCACCAGCCTCATCTTGAAGGCGTGATCCTTCAGGAGGGAGTGTCCAGTTAGAATCTAAGTCGTTAAACGAAGGGGATTCCGTTCCAGATTTAAGAGGCTCTTAGTAAGGTTTGCATTTAAGCCACCCCACAATTCCTTTGTTGTAGTGCCGATCTGACACATGGACCAAAGTTGTTGGTTCTCCTGATCCACCCACTGCTTAAGTTGCAGTTTGAGGGTTTGAATCGGAAACCCAACAGAAATGGGTTGACTGTCCATACATGTACCCTTACGAGTAGGTTCATCTGCCTTCTCATTTCCAGGAATATTACTATGCCCAGGAACCCAAACCATTTTAAGGTGGTTGGTTTCGGAGAGTCTCTTTAGGAGATACGTTAGAGATAAAGCAAAAAATGTAGAAAATTTTATTTGCTATAAATTTGGTTAAATGCTTTTTTCTCAATATTGCATACATAGGTTTCCAAAAATTTTCAAAAGACTGATTTTTCAAGAAAAAAAGGTTTGAGAGGTACCCGTTATAGTTACTTTTTCAAAAGTTGATAGAAACCTACGGTTTTTGTAAAACTCATTCGAAAAATCTCACAAGCGACACAAGCTCTACCGTGGTGCTCTACACTATCTCTATGCGAGGTATTTTAGATAAAATTTTTGTGTTGATGAAGAACTTTAGGTGTATTTTTTTTTTCAAAAATTGTCCGAATAGAGAAACGACGAAGTGTTGAAAAGCTAACGATCAATTTCCGAAAAAAAACTATTTTGTTATTACAACTAGGAACCGCGCCCAAACCGCTTCGCAATTTATCTCTCGAAGTGGGCGAAATTTTTTCAAAAAAGGTGACCTATTAAATTGTGGAAACGGTATCCAAACCCCTTTAGAATTTCAGGAGATAGCAGGAGAGGGGTTAAGAAGGAAGGAAAATTTTTAAAAACACCATAGCCTATAACCATCTCATTGATACTCTGAACCTAATTGTAAAGTTTAATTAATATCGACTCAGTATTTTTTGAGAAGTCTGGTCACAAAAAGCGACAATATGATATTTTATTGAAATTTGAACTGCTATTGAGACAGTTTAATCCCTTAAAAGAAAAATTTAGAATCAAGAAAAAAATCTTTAGTTAAAAAAATTTGAAAATCTCACAATTGTCAAAAATATCAAGGTTTACCTACGATTTGAATGCTGCTTATAATGACTTCTTTACAGTAATCTGCAGTTTGCAATTTGCCCAAAACAAAATGAAAAAATTCGTTGAACAACTCGAAATGACCAGAGAAAAACTTTTTTTCGATTTGCTTTAAAAACAGAAATCTAAACTCACGCAACTTTTCAAGGTATTTTACAACAAGTAAAATTTCAAGAAATTCAATTTTATCTGTGGTATGCCTAAAGATGAAGGTTTCTTAGCGATTCAAAAATAAAACATCAAAGAGCATTGTTTGAGAATATTTTGTGAAAATAATATAAATTACATAGTATGAGAAAACCGAAAACTCTTTATTCTTTAAGGTTTAAGTATAGAACTTTACCTTTCTTTACGATTTTTTTAGATAATTACATCCATAAAAGCTTGCTGAGATTTATTCGATTAACCTAAAAAGTTTCTGGTTACATCAAAAGAAGTCATTCCAATCGACCCCATTACTCCCTCTCAAGGATCCACTTTACCACCATTCACTCCCCGAGTGGCCTCGTTTAGCCTCAAACCGGAAAATATCCCGGCGTCCACGCGTTTACGGCAATAGAATTTCATCATCTCATGATGGAAAACGTGTACACCAGATACCGGTATAAGTAGTAGGTACAGACAAGAATGTTTGTATCATGCTGTGACTTAAATCTATTAACTGCAGCAATACACTTTATTCGATGTAATCAAATGGACCGCATGGGGAGCCCTTAGCATATGTGATCAACCGACAACAACGCTACATAATTCTGCGAAACGTTAACAATATTAAAATTCCATCAGGTTACACAACCTTAAAAGCTTACATGCCAAATCCACCCTCAACTGAAAATCATAGCTAGCATATGAAAAGCATAGCTCCATCCCTACCCGCCCTACCTTCCAACTCCAATCGGTAGCACAAATTCACGGAGATAAAAAATATAAATAAATAGATACATCATTTCATCATTGACGACGACGTGCACAGATACAAAATATCTCATTTTATGATTTTCATGTAGCCAACCAACCGATGGGTATCTGTTTTTTTCGTTTTTCTTGACACAAACGTGAGTATGTGCGTGTAATATCAAAGAAACAATACCATTGAAATATGTACTCTTCTTATCTTATACTATAAGAGCATATGCTATCTGTACACATATCAATGTAATAATATAATAAATTTATTTCATGTTTCATCGGCAAAGGATAAAACGGACGTGGTATACGGTTGAAAGGTAAAAATGTTCCAACAACCGAACAAAATATATGCGTGAATAACAAAACTTCGTCCCTTTTTCTTTGTTGCCTGCCTTTTACCCCTATATTGTATTTTCTTGTGCTTATTTGACATAAATACGCATACGAAAATATTCAATTTATCGATCCCTTCTTCATTTCTCTGTATACCATTCCGACATCATGTCCAATCGCTATCAACTCCCCTGGGTGACTTTTTCGCATTACATAAGAATAAAGATAGACATCACTTTTCGCAAAGTGGTTTCCTATTGTGAGCAAATCAATCTGAGTATTAATATTTTATTACCCTTAGTCCTTATCGATCGTTGGGTGATCCTTTTTGCGATTGACACCCGACCTTTTTTTGGCTGTCTTGCGTCTCAATCACTTTCCATGTTCAACCATAATTTCACGGATTCATTCCGACCACCGATTGACACGTGAGAATGCAAAATTGTCAACAGATTTGACACAAGACATTCACAATTGAAGGATCGACAGTTGCTTTTACCCCAAAAGAAGCAACCATAAATTTACCATGAGTGATAATTGGGAAACTGTTCTAACGTTTCGGAGAAAACGCAGTTTAACATTTATAGTCGTATGTAAAGAGTGTTTTTTTTAGACGTGTGGTTTTCAAGAAAAAATTAAACGCATATAATTTAATGTTATGGCCAAGAGTTTAGCTTTATTATAAAGATAAGGGTTTGCCATTATGTTTTAAAAATGATTTCGGGCAAGTGGCCGCCGCGGCTGGCTCGAATAAATTCCAGCCGAGAGGCCCAATTTTCGACCACTTTTTGCAGCAATTGGGGCCGTATGTCAGCAATAACGCGCCGAATATTCTCTTCCAAGACGTCAATCGTCTCGGGCTTATCTGCGTAGACAAGCGACTTCACATAACCCCACAAAAAATAGTCCAGCGGTGTTAAATCGCGTGATCTTGGAGGCCACGCCACAGGCCCACGACGTGAGATAATGCGCTCACCAAAAGTTTCCTTCAATAAATTGATTGTTTCGTTGGCTGTATGGCATGTAGCGCCGTCTTGTTGGAATCAAAGGTCGTCCACATCAACATCCTCCAATTCATGCACTAAAAAGTCATTAATCATGGCTCTATAGCGTTCCCCATTGACTGTAACATTATGGCCGGCTTCATTTTTGAAGAAATGTTGACCAATGATTCCCTCTGCCCATAGAGCACACCAAACAGTGACTTTTTGAGGATGTAACAGCGTCTGAAGAATGGCTTGTGGATTACCATCCCTCCAAATGCGACAATTTTGCTTATTGACGTACCCATTCAACCAAAAGTGAGCTTCATCGCTGAACAAAATTTTCTTGGTAAAATCGGGATCGGTGGCCATCTCGTTTTGGGCCCATTCACCGAACGTGCGACGCGTTTGATGGTCGTTTGACGAAATGGCAAACCAAACTGAGCATAAATCAAGTGACAACTGTCAAAAAGACCAACTCCGAAAAAAGTAGTGCCAGATTGAAAACCACACGTCTAAAAAAAACACCCTTTATTAAAATGAGCATAAGCTTATTTCTCACTTTTTGCGTGTAAATTCTCCAATTTTTTGAAGGAAAATGAGCAAACGCTTTTCGTCAAATTCTTATGCAAGCGTATTTGCCAATTTTTATTCACACAAACTTGAAAATTCGCTCTAAAAAAGTAGAGTGCTCATTTTGCTCATTTTTAAAAATGAGCATATGCTATTTTTATAACGGCCTATACCTAAGTGACCAGAAATGGTTACATGCTGGTTAGGTACGTGACGGAAGCACAACGGAGGCTGCAAAAAATATGGGGTTACAGATTGGTTATTGCGACGTCACAGCAACATTTATGCTACTTTTTTCACCTGCGTTACAAAATAAAAAAGAGTTATGTAAGTTAACTTCTTGTATAACGCTGACTTTTCTGAAACAAAATACCACACAAAAAATTCGTACTAATATCTCTCAGTAATTTTTACCCCATTAGCTCAAATATACTCCACTCCCATCTTATTAAATCCTCAAACTCTTGTTTTATTTTTTCTAAGCACCAAATCACCATCGCACTTTCGCCTTTGCAGTCACTTTAAAATCATTATCAGCAGA
The DNA here is from genome assembly GCA_964034945.1 of Chrysopilus asiliformis. NCBI lineage: Eukaryota > Metazoa > Arthropoda > Insecta > Diptera > Rhagionidae > Chrysopilus > Chrysopilus asiliformis. The sequence continues at coordinate 92,416,864 of OZ035962.1, forward strand.
AATTCAGTCATTGTTGAGAGATGTTGTCTTTATGAAGATTGAATAAAGGTAAAATTCTCCTTCCCCCTCCATTCACACACGATACCAATCATGTTTCAATCTACCACCGCATTGCTTGGGATAGCCATAAATTTTTCAGTAGAACCAAAAAGGATATTGAGGCTTTCCCGGAAAGGAGAAGTTAGATTCTACAGAATTTTGTCCTGGAGAATTGTGAAACCTCTCCTTTATTTGTCCTTCAGAGTGATGAATACGGCACCACACAAGATCGAATCCTTGTATAAATTTACAGATATGTATCTACAGATATTCATATAATGTAATAGAAAGATTCTACATGTGTGTAACATTATAGGTGTACCCAGTTTTGCATAAAATCTACACTACGGCCGTACCGTAAACCTATATCCTGAAAGACACATGAACCGTTCATGGCTGATGTGTAAATTTCACCGAAAATTAAACCAACTTTGACAGCGTGAAATTTTAATGGTATGTGCCTGTTATCAAAAGTGACACTTTATTTTCGTATAGAAAGTGTGTAATATATGTGAGAATGGCTGAATTTGTTAGTATGTTTTCTTGTATATTTTTACCCAACATTGCGAACAAGTGAGGCATAGAAGCATTGTGAACAATTTCAACTCATTCCATATCACATTTTCCACTTACCAATTCTATGCCACTCACATTAAAATGTTTCTTTATTTGAAAATGAAAAGCAAGGGAAAAATACTCCAAATGATGGATTGTACTGGTTTGGTGATGATTTAACATAGAATGAGATAAAGGGAAACGATTTCAATTTGTTTATTTACTGTTTAAATAATCTTAGCCATTATTTCGGGGGAAATCTTAAAAGTAATCGAAAAAACTTGTTTTGTCAACTGATCTTAGGAAATTTAAAAAAATTCGTATTTTTGCTCTTATCATGAAATATTGTACGAAAAATATGTCCGACAAATTGAAAACTTCTTTAAAATTTAGGAGAAAATGTAGTTTGACATATATGTTGTATATCCCTAAGCATAAAAATGATCATAAGGTTTTGAGTATCACTGAGAGAAATACCCCATTGCGATATTTACAATGATGCATTGTAAATCTTCGCATTGTAAAAACTTTCCCCAAATTGGAAAAGCACGCAATTTTCAATATAAACTTATTGATCTTACATATACATTAATATGAAAACAGGGAAAACTATGTTTTCATGGTAAATTTTACATTGTTTGTTGATGAATTGATATGTACTATTGAAAAACCCAGAGTAAAAGACAAAATAATATAAATCATATATAATTTTACATTGAAGATTTGTAAATTTTACAATTTTGCATATCATTTAATACATGTGAGTTAATAAAATCCGAAATTACATTTTTCGACTTTACATTTTTCGACTTACATACGAAATTACATTTTTCGACTATAAAATCATGCATTTCAACTTATACTTTTATATTTTTGTGAGGTTAATTTTGTATTTTCAAATGTAAAAAGTTGATGCCTTCAGCCGCCATATTTCCCATTGACATTTGATGGAAACGATTTCGTTTCGAGAATTAAATTTCTTATTTCAGGCGAATGACTGAAGGATATTGCATAAAAAGTATATAGCAGATATTTTTGAAACAGCATAATTTTATTGGCATCAAAATTTCATTGCAAAAGAAAAAATAAATTTGACCGGTAAAATAAAATTAAAGAAATTTTTCATTAAAAACTAAATAATTTGATGGCCCATTAAAATCTGTTTAAATTTCAGATCCAATATTGTCGAAAAATTTTCGTGGCAACTAAAATCACGACATGCAATCGGAGGAAAAGTCCATTATAAAATAATACTCCACAAAAAGTTTCGATTAATTTATCGCCATTAGATTTTTCTTGTTCGCTTTCTGTTTACGTTTTAATTTGTTCATCTCTGTTCACTCACCAAGCTAAGTAACCATTCGAGGGAGAAAGAAAACGCCGCATATTTGCTGCTTAAAATGCACAATATGGGTATCAATTCATATGGCAAAATGTTGAATTCACAATGCGGCCGTGTTTCACATTGCTCAATGTAAATCTTACAATTTTGCGCAATGGCGCCCTTTTATAGTTGAAACATACGAATTCATATGCGTTTTCTATGACTTTTTCGCTCAGTGTAAAAATGAGCACAAAAACCACTTTTTTGGTGCAAATTCTCCAATTATTGTAAACCAAACTGAGCGAAAGCGTCAAAATTTCCAAACTATATGAAATTTCGATAAGACAAAAATTGTTTATGGCCTGCCATTTAAGACACTGCAGACATAATTTTTCCGAGCATTTTTGCCCAAGAAATAAAAAAAAATTTTTGCTAATGTTGTCTCGAGGGAATATTTCAATTGTGCGCCATGAAAAAAATTGCTAATTATATCTAATCGAGACGAGACGAGGTTTTAAGCGTAAAATGCACCGCCCAACCAATAAATGGAAAATAATATCAGTTCAAATTAAAAGTTTTAAGAAAACAAAAGTTTCAAACCGAGTAGAAAATGTAAATCGTGTAAAACGGAGACAGAATTTAAAAAAAACCGTGTTTTTTCGATATCATGCAGAAAAATCGTGAAAAATGGGTGGGTGTTTTTGAGTCAAAATGACTGATACTAATTTTACATAGCGTTCACAGAGAGAAATCTAAATAGAAATATACGAAACAATGGATACTTCTGCAATGATTCCCACAAAATTGGCAACTACTCCTATATTTTGGGAAAATTTCCGATTTTTTGGCATGAATTCCCTTTTTGTTTGGGCGTCATTACCAAAAAATCCACTATCTCGTATATTCCTATTTTTTGTAGGAATCTGTCCTCTCCGTGTTGTATGCTGAATTTTTGTCGTCGTAGATCGAGAACAGAAAACTGAGCATCGTATATCGAGGCTTCTTTAATTGATCTATGTTTGTAATTATTTTCTTAAAACTATCAAACAATAAGTTTAACCATTAATTGATCGTCGAATAAGACTTGACTGACTGCACACGATCGACCAAGAGGGTTGTTATTATTAAAAGTTAGTTTTCGCAAGGAAATCAAAGAAAATATTAAACTCCAGCTACAGAAATGAAATTTTGGTGAAAACATTAAATTTAAAGTAAACTATACGTTCAAGACTGATACAGAAGCCTTTTAAAAATTCACATTGATCCATCTTAAAGTATATCATTGCAAAGTGTGGCCATAAAACACCGCAGTAAAGCCAACATATCTTCAGCAGAGAGCAACCAATTAACCTGCACCAGTACAAATCGCATCAATTTTTCATGCCAGAAATTCAATACCGAGACCAAACTGAGATTTACACTATACGAATATATCTCTCCCGCGGGACTTATCCCGTCCTGCTTCTAACCCGGATCCTCAATATAAAATAAGCGAACAAACGACATCATGAGAAATATTTCGAAAATTGAATATAGCTGTAGCTGTATTTGCTTGGTATAATATCCTGAAGTAGTGTGATACGATACAGAGCATCTTTTGTATCTACATCTAAAGATAGATACAAGATATACGAGTATAGACAGACAAATGGATGGAATATACGATGAAGGTGTCTCTATACCATGTCCAAATCCAGACAAGTTGCTTGCAACGTTCACTACTCCCAGTGAATGAAGAGTAAACTTTATCTGAATGTCGGTCGCCGGATGAATATGATCCTGTTTCTCGGTGTGTAAGGATATCGCACTCATTCATATCCAAAAGCGGTGGATTGGTAACAGTTTATATCAAGTTTTGCGCCGTCATGAAGACAAGGAAAAACCTTCAGCCACGATTTGGCGCAACCGGTAGGATGTGGTGGGAAAAAAACGCCAGCAAACGATGGTGGGTGGTAAAACATCAGAATAAAGGCAACCTCCATCGTCATGACCCCATCTCGATTTATTATTAAATCCTGAAACTTGAGACTAATTGTCATTTGTGTTTGTTCTGAAAGGTTCGCTGTTTACGCTTCGTAGAAGTTCATAAAAGGATGTCGGGAGTTTAATTTCGTTTGCTTTTGCTAAAGTAGTTTTTGTCTCTCAATACAGCAATATACAGCAGTACAGCATAAATTTTCGACGCGCCCCTAGTCATCTACATTACATCCTCGTTATATTTTCAATATCACCTAAATACAAAAAAAAAACACCAAACTTAAATATCACAGCCACCACCCAGAAGATCTGTTAAGGATTCTGTTTGCACATTTTCCACCTATTATCTAAGTTATCCACTACACAGGGAACAATCAATGGACCTATCTATTCCATTCTAGGGTGACGAACTGTCTGCTTGGCCAACATGACCATTCTATCGTAAAGCATTCCGACAGAAATCACATACCTTTCGGAAATGGATCCTTTTTACTAATCACTCATCTCTTCTCCTGAGATTCGTCTACGTTTCGAAGAACAAAATCTTGAAGAAATGAACGAAGAGCCAAAGTCCATGTGAAAAGTAAATGAAAACATATTGGGGTGAATGGAAAAACAATCGTGAGGGTTAATGTGATATTTTCGGGTAAAGCCGGGAAGGGGATGTAACGCAAGAAGAGGACACCATTGACTCCGTACCTAAATTGGCAGTCATTGAAAGGTCAAACTAAAGTTGTTGATTAATGAAGTAGTGAATTAGGTGTCAAGTTTCTAAGGGGGCGTATCGCACATGTTCAATGAACATTATTGGTCCATGTAACTTTAGAAGTAAATTATTACAAGGTTCATTTCGTTTCGGTTATTTTGTTTTGCTTTTTTTATGGTGAGATAAAAGATAGTCAACTCCAGAAAGTTCAAGAAGTCGTCTGTTTTATGTAATTTTTATAAAAATTCTAAAGAAAGCATAAAAAAAAATACTCACTACAATTGCCAGGGGCGAATCGTCCAAGAAGGGGACAGGAGTAGTCTGATTGGATTTGGTTGTATGGAACGGTTATGTAAAATCATATACCTTCACAAATTTTTCAATAGAACTCACCGTTTTAGAGAAAATTTTAAAAAAATGTTTCGTTTGTATGGGGGACGGGGGAAGGAATAGTCCAATTTCGTCAAAATTGTTTTAAAGATTCAAGATAAAGGTTGAAGCAAAAAAAAACATTTTATTGAAACCAAATAATGGGCGCTAGTCTGTCCGAAATTTTTTTTCATTTTCTGTTATTTTATGTGTTAAAATAGACAAATTTTCGAAAGTCCTATTCAGCATCTGAAATTTTATGTTATGTTATCGCTTATAACATAAAATTTTGCTTATAACATAAAAAGTTATGCCTTACAAAATAAAATAGCGCTCAATAATTGGCTGTTCGATATATATATGTACCAGTTAACGACGAAGCTCTCCTGAAAAGCTTCTCATATTATAGGCGAATAGTCCAAAACCCGCTTATTGATGCCAGTAAGCTCCCCTACAAGTTTCATCCAAATCGGTTCAGTAGTTCTCAAGTTATAGGCTAACAGACAGAAAAACGGAAACCAATATACTTAAATCGAGGAAACTAATAAGAAATATGATGAACCTTGGATTGATCTATGGTCTACAACCCGCCCAGGGACGCTAGTAAACTCCCCTAAAAGTTTCATTCAAATCAGTTCAGTGGTTCTCAAGTTTTAACCGAACATACAGACAGACAGTAGATTTTTTTTTTCAAAAAAAAATTATTCTGAAAAACTTAAAATGATCTATTTTTTAAATAATACATTTTTGTAATAAGATCGATTTTAAATTTGCAAAATAAATTATTTCGACATTAGGTTTTCACACATCAAAATTTGATCACAGCTCATAAACCATCCCAGTTCTTAAGCTTGGACGTCTTCCTAGGCTCACCCTAGATTTCCTAAAACCAAAATTAAAAGAGATTTTATTGCATTTTATTAAAAGTTAATCTAAATGTTTTTATATCTCACATTGCAACATAATTATCTTTATTACAACTGAACGCAATTACCAATTTAAAATTGAAATTTCACTTGTAGGGATTCATTCATATTTCCTTCATCCAAGAACCGAATAATATTCGAAGAAAAAATTAAATTAAAACAATGACTCGTTTCATTTTTTGTTACATTTCGAATCCATTGCACCCAAGAGCGCGCTTTCGAAGTGATTCACTTCAAGAAATTAAATTTTATCGTTCTGCTTCATTTGAAACCTTCTCACCTGGAATTTAATCAAATTAGCCAGTTCACGTATTATACAGTAAATTCTTCGTCGTTTTTTTTTCGTCTCGCCTCCCAACCCCTTTGCATTTCTGATTCAATCTGACAGACAGTAAAAGTCTGTTAAGAGAATTACCAAAGGATATAAGACGAAACTCACGTGTACGAGAATTTTTTTTTAAAATTGGTTACCTGCTGTTTCTGTTGTGTCTTTGATAGGAGACGACGCCTTCTTCCATATGGATTCGAATTTCCACTCCCCATCTGCGATAGACCAAATGAAGCAAAATATTTTATGTAAATTTACACACATGTCGTTTATGCTTTGAGAAAGCCGAAAAAAGGACTTTGAAAAAAAGAAAGAGCACGATCTGAATTTGTCTCCTACAAAATTGGTACAGATCGGATACAGAAAGATGACTACCTTAATGTTAAAAATTTCCACCTCCTCACTGTGCCATTTGCCATTTACCAGATATAAGCGAGTTATGTGACTTATGTCCTTATTACATCGGGATAACACCCCGCATGGGTAATATGAATTTTTATCTGAACCCATCTCGACTCAGATCAGGATTTTTTTTTTCCTTCGGTGCCATTTGGCAGTTTTGTTAGCTTCTGTGTAGTAAAAGGGGACGATGAAGACCTTATCTGAATTTCCATTTTTATAACACATTATCTACCAAAATGGCCTGGTCCCTCGTTTGCTGCTAATACATTCAAACGAATTCTAAATGTTTTACATAAAACGAAAAACACCCAAATTGTTCCCTACGTTATGGACACAGCACCCATTCTGATCCGTTCCCTGAAAATTTTCACCCTCCCTAAAGTCAAGTTCTCTTGTTACCAATTCCCCCTTCATAGAAAATCATTTCAGAGACAATACATCGCGAAAATAATGCTGGTAGGCTCCTAACCACACCAAATAAACCCAAAACACAATCCCCCCGTCCTACCGAGTCAAACCCAAAGAAGTCACAAAAATGTTGTTAAGAAATTGATTAGATGGGTTATCCTGTCGCTTACAGGGTACTTTCATTGCGATGGCACTTACAAAAATTATCACCGCCAATAACTGTGACAAGGTTTTTTTCCCCACGCCCGCCCGCGCCAATGAACTAAAAACGCCGTGTTGGTTTTTCTCATTTCAGGTTTATTTATTTTACTTTTTTACCGCGAATTTTTTATTCCCCGGCATTATTGGTTTGCGCGTTCTTCTCTGGTGGCACTCATACGGTCGGAAAAACATAACTCTGGGTTTTTTTAACGATTGAACTGTTGTTTTGATCATAAAATTTAAGCATAAGCTACGTTAGAAATCTCTGATTTCACGACATGTTGATGAAGATGTCACCGGGTCAAGGTAATGCTGGCAACACCAACAGTTGATAAATGTGCTAAAATATGGAAATTTTAGTGCAAACAGAATGTATTTTTCCCATGAACAATGTGGATTCCTGAAAGTGTACAGCCACCAGTTTACTAGAAAAATGAGTAAATATTTTTAAGGCATTTTTGGCATTTTTTCCTTTTTCTGACTTTTTTAAAATTTTACAAAATTTTTGGAGGTTTTCGTACAACTTTCCGTATCCACTGCACGCATCTACAGTCTTACATTGACAGCGATCCGTCGAAAATTTGCAACATTTGTCATGCTGTCAGCCGTAATCAAGCGTTAATTTGAATTCGCACTGCGCTTAGCATCTTCTAAAATCAATTACGATGGATTGCGTATGACTTCGCCTTTAACCCGCAAGCCACTGAACCGACTTAGCTGAAACTTTCAGATGAGCCTAACAGCATTAGGGGGCGAGTTTCTTATAAGCATTTGTCTGCAACAGATACGGTGGAAGCTCAATTGATGAACTTTTTCAAGCCCCGAAAGCCTCTCTGTGCCAAAAGTACGTCGGTTTATGAACAGTGTTTCGCTTTATAAACAATCTTGACGAATAAATTCATTCGAAACCGCTTTTTTTTGCAAAACATATGATCGAAAAAATATTTGATGTTCATTATTTCTTTGAATTATTTCAATAGTCTAGAGAAAAATCGAATTATTTTAATCGTCAAAAGAAGAAGGATTAATATAACTATATTGTCCCTTCGATAATTGAAATTTTTTTTCTTAACGAAAATTTTAATTACTTTTTTCCATACACTTTGATAATTATAACATTACTTTATTTGCTCTCTTCATTTCTGTAAAAAAAATTGAACAAAATCCAATCAAAGACTTTAAATATTGAAAACTAAACTCCATTCAATCCGAAATCAAACGACTCCTTCAGCAACACCAGTTCCAGGAAGGTGGTAAATGCCTGTGGTCGGCAGACATCCGGAATGAAAATGTATTCGATTACACGACAGACCGGCCTTCATGGAAAATCTATAGGTACAAAATCGCAATATCGTAATATCCGACAGTGCATATAGCAAACGGAGGTGAATTGATAAGGCGAGGCGATGATGATGACTACGGCAAGTATTCAGGCAAATTCTATTCCCAGTCGGCAAATACCAAACTAAACCAGCCCCAATGAAAAGAAGGACTGAAAAGTAATATAAAATAACGCTGTTACACCTTATTGGAAGGAAATCATTGTGCTTAACCTGACTCTGAACCTCGACTTCAGCCTGAAAACTGATATTACGATTGTTCATTGGAAAACAGAATCCGATGCCTGAGTGGATTTTTTTTTTTAAATGCAAACGGCAAATGGACGACGGTTGGCGGTCGAAAACGATGCCGATGAGAAGAGACTTTGGTTATGGCTTAAATATACATGGTGTAGGAAGTTGTTAGTTTCTTCCCTTTGCTGTCTCACATATGGACTGCAAAAAAAAATAGCACAAAAAAAATAACAGGAAATAAGCCCTTGGCGTACGGGATCGTGATAAAGTTGCTCAAAAGAAACACTGGAAAAACAAAGTGCGCAAAAAACCCTATTAGTACAAGCTCTATATTATGCAAAAAAAAAGTTCCTGTGATCATCAAACGGATTTATTATATCTAGCGAATCATAAACAAAATTGGAACATTTGTAAAGTTTAGGTCAACGTAAAAAAAATTTGTAAGCCTTCTAAAAAATAAAGTAAAAAACAAAATGATTAAAAGGGATAAAAAAATGTAGGAAACAGCTTTTTTTTAAAAATGTACTAAAAAAGAAAAAAATAATTTTTTAGTACTGTATATCAGAAACAAAAGCGAGATAAATGTATGAAAAATAAAATAAATATTTATCTCGCTTTTATTTCTCATACGCAGCATCAAAAAATTATTTTTTTCTTTTTAGTGCATTTTTTTTAAATAAAAACTTTTTCTCAATTTTTACTTTCTTCTACGGAGTATAATAAAGTATTGTATTCATGAAAAATTTCGACCTCTTAATTTTGCCTAAAACACATTTCCCGATCACTCCTGAGTCGATTGGAGTCATATTTAAAAAATGTCTTTCTGCCTGTCAGTCTGTCAGTCTGTCAGTCTGTCAGTCTGTCAGTCTGTCAGTCTGTCAGTCTGTCAGTCTGTCAGTCTGTCAGTCTGTCAGTCTGTCAGTCTGTCAGTCTGTCAGTCTGTCAGTCTGTCAGTCTGTCAGTCTGTCAGTCTGTCAGTCTGTCAGTCTGTCAGTCTGTCAGTCTGTCAGTCTGTCAGTCTGTCAGTCTGTCAGTCTGTCAGTCTGTCAGTCTGTCAGTCTGTCAGTCTGTCAGTCTGTCAGTCTGTCAGTCTGTCAGTCTGTCAGTCTGTCAGTCTGTCAGTCTGTCAGTCTGTCAGTCTGTCAGTCTGTCAGTCTGTCAGTCTGTCAGTCTGTCAGTCTGTCAGTCTGTCAGTCTGTCAGTCTGTCAGTCTGTCAGTCTGTCAGTCTGTCAGTCTGTCAGTCTGTCAGTCTGTCAGTCTGTCAGTCTGTCAGTCTGTCAGTCTGTCAGTCTGTCAGTCTGTCAGTCTGTCAGTCTGTCAGTCTGTCAGTCTGTCAGTCTGTCAGTCTGTCAGTCTGTCAGTCTGTCAGTCTGTCAGTCTGTCAGTCTGTCAGTCTGTCAGTCTGTCAGTCTGTCAGTCTGTCAGTCTGTCAGTCTGTCAGTCTGTCTGTCAGTCTGTCAGTCTGTCAGTCTGTCAGTCTGTCAGTCTGTCAGTCTGTCAGTCTGTCTGTCGGTCTGTCAGTCTGTGTACAAGATTTCTCAAAAACTAATAGAGCTAGCGCCATGAAATTTTATAGGCATGTTGGGTCCTGAAATGGGACGATCCTATCAACTTTTGGTGGAAATCCGTTAACCGGAAGTATCCAAAATGGCGGTTTTTCAAAAATCGCAATTTCGTTTTTCTCTATTTACTCCCAAACTACGCGTTTTTTAGTGGCCTTAAGTATGACAAAACTTGGAGAAAATAAAATTTCCCACACTTTTGTCTTTAGCTATAACTCGATATCTCAACCTGTTATCGAGATAAACCGTTATTTCCAAAAAATCAGTTTTTTTTGCGATTATCTCGAAAACTAACGGGTTTTTGCTGACTGAATGTATGAAGTGAATTAATGAGAATGGCATTCTGCACAATTTTGTTTCTCATCGTTATCCGTTATCTTTTACCGTTATTGAGATATTTTCATTAATATGTAAAAAATCATATGTTTGCGAATAATTTGCAAACTAACGGTTTTTCGACAAATCAGTTAAAAGAATAATTAAAGATGTTAACATTTTCTACATTTTTGCCATTTACCGTAAATTGATATCTTTTACAGTTCTCAAGTTATCTCAAATTTTGTACGTTTTTGATATTTTTGAATAAACCAAGAATTTATTGGGAGGTCGTCTTAGGTTGACAACGCGACAGGGCTCTAGCGTAAATTGCGCAGGGTCGTAGATTTTGTAGAAGAAAGTTTTGTGTTGACCACAACTGATATTTTTTCTATCAATTCGATGTTAATTTTAAAAAAATATGGAAAACATAAAAGTTTGATCTTCAGAAAACTTACACTCGCAAATATATCAAATCTTTTTATACAGTTCCATCCAATTTTTTTTACCGCGTTGGATTAAATATCGCCGTTATAGCACCGTAGACTCCCGGCCCCCTAAACTTGTGTGACGTAATCTATGTACGGCCCGAACATAATTTTATTGTAATCAGACGAAGGAATTTAAAAATCTCCACTAAAATCCCGAGCACAACCTTTTTGGATAGTGGCAATACTTTTCTGTCTACAAAACGGATATGTGCAAAATCCTTTTGTTAAACAGGCGAATGGCTTTGCATGTCCGCCCTTATCCCTTCGAACTTAAATATTTTGCATGTTCACTTTGTTCAGTACTTTGGAATTCTTCCCATCTTACGACCTCCACTATCTTCAAACTAAAAAAAAATCCTTCTATCACCCCGATAAGCTGCAATGAAGGAGTTTTTCACCGCAGTGTAGGCGGCCAAACCAAATTTCGATTTTGACGGAGTAGCAAGGGTTGGACGAGAAATTCTTCCTGGCCCCAGTCCTTTAGCCACCATGTTTCCTGCGAGGATGCGGGGCTTCTTTTCTGGCTTCAATTATATTCTAGACCCTCACTGCGAAATGGCGAAAAAAAAATCATGTGTGGGATGTTATGTGCATGTACTGGAATCAGTTTGCAATATCCTTACACAAGAGGATAACACCCTCCAGCCATATCGCGGGAATGCGAAGAAGAAGCACCGAAGCAAACGATGTCATTTGATATCTTCTTGTCTGGAACTTCTCGAACAAGTCCTCGTACTGTGCCCTCTTACTTATTTGCGTCGCAGCCCTTCATATGAGCGAAAATGTCTACCATTTCGATATCAACTCTTTCCAATTCTGCACTTCGACATCAAACCTACCATGCCATCCTGCCATTTTGTCCCATTTCTTAGCACTTAATCCTTCGACTCAAGTCGGGAGGGTGCAGAATACTCCCGACCTGATGGAGGGAAGACATTAAGGAAGTGGAAGTTGAACCATGGACTGATCTTCTGCTATTTTCCTGTCGATGAGAGTTCGGTGCGGTTGGGTATCGGTTACGGTTCGACATTTTTTGCAGTTGTCGGACCAAGATTGTAGTGTTGCTGATGATTTTTTGGTTCGTCGATGTCATTTCGATGTTTGCGAAGCCCCAGAATGGTAATGGCTTCTCGACAATTTAATTTGAGTTGAACATGTGACGTTCGATTGAAGATAACAATAAAGTTTTCCATTTCCATCGGTCGTTCGGTTCTCGTTCGTCTGTGAAAAATATTATTCCATTTAGTAAATTCTAGTTGTTGATTTCTTTTGTGCGCAATTAATTTAATATGTGTGTGTTTTTTTTCCATTAATCAAACAAATGGGATAGTTGGAAATTGTAGGTATTGAGAATATTTCTTGACAAAATAAAAAAGTTTGAATAAATTGAATTGTGATGCGGAAATAAAATATATGTTAACTTTCGGTTTTTTAAAATAAATTCTGTGATTTTGAAAAAAGAAGATCACATCATGCTGATAGAAACATCAGCAAAATATTTTTAAGGGGATGTTAATTTATTTTAAAAAAATGTTTATAACCTCAGAACAAGTTTTTAATGTAAATGAGGTATCATATGTTATCATACTTAAATCACAATTACTTAATTTTTGAATCGAAAGCACAAATTTTTGTTTAAAAAAAATCTGTGTAATTTAAAATTAAAATGTTCGTCCAAAAAATGTGCAAAAAAAATATTTGGAAAATACTCCTATTATAACAATGATTTTTGCAGTTTAGACAACCTCAATTTTGTTGATAACCACCATAAACTTTTTTTCTTACAACTACACAGAAAGACATGATTACTAAATTAACCTACAATTTTTGTCGTTTTTCAGCCACCTAAATATATAAAAAATAGTTCGATTACCGACAAAAGTTGACAGTTAGGTGTTTCAACAAATTTTGTGTCGTTGGATAAAAATCAACGAAAATAGTACTAATATCTTTTTTCTGTGTAAATTCAAAAATAACAATAAAATCACTAATCAATTTTTCTTTCTTTTCAGGTAAGTCGTTATGATAAATTCATCTGGTAAGATAAAAAAATGTTTTAGATTTGTTCGAAAGATGTTTTATAGAGGTTTTCACCCTAAGAAAAAAGTTTTCAATTATTTAATAATTAAAAAAAATAGGGGTATTCATTCCTTTTTGTGTATTTTTTCTGGCATTGCGTGTATAAGTGTAGAAATATATTTTTCCGTGATTTAAATCGTTATCTTTTTTTGACATCAGACTAGGGCCGAATTCTGCAACTATGAAAAACTTTGAAATGTACATACGTGGACATGAAAAGTTCACAGCGAATGGAATATAGATTTTCATTTTTCATGCGATTCCTGAACTCAAATTGTAAACTTCAGTGCTGAATAAAGCGCTGACAGCTGAATTTTCGCAACAAATTGAAGTAAAAAAATGAATTGGCATCGAATTAATCAATTTCACTTTTTTTCAATTTCAATTTCTTTTATTTTCTTATTACATCGAACATGTGAATGTATTTGAACTACGATATCCACGTTCCCGAGTTCATATTTTCACAGAATTCAATTTATGAAAATTTCTACGGGTACCGATTCCATAACTATGGAGAATCGAAATAGTACACGAAATGAAAATCGCTTTATTCACGACTAAAATTCCGATAGAAAATTAAGTTTACATTTACGGTTTAGGAATCGGAAAGAACTTACACAACATTTGGTGTACACAGCAAGATTCGTAGATGCGGAATTTGGACCCAAAAACTAATAAATACAATTAAGTGTGAATACCCTTAATTGAAACCCATTTAAATACTACAAACTCGTTAGTATGTGACGGATTTTCGGATAATATACAAAAAAAAACTGATAACAACATTTTTTCAGCAGAATTATTATCTAATATTCTTTTAAAATCATTTACGAAAAACACTCTGAATAAAAAATTTCTGATAGAAAAACATTTACTTCATCACATCCTCAATGTACTCTTAATTCGATTAATTAATGCAATAAATAACGGAATTTAAAAAAATAACGCAAAATCTTTCTGTCCATTGGATTCCAAAAGATTTATTTCGCAAAGTTACAACAATTTTCCACTGCATCCAGTTTACAAACAAACCTAATAGGATTTCAACCACCAACCGCACATTTTCGTACAGTTGCGGATCCGTAAAGGGTTGAATATATATTACAGCAATGTAATTCATTCTCCACGTTTTGCCTTACACACATGAGCAATGGAGGTGCACCAAAGTATTTTCGCGTTACTGCCGATGAAATGAACAACGCAACACACAAAGGACTAAATGTAGCTACAAGCATAGAGCAACATTTGGCACAATGATATACTTTACATACAAGCCAGTAGCCGATTTGAACCCTTTGCCACCCACGAACAATAGATTAACCATTATTATGCGCATCGAAACCACCAACCTCGGCTCATCGAATATGTTCGACTCCATGGTACATACGTCGTTATGCTTTTAAATTGCACAATACCAATAAGTTGATTTAAACTCCATTCTAGCGATCCACAAAATATCATTTAGTCAGCTAGAATGCCATGCAAGATAGATAGATGGCTACAAAAATAGACAAAAAGAACACCACTCTGATAGATATAAACCCAACCTAGATGGATTATATCTATCAGCCCCTTTTAAAATGCAACTTCACCCTAGTACCAGCATGAAAGTATTACTTTTCTGTTTAATTGAAAACAGTCAGTCAATCTAATCGATTGTTCCACCATATTAGCTTTCAGTTGAATTTATTTTATCTATTGTATATAAATATATTCATTACTATCCATACAATATGTATAACTTGGTACGAAATGCTATCCTTGATGCAAGAAAGAAATTTATTATACGATAGCTGATATCTACATACATTTAATTATATATCGAAGTTTTTGGATCCTATGGTTTATTTCTTGTTCATTTGCATGAACTGTTGAACGATTAACCAAACCAGAACGAAACGCAAACTAAATCAAACTAACCGATGCTAGGAAACCATCAAGATAACTTTTCAAACAGATTCGATAAGATACAGTGTCCCAAGTAACAAAATATATGAGTTTCAGAATGATATAAACATTTAAAATGGCATTTTTTTAATGTAAAACTATATTCAAAATGAAGCGACAATATTATGTCGTTTTTTTTTCAAAACTTCAAACCATCAAAAAAAAACGGAGCTTTCATATTTGATTAGAAGCGAATTCGAATGAAATTACCATTTCTATTATGCAGACTTTCATTTTTGGAAACCCCTACAAAATTTAAATCTTGTCATAAAATGTGGGCGATCACAAGAACAAAAATTCACCGAAATCTTC
Organism: Chrysopilus asiliformis; assembly: GCA_964034945.1. NCBI lineage: Eukaryota > Metazoa > Arthropoda > Insecta > Diptera > Rhagionidae > Chrysopilus > Chrysopilus asiliformis. The sequence goes on from OZ035962.1 coordinate 92,432,380, forward strand.
AAAAATCTTGATTTTTTTAGTGACATCAAAAATATATAGCAGATCAAACACATTCCTGCATCCAAAACCACATATAAAAGAGAATATAGGGACCCCTGGGGGAGATATTGCGAAAGGCCGAAAACCATCTTTTGATTTCAGCATATCCGTCTGTCTGTCTGCCAGTCTGTCTGTCCGTCTGTCTGTGAACACCATAAGTTTCGAAAGGATTGAGGTAGAGGCTTGAAATTTTGTCTAATTGCGTTTCTCGTAACTGGCAAGGCTTAGTTCTTGAACGGGCAAAATCGTATACAAAAGTAACGAGTGATTAAAAAATTTATCAAGGTAAGTTATGTCAAATTTAATTATACATCAAAATTCAGATGGATCATAAAATTTTTGTCGGGCTTCATATAGAGTATTTGGCTCCTGGCAATTGTTGCTTTTCTTATGTTAGTTACAAAGGACAAATTTCTGTACTTGTGCATAAATCGAGCTTTGTCTGCATTCCGAACCTGCACGGAAAAAACTCCGCCTAGGAAATGTTCCTGCGAAATATGAGAAAGCGATTATAGTACCCGTTACACAATTTAGTATAACATATACACTACAGTAATCTCTCCCATATAACACGTTGAAGCCTGTGCCATAATTTTGGTAATGATTACACAAAAAAAAGAAAATGACAATTTTTTTGTTGGAATGTGTCCTAAAAAACTTGGGAACAATTTTTTTTATAGGAATGACTCCAACATTTGTCCACTATGCCGTTTTTCCCCATAAATATGGGACTGGAGTATGCAATTTTGGTGGAACGGTTCCCATATGCTTTTCTCGTGTATAAAGACCCCTGACTTTTAAAATTTCATAAAACTCGGTCGATCCGTTTCCAAATTATGCGCAATAAACAAAAAAAATTTGAATATAAAAGTCAATCTATCAATTGCCAAATCCAAATATTCAGCAAAACATCGAATTTTTTCCAGGTGAAACCAACTACTAAACCTGCATTTAGTTCAAGACTTTGCCAGTTTGGAATTATGTCCTTGCTTAATTATTCCTGAAACTACCTTGTTGTATCCTCTTGACCCCACCGTCTGTCTTAGATGTTTAAACCGCATATAAAACGAATTTAAATGTCGAAGCCAAACTGAAATTGAGGCTTCATCCCATTCGAAACAATCGATTTACTTGGAAACTAATTTACTTAACAGGAAAATTTTCGCTTCAAATGTCCTTTTCACTCCTCCTCTCATTACCCATGCCAAGTTCAATCCGCCTCCGTTTTTACTCCTTACAACCAACCATCATAATGCTTACCAATGTCTTTTGTGGTTACCAACTCTCGCACTCGCATTTCTAGCCATGAGTAGAATAAACCGACAAAATTATCTTTTGCGAAATTTATGCATACACTCGCATTAAGGTTAGAGTCCATAATACAGCATAAGTACAGCATAAATATTAAGTTACCCGGGTTAAGCCCATATCCTGAACACATGTCAACCTCCGCCATGGTACAATAGAGCTTCTTGCTTGACGCTATAAAAGGTCCTTTAGTCTCATCTCACCGAACTCCTATCCGCCTCTATACATTGACGTGGACAGGCAAATAGAAGTGGATTCTTCCCGTACCATGATAAAGATAACAACGATAAACATAAACCGAGCTGAGTTAGACTTTTGTGGCCCTGAAAATGGAGTTACAGCCTATATTACCATTTATATACTGTATGTATTTTGTTTGAAAAGCGTCGAAATTACCCCAAAACAGTCAACCATATCATAACTAGGGAATGTGCCAGCAACATTGAGACAAGTTAATTTTTCGGGAGTAGATCATTCCTCTCCCGTGTCCCATTCTTTGAAATGAATCCGAAACGGAAAATGAAATGTCCCAAAATTTCATTGTTTCAATGTCTTTAATATGAGTTCTTCGGATGCATAGTAAAGAATTACTTCCTTCGTTAGTTCCATTCAAGAGCGACCCAATCTATTTGTGTTTCCTGGTTTTTAAAACACAATTTCGATAAATACTGTTTCGGGTATTTAAAAGAACATTACTGAATCCTTTTTTCCATCCAGTCGGGTCAAGAATTTTTCGGTAATTTAATCGCACCAGTTAAATGCATTTTAAAGTGTATTCACTTTTCCCAACGGAAAAATGTCAACGGATAAATCCGCCACAGAATAAATAAAGGACCTCACAGAATAAATGCAGTTTCAATGCATCAACAAGGATTGAACACAGACGATACTTAAGGGGTGTTTCAAAACCATCGCAGTTCAAAGAATATCCTTTGACTGATATCGCATTTTTTTTAATCGCCTCCGTCTTTCATTCTGCTTTTCTCACACGCTTGGTTTCTCATATGTCAGTGATATCCACTGTATTTATTCAAAAATCCCCAATACGGGGAACATTTTTCACCCCCTTTTTTTAAATAATGGTCTGATGCCATGCGGGCATAGACGACAACCTGGCTAGGTGAATGCACCTCGAAGCTCATTTTTCACCAAATCGTTCATTTGATCCTTTCAAATACTGAAGCTATCAATGTCAACCTGCTACAAAACTACCTCAGGACACGTCTATATTATCCTTTTATCTATATGATATATATAGATATAAAATGCGTGTTTGTTGTCTTGTATGTGAATTGTGATTTCATATAGTTTTTTTTTCTACAATACACTCAGTTTGTGCTCTCTTGTTTTATATTTCTATGGATTCGTTTTTCATTCAAAGGTTTTCCATCTTGCGGCAAAAGCAAAAGCAAAATTGGAGTTTTCCATTAAATTTCGATTTGTGGTTTACTTTGGATGGTCTTATTTTGCTTTATAAAATGGATATAAATCAATTTAATGCCAGTCAAACTGTGGCTTTCGCAGAGAAAATAATTAATTCACCTGCACTGATGTTCATTGCTCACAGTTTGTTATTCAATATTTAAAATCCTTTATTTCCATCTCAAGGATATCGATTTTTTTTAAATTTTTTTGCAGAAATTGAAAAGTTATTCGTTTCACAAAAATATCTTTTAAAAATCTGTCAAAAAAATTCTTTTTTGAGAAAATCTTGTTTTGAATGTGAAACCACAAAACTTTCTTCTGCAATATTTAGTTTCAGAAAAAAATATGTGGAAAATAATCTCTAGGGAAGAGATTATTTCTTTTTTTTTTTGGTCGGATGATTTGATAAAAATATAAAGGTATAATTTTTCTTTAGAATACAACACGATTTAAGCAGGATCTCCATTGCCATGACTTCTGTAACTGCAAAAAATGCAGAAAACTAGAGCAAGATAGACTTATGTAGATCTAAAAAGGAATGACTGAATACAAGTTAAACGCCATCCCTTCCAGTTTTACAATTTTATAGCAATCATATCAAACCGTATGCTATGAATATAATGTTCAAATTGGCATGGTAACAAAGCTTTTGACTATGCATGTGAAGGAGAAAAATTACATCACGCTATAATAACAGTTTGAATGTGTCCGTGCTTACTATTCACTTACAGGGACAATGTGTGATTGTAGTAGAAATCGCCATAAAATCGCCATAAAAAACAGGGGAAATTATTCTTGCAGTTGCCGACAATTTTTTGCAGTTGATTCTTATCTCCCTTTCTCGTCAACGTATCTTCACATAAATGTGTCTCTATTTTTTTGCAGTTGGGAAAAATCATGGTAATGGAGGGCCTCCTTCACACACCAGGCAAAATTTTTAGGAAAATATCGCAATTTTAAGAACATTGTATTTATATTTTAAACAAATTAAATGTTTTTTTTACAACTTTTTCCTTCAAAAATCTAACTTAAATGGTTAATTTTAACCAAAACTTATAAATTAAATACTTAGAAATTATAAATTATAAATTAAATACTATAATGGCATTAAAAAAAATTTTTTTTTTCTTCAGAATAGAAAACAAATTACTCTTCGGGGAAATTTATTTATATTTTAAATCAATTAAATATTGTTTTACACCTTGTTCAAGCTCCTTTTTGAAGCAGATGTAATAACTTAACCACCTAAACTTATAAATATAATACAATAATGACATTAAGAAAGAAATTAAATCTGGCGAACGAAATACTATTAAACATTCGGCAAAAAATTGACCCAAATTAATTAAAAAAGCAAAAGTTCAAAACAAAAACCCCCAAATAAGTCATTGTGGCGGGAAAACGGGGGCAGTGGTTCGGAAAAAAGAGAAAGTAAACCAAAAAAAAAATAGTCCCAATTCCATTTAATACCTGAATGAAAATCCATTCTAAGGGTAAAATCGGAATCATTTTAATCCGCTTACCAGCTCTCGAATCATTTATTCTACTAGCCCTTTGCTGAATCAAGGATACGGAATTGGGACTCCCCAATTTTATTTTTTTCATTATGATTTTACATCAACCCAATATAAATATATCTTTTGCCCTTAACTGACTGGTTTTTCTCAAACCAATTACTAACAAAAAGTTATCGTTAGCGTCAACATATAGAGCCGATCCTTGGATTTCAATTCTTATCCTTAACAACGAGGATGAAAGTTATTGCCCAGACAATCTGGTAATGTTCCTTACCTTTTCGATCCTGCAGTTATTCAAGTGATTACCTATTAAGCGTTTTTTAGAAAAAAATTATGCTGTCGGGATACGAACCCTCAAGGAAAGTATTACGACAAACAAGGATATACAAAAAATATATGTAAGGGAATGTCGTAAATGTTGGGACGGGTTTTGTTTGTGGTTCATAACTTTTTTGCATGTTAATATTTTTGGGCACTTCTTGTGCCATTCGAAAGGTGTTTTAAATAGTTAACTTTACGCCAAATAGATATGTAATTACGATGGAAAAAAATGCCACGATAAATCCGAAATCTATGGCATTTTCGGTTCTCCGGCAAGAGCCAAAAAACCAAGAAAAAATGCTGCAAATTTTTAATTTTTGGCATATACGTCTGGTAATTTAGCCATGGCTTCGTTATTACACCTCAGAAAAAGTTGGTGCTTACCTTGTTGGAAAGGTCTGCGTCAGACCTACATGCCACGATAAATCCGAAATCTATGGCATTTTCGGTTCTCCGGCAAGAGCCAAAAAACCAAGAAAAAATGCTGCAAATTTTTAATTTTTGGCATATACGTCTGGTAATTTAGCCATGGCTTCGTTATTACACCTCAGAAAAAGTTGGTGCTTACCTTGTTGGAAAGGTCTGCGTCAGACCTACATGCCACGATAAATTGCAAAAAAATGTTTTGTCGTATAGGTTGGAACACCTCTTAAAACCTGAAAAATTAGTGTTAAAATTTAGAAAAAAAAACACCTTTTATTGAATACTTGTTTGTTTAATCGTTCTTTTTAAAATGAAAATGAGTCATTAAAAATTATCGTTCATCCATCTGATTCACAGTTTTTGCAGGTAAAAAAGCTAGCACGCATATTGTCACGTTTTAAGTGTAAAGTGCGATTATTTGGAATATCAAAAGTCACTCAAAAGCTACTCAAAAGTCACTCAAAAGTCACTCAAAAGTCACTCAAAAGTCACTCCCAAGACGATTTTCAGCCGAGCGTCCCAACCTATACGTTTGACGCCATTTTTTTATGACGGAAAAAAATGAAAAATGGCCGCACTATATGCAAAATCCTCTTCAAACATAAAAATTTACTTAATTTATAATACATTGAATTAATTTACCTCGCAGTTATGATGGAAAATATTTCGTTTATGGGGGTTTCAAAACATCGATAAGAAACATTTTCTACTCTTTGTAAACACACTGCTTGGTGCAGCTACAACGAGCACGACTAACCTCCTCGAAGTAACATGAAAAGTGAGCTACAATTGAGACTAATATTTGAAAATAATAACATGTGGCATCTGTGGAAAGAATTGGAGAAAACCACAGAACTATATAACATAGAACAACTGTCACCATACGAAGCTCTGCTGAAAAATGGTCCCAAAAGTATTTCCCTCTTTATCGTACTTGAACGCATGCACTGAACTGTATAAGGTCGCGAAATTCAAATTTAGTTTGCCGCGAAATTCAAATTTCACAAGTTTGAGACTAACTTTAGGCTCAAACAAATAACTTTAGGCGCCAACACCATTCCGAAAGTCTATTTTCCTTTGACAGCTCACGGTTTAAACGAGAGGACTATATTTATTTTCATGCGGTTATCTTGCTGTTACTTGACTCGTTTTGATTCACTGAACTGTATTGAAATGAGACCATTTGAGACAGCAAATCGAGCGATCTAGTAAATCTATGGAGAAAACGCTCTGTCCCAACATATACAGTGTCCCAACCTAAACGACATTCCCCTACATGTAAATGATATTTAAACCAGTTAATTCGTTGAAATTGAAATTGTCAGTAAAATGAAAAATACGAGAAATTATGTAACAAAATTGTTGTATTAGGTTATGACTTTTTCTTCAATCTGTATTACATACTTGAAAATTTTACTGTTTTTCTCTTCACTTAAAATGTTTGTCTCCGATTTCATCAACCAATGACCAAACATTAGTTCGTTGAGATCTGGATTTATTTATCCCCGGTTCGCATCAAAATGGCTGAAAGGAATTTTATGAATGTGATGGTAAAATATTCTATACATTTATACCTCGATATACGGCGTTTATTCGATATACGTCGCTCATCGAAAAATTGTGGGATTCCATATTGCACTGGATTGCGGTAAAACAAATAAAATGGCAAAATCCCAACTAAAACCACGAAATTTCATTTCCATTTAGCGACGTGGGTTTGGACATGGAACCACACACACACACGTCTCCCCTATTTTATGGGCCCCCTTTCTTTTTTCCTTCCTTCTTACGCCCTTTCCTAATATCTCTTAAACCGTTGAAGTGATTTGGAATCGGTTTTTAGAGGTCAGCCCTCAGGAAAAATTTTCGCCCACTAATATCTACCCTCCTCTCTGTAAACCCCTTCACCTAGTATCTTCTGAAATTCGAAATAAATTTGGATCCGGCTTTCACTACTACACACGTCAGCTTTTAAGGAAAGTTTCTTGCAATGGCGCCGATTTGTAGTGAAAATAGTAAAATCATTCGCGTTTCATATCATTTGGCGCCATTATTTTCTCTCAGTGTATTCCATACTTGTTATGAGTTCTTCAACAAGTTAATTCAAGACTTAAAGCACTTGTTTACAGTATCTATTATGAAAAATCTGAGTAAGGATTTACTCATATTGAATGAACAAACAAATCGTCAAAAGAGATTAATTTTCTTTTCAACTCTTGAAATTGACATCTGGAACGTAACTAATAGTCTGTGTATCCGAATAAATTTTTTACATGTGATTACACTGACATATAAGTTTCACAATTTTCCTCCTTTGAGTGTTTCTTAAAACACACCTGAATTCGTTCTCTTCAATTGAGTTACAAGTGATTTGTTTGACTAATGCATCTATCCAGTTGCTACCAACACCTACAATTGATAACGTGTTTCCTTAAACCACAGAGTTTTATGAAACTTTATTTTATGACACTACCATAAATATTTTAGAAATTATACAATTCCCGGAAGAAAACACCGGGAAGAACCAACCAACATACTTTGCGGTCGAAGAGGAGCTTGTAGGGAAAGAGATATCCTTCATGCACGAGAAGCTTCCTTTTTTATAAAGCGCTTCATAATGATCCTTCCCAGAATGGTAGCGGAGTCAATTTCTATGGTTTGAAATCGGTCCGATCTCGTCGTCTGTGGTGAAATCACTGCATTGAGGACTGGTGTGTCTATCTATCGTTTCCCAGCTGGTTTGTGTTGTGACGGTGCCCACAAATATCTTGGCAGGAAATGCTTCCTCTCGGCATGATAAACTTGGTCTGCTGTTCTTTAACAGAAAATCGTTTTACCAAGAATTTACGCCATGAGTCTATTCTGAGGCGATTACATGTTTACCTATTTGTGTGATGAAACTGACAGCATATCAGTTTCCTTCTAAATACGCTACTTTTACCCTTCCCGCGGTGCCGACATTGTGAAAGGATTAAAAGGATACTGAACAGAAGACGCTGAAAATCTCATACGCGGAGAAAAGCAATTTACAACTACACAAAGGTGTGAAATTTTCAGTATGCTCATTTTTTCCAGTATTGTATATTTAACGTACCAGCGCGAAAAATCGTCAAGTTGATTCTCTCGAGCATAAAAAATATGCTAAGGAAGTTACCCACACAGAGGGTGTAAGGACGAAACAGGAGTAAAGTCTCCGGTTTTTATCCGCACACGTCTGGAAAAAGATCCAATGCCGATGGCAATAATTTTATCCGATATAGTTTAAGTGTTACCAGAATTCCAACTAAACGACGACAATCATAATTTATCATTTTTGTACACTTTCCCAGGATAATAATGCGGATCAAAGATTTATGTTAATAATATGATATGATCGGATTTTTTTCCTTCTGGCTTTTCATGATTCTCTGCTAACATATTTTGTTTTGTTTTTTCTTTCTTTATGATGCAGGGAATTTATTGATTTCTTCCCGTTTATTAATTTTTTTTTGGTCTGGATTTTTTTGATCAAATTTTGCAATTTCATATCACATGAAAGAGAATGAAGAGAAAAACAAATAAAGAAATTAGTTTCATTTCTACTATGCTTTGAAAATAAAGGCGTTCGCTTCATTTTTACTTTCTTATACGAAGTATAATAAAGTATTGTATTCATGAAAAATTCCGACTTCTTAATTTTGCCTAAAAACATTTCTCGAGCACTGCTGAGTCGATTGGTGCATTATTAAAAAAATGTCTTTCTGTTTGTCAGCCTTTTAGTCTGTTAGTCTGTTAGTCTGTTAGTCTATTAGTCTGTTAGTCTGTTAGTCTGTTAGTCTGTTAGTCTGTTAGTCTGTTAGTCTGTTATTCTGTTAGTCTGTTAGTCTGTTAGTCTTAGTCTGTTAGTCTGTTAGTCTGTATGGAACGATCCTATCAACTTTTTGTGCAAATCGGTTAACCGAAAGTAACCAAAATGGCGATTTAGTTTTTCGCAATTTTATCCGAAACTCCGCGTTTTTCAGCAACCTTGCATACCTGAAACCGTTATCAAAATATAACGTTATTGCAAAAAAAATCAGTTTTTTGCGATTTGCTTGAATAATAATGGTTGGTTGTATGTATGAAATGAATTGATGAGAATGACAGTCCCCACAATTTTGTTTTTTTCGTTAGCCGTTATATTTTACCGTTATCAAGATTTTCTCATTCAAATGTAAGCAATTAGATTTTTGCGAATTGCTTGCAAACTAACGGTTTTTCGCAAAAACTATTTAAGGAATCGTTAAATATATTAAAATTGTCTAATTTTTTTCCTTTCACCGTAAATCGATATCTTTTACGTTTATCGAGATATTTCCGATTATGTAAAAAAAATCAGATTTTTATATAAACTAAATTTTTTTTCGTCGGGTTATGTTTTTGCACAATTCATTAGTGTATAAGAAAGTCATGTGCTGTTCACATCAGATATATTTTTTTATAGTTCCAGCCAGAGCTTAGGGGAAGACCCTTTAATGCCGAAACACACCTCAGGATATGAGATTCACATGCAATGGAAAAATTTGTTCATTAAAATAAATGTTTTGCAGGAAAAGAAAGTTTTTCCAATATTCCTTTTTACTGATTGATAAAACCACGGCATAGAGACAAACAAGGTATGCTGTAAACTCAAATCTGACATTTCGTTGCTACGTCACTTGTGCCGATTAGTTCGTGAAGTGCAGAAGGAATTTTGTATTCTGGATGGTTTTTTTTAAATTTGTGCGATTTAAATTAAATATTTGTAAATTAGTGGACTGATTGCATTAAATAGTGATCAATAAACATAAAAATGAATTAAAAAAAGTCGGCACAAATGACGTCACACCTGACTATCAAAAGTTTACAGCATACCTTGTTTGTCTCTATGCCGTGGATAAAACTATAAAGGTTAAGCCGGAAATTCCAATTTTGTTTTTTTTTTTTTTTTTTGACAATATCAAAACAAAAAAAATTCATTTATTAAGAGAAAACTTCGTGAAGTGCCAATTAAAATAGTTCCACCTTTTTTTTATTATTCAAAAAGTTTAAAGTAGGGTAGGAGCGGGCATGTTGAATTACTTTTTAGAATTTAGGTTGTAGCGCGCACATAAAGTCACATATCGCTCCAATGGTTAAGCCATTCGATAGAGTGATACCTTGACTACATTTCATAGAAGAATTTTTTTTTAAATGTTTTATTAACTGGCCTTCAGGTCAATTTAAAGGGTGATTCAACATGCCCGCCGACTGTAATTTTCATACATTTTCCATACTTAAGAATGAAAAAACGTTATTTTTAAGTATTTTATTAAGTAAAAATTTTAAATATACACTGCATAATGTAAATATGAAAAAAAACAATGAAATTTACGATTTAGTTAATCGCTTATTTCATTTTTTTTTGTTGTCCAATTTTTGATTGTTTTCCTGCTGCGTTTTTATAAAAAATGTAAAAAATCATCAAGAAACAAACAAAAATTGATAAAAGAACAAGGGAAATGTGAAACAAACGTCAAAAAAATAAAAAATACGTAAGAAAAAAAATGATTCAACTTGCCCGCCAAGCCGTTATTCAACTTACCCGCAACCCACTTTTTTGATATTTTCTCTTAGAAAAATCACAAAAACAATAAATTTGAATGTCTCCCGAGGTTTTTTTTATTCTAGAGGTGTTACACAACACTTTTAATACAAAAAATTTCCAGATTGACAAAAATTTGTATGAGAAATGGGTAAATCACTGTATAGTCTAATATTTACTTTTAGAGCCAAAAACACACATATTCCTGTCACTTACGATATAAATAAGGTATCGCTCTCAAAATTTTATGGCAAGTAGAGGACATTAATACTACCAATATACTAAAATTTCAAAAAAATTGACTGGATAGTTTTTTTAAATTTGGCAATAATTCAACATGCCCGATAATTCAACATTCCCGCTCCTACCCTACTCAATTCTCAACCAATTCATTAATTTGTGGCAAATAAAAAACTACTATAATGCCTCTATAGCGCTCTCCGTTGATCGTAACATTATTGCTATCTTCATCTTCGAAGAAGGGTACACTTCAGCAACAGGGCCAATATTCTCAACTCAGGGCAGTTCTCAACTCATGCTTTGGCAACACAGCACTCACTTTGAAAACGAATTTTCAGTATTTTCCAACGTTGTTCAAGCGTAAATCTATTTGTTTCGTACCGCGAAGATTCGATACCAAAAATCTTCGATATTTCGAGCTCGTTAGTGTTGACAATGTCCAAATAAAACATAACTCAACAACAAACTAGCCGACGTCCCATCCTTTAAAAAAACTACAAAGACACCATAAAATAGTCAGTGTTTACCCACATGCAAACTCAATTTAATTCAAATTGTAATACGATATGTTATTACGTTAATTTAACCGCCAAACTCACACCTTTTCTACTCCATTTAAACGTCCCAAACATACTCCGTCTCTATGTGATTATTACCATTAAACACCTGCAATTATATCATAGTTTAGATGTCTCGACATCAAGCAATTTGAATTGAAATGAGCTCCTATTTTGTAAAACATCCCAACTTTGACCCTAATAACAATCTCCGATCCAAAAATTAGGTACTTAAAAGATATACGAATTTCCATACAGGCATCGTTGGGTAGTATTGAGAAATTTTGATATTCCGACCGAAATATTTCCGACAAAATACATACACGCTGTAGAAATCCCTGCTCAGTTAAAAGGGAACCCAATGAAAAGTTCCACATACGAATTCCCATTACTCTAAGCCCAAGGATCCTTTCCGGATGCGGATAGTCAAACGAGTTAAGCAAGCAAATAACGAATTTCATCCCGCCTCGAAATCATTTTCGGGGTCAATTTCTAAGCTTTGAACTTTGGTGATTTGTATGCAAATTAGTTTCTCATATCCTTCTGTACATAATTTTGTACACAAAACCAAATGAAACGGGATGAAACTCCTGTGTTGATTACAAGGAGCCAAAGTTTTTCTTTCTAACCATAATTTCTTTGAAATTGCAAACGACCAGTGAAATTTCTCCGGCAACACTGTTTCAATTTATTAATTAAAGTCACTATATAGTTGTTGCTCGAAATTTCGCTCAAATTGTAAACTTCACTCACACTTTAATAATGCTTTACGTTGGATTTTTATTTTTTTGCAAATTTGATGTAAAAACCGTTTTGCAAAAATATCCCATTATTCCGAAAATTCATCGAAGTTTTAGAACCCGATAGGATTCTCTATCAATACTAATCCCCCTAATCCAGACATCCAGATTCCAAACACATTGGTATGAAAATTAAAACCATATGTGGACCACCCGAAACGATGAAATGCCAAAAGGCTTTATATGTGGTCCTTTGTATGTTTTTAGATTCGGTGACACTTTTAATTAAGCTTGTTTTTTGGCAAATTGAGAGCTCAACGTTTTTATCCATCTTGTTTTTTTTTATTCAACAATATAACGACTAACGTTACCTAAACCAGTTACATTGGCTTTTACCTATTTGTGAAATTAATGGGAGGGGAGTTGGATGCAGAACTTTGGCAGAAACTTGGAAAAAGTTTGTGAACTTCAGCACTTTGGTTCCATTTAATTCGCTGTCGAAACATGTTTACAGATAGATACAGAGTCATATTGCCTTTCAATTTATGTTGTCTGTAGATGGGCACATGCATAAGCTTTCATATATCTCATATACGAATATAGCAATTCGCAATGATGTCAAATGGAATTAAATTTTTTCTGTCGTTAAACACTTTTTGTTTCCATTCTTCAGTTTTTCGGATATGTTTCGATTCAGCATAACAAAAAATCATTGACGGAATCTCGCCTAGGCGCAAAATGTGCGCGCCTAGGGTACCTAATTTTGGTGGCACTGAAATTGGGAAAAAACGTATCTTTATATTATTAAGAAAATATATTCAATACGGCCTCCATTTAGCTACCGGATTTGGGGCCTCAAAAATTATTTTTTAAACCTACGCTCGAAAAACTTTTACACTTACCCCTAATTTATTCACTAGGAGTTAAGCCGAGTTAGTGAGTTAAGGGAGTTAGCTAGTGTTATTTTCCATGTAAAAGGTGAGTTAAGGGAGTTAAGGCGATTTAACTCCTAGTGAATAAATTGGCCGTTAGATTGTAAATTGACTTCCGTTTATGCGTAAAATTACTTCATTAAACAGTGTAAATTTATTTACAGAATATACAAAATAAAAAGTAATAACTTTCAAAAGAAAACATATTACTATTTTGTGTTTAACCATTTCTGATTCATGGTTTTTACTCGACCTTTCTAGCATTGAATTTCATTGAAATTTCTCGGCTTATAGGTCATAAAAAAATATAAAAAAATGTTATATTATTTTTATGGATGTCTCCATATTCGAAAAATTCCTTCTAACAGGTCTGAAACCCCACTAGGAGCCTGCTTCTTGCATCCATAAAAATAATATAATATTTTGTTATATTTTTTATGACCTATAAACCGGGAAATTTCAATAGAAAAAATATTACTCAAAACCACCCGAAAGTCTTTCAAAATTGAAGCATTTGAACGGTGATATTGAGGTTTTTTATATTGAAAATTACTTTATTCATATTTTGTTGAAAATTATTTTATTTACTTGAATACACCTGTTACACTCATTTATTGCAGTACAATTTATACGCGAACCTTACAATTGTTACATATAAAAAATTTAGGGGCGCTCAATTGTCATGAAATCACAAATAAACGTTGAATTTTTCGCAGTGTAATATTTTTTTCTATGGCTATTTTTTTAACAAAGGATATACTAGTGAATGTTTTATTTACAATTCTTTCTAAAATATAAAAGCAATATTATTATTTTTTATTTGTGTTGTAACAAAACAGTGAAATTTCAGCTAATTGTACTTCATTTACTCACTCAACCTGGGTGTGATGTTATTTAAATTCGATATCCATCACAACCTCCTTGAGTGAGCGAAAGCGGTACATGGATTCAACGCAACCATTTTTAATAAACTTTTTTATTATTTTTATATTATTTAAAAAAAATGTTATTATTTAAAAAAAAATCAATATAATAAACAAAGTGATGATAAGTGAGTTAAAAGTAAATATTACTAAATGTGTGAAAACTTGTAATTTAATTTTGATTTTTGTGCATTAAAAATTAAGAAGACAATATAAAATCACAAAACGAATTAACTTATCTTTTGTCGACGTAAAATCATACTAATTGATTCAGTTTTTCTCGGAACGTCAAATAAAAAAAAAATTAAACCTTACTAAAATGAAAAAAATCCTTACATACTCTTCAATATATTCATTTAATATTGAGCGTGTAAAGCCCAATTCAGACTAACAATTGCAATTACTATTGCGATTGCGATTGCGATTACGATTACTTACGATTGAAGATTCTCGACCAATGAGATCAAAGCTTTCAACGATCGATAGGGACATGAAAGCTTTAATCTCATTGAACGAGGAAGCTCAATCGTAATCGTAATCGCAATCGTTAGTCTGAATTGGGCTTAATTCAGGTCCTAAACACTAAACATTTAAATAACAAAACACTGTAGTTAAACACTGCAATAAAACACTTAAAAAATCCGAAACTGTCAAATATGAGTGGATTGCTAAACTCACTAGGTTTATTTTTGCTTATCTTTTGATATATGTATTTACTCTAATTTAATATTTTTACGAAATCCACTCATTTTTGACTGTTTCAGTTAATTTTGCTTACGGCCAATTTATTCACTAGGAGTTAAATCGCCTTAACTCCCTTAACTCACCTTTAACATGGAAAATAACGTTAGCTAACTCCCTTAACTCACTAACTCGGCTTAACTCCTAGTGAATAAATTAGGGGTTAGTGATTATTGAAAATAATTAGAGTGAGTTAAAAGAAAAGACGGATAAAGTGCAAAATTTGAGTGAAAATGTATTTTTTCAATTTTATTACAGCCGCGATCACGACTATAACAACTATTTTAATACCTTTTGTGAATACTCTTACTGTGTTAAAGTTGCAAAAAGTGATGCCGTGTAAATTATTGTTATTTACAAAATATGACAGTAACAGCCATGGTAATCATTTTCGTGAATACCCTTAATGCCATATACTTTATTATTGTTCAGAAATCCAAGCCAAAACTTATAAATGTGGTTTAGTTTTGGTTAGAGTGTTCTGGATTTTGAGTTTGGTTTTGGATTCTAAAATTTGGTTCAGGTTTTGGTTCCACAAAATTTGTTCAGTCGTTGTTGCGTTTCCTGATCATATTAGTTATATTTCTTCAGATGAAAGGCACGAAGACAGTTTCTTGGGTATTAGATTAACCCAGATAAGTGTTAGACTCCAAATCTGGTTGATAAATGGAAAATAATAAAAAAAAATATGAATCAAAGCGAACCACTAAAAATGTATCTGGCTTTTGGTTTGGTTATGCATTTATTTTAAAAACTGGTTTGGCTTTGGTTCGTTTCGGGCGAATACTATTTTTTATTTTATTTCAAAAAAAAATTGTTTGCAAAAAACGTCCAATTGATTCCAAAAAAAATTTGCAAACATTCAGAGCTTTTCAGAGCAAACGAAAGTATAAGAAAACCCTTTTTCCGAAATGCCGAAGAAAGTAATAGAGAAAATTTAATAAATACACTTTGAAGTATAAAAGTATAAGAATTACATTCAAATTTGAACACTAGAGGCATATTCTCCACATCATAATTTACTCTTCGCTTTACCTTCAAAACTAACCCTTCGCATCACGTGCCTAGGGTTTTGAATCTACATTTCATTATGTTCGCCCAAATTAACTACCGCACTTCATCACATTGACATTAAATGAAGAAGCCCTCGTAATAATGAGGATGAAATTCTGTGCTATTTCTTAATTGCGAAAGTCATATCAACGTCCTCAAATTTCACCGCATGTGCGGTCAACCCCGGTTGAAAATAGGATGGGTAAAAGGATGCCCTATTGAAACCTGAAACGTTTTCAGCGTGTAATCTTCTCCCTGGGTCAACATTTATCTAATGAATGCTTTTCATACATCCCCACGTATTTATCTTATACTTGTATGAATATATACATATCTACTAGTTGCCATAAGGATCTAGTTTTTTCCTATCATGTAACGAATGTAAACAAGTGCTATTTTTCAAAAAAAAAAAAAATACCATTGCGATTGTCTTTTAGGATAAGTCTTTGAAGATAAAAACCAGAGTCTAAACCACCCTTTTTATAAAGGGCACTGGCAATTTGTAGTTAAAGCAATCTTTCCACATTGAATTTGCCTTTGGTAGATTGGTTTTCGTTAACTGACCACAAGTATTTAAAGGATTCTTCATCCTGTTCGTCATTGGCCAGGACACGGTCTTTTATGCCAACGTTTTTATATCCTGTTGATGGCACACAAACTGCAATGATAAACAAAAAAAACTTTATTAAATGAATTCCATACCTTACAACATACATCGTCCTTCTTTTGAACGACCAGGTCTGCATTCCATTTGATTTTAAAACTGAATCCGTTCTGGCTGCTGATGATGTAAAATCTGCTGTACCATATATGGTGCATCATCCTTTTTTTGCCCGACAAAAGTCCATTTATACACGGAGAGAAATTAAAATAGAAATATATCAGACAGTGGATTTTCTAGTAATTATTCCCTAAGAATAGGGAATTGATCCTAGAATTTTGAGAAAACTTCCTATTTTTGGCAAAAATTTCCCCTCTTTTTTGGGAATCATTACCAAAGAATTTCACTGTCTCGTATATTCCTAGTTTTTGTAGGAATCTTTCCTATTACTTCTGTCCGTGTACATACAAAATACTTCAATTGCTAAAGACGTGCAAAAAGTATGTGGGAAAAGTTCTCCATCGATTTCCTTCATGTGTGTTTAATGTAAATCTTTTCAACGTAAGTTTGGAATGGAATACCACCCAATTCTCCCTATTCTGCACGCAAACTTGAGTGTTTATTAGGCAAGAAGGATGTGTACGTGAGGTACTAATGTGTTTGTTTGTCTCATTTGAAGTTATCTCAAAAGCCGTGGAGAACAGATCAGAAGTGTGAAAATCGCATTTTTGGGGCGGGAATTCATTTCATTCTTCATACCCTTGATCACGAACCGCACTACTGTAAGAACAGTGTTGATATTAGCATAGAACCTTGCGGAACCATATCTTAACTTTGCTGTTTCTGCGCTAGTGGTGGTGCCAGTGGAGCGTGATGATGTCGACATTACAGGTTCTGTTTAGTTTCAACGTCTTTACCAACTAAATAATCCCAGTATTTTAACATGTTTCCCATTTACTTGAACTTCTCGCACAAATCTGTTTTAGCTTGTTGTTGGGCGACTAAGAATTCTCATTGAAGTGAAGCTGCATCGTCGTATAAGTTTGCCGTCGTACCTCTTATACGTACTTTCGTATTCATGTCTTATGTTAATTTGGAAACTAATTTCAAAATACTTATTGGAATTAAATTACACTTGGATTAAATTTGATTTTGATTTTATTAAAATGGAAATTCCCGCTATATTAAAATTCTTACTATTCGTACTGTTCCGTATACTATGGTACGTGTGACATTAGTAGTTCTGTATTTTAATTTTATTAAATATCATAACTGTTGAATTAATATCACAACTGTTCATATTCATTATGATGATAATTAAATTGTGATTTTAAAATGCTCAACCGAGGTGAATATTTAAGAGTTGAATAAGACTTTAAGTTTTAAGATTGTTTCAAATTAAATTAGGTACATGGAAAGAAAAATCATTGGTTGATTCAACTACGTCTCGTGATTAACCAACAACCCAATGAACATGTTGAAATTAACTACGAACGTGCTTCAATCAACTATGCAGCATGATTAAGTTAACTAACGCCTACACTCAGAAAAATGGAGGCTAACTTGACGACCTACATACGGCGTAATTGGCCTCGGGCAGGCGCGCGTTCGCCTGCATGTGGGCAAGTAAAACTGAGTTGACCTGTGGTCGGAGAAATTCTGAAATTAAGCCACCAGCAGGTGAAGTAGGGCATTGGGAGCTGCACGAGTTGACCTTAGATAGGTTAACTCTGACCGCTAGCTGGCTTACAGACACCTCTGTAAGGTCAGAGTTAACCTGACAAAAAGTTGACCTGGACATTTTTCTGAGTGTAGTTGTTAACTAATTTTTTTAGAGATCACGGAAACTGTTGGATTTTAAATACGAACGTTGTTGATCACGAAGTTTTTTAAGTAAACTTCTGGCTGACTCAGCACTTTTTGCTTTCCCTTACAATTATTAATAGGTTTTTGGGGCAATCGTGGTTCAAGTACGAGTTGAAGTCGAATAAGAACTCGACTTGAACTCCTATTCAAGTCGAATTCTTATGTCGCGAACACATCCACAATTTTAGTTGCTTATCCTCATGACCATAACACCCCTTACCTACCCCTCTCCCTCCCCACCCCCTCGTTTAATCACAAAGTTGATCACTCATAGTATTGTTAAATTAAACAATGAAAATTTTATTCTGATAAACGACAATGTGTCCTTGGTTGGATTAAAAACGAATGAAGTAGACGCAAAATCAACTAAGGTTTGTAGTTACCAATGAATTTCTCTCCGTTTAGAAGGAGAAACTCAAAAACATTTTAAAAATCTTCGGCTTGGAATTAAAATCTGGTAAATTATAAAATAGAAGATTGAGTTCGGAAAGGACAAAATTATTCTTTTTTTTACCTCCTTCCCTCTCCCCTTGCCTTGCCTTGCCTCCTGTTTTCTCCTCAGCACTGGGTCCCAAGAAAAGACTGAGTGTTTTATATGGAGGTTTCAAAGCAATTTCTTTCCTCCTCACATAGAATTTTACACAGATTCGGAATTATGAAATCAGAACGTTTGCACATTTGTATGGCATTAAAACCCATCAACCACAGGCCCTGTAATAAACTCTACTCCAAAAACTCCAATAACGTATGTTTATTTTAAATGAATGTGTTAGAAAATCCTTACAAGCATTTTTGGTGTGTGGTATCTGCTACTAAAAATGTATCTTATTTGGTGGCAGATATGTACCAGACACCAATAATGCTGGTATGAATGATTTAGCATAGCATTTCCATACATAAAAATCTCTTTAGGGGAGACACTATCGACTTTAATCGAATTACATTTTCTCTCACGCTATTGCTTTACAATTGCTGTTCCGGAAATGGTAATTTTTTCATGTTTTTTTATAAAATAAAACCCAAAACTATCACCTACAAATCTTCGGATGTAATCTAAAACCTCCAATTTGAATGGATTCATTTTTCTCTTTTGTGGTTTTATTTAATTCTTTCGATGTTTTTCTTTGCAGTTTAGTAAACCAGACGATGTCTGGATTGGATGCTGGACAAGTGCGACGAGTCCTAACTGAAGCTCTGGATGTCTGGTCAAAAAATTCGAGATTGACTTTCAGTGAAATCTACAGTGAGGATGCTGATATCCAAGTCTTATTTGCAAGGTCAGTTTGTTTTGCTTATTTAAAACCATTTTTCCTTTCATTTTATTGCGGCTCCGGCGATTTTAATGAAAAAAAGTAAACAGATTAAATTTCTTATAATACCTTAATTTGCTACCGGATCTCAGAATTCCTTTTTAGTCAACACTCATTGAATAGTAACCGCAAAATATAAAAAAAAAGATTGTCATTTATTTTTTTCGTACTGGTGTTGGCCTTTTAAACACGGTTTTGTTGTCTTTTTTTCACAGGAGATATCACGGGGATGGATACGATTTCGATGGGCCTGGCCAAGTTCTGGCACATGCGTTTTATCCTGGACATGGTCGTGGTGGCGATGCTCATTTTGATGAAGAGGAAAACTGGTTCTTAAATGGTACTCACTCCAATGAAGGTAAGATTTTATTGAATTAAACTTTAGATGCTTGAATTTTAACATTTTGTATTTAAAAATGATAATTTCATTTAAAAATTTTGGAAGCCCGTAAATAATTTTACGTGATCACATACCATATTTTTTTTTGTGTCAATCTAGTGGGGATGGGGCCATGTGGATGTATGTAACAGAACACCAACGAAACAACAAAATTGTACAAAAATAAAATTTTTATTTTGACGAAAACCAAGGAAAAACAATTAAGAAATGTACGCCGCAGGCGAAATTTTTTTAAACTGAATGTGGCGCAATTCAAGACCGGCATAGTCCCGATATAGAACTAACTCAATCTTTCACGCTCTTTATAGTCCATAATAATGGCAACGGAAATTGTAAAAATCATCTACATTTATCCAGCACTTTGAAGAAAAACATAACCTCGAAAAATTCGCTCTGTGCATGAGTTTCAACTCATGTGCCAAACTCACACACAGTTGCCCAAATAAATGTTTACAATGCTCGATGAGGCCGAGCAACTAAAGGCTGAAATACAATTGGCCCGACACAACATTTACTGCGACATTTCATATTTTAAAATCATAGTACCCTATACTTCTGTGTAAATCAATCCGACCAACTTTGTCGTCGTAAAAAGGTGAGTCGAATTAAACTTTTGTCGGTCAGCCGACAAAATTTTATTGTTGATTCAAAATAAAATCTTATGTGGACGTCATAAAATCTAAATTCCGTCACTCAAGAGAGAATTAAAGTAGTAGGAAATATAGTTCGTATGTTTTGTTGCTTACATTTCAATTTCTATTTTGTGATGATATAAGCCTTAGAAAACTTTTCCGGATACCGACTTTTCATTTTCTGGAATGTTGTTAGAAACTTTTCAGATTTCTTTTTTGGTAAATTTCTCGAATCCAACACTTTCTTAAACGTTTTTTTTCTCTCCACGTTTTTTTTTTGCGCCGTAATCTGTCGCCGTAAATTTTGTGTCGAGCTTTATTTTGCGCTTAAACCGAAATCCAATTTCAAGAAAAGTAGGCATATATAAATTTATCTGTGACCAATACAATTACCTCTGGAGCCCAATGAACGCAACGCGAACGCAACTCCAACGCTGTGAACTGTCACGCAGCGCAACATTTCAGCGGCAGAGCCCAATGGCATCTCGTGAAGTAGTACAAGTGACATAATATAAAGTGGTATAAGGCTGGCAAAATTACAAAAATTGATAATTTCGAAGCGATAATTTGCTTTGTTGGTATTTATCTTTGTTATATGTATGTTATTGCACTAATGCCCGGTATTTCAGTGAAAGTTTAAACTCCGTTTAACAGGCGATAAAGTTTAAACTGCCGTTTAACAAGAAATTGTGTTTTTCAATGACAGTTTATCTCTAACCAAAAGTTTAAACGGAGTTTAACTTAAACGGCCATGGATGAGGGTTTAAACTGCCGTTTTTTCAAAACTTTTTTGTCATTTGTATAAAAATATAACGAAGAATAAAACACATAAAAATGGACTGCATCACTTTTTTTTGCTCTCCACAATTTCACTATATTTTTTTTACATACTTGAAACACAATTACAACCGAAATAACAACCGAAATCACAACCGAAATAGCATCCGAAATAACAACCGAAATCACAACCAAAATAACAACCGAAATAACAACCGAAATAATAACCGAAATTAAAATTGTTTTATTTTTTATAGAATTTTATAATTAATGCGTAAACAAATATTACGAAAGTGATAACTAGACAAATACATCAATGATTTTATGACTGAAAAATTTGACATTTCAATATATTTTACTTGTATAGTAGACTGCAAAATTGACAAAAAAGTTTAAACTTTAGTTTAATAAAACGTTCAATTCCGTTTGCCTGAAAAACACCAGAAGTTTAAACTTTGGTTTAACCTTCATTGTGAGTTTAACTAAACTAAAGTTTAAACTTTCACTGAAAAACCGGGCATAAGGCTATCAATTTTTCCTCGAACGACATTTCCCCAACCTCACTTTATGAACTGTCAACGCAGAATTCTGCGGCAAAGTTAGAAGTTTGCAAACTTTTGCGTTGTAGTTGCGTTCACTGCGTTCACTGTGCTCACTTCAAAAGGATTTCTATGGAACAAACTTGTAAGTGACAGTTTCTGCGTTCGCGTTGCGTTCATTGGGCTCCAGGCATTATAAAATATCTGTATAGCGATCAGTTACTTACCGGACAGTAGACAGTAGTATAAATGATACTTTACGAATGTATCTACTGCTTAAAAAGAGGCATCGATGTAATAAAAAACAAACTATCCCTGAAATTAGATATTTTATAGGTTATTTCGTGAACAAAAAAAAAGTGTTTTTTTTTCAAATGAACATAAATTAAATATTAGAAAGCTGACAATATGTTTATACCTATTGTTACTTTGAATGTTTGTATTCCATAAAAAACTTCCTACAATAAAAACCTACAATCTAATATTGATTGGTATTGGCTACCACTATAATAGTTTTTTTTTTAATCAAGGGAATATGAATTGAATTCAACTAAATGTCTTTACGAATATCATTCGATATCAATCAATTCCAATCAATTTTGATTTAAATCCATATATTGGCTTTGATTGTTTTAATTGTTTCGTTTTTACCATTGATCCAGCATATGCTGCAATATGTGTGCTGCCGTCAATGGTTTCAGTTGAGTCACCCTTTAAATTTCATAAAAGGCAGATTCAATAAACTAGACTATCAACTCAATATTTAGTTATTTTGATGACGAATAAAATATTATTACGTACATCTGCACTATATTGAATTTTATTTAATTTGTTTCTCAGTTGCTGTCATATTTCTTTTTTTTTGTGATTTTTGTGTATTCACACTAATAGCACTATCGGAAAAAATGTCCTATAGGACAAAATCGATTGATGAAAATAAACACAAACATGAACGGGATCAAATCAGTAAATCAGAATTTGTTCCTTTTCAATAGTGTCAATAAATAGTTTAATAAAGATACAGCGGCGCACAGTTGAATGACACAAAAATTCTAAATGTCGGGGAACGAGATCAGGTCGATCTCGTCTGTCTGTCAATTTCGATTTGAGAATCCATTTTTACTCCAATCGTATATAACTGAGTCCCACATTTTCATATATGGCGAATTTGTTTAAAAAAGCGTATGTCTCATGCAGAGGGTTAAATTTAACTTTAGTGTACCTACTAGCTACTATCATTTGCTACTGCCCATCCCTTCTGCGTATCCATGCTGAAAGCTTAAACCAACACATTCAAGTCGACTCCCCTCTGATCAGCCCCAATTTTTAGCCATTTAGGGATGAAAATCCAAAATTGAGCGACAAAATGCTGTTTGCCACTAAACCCAAAGCCATATGCATTCCAGCCATTAGGAAAAGGATTCAGCATGATGCCATCAGGGTTGATTTTCAAATCTCCAACCCTATCTTGTCTACCCCCTGAAACGCAGTGGCATTTGTACCATCATTCGTTCGTTCTACTCTAATGTTGCAGACTCATACGACAAATTGGCTGAATACGTAAATTGAAAATCGAGTTAAAATTTGATGAAATGATATTTTGCAGTATTTAACCCTGCGAATCCGTTTTGCGTATAACATAAATATAAAGATATTCACCATACGGCAAACATGATATAGAAATTAATTTTGTTTTTCATTTCAACTCAACTCATATATGTTAGACATACGATTATTAACGTGTGTCTCATTTACCATAATCACTAATAAAGGAAAAGGCGAAAATCGTTTTGTACCTGGATAATTTCAAAGGGTCCATTTTTTGTAGTTTTACCATAATCCCAGTTATGAAAATCATGTTTAATGCTATCGTTTTTCTTTTTTGTGTGCTCGTTAATATTTGGCGCTGCGTAAACTTTGACTATTTATAATCCGATTATGAAAATGTTTGCATGTGCAATTTTGTCCAGTCTATAAACATGTGCAGGTAGGGATTCTTTTTAGTTTCAATTAAACTAATTAGCATTTCATTCATTTTCGAAATTTGATATCAAAGCGGGAGTGTCTCTTTTAACCGCATTATTCGTATTTGTTAATTGATGAAATACATAAAAATTTGCGGTTCCAACCAATGACAAAATTTGACAAGCTAAAGATTATAATCAACCAAAGAAATAAAATTTCCGGTCATGCAGTTACATGTAATTAAAGCCAATTACATAATTAAATTTTCATATTTTAAAAATAATTTGATCCGTTCTTCCATTTTGAATAGCAAATGTTTTTTTTTAGTTTTCTATTCGGAGCTCATAAAATCAGAGATGGAAACTGGTTTTTTGAACCGAATCATAAAGCACTGAACCATTGAAATTTTACTGTAAAAAAAGAAGTTCGAACCAAATGAAAACTAAACCAATTTTTGAAAAAAACTGCTGGAACCCGACCAAAAGCTAGATTTTTTTCTCAAACAACTCATGGTTTGGTTATCTGAATAAAATACCTT
The DNA here is from genome assembly GCA_964034945.1 of Chrysopilus asiliformis. Lineage (NCBI taxonomy): Eukaryota > Metazoa > Arthropoda > Insecta > Diptera > Rhagionidae > Chrysopilus > Chrysopilus asiliformis. Next base: position 92,456,808 of record OZ035962.1, read on the forward strand.
TTACAAATTTTGGTTGTTTCGAGGCCTCCTTGCCGCACTCCCTCCCACCCCCTCCCTTTCGTCCGCTATTTTCATATTTTTTTTATGGGGGCTAATGCCGCCTTCACATTCTCACTCTTGCACTAAATGTGTGACTTTTTTATGGACCTCTTAACACTTGCACGGCGGAAAAGTCTTTTTAGCTAAGAGAATCAGTATAAAATTCCAAGGCTGTCATTGTAAATATTTCTCGCGGATAGAGATTCAATTGCTCATCAGATTTGAGGCGAGAATTTCAGTTCAATCCGTCGAGTCGTTTTCGAGTTAGGAAATGTCCGCCAATTTTCGCCTTTTCGGCACTTCCTCCCCTCTCCTTCCACAAGTTTTATACCACAGTTAGACTACCGCAGATTCCTCTTCCCCTAAATGTGTGAATCATTTTATGAGATTGGTCTTTGTCGTCAATTTTTACCATTTTTTTGGGCTGTTTTTTGTTGTTTCGGGACATTTTCAACAAAAATCGAGAAAAAAAAACTAAAGAAGTTTTATCCACATTTAAGTATTTTTATATATAGGTCTCAGATTACAAATATTTTCAAAGGAAAAGGAAACCCAGTATAAAACGATTTCCGACTTTACAATAACTTCAAGACGATGGATAATTTTTAATAAGAAATGTATTTTGACTTATAGAAATTATCTTCAAAGTTTTTATTAATTCAAATGTTTTTAGCTCAAATTTCCAATTTTGGTGAAATCGATAAACCTTCTCATGCGAAAAAAGAACTCATTAAATATTTTTCTTGGATTTTCTATCTAAGAATAAAAAGTATACGAATTTCTTAATTACATTTCTTTCTACTTAATTATCGGAGCTTGTCCGATAAGAGTCTACTCGAAACAAAATCGGCAAATTATCGTCATCTGCGTTGAAAACAAAATCGGAATGAAATAAGGTTCATTTTTTTTCCCCAAATCTACCCACCCCGGCCTCTTGGGATCAAAGAAAATTATCAGGTTCCTGAGAAGTTTACAGGATAATTGGCAAAAGGTGTCCACCACTGTTAAGGAAAGTCGAGATCGTCAGAATAAATGGAATTATCCGCTAGCATTTACGAAAAATATTTCCTTTAATGCGTGTCCGGGAGATCTTCTTGTTACTATCAAATGCCATCACAAAAATAAATGAAAAATTAAATTTGTTCGGTAGGTGTGGATTTCGTTAGGGGAAGAATATTTCATGTGACCTCTTGTTTTTCCCACAATCTCCTCCCCCCAAACTCTCTTCTAAAACAATTTTTTCTCTGTCGTCTCTTGTTTTTTCTTTGAAAATTATGTTAAAAACTTTAACAAGAAACTTGGTCGGGCCAACCGCCCTTGAGTTTAGCAAAGTTTTCATTTTCCCATTTTCAAAACTTTGAAGTAAAATACATACTTCCGACGTAATAATTTTCTGTGATACGAAAAACACATCTGGGTAGGATAAAAAATTAAATTTCACTGAAACACGAAAAAAAAAATTCACTTTTCCACTGGCAAAGATTAAGAAGGTTTTTCAAGTAATAAAATTCCTCAGCTCGGCTTATCCAATCCAATATTCCGATGACATTTACTTCCTTTGCTATACTTGAACCCCTGTAGGTCCTTCATTTGTCATTAACCAAAACTAAATTAATTTTAATCTTGGTAAAAAATGTGAGGAGGATATCTTCGGAAAATAATGTGATAGATGAGCTTAATATTAACTAGTTTTGACGCCCATCTTGAAAATTACAACCGTAAAAGGCCCCACGTACCAAAATTGATTGAAATTAAGTTCATCATTTCAAATTTTTCTAATAGTACTAAATTTTTAAACTAAATTCAAATTGAAAATCGTTTAAACTAAATTCAAATTGAAAACCGTTTTGATTTCGATTTTTCTTATGGTTTTACTACTAAGGGAATGCAAAACCGGCCTTTTTTTTTAAAAAAACGGTTATCGGGCTTCTTCGGTTTTCATGAAAACCGAAATATTTTTTTTGTCCTATAAAGGTATTGTGTAGACATATTTGGCTTCTATGAGAAGATTAAGAAAGTTCAACTCGAACAAACAATGAATAAATAGGTAGAGTTCATAAAAAATAAAATACACAAAAAAATCATTTATTTAAATGATAACCCCGAAAAGTTAGGCCTTTTTTTAAAATTGAATAGCTTACTCTCAAATGTTTATTTTAAATTTTAATAATTTAACGGAATGAAACTTTTTGCTGATGCCTATTAACTTTTTCGCCACATTCCAAAGCACCAATTCATGAAATTAAAAATCAATAGTAAAGTCGTAATGGATTTTCACTTCAAAAACGAAAAATATCTGTTGTGACAAGCACATGACTTTCTTATACAAAATCTACGTAATTGCGGAATTTAGTAGTAAAATTTTAGTTTATATAAAAATGTGAATTTTTATTTTACGAAATCTGAAATATCTCAATAACGGTAAAAGATATCGATTTCTTGTAAAAGGCAAAAATGTAGGGACAGACTGACAGATGGGAAGAAATTTTTGTGATAAAGCATCAATCAACTCAGGAGTGCTCGGGAAATGTTTTTTAGGCAAAATTTAGCGGTCGAAATTTTTCATGAATACAATATTTTATTATACTACGTATAAGAAGGTAATTAATGTAGGTTTGACGGTTTGACCTTCTGTCGACTGTCTTTCGCACCATAGAATGGATGACATTCACGTCTAATTACAGATTCTACACTTCACAATAAAAGAATGACAGTCCTAAAGCCCCATTTATCTATAGTTCCACATTTCGATTTGTGCCGTGAATGAGCATCAGAAGACGAGGGTTGCAAATTTCTTTTCCGCCCCATACAAGATTTTACTTTCAATTCAGGCTGACAAAGGGACAAAATACCTTTCCAAAGTTCATCATGTGTTCGACAAACTCTGTTTATTATTTTCGTCACTGTTGATCCTTGATTAAAACAACAGGAAAAACAAAGTCATTTAAAATGACATTCTCTAATGGCGTGATTTAATTTCAAGGATATCGATTCCTGCACACGTTGTTTGTTTGGTGGGAATTCGTTTTAAGCAAAAAAAAAAGCCTTCATTTCTGTAAGCTATTTCCAAACAATTGACGTACTTGTATTGATATTATGAATTTCAAAAAAAAATTGTGAAAAACATTTCGGCTTTTCATTCAGAAATAGTTGAAATATGCCTACAGTGTCAATTTGTTTTTAAAAAACCCACATCTATTCTTTCTTTCTTTTGCTTTTTTTTCTTTTTTTTTTTTTGACGAATCATAAAAAAATATTTTTTTCCACATTGAAATGTAAACATCTATTTGTTTCCAATAAATATAAATTGATTTTAAATTCTTATAACGCGTTTCACGAAATTTCAAGCGACCGCTAATCGGGTTATCAGGCGGATTTTAAGCAAAAACACCCCGCAAACTCTCGACTTAAGTAGGGTACACATCTATCAGTTTTCGATCAGTCGCGACTGTTACGGCACTTGTCAGTTTTCCATAAGTTTTTTACATCTAGTTATGCGTTCACATCTATCAGACAGTTTTTTTTGTGAAAAGTTTCTATTCATTTTGATGGCAGAATTCAAACAGTGAGGATGAATAATGAAGAAAGATCGTGTTTAGGCATTATTATTGCATTAAGTTCAAAAAATAAAATTTGGTTCTGTTCTGATGCGATACGACTGAAGCGACTGACGCGAACATTCACACCAATCAGTTGACCATCCGTTTTTAAAAAAAAACTGATTTGCCCACGAATTTTTTCGTAGTTGCCCATCAGTTGTCTGATTTTACGTTCACACCAATCAGTTTCCCATCAGTTTCCCAAAAACTGATGGAAAACTGATAGATGTGTAGCCTACTTTAGTGGCCGAATTTTTATTGACTGCCGTGAAACCCGCCATTAAAATTGTAGGCTTGAACATGGTTGCCATGCGCTACTAGTCTGCAGTACCCTGTGTTGTTCAAACAATAATGACAACTTTTTGATGTATAGAAAAATTATGCAAAATCATTTTATAACCCTTTCACAACAAGGATTTCGCAACACACGGAAGGAAGTGGTTTGAGTAAGCAGCGAACATTTTCTTTCACGAACCACTTATCCAACACTGAAAACCGTATTCGAATCCATTCAGTGTTTCAGAAGATCCTTTCGAAGGGGTCAGAGAGGAGCCGATTTTTTCACATACAGCTAATTTATATTAAAGCTTAGCCTATTAAACATCGCCGTATCAATGTTCAGCCATATCGGACCAGCCGTTCAGTCAAATGTTTCAAAAAGGGGGAAACGTAAGTATTGAAAGTGCTGGAGGGTATAAAAGGGGTGAAGAATGTGAAACCGCAAATAGCCTATAACCTTCCCAAAGGTCTAAGACCTCATATAAAATATCTGGCGCTTGCTGCCTGATTAGACCTCTTGTAGCGCTTTCAAAATCTGGTCGATTCTATACAAAAAATAGATTTTTCTCTGCTTCTTTTTGCTTTGCATCACAAAGCTAAATTCGGTACTCCAAAATAGGTCTGTAATATTTCAAAATTTCTCCGTTGTCGTACGTTACTAAAATGAATATTGATAGTTACTGCTAGGTGCTGACCACACTATCAATCTAAACTGCTATTGCGACCACTGCTATTGCGACCACTGCTATTGCGACCACTGCTATTACGACCACTGCTATTACGACCACCGCTATTGCGATGTGTTGCAGGAAAAACTATAAAAATATTGCAATTTATGGTACCCATAAACCATTTAGAGGTCCCGGAGATAAAGGAGGTCTTCAAACTTTCGGTCTCCCAAAAAAATCCTTGAATTTTCGCCCGTCGAAAGAGGATTCAACGAAAAAAAATTCTCCGATCGGTGGTCGAGGGGCAGAAAATTTCCAGTTACACAACTTCGCGCATTTGATCAAAAAACAATCTCAGAAAACAGTTCAAATACATATTGTTCGAGTTGAAGACTGTCGTAAGTCAATGTTCCAAAAACTGTTAATTTAAGTTTGCAGATTGAAAATAATTTATTAAAACTTGGTAACAATGAAAACATGAAATTGATACAAAAACTTCTTTTTGAAAAATGAATCATAACTTTAGTAACAAAAAGATCTCAAATAGCAAAACTTATATCAAATTAAAGTTTCTTTAGTCCAAAACTTATAGTAGATGATTTTCCTTTATTTTGTCAAAAATCGATATTTCCGCTCGAAGGAATATCAAAAACATAAAGAAGTGATAAAAACACATACGACTATTCTAGTACGATAAAAATTCTTTTCAATTTCAGCTAAGATTCTCATTATCGCTTGTTTACTTTCGAATTCTTCGATCCCCCAATAATAGAGTGATATTTTCTGAGGTGAAATTCCTGGTAATTGAAAACGTATAAAAATATCATTGCACAGATTTCCCTATTATTCTAACAGATCATCCTGAATTTTCTCCTATAATACTTGATTTTCCGTATTGCCGTCGCCGTCAATTCCAACCCTAATCATTCTCATTGCCGCCATTCCCGAATTTCTTCAATTTCTAGGTGTAATTTGCCTCGGCTGGCGTCCTTTTCAAGGCAAAAAGTTTTACTTCAATGCGAAAAAGTCAATCAATCACATTTAATCGATTAAGTAGAGGATAAAAGTTTCAACTTGGGCTCTTATCGTCCTTCATTGTTTGAAATCCTTCCGTTCTCGATCCGATTCCGGGAAAGTTTTCCGCCCTTACCGCATTTTCAAAACCTGAATTGCTTTCCAAGACCATCGTAGCGTGGCCCGCACTTCCTGCAAACAGAATACAATCCGAAGGATTCATTTTTCCGCATTTTTCGTTTTATTTCCTTTATAGTTTCACTTTTATAGCAGCAGAACAAACTTTTCTCATGTCAAAGAGTTTTGTTCATACATTTGTTCCCTCCGCGCCCGCATCATAATGATTCTCTGATATTCTCTCATACCATCTTTATGGGGAAGTTCTGCTGTCTGTCTTGGTTTTAAGGTTTTTGGGGTACGACCAACAGATGATAAATTCCAAGAAGTTCAGATAAATGAGAATGAAGCAATCTTCCCAAACCCCACAAAGTGGTACAAGGATAAAGACAAAAGTCAGCCAGGAAAGGTCTCCTTATAATCATATGTGATGCTATTACAGGTTTTTAAAGCTAATGGTCCCTGACTACTTCATCTCTAAGCATCCACCATTTCAACTTTTCACCCCTTTTTCCTGGTTTCTAACCCTGTCTCTCATGATGAAGCCAAGGTTTCTATTCCAAACTCATGTCCTTTTGCTACATGACTCTGTAAAATCCTAGCCTTACAAGTGAAGATGTGAACGACCAATATTCGAAGGATGACTGAGCAAGAAAACTACACGAGAAAGTTTCACGCAGCGAAAAACTTGCCACGGATAACTTCTTATCCTTGTTCTCCAATTTTGTTCTTTTTTTTCTTGTGACTTTTTCTAGTGATATGGTGCCGCCGTCTGATGGATATGTGATTAATCTTGTTATTAAATTATTATTTCTCTACTCATTCTCCATAGTGGTCTTCATTTTTTCCGAAAAACATTTTCTTTCGCTATTTCCTGCACTCCTCACACATATATCGCACTAAACTCGGTTATATGGTGGTGGTTTGAATGCCTGTGGTGCGATACATTTACTTTTAGTGGATTATAATTGACTTTTTTGATCATCTTTCATTATAATGTTTTATTCCTTTAGCTATAAAGCGACTTTCATTTTATTGATACCATTTATATTCAATTAATTTTTCCTACAAACTATAAGAAAATAATAATAGTCGAAACAATAATTAATTTCAATTCAAAGTAAATTAATTTCAATTCTTTACCATTTAAGAAATTCGATGTTTTATCAGTTCGAGAGTAACTCGTAATCAATTTGATTATTTAATAGCGGAAATCTGATATATCTACAATTAAAATAGTTAATATCAACTATGAAATAGTAGAAAAATTGTCAATTTTACAACAAAACGTCTAAAATGGACTACTTTTATAGTTATTTACCGTTAAATTTAATAATATTTTTACTATTTTTGTAGCTGAAATTATTTACTTTAATTGTATTTCCGATTTCCGCTACCAAATATTTGCGTAAGTTTTACATTTTTAATTTTTTAATTGATATTCAACAAATTTAATTTAATCCATTTCCCATTATTTTTAAGAGTTTAAAAGTAAATTGTTACCTTTCAATGTATTTTTTACGCAAAAAACATCATTCAGGGTATTCACAGTCCTCTTTTAATTTTCGGTATTCGGTGTTTTCGGTAATATTAAAAGACTGAAAATATTCTGCTGTGAACATCCCACAGCACAGATTTGAGAACGGCGCTTTTATTGGATACGTGACCAAATCATGAACTGCGAATTTGATTGTAAAATATGTCACATACCTTTAAATCCATGTTTGATGTATTCTTTTGAATTTCTATTGTGGCAACGGCTATCAAAATTGCATCAGTCCGATGAGATTAACAAAAAACCAGCGAGAAAATTTGACAACTAAAAACATTACTAGCGCCACTTGCGGTTGATTCTTGATACCGGGCCGGAAAACACGACTCATGGCATGTCTACAATTACCGAATCCGGTAATTCATTTTTACATGAACCAAGTTACCGTCTCGGTAAAAATCTGTTAAATTTGACTGAATTACCGAGCGGTAAATTTACTCGGACTGTGAATACCCTGATTGTTATATTTAAAAAATAAAGTTGTTTCAGAACTACTTGAAGTAACCCAAAATTCTCTTGATTTTCGGGTCAAGTAAAAATGTTCTCTAAATTGAGATAATTATCGAATGCATATTTAGTTTGACGATATAGTCTGCGATATAGTATATTTTAGTTTTCTGTCACAGGCATCTACGTTTAAGCCAAAGACTTGAACCCCCTTTTTATACTCAATTTCTGATAAAAATTGATGACAAAATAATTTCGGTTTCGGCCAAAGTCTCGTTTTTGGCTGAAACAGGCCGAAACCGAAATTTCGGTCAAACACTACTGATTTTCAAGGTACAGCTTAAGGCTTAAGAAATATTTCTAGGAAACTAGCTCGCCTACTGGTCATTTTTTTAATCCATTTGCATCTTTTTTATATCAGAACAGAGTAATATTGATTCAGGATTTTGATGGATGGAGAAATATTCTTCTTTCCAAGTTTATATACGTGTATTTAACCATCCAATATCATAAGTTATGGTCAAGATAGTAAAACAATACAATTGTGTGAAATTTATTTACAACAATATTTGTCGGTTTTCTGAAAGTTCTATGCACGTTATTCAAAGTTAGTTTTATAACAAATCGATGAGTTTGCAGGGAAAATTCAAGCTTGTGGAATTAATCATGACTTTGAATACAATAGTAAAATTTTATGCAAACTTTTTTCAATATTTTTTTAATCCTTTCCAGGAACAAATCTTCTTGGAGTTGCAGTCCATGAATTTGGTCATTCCTTGGGCCTTGGACACTCATCAGTTGAAGATGCGATTATGTTTCCATGGTATCATGGCTACCAAATTTCTGGTTCATTGCCAGAAGATGATCGATTAGCTATTCAGCAAATTTATGGTAAGCTGTTTTACAAAATTCCCCTAACTCGAAGTCTAAAAGAAATTTAACTTCAAAAATACGAAAATTAAAATATAATGTTGCTTGAATGAAAATGTGGAATTATCTTTTTTGACACATGATATTATTTGCAAGCTATACCACAGAAAAATAGAAGCGTGCCAAAAATTAAAACTTAAACTTGTCTAATTTTCCAGGAGCGAAAGAAAAACAATGGGGTCCTTACCTACCCGGAGGCAGACCTCACACAACAACTACTAGAAAACCGGATATGCGATTCTATCCCGATCGACGTAATCCGAACGATCGAGAAGACCCGAGACGATATCCAGATCGCCAACATCCAAACGAAGCTCCAAACTGGGACCAAAACGACCCCCGCCATCCGGACTATGACCCTCGCAGCGATCCCAGACACCCTCACTACGACCCAAGAAGCGATCCAAAACACCCCCACTACGACTCGCGTAGTGACCCAAGGGACCCAGAATACAATCCACGAAGTGATCCGAGACATCCGGAATATAACCCGCTTAGCGACCCGAAACATCCTTACTACGATATTCGCAGTGACCCGAAACACCCACACTATGACACCCGAAACGATCCTCGCCACTCAGACTTCGACCCTCGCTACAATCGAAGACACCATCACGGCCACGAACCCAGCGAGCCGCGAAATGAGCCCCGCTATCCAGGACGATATCCCGAAACAGAGCCACCGCGCGATAACCCCCCCAGGTATCCGGAAACAAATCCACCACCCCGTCAACACCCCACAAAGCCAAACAGGATTCCGTTCAGTAATCCTAGATATCCGCACACGCACTACCCTCCAAAACACCCGAATGAAAATCCTAGATCTACGCCGCATCACTATCCACCGACTAGAAAATACCATTATCCGGTTCACAGAACAACCGAACGGCCGAAGAAGGACAAACCGGACACATGCAACACAGATTATGATGCAATTTCGATGATTCTTGGGGAAATGTTCATTTTCAAGGATGAGGTGAGATTTTGACATTTATTTATTGTTAATAGATTCTATATAAATATTTTTTCTAATAGTATTTATGGCGAATTGGAAAGCACGGCCCTTACGCTGGCTATCCGCACGAAATTCGAAGGATCTGGAGACAATTGCCCGAGAACTTTACTCGAATTGATGCTGTCTATGAGAACAAGGACGGGAAAATCGTATTCTTTATCGGTAATTTATGAGAGAAAAAATTGTGTGGTGTGAAATATTGTATAGAATTGTTCTTTTTTTTGCAGGCAGGAAATATTACGTATTTAAATCGAACAACTTGTTACCGGGCTATCCAAAGCCATTAACGGAATTGGGACTTCCGAGCACTTTGAATAAAATTGATGCGGCTTTGATTTGGAGCTACAATAATCGAACGTATTTCTACAGTGGAACGCTTTATTGGCGATTTGACGAGGAAGTGGGAAAAGTTGAGCTCGATTATCCAAGGGATATGTCAATTTGGCAGGGCATTGGTTATCATATCGATACGGCTTTCCAGTATATTAACGGTGAGCGCAAAAGAATTTTTAAGGTTTTAACAATTAAGGTTTTTTTTGCACCATTTTTCGCTTCTGTAGTGGATTTCGTAATTAAGAAATTTGAGTTCAAACTCGTTGCCTATAAGAGCCATCAAAATGGGAGATTGTAAAAAAGAGTTGGTATTAATTTTAGCGAGCAAAAAATTTCCTCACTAATCGTGACAACCGGATCAAAATTGCTACGGGCATTGGGCAGATGAGAGGGGAGATTTTTGGTCAGCGCTTAATTAAGACATTCCACAGAAAGAATAAAACTTTTTGCTAAAAAGCTCAGAGGTTCTGGAGAAAACCGGCTTAAAATTACGTCAGCGGTCCTAAAGATAGCAGAAGAAGCGATTCACAGAAAGAAGGGTTGATTTTTAATTTTAGTGGTAAATTTTGCTTGGCGGACGAGTTTTCTAATAAAGAAAACCGGATAAAAATTACTTTAACGGTACACAAATGGGGGTAAAAAAGGGAGGAGATGCATAGGCTAAAAATTGGCTCATTGAAGCTCTTAAATTTGGTCAAAATCGGTTCCACAGAAAATCACAATTTTTTATTAGACACGCTTTTGTTATAAAAAAAATTTCTAATAACGAATTTTTGGAAAGAAATACTTATTTTTTATTTCAAATTAATTTCAGGAAAAACCTACTTCTTCAAGGGTCGGGGATATTGGGAGTTCAACGACAGCCTAATGAAAGTCTATCAAGACCGGCCGAGAGCTTCAGCTTCTCAATGGATGCGATGCCCGCGAACTTCAAATGAAATCGACGATTTGCCACCTAGGAGAAAGGAACCTCTCACCTCTGACGTTATTTTCACATCTTCAGCATCGTCACGACGAAAACTATCGGACAATTTTCGAATAAATCAACAATTAGGTTTACTAGTAGCAGTAATTATGTTGTTATCCTCGTCATATGTTCATTAAATAGAATCATTTTATTATTTTACAATTCTTAGCATTTAAGTAAATCTAGATTTCCTATCAAATTTTATATAAAAACGAAATTGAACTGCCACGCATCGCAATTTTCAATATAACTCGTACTGGATCAATATTTATGATTGATTAAACATGTGAACTGTATTTTATTTCTATTTTTTTTACATTTAATAGAAAACATTTTCGAAAAAAAAAACTTCACGTAAAAACGACTTAAGGCATTCATGGAATGTCACAAAGTGAATTTAACCCATCTTCGTATTTTGTAATTATTTTTTATCAATTAGTTTTAAGTATTTAAATTCATTTTTATATAATGTTAAACAATTATAATTTTTTTTTGTTTTTTTTTCTACAAATATGAAATTACTTATTAAATAAGAAAATTTGTAAGGAATTCTGTGGCCAGATGTAACTGCCGTTTGTGATACTGCATCCTGTGCGCTCTAAGGCACTTTTCATGACACTATTTTCAACTAAAGATTTATGAAAAACCAAACATCCTCTGCTACTTCAGTTGTGAAATACTTGTTTATAACAAATTTATTTGGAACATTGAAATCAACAAACAAAAGTTTATTCGCGATACTATAGATATAAGTAGAATCTAAGAAAATTGTTGTAAGTTTACATTTTTACAAAATGAGCAAGATATAGCTTTTTCGGAAGAATGAATAAAAAAAAAGGAACGGTCACCACATGTGCCTATTTTAATCGCACTAAATATTATGAGAAGAGCTAGCAGAGGAAAAATCACTACAGAAAAATATATAAAATGTATTTCTTGTCTTAAATAGTGTTGCGCAATTGCTTCTTTTTTGAAACCATTTTGTATTTAGTAAGTGGCCTTGCAGTTCTCATATTTTCATTAAATTGTAATCACTTACCTGTGATATTACTTTATAATAAAAATTGTAAAAAATTGATGCCGAATTTGTTTTATTGCTATTGAATGGAGAAGGAATCCCTCCCCTCCTTCAAACTAAATAAACAAGAATAAAATGGAAAGTTTCGGAAGGAGACTTGAATAGATTGTATAGATACATTTCTCGTAAATGGAAAGGTCAACTTTTAGATTCCTTCTTCGCTCCCCCATACAGATGAAACAGTTTTTTTTTACATTTTCTCGAAAACGGTGAGTCGTATTGAATAATGTATCAAGGTAAAATGTATGTAGAATATATGTAATTGAAGCGTTAAAAGCTAGAGTGGACCAAGCCACATAATCGAGTTTTTGAAGCTTTTCCACTTTTGTACTATTATTGACTGTAAATTTTTGGAAAAAAAACACTCTGTGGACTTTATTACTCAATGTTGAAATGTTCTTTTGTGCATCCAAACATTTTTATCTAAAAACTCACTCGCAATAGTGATTCACACACAAAAAAATTCACGATTTCGACATGTGGGTTGGTCCACTCTAGCTTTTAACGCCTCAATTTTACATAGCATTTTGTAGCACTTTCCGGAACATCAAAATTTAATTACGACAAAAATTTATTTAGAGTCTAAACCAAATTCAAAACATTTCAGTTTATTCCGACGAACATTTTATTATCCCCGATTGGCAGAAAACCGATAAAGTTAATTTCAAATTAAAAAAGCAAAAATGATGTTTTCGCATGTTTTTTAATATTTTACAGTTACATGAATTCTCAGTTATAGGTAAAAATAACATATTTCTCCCATTGAATCAAAAGTCAATTACAAAATTTGAACTTAAGAAGTGAAATTAATAAAAAGTTTGTAAAAAAAAGTCGCTTGAATTGGAAAATTCTCATCACTTTGAATATTTTGGCGAGTTCTTGTTCTACTATTTGCTGCACTGAAAATGTTTTTGAATCCTTATTTAAAAAATCATATAACCACATAAACAATTCTACGAAAAACTAAATTTATGCGATTTAATAAAATGAAAAGTACAACACAAAACAAAACCATCTCTACTGTAACTACAAAATCAATACAAAAGGCATTATTTAAAACTTGATTTCCACAAAACAATATTCAAACATAATATCTTATTCATTGTGCATCAAAATCAAAAAAAAAAAAAGTTGCTGTAAAATTATAACTCCCTTCATCTCTGTATGAGGATCGATGCTGTGTGATCAATTCTTACGTCTAAGTTGTTTATTAAAATCGACAAGTTGGTCTTCTAAATCATCACCAGGATTTCTCATACGTTGCTGAAAATATCCAAAATTAAAGGTTTATATTTATTTTACAACGATTTAAATAGTTTTATAATATTTATAAACAAAGAGCTTAATCAAGTTGTAAACGTTTTTAGCAAATTTTTAAACTTTTAAAAGTTTTCAAAACTTTCATGAAAAGAAAAAGAATTGAAAAAGACGGAGATGAAAAATGGAAAGAAAAAAATGGAATGCTATACATTTCGCTATGTAAGGAAATTCAAATTTTGTTTCGTTACTTTATTTAGTTTTGTAACGATAGAAAATTTCATTTCGTTACGTTTAATGTTACACGGTATAAGAAAACCAATAATTGAAAAGAAGTTCATGTCAGTAAAAATATATGCAATTTAGTTTTCACGAATATTTTTGAGCTATCACTGTTAGAATGTATAGAAAAATTAAAGAAAAAACTCAATATCGAAAGTATTTTCAAAAATATTAAATCTTTCTTGTGGTTGTTGGAAATTCCAAATTTAAAACAAGTCTGTATGCCAAAACTTGGAGTTTTTTAAAGATTTATTTACTACCTGGTAAACTTAGATCAAGTAGCAACAAACACGCCAGAATTTGAATTTCGTGCTGGAAACTGAAAACTTTGTAATACCCAAACTATTTATTTTAATTATCTCGACCTCTAGGATTTTTCTTTGAATAATTTCGGGCTACAGGGAGGGTGACCAGATGTGTTCTTTTTTGAGGACAAGTCCTCTATTTCAGAGGTATAATTCTTTTGTTCCACTATAGTCAAAAAGCCACTATTTGTCCTCTTATCAGACTTTTAAAAACTAATTTTTAAAAAGTCGTTTCATAAATGAACAAACCGCGTTTGTAATTAAAAAATTTTCTCAAAAGTTTAATTTTTACCTTTCTTATAATACAAGTATAAGATCAGGAAATTTTTCTTGTTTTTTGCTACTTTGCAATACCAGCACTGAATGACATTTCTAAAATTCAAACAAATAGTTATAAATTATGTACTATAGACTTTTTGATTGTTTATCCGTGATGCTTTTGCTGTTTGTTTCCCAATAGAGTCCCGGGCAGGAATTCCCCGGAAATTTTTCAATTTTTAATTTCCCGTTTCCCGGAAAAAAAACAAAAAGTTCCCGGAAAAAATATAGCTATTTTAAACAATTTACTTGTAAAATTCAACATTTATCTCAATTTAAAATCAAATATTTTTTAATATTCTTTAAGATCTGTTATTGAAAAAATACTTAAATATCCTTTTTTTGGTAATTATTTGTGACAACAAATGAAATCATTTGTGACAACGAATGAAATTATTCGCGCTTGTTTTTCAGTTCGGCAGCGGCCATTTTGACATCCCAATGTCCACTTTCTAGATTATAGGGTCCTTAGTTTGCAACACCCTTAGCAAGCAGACGAATTCGTTTCTGTGTTCTTACATAAATATAACTCACTAGGGGGAATTTTCACCTTCTTTTGGAATAATCGCTATACTGACTGAAAATTTTTCTAGTTGAAATTTCTGGCTACACAAATAATTTGTAAAACGAAAATAAAAATTCTTTTGACTTACAAGATCCTCAAAAAATATATTTTTATGAATCGATGGTGACTCTAACGGTGAACTGAAAGGAACATTAAGTTTGTTTATGGAATACTTTCTAGCAATCGCCATATTTAAATTTGATGGTTTATCAGATTCTGAGAGTGATTTTTTGTATCCAGCTCTCTTCGAATTATTGTTACTGGTGTTACTATTATGACTCGATATTGAATCATTTCTTCTTTTTTCATTGACCTTCGGAACAAAGGAAAGATTTCCCACTACTATTGGCATATTTTCAGATTTGTCATCGCTGTCTTTCCGTAACATTCGAAAGCGATAATGGATGGAATTTTTGTAAACATAATTGTTAACAACATTGTACGGCAATGAAACACATTTTCCGTCGTCTATTATTTGATTGATATTATCTGTATCACTGTAGCAGCATTGTGTGAACTTTATCTAAAATATATAAAATTAAAAATTAGAAAAAAAAGCCTTTAAATATGGTAGATGAAATATATTTTGTAGGAAGCACTGTCTCAAATATTCTTCGAAAAATCACTAAAATAATTAAGAACGAGAAATAATATAGAATTCTAAAAATACTAAATTTAAGTTTTTACACCAATTTATTTTGACTTTTAATCAAGAGTAATTTTAATCAAGAGGGCCCGAGATTTTATGAAAAAAATTTTTTTTTACCTTTGCGAACTCATTTTTCGGTGAAAGTATTTCTAAACAGTAGTAGTATTTTGCTGCCACTTGTTTTGTTCCAAGTAGAAAAATTATCATTTGGATCTCTTTCGAAGTTGCATCACTTTTATAGTAGAATACAAAATACTTATTGAAGGCAGATATTAAATTTAAAGCTGTTATTAAGTTGATATTCTCTTGTTTAAATGTGACATATCCCTCCTCAGAATGCTCATAGAAATCTCCCAAGGATTTATGAGCATTTTTAAAATGATCAGAAATGGAACATTTTAAGCCTTGCCAATTACAGCTGAAAAGTTAAAAAAAAATTATGCTTCAAAGTGAAGTTTTCAACAACAACAAATAATTTTTTATTATCCTCAAACATACATTTCTTTGATACCACAAAAGATCTGGACCTGGACAAGTTATGTAAAATTTTATTCTGGACATTTCTGTCTGTCTCTAGAATTCCTTTGAAAAATTGCGAAAAACTTATTCAATTTAGAAAGAGAGACGAAAATGTCCAAAGAAAATTTATTGTGGCCTGTCCATGAGTCTGGAATATCATGAACCATTTTTTTTTTAAATTTGTGATCGCAAGACATGAAAACTGCCCTGAAAATGTTATCTCCACAGTACCTGTTAGTTGTAGAAAATTGATTCGGACGAAATTTATGGGATCTTACGTAGCTAATTCCATATCAAAAGCTTTAATTACTATAGTTTACTTTTTTGCATGTTTTTCAGCGTCAAATCTTTTAACCAAATTTTGACACGCTTCCACACATTCGATTTACTTGAAATTTGGTACACATACTTAACTCCGGTGACTGCGTTCATAATTGCAAAACTTAAGCAATTCTAAAGCACCGCGTTCATATTCATCCATGCACAGTGTGCAGCACGCTCATGCAAGCAGCATGCGGAAGAATTTCTGCAGCAAGCAATTGCACCAAGCGCTGCCATTTTGTAACGGTACATGTCCACAGCGAAATCGAGTTTGGAAGATACAGCGATTGAAAAAGGGCGATTTTTCCATAGATATACTAGATCGCTCGATTTGCTGTCTCAAATAGTCCCATTTCAATACAGTTCAGTGTATCAAAACGACTCAAGTAAGAGCAAGATAACCGTATGAAAATAAATATAGCCGTCTCGTTTAAACCGTGAGCTGTCAAAGGAAAATAGACTTTCGAAATGGTGTTGGCGCCTAAAGTTCGTTTTTGACGCCTAAAGTTAGTCTAAAACTTGTGAAATTTGAATTTCGCGGCAAACGAAATTTGAATTTCGCGACCTTATACAGTTCAGTGAATGCGTTCAAGTACGATAAAGAGGGAAATACTTTTGGGACCATTTTTCAGCAGAGCTTTGTATGGTGACAGTTGTAAATCGCAGACATTTCTGATGAATGCATTCAAGTTTTTTATCATTTTTTATATTTTCAAAAACACTACTTCCCTATTCTAAGTTTTCAGTTGTCGAATAGGGCTGAAAACACAATGGAAAAACTAGTGTAAAATCATCAATCATTTTAAATAAATTAACTTTTATTTGGTTTTGTTTTTTCTTTATCAGTCGTGAAATTTTTTCTGTTAATCTGCAATAGAATCTGCAATAGATTACCGAGCAGGTCATGTTGTTTCGGACTCAGGGGTCTACCAAAACCCTCGTCAGGCAAAGTAATGTCAAACTCCTCTTGCTCTCTGTTACAGAAATACTTTAAACAATTTTATCTACAATTGATTAAACAATTTTTGTAACAGAAATTTCTGTATTTCCTACACGGTAATAATAACACAATGCAGTTGCACTGGACCTATTACAGGTTAACAGAAAGATCTTCACGATTGATAAAGGCAAAACAAAACAATTCATTTTAAAGCAGCACAAATTCATTTAAAATCGAAAACCATTTCGCATTTTCAATAAATGTACAACAGTATCAATCATTTTTCAACAAAAACAAAACAAATAAAAATTTAATCACAAAACAATTTCTCCTAACGGTAATTCTAAGAAATACGATCAAAAAATCAAAATCTCAGCTAAAAATTTAGAAATTCTAAAAATAGACCACATAAGGAAAAGTGAATGTGCCTGACTCAATGTTTTTATCAGAATTGTTTACAAACACTTGTTAGCTGTATCAGTTAAAAAAGTTTCTCGTACAGTCACAAGAAATCTTTAATTGCAATGCAAACTGCAATAAAACTGTGTTTATACTTACATCCATACATTCATAGTGTTTCCAATACATTTGTATGGCCGATATTTACATTCTTTCAGATGCTCCTTAAGGTCTTTTGCATTAAATTTCCAAGTGCAACCCGAAAATTTATATTCGCAATCATAGTTGACATTCTTGACGAGTGTCTCCAAAGGATTTTTAGTCCTCTTTAAATCGCGTTTGCACTAAAAAAAAAACAATTTCATTCAAATTTGTTTAGAAACATGAAATACATTTCGGTAATTTTTTTTACTCACCCGACAAATCTTAAGGGACTCTGCTGCACATTCCTTGCACGAAATATGCTGATTCTGGCAAATAAATACATCTCCTTCCGGTAAAACTTTGCAAGAGTAACATTTATACGCACTTAGCGACATTTTCCAATCTAACCAAATCCCTTCTCCGACATCAACTAAACTAAACTCCCATTTGTTGTAATTGTTTGTTGAGAAGTGAAAAGTGATCTAATCTTTTAGCAGCCGATAAGAAGTTCAATAAAATTCGTTCTTTCGCTTTTGCGGACTGATTTCAATATTCGACCACTACCTAAAACGATAAGATAAACAATTCTTAGGAACCCAAGAGCGAGAACTTAAATCACTTTTCCTCGACCGAACGCTATCGCTGTTAATTCAAGAAAGCAAAACAAAAAGCTATAAACCCATAAGGAACGTAGTTTTTAAATTATAATAAAAAAAAATATTGTCAGAGTTGCTATAGGTAGAGTGACTATAATACTAGAGTGTGGCCACCGTAAAAGTTTATATCCGTTGACATTTTCAAAATTTTTGGTCATCATCACAGGATTTTCGTCCAATATTTGATAGATTTTCGCGTAAAAATTGAATTTGTTTATTGTTAATTTGATACTATAAATGGCCATTTATCACTTGATTTTTGACTTTTATTTGGTATAAACCAGTTTTTCATAAAAAAAATTGTACGAAATACAGAAATTTCTTTTAATTACTCTGATATAGTAGAGTACGCTTAAAAAAGTGTTTTGTACGAAATAAAAAAAAATTTCTGACCTCTAAATTTTGCCTCAAACAAAAAAAAATTCTGAGCACTCTAAAGTCAATTGGAGAATTATTACAAAAATGTCTTTTTGTCGGTTGGTCTGCTAGTCTTACAGTATGTGTACAAAATTTCTCAAAAACTAATAAAGCTAGAGCCATTAAATTTTACATGAATGTTAGGTTTTAGAATATGGGAATATCTTATTACCGTTTGGTGAAATTCCGTTGAGCGAAAACAACCAAAATGGCGGCTTTTTAAAGATTGCAATTTCGTTTTTCGCAATTTACTCTGATACTATTCGTTTTCTGTAGTTTTATATATGACAAAAGTTGAATACAATAAAATTTCATACACTTTTGTCTTTCAGCAGAAAGCTGATTTCAAAAATTTATTTTTTTGTGATTATCTCGAAAACTATTGGGGTTTCAGTAGTTTTATGTCGAGATGAACTGAAAAAAAAAGATTTCTACAAAATTGTCTTACTGTTACCGTTATCCGATATATTTGACCGTTTTCGAGATATTTTCATTAGATAGTGAAAAATCAGATTTTTTCGAATTGCGGTTTTCCGAAAAAATAGTTTAAGGAAAAACTATAGACATTAAAATTCCCCATTTCAGGTCCATTGCCACAAACGATCCAATAAATTTATAAGAGTTATTGTTTACTTTGACACATTTATTAGATTGTCTGGATGCACTTTGGACTGCTATTTGATAAAATTGTATCAAACAAATTTGGCAAGTACTTTGATCGTCTAAATGGGGCTTAAATTTAATAAGTAAATTGCACCGTGTGGATTAGGCCTTCGCAACAAAAAGCTTTTCAATGATTTGTGGTTTTTATCTTGAATTTAGACACCAAAAATCTGTAAGCTTTTATGTGGAACGTAAAGTTCAAAAAATTTCCAAATGTAGCGCCAATTTCAAATTATAACATTGTTTCAGTTAAGAAAAATTGTTAAACATGCGTAAATGAGTATTTCTAAAAAAAATACGAATCAAGCTTGTTGAAACTATTTATTACTGCTAATACACAACATATTTTTATCTTCTGCGGTATTAATTGCCTGAAACTAAAACCGTATTTTTTAGAGCCTTTCACATTGGGTACATGTTTACGTTTCAATGCAAAGAAAAACTAGACAAATCTTTAATCTATTGGAAAATACATCGCCGATATCAAAGCATTTTAGCATTGTTACTGATAATCTACTGTTTTATAGCTGTAAAACACCGTAAAATTGTCAAATCACATTTAATTTCTCGGTGTAAATAAAAATGACGATATGTGTTCACATTTCTACTTACCGCACAACAAAAACTTAATCTCAGAGCAAACATTTTGAAAAAATAATTTAATTTTGTTTTGTTTTTCCAGCGATCGGTATAAATTAATTCAATCCTCGTGACTAGAGTCTTAATTACATCAATAAAAAACCGGCAATTAATTGTTTGAAGTGTGATAGAATTGAGCAAAGTACGAATCTAAACAAAAATTCGAAAAACGTTACCTAGTTAATTGGCTTATAAAAATTAATGCGACTTGTAATTACAATGCTGAAGCTCATTTTTTTTGTACGTACTAGAAATGCAGACTTAATTAAATGAATTATAATTTTTATACACTAAATTCTGTTTTTATGCGATTTTTACACTAACGATTTGAAAAAAATAATAATCTTTCGGCGCCATTTTTTCTGATCAAACACTAGCTTTAACCCATTTCTTGCCACTAATCGAAATAAATGTAATTGTTTATTATCCGATTTGGGACGGGCTTTTGAACTCCAACACGGTTTTTTGAGTAAACAAGAAATTGACAAAATTGCACTGGCGGCAAAAAATGCATTAACGGAACATTTTTCAAAATTTTGTTTAAAAAAGATACTTTCGATAGCTAGCAGAAGAAATTCTGTCTTTTAGCGAAAACCGAATTTTCCCGAAAATTGTAGATCGTATCGGAAAACTTTTAAATACAAAATCAAACATTTTTATGAAAATATCTTATAAAATATATTGTTTACTTTTTTATGAAATAAAGACATTAATTCATCTCATATATACAACCAGCAAAAACCCATTTCTTAAAAAAAACTAAAAACTTTTTTGAAATAACGGTATATCTCGATAACAGCTTAAGGCACGCATTCTGTTAAAAGATAAAAATGTGGGAAATTTTATTGTTTCCAACTGTTATCATATATAAAGGAGGATCACCATTACCATGACTTCTGTAACTGCAAAAAAATGCAGAAAACTAGAGCAAGATAAACTTATATAGATATAAATAGGAATGACTGAATACAAGTATAAACGCTTTCCCTTCCAGTTTAACAACTTTATAGCAATCATATCAAACCTTATGCTATGAATATAAGGTTCAAATTAGCATAGAAATAAAGCTATACAGCTGCATGTGTGTGTTTGAACTACATGAAAAATGACAGCTACGCTATAATAGCACTTTGTATGTGTCTGTGCTCACTATTCACTTACAGGGACAATGTGTGATTGTAGTAGAAATCGCTATAAAAAAGTTCAAGTCCGTCAACTGTAACCATAAAATCGCCATAAAAAAAGCGGGGAAATTATTTTTGCAGTTGCCGACAAATTTTTGCAGTTGATTCTTATCTCCCTTTCTCGCCAAGGTGTCTTCACATAAATGTGTCTCTATTTTTTTGCAATTGGGAAAAATCATGGTAATGGAGGGCCAACTTAAGACTACTGCGATAAGTTTCGGAGTAAATCGCAAAAATACGAAAAATCGCAAAAAACAATTTTTAAAAAGTTGCCATTTTGGTTACTACCGGTCAACGGATTTCCACCAAAAGTTGATGGGATCGTTCTATTCTAAGACCAAACGTTCCTGTAAAATGTTATGGCTCTAGCTATATTACTGTTTCTAGCTTTATTAGACTTACAGACTAACAGGCTAACAGACTTACAGACTGACAGACAGAAAGACATTTTTGTCATATGACTCCAGTCGACTCGGGAGTGTTTGGCAAATGTGTTTTAGACAAAATTAAGAGGTCCAATTTTTCCACGAATACATAACATTATTATACTTCGTATAAGAAAGTAAAACAGTCGACTAGATCCAACAACCTATTAAAAGCAGTTAACAATAGTTATTAACAACTAAAAGCAATGGTGTGAAGTCGCAGTCGTGGAGTTAGAGTTACCAGTTTTCGTCCGGAGTCGGATCAATGCAAGAATTTCGAAGCAATACTTTGGATTTTGCTGCCAAGAATCATCAAATAATCTGATAATAAAACAACACAATCAAAAATTGAGTCAAGTGGTTCAATAGTCGCAAGCCAAATAAATTCGATCTCGAGTTTTGATTGATAATTGAAAAAAAACATGAACGGCTTGAGCTACTAGAAAAAGTGCAATCATTATTATAAATAAAATATATGAAAGTAGCTGCGATCAGAAAAATCAGACAATTACTGGCGCCCGATAATAAACTAAAATACATTTAGTAATTGTGAGAAACTTTTAATATTGATGTAGTAAAAATTCATTAGTTGAGAGTAGCCACTGATAACGCGTTAAACTCGCAGAGAACAAAGATTTTGTACTCGCGAAATGCTTGAGTTTCCGTTTGAACTTTTCTATCTTTCGTCATTTGAATCGAAAGGTATTATTTCCTCGCGCTTTGTTGAACACATAGTCTCGCATCAACTTCCAAACACTGCGGAGTAAACCAAAAAAAAAATGATGAATTGGATTCAAAGATTGATAAAAGCTTAGCATTTTGTCAAAACGCGATCAGTTAGAAAACGAAGTTTGTTGAGTGTGATTTAAAAAAAAACTTTTGAGAATAAATCTGTTGACCGTTTTATTTGAATTGTGAATTTGAAATTTGTGACAAATCGCAAAAACTGCGTTTAGTACTTGTTCAGTGGAATATTTGAGATTTTTTCGAATTTTAGTGTAATTTTTTTTGAAAACATTTTCTCAAAATGAGAAATGAAACCAGTGTTACTGTAACTGATCCACATTCATCCGATGGTAATGATGGTATGAAAAACATAAAATGGAAACAACAAATTTTTTTATTTACTTCTGTGTTAACTAAAGAATAACAAACCCATTAATTATTCATGTTTATCAAAATATTAAACCAAATATCACCACTCTAATATGTTTTGTTAACAAATTCACAAAAGCATTTAGTTTTTCTAACAGCAAATCATCAAATTACTTCAATTATATGCTCACGCTCACTTAAGCTTAAATTATCATTTGTGTCAAAACAGAAAAAAATATGCTGATAGATAAACAGAGCAATAAATATGGTTGCTTATCAATAGTTGTGAGAGATGCACCCGACTATTTTGATATGGTTTAATTGCATTTAATAGAAAAAATCAATTTCGAAGGAAAATTTTCAGAAAGTGAAGTAATTGAAAGAATTTTTGTTCCATCCAAAAAGATTTCTAGACGCATGTTTTATAATACTATGTGAAAAAATATCTCAAAATCCTCTTAGATCATGAGCTTGACTATAATAAGTGAAAAATTAATGTGTGTCTATTTGTTTGTTCAAAATTGATCCCTTTTGGTTGTTTTTGTTTGAGCCACTTTAAAGTATTTGCATTAATATCGGAATTCGGATTGGTTTGTTTGTTACCATAAAAATCATATACGGATCATGACATTTGGCAGTTAAATTGATGATATATCGCACATGGTCCCGTAGACTGTAGTATCTCAAAAAAATGTGTTTTTGAGTAATTATTCCATTATGTAAAGGAAAATTGACTGAATCAAATGAAAAACAAATTTAAATGTAAACGTAGTCCTAAAATTTATTTTTTTTTGGTTTTTTAAATTCCCATTTTTTAAAATTTAAATTGATTTTGTGGAAAACAAACCTATCTCTATCTTTTATTATTGCAAAAAAAAAGAAAATGAAGCAAATGATCTGTAAATTATTATCAAAAGAGTAATAAATTGAAATATTACTGTACAGACAACAGAAAAAACAATTATTCATAAACAATTATTTTGAAATGAAAACTTTGAATGCGTTTTTCTCAAAATGGCCGATTTTGAGATACTACAGTCTACGGGACCATGTGCGATATTAGGTTGAAATATAGATTACACATGATTGCGTTTGGCCATCCTCTTCACCCCTCTCCCAAACAATTAAAAATATTTTTTTTTTTCAATTGTTTTGGAAACGGTGGATCGTTTTAACAAATTTTTAAACACATGAAATGTTTAGAATTTTTTTTACATAAGTTTACCGTACATTAAAATTCAGTTAGGTACCTCCACTTAACTCCACATACAAATGTAATTTCCTTTACGACAATTTTTGTTGATTTTCAGGATTTGGGAAATACATGATGCAATTGAGCACACCATATTACACAATAAGAGCAAGGCCCAATTAACCATAGGGCTAATTGGGCTACAGCCCAGGGGCGCCATCGATCCGAGGCGATGAAATTTTGATTGTTTTTTTTTTAATTTTCTTTTGCGTAAATATATATTTAAGTTTTGAATTAAAGAATATTTTAAAAAATAAAATTGAATTTTTACAATAAAACAAAATTTTAAAGGGTGCAAAATTTTATTTAGCCCAGGGCGCTCAAACTTGTTAATACGGCTCTGAATAAGAGCGGTTTTGGCATTTTTTATTAAAAAAATCCTTCAGTTTAATGATCGAGAACAAAAACTAGTAATTAATAATGTTGAAAGAAAATGCATTGAAAAAATTCTGCAAGTGCTTAAAAAATTTATAAAGTAAAGTTGTCATAATGTTAAGCTGTTTTAGTCAAAAATTAGACTCGGTTTGTGGTGGAGCAATGTAGAGTCGCTATGTTTAGAGAAAAAGTGGTACTTTTTTTTAAAATGAAATTTAATGATTTTATAACTTTCTCATACATCAAAATCCGATTTGGTAAAACCATTCTATAGTATGTCTATGGGATTACCTTGTTTCAAACAGCATAAAACACAGTTTTGTTGCAATTTTTCTCATGTTTTTACTCTATATAAGAATCTAATAGTAGTATATTAGATTTAAGCATCGAATCAACTGACGGACACTAAAATGACCTACGCCAGGGTGTGTGGGTTGACAAAAGATTTTGATTTCCGTCTCTCCGTCTGTTCCTTAACATCATAACGAAAAAATTCGTCATAAACTTCCGAAATAACAGTTGCGTTTCTCGTAAATATCAAAGCTAAGTTCTCAGAGGGCAAAATCGGTCCATTTCTTCACCCCTCCATCATATGAAACAGTTTTGCAAATTTCTCGAAAACAGTACATCGTATCGAGACAAAATATGTTTGTACTTCTCCCTACATAGCTTTTACATAACTCTTTCATACACCAAAATCCCATCAGACTATATAAACGGAACTTTTTAAAATCAAAATTTGGTCTGTCTTCATATAGAATACAGCAGTTATGGTATAAAATTGCGTCAGACATTATACCTGAAGATTTTTCATTTAAATTATTGTTCAAAAATCTCTCCAACGAGCTATTAATGGTAGTTTTCTAAGGAATTTATGTATTTTTGATAATATTTACATGCTGTTATATCATTTAAGACATTATTTATCTGTGTTACGCCGGAATAGGCAAACAAACAAAAATCATAAAAGGTCTATATTTTAGAATAAACATTATTTTTTTTTGTTATCAGCTATAACTTCCTGTAAAACAATAAAAATACCGATTTTCTTAATTTTAAATTGCAAATATTAAGCCACTTGAAATTGAAAAGACAAGCTGTTAGATTGAATTTTTCAAATAATTTTATCGAATACTATTTCGAAATTTGTATGATTTAGGGTTATTATCGATGTTATCTTAGGAATTTTTTGCGATATGCCTTTGAATTTCATACTTCGCGTAGACTGATTGCGATAAGGAAATTATGAAAAGAGAAATTTTTCGAAATGAATTATGATTGGGAAATTAGTAGTCATTAAAAGTAAATAAATAATGTATTATAAAAAGTGTTGATATTTTTTCTTCGATTTGGTTTTAATAATTACGTTTCTATCATGTGTACATCTCAATCTAACTGACATTTAAATGTTTCATAAAAAAAAAAGTCACGGAAAGGGTATCAAAAACACACCAAGATATGTTTATATTAATGCTGTTCGACTGTCACTCAATTTGGTGGGGTCTTTTGCCTGGAGGTATTTTGTCCGAAAAAATCGTGTAAAATATTCCGGACAAATGACCAAAACAAAGCCGGACTTTTTCCGAAAAAAGTGGACTTTTGTATTTTTGGAAAAGTGGATTTTCGGAAAAGTCCACTTTTTCCTAATAAAAGTAAATTTTTTCGGACAAAAGACCCCAGGAAAAAAGTCGAGTAGCTAATTTGGTGCACTCGATACTAGAATTGTGTTTAGATATAAATATTTGTGCCGCTGATTGCGAATCCGCCAATAGTTTGTCTGTATTCAGAGACTTGAGATTAGAACATCAGATTCGTGATCAAACGCTCCTAAAACCCTCTAATGTAAGTTTTCCTAAAACATTGGGAAAAATTATATTTTTGTTATCCTTACAGGACCTAAACGATTTTTTCGAGGTTTCAATAGCGCAATCGCTTCCGCGTCACCGAAAACCTAAAGATTATAAATTTCATCAAATAGACGGATTTTGATGAAATTTATTTTCGTTTTCAAAATAAAGAGTGTGAGCCTGAGAAGCACATGGCG
Source organism: Chrysopilus asiliformis (assembly GCA_964034945.1). Taxonomy (NCBI): domain Eukaryota; kingdom Metazoa; phylum Arthropoda; class Insecta; order Diptera; family Rhagionidae; genus Chrysopilus; species Chrysopilus asiliformis. The sequence goes on from OZ035962.1 coordinate 92,483,295, forward strand.
TGCTTTTACGTAGTAAAAAAACTCATGCCTTTTAGGGTTAATTGATCTTTTATATCCCATGATTATTATTACAAAAAATCAAACATGTGACACTTTACCAGTTAAATGGAAATTAAATTACTTACGAGACAAAAAAAAAAATAAATTAAACACTCAGCAGATTTCTTCTCAGAACCTGGTATATAAATGTCTTATTGAGCTGAACGAAAGAAAACACCGGACACCTTAACACATTGACTGCCATGGCTATCATTTTTGATAGCCAGTGAGCCTTGGCTATCATTTTTGATAGCCAGTGAAAATTGGCACTATGATTCATGAGCGGCCAAGGCTATCATTTTCGATAGCTGGGTCTACAATCTACATGCATATATACATACATACATACATACGTACATTCTACATACCCCTAACAGCATCCGAAGTCGCTGCTACATCACTGCGACCTAAATAGCGAAGAAATATGTCAACCGCCAATGACGCGGAGGACAGAAATTCTATCTGGGACGTCTACATGTATTGGCATCTCCCTTACATTTTTGCAAAATTGGTCTGGCAGTCAACGTGTTAAAGTACGGAAAATGTTACTATAATTTGATGTGATTTAAATTAATGTCATTAGCATTATGATAGCGTCAGTTGCAGAAATATTATCTGTCGAAATATTAACGTCATACGAATTAAATCAAAAATCAATTAGTTATGAAAATTCTTCAAATACGTAACATTAGAAAATATTGTCTTCATATTCCAACTACATATTTATATATCGAACTTGTACCATTTGCACATGAATGGCATACTGTCGATTTTCGGATCTTTGCATGCCCTCGCCACCCGAATAAATTAAAATAATATTGTAAATATTTTTGCCAATTGTGCGAAATTCGGTTACAGAAAGTTTTTAAGATTCCAAATATGAATTATGCTTAGGGGGTCATCACACAACAGTTTCCGAGATTAAATCCACATTGAATTTTGCCTTCAATTTTTATTCAAATTTTTGCGTATATCACATAAATCTTGCCATATCTCACGTACTTATGGAAAACTTTTGAACAGTTCAACCAAGGGAGAGGTAAACAGGTAAAACAAGACCACATGAACCGTTTGTATTGCAACTTCAGCTGCGTATATTTTGATGTCATTGTAACGAGTTCAATGTAAATCATTACAACTTCATGTCCACCACTGAATTGAATACTTAAAGAGGTATCATATCCGTAATCAATTGTCGTAAGATTTTTACTTTGATATCAGTTATAATTGGTAGCAAAAAACTAATAAATTTTTAGTTTAGTTCCGAGATATTTACTATTCATGTCTTAGCTCCTATTTGATCACATTAACTCATAACTATTTTTGATTTCCGTGTTACATACAGAGGTTTGATTGAAATTTAGTTTCGTTATCAAATTTAATAGCACTTTAAATGTTGAAAATTCTATAGCAAACGTGTATAATAAAAGTGCAATTTGTAAAATGCACACGTGCGTTTTTCTGTGAATGAACTTGAAATTATTGAGCGGTTCTCAAGTTCAATGGCTTTAAATGTGTTTTTTTCCTCACTTCTAATTTACTTTCTGAGTTTGTTGTAGCATCGAATTCATCAACAATCACACGCAATAAAAAAAATATTAATACTAACTATTTTATAATGGGGAATCGTGACCTATATACTAAAATAGTTAATTTCGATTACAGTCAATTTAACCACAGAATAGTATATTTTACTACTAAATCGTCAATTTTTTTATGAAAATATCCGATTTTTGACTTATTATGCAATAGGAATTAACTATTTTAATAATAGTCACGATTCGCCATTATAAAATAGTTAAATTTATCAATTTTTTTTTTGTGTGTACTTTAGGTACGCATTTTTGGTCCGCTCGTTTAATCCAACAATTAAAAATATAGTAGATAAACATTTTTTTGAAAATATTAAACTTTTTTAATTGTTTGATACGTTTAAAGTAATGTTTATAAAGAATATAATTTCTCAGTAGAATATCTGGTAAAATGGAATTCATTCAAACTCATAGAGAAGAAATTTACCTTTTTTTACTATTTCCCGGAAAATAGTGCATGTAGAACTACTCGTATAAATAGGCATGTCTCTTATATACACATTGAGGGAAATTCAAGGGGCGACAGACAGCAGGGGCTCAACAATACCACCAGACATAATACACAAAACAATTCTGAATAATTTTAGTTATTCGTTTTACAGGACGTATGTATTATTTTATATCGTGTAAAAAAAGCAATGTCGCTTTAGACATGTAAAAAAATTGTATAATGGCACTTTTTTCAATTATTTTCCCCGCAAAATATGTAGTAGGGGAGAGGGTTCATGAAGTAGACACTTTTTACTTAATCGCACGGTTTTATGCATGTAAGGAAATTTCTCCCATTTTATCCGAAAACTACATCAATTACCCTCTATTTAGACTGATCCAAGAAATTCGCAACTTTGTAGTTTTTTTTGTAAATGTATTTTACGGAAGGTAAGTTTTTTGTCTACTTCATCAACCTGGGTGGCATGAAGTAGACAAGTTTGGTGATGAAGTAGACAAGCAGATTTTGGGATGGAAAAATAAATTACATAGGGGAAACTGGGGTATTCTGGACCACGGGGAATTGCGGACCAGCGTCATTTTGTTTCCCCTAGTAGTGGTTGGTAGCTGCAAATAACTGTAATCAGTTTGCCTCATGTTAAGCTAATTTTCCTAACAGTACTCGACTTGTGTATATGCACTATCACCTCGCTTCGATAGCAAATAGAAAAGTGATACTTCGAAATTTTTTTTTTCACTTTGTGTTTCGCTTAAATTTAACCACATTTTTCGAGAATCAACTCAAGTAAATATATTGATAATATTCGCGGAGCCTTAAGCATTCGACACTGACAAGAAATTTTGAAGTAAGTTTGCATTGTGTTACTAATAGCTGCCATATTGTAAAAAAGAGCATTCGGGGAATTGTGGACCACTTTTGTCGGGGAATTATGGACCACTCAGTTCTTGACATTTGACAAGCAAACTTCGTGTATTTGATGCATACAAGTGTTTTTTCATGCAAAAACACAGCATTAGATTTTCGGCAATCATACTAATACATATATACAAATGAGTTGGTGTCTGTCTGTCTGTCTGTCTGTTCCTCTTTCACGCAAAAACGGCTGAACCGATTGACTTGAAATTTGGCATGAGTGTCTGTGGTAGTTCTGGTTCCAACATAGGCATACGGAAAAGGAGCGCGAGTGGTGGGGGGAGTAAGGGGAGGGGGTAAAGTGATTTCGAAACTTAGTTTTCCCTCTATGTTACTCTTTCGCGGGGAAACTACTGAACCGATTGGCCTGAAATTTGGCATAGATGTTCGTCGGGGGTCCAGCCCCAACATAGACCCATTAAAAAGTTTTTAAGTTCTTTCCGGTTTTCTTCGTATTCTAAAATTTAGACAAAAAGCTTAACCCGGGAACGACGGGTATACAAGCTAGTTTCTAAATCGGCCGTTTTGACATCGCCAGAGGATGTAAATGACCTTCGTGAGAAGGCTGATATGAAGCGAAAGAGATTGAAGAGAAAAGGTGATAAACCATAATCGAAAAAGCAAAAAGATCGTGTCAAATCGAAGACATCACAGAAGAAACAACCATCTTTAACCTATTGTGAGGTGGAAGAATACATCGATTTCTGCATAATTTGTAAGAAAAATATGCCAAAAAAATGAACCGCCGAAATACCATCCATTGCAACGTGTGCGATCGAGGTGTACACTTGAAATGCGCCGAAATGACTGCCAGTTACTGGACTTGCAAACATTGCATTTCGCACTGATTTTCATTATAATTTTTCACTTAATTTCACTTTAATAAATATATGAATTAAAAAAAAGGTTTTTCTATCACATTTTTCCATTTTTAATGGATTTACAAAGTGGTTTACAATACCCCGAGATTTTTCAAAATCGCAAAAACGACATTTTTGCGCCAACTGATAAAACTTGTATAATTTAATACAATTTGACCGAACTGCTGTGACCCAAAGAGAGGTTATTTATCGTACTACAAATTCAAGCTTTGAAATTTTCAGAAAAAGTTATTTTTTTGCGAGTTTTTAGCCAAAATGAAAATGCGGTCCAGAATACCCCAGTCTCCCCTACATTTTATTAAAAATTTTATTAACATATTTTTAAAGGAACATAAATTGCATTAAAGGAACATAAATTATCACCCCTCCTTGAGGTATATCACTAAGCTTATAGCTTTTTAAAATACAAAAAAAAGTTTGCTTTGTCTTTTATTTCATATTATAATTTCAAAGGTCAGTCGTAAATCGGTACCAAGCACTAGTTCTGGAAGTTCCAGGATCGTCAATAGGATCTGGTAAAACTGACAATATTTCAGCCCTGCTCACTTGCGATATGTCATCCAAATGTGGAAACACGAAAACATTTCCATGTTTCCGTAAAAATTTAATATCAAAATCGTTTTGATCTAAAGCTTTTATAATTTGTCCCAAATAGTGGATGTCCTTGGATTTCTGTGGGAATCTGACTAAAACGAATTTATTTTCTCGCAATATATCACTATCCAGAATTTCTTGCGGATAATCATATTCCTCTTCAGATTCTTCACAACCCCATCTATTATCTTCAGATTCTGAAAAATGGGGTAAAGAATCACTATCAGAGGAACTAGATGAGGTTATTATTTGCTGTTTCTTTCCTTTCTTTTCAATTTTTTTTGGAATTTTTTTCTTTGAATTTAAGTTTTTATTTTCCAGCCTTTCCTTTTCAGGAGTGTCTGTAAAAATCCTGCTTTTTTCGCGCTGGCGACACTTTTTATTTCTTTGATCGCTTTTTTCATAATATTTTCCGGAACAATTATTCGCTGAGTTGTTCTCTTATACGCTCTACCAACGCGACCTATCCTGTATAAAATAAACATCTTTAATATAGACACTGTCTACTTCATCACCATGAGGCCTGTCTAGTTCATCACCAGAGCCCCATTTGAGACTTTCCTGCCCAAACTTTTAAAAACTTAAAAATTAAACAAAAACATCACAATGCTACTTGAAAGTAAATGTCTAGTACACTTACGGCCAATTTATTCACTAGGAGTTAAATCGCCTTAACTCCCTTAACTCACCTTTTACATGGAAAATAACACTAGCTAACTCCCTTAACTCACTAACTCGGCTTAACTCCTAGTGAATAAATTAGGGGTTAGTGAAATGAAAACTGCAGTCAAAACCCTGTAAACTTACCTTAAATCAAGATTTTATTGCAGCACCAAAAAAATTACTATTGCACCACCAAAACACTTTTTTTTGACAATTCTTGTTAACGTCAAAAAAATAGCGCGAATTTTTCCCAGCAAGGTAAAGTGGTAAAAATACATTCACAATAGCATATTCAAAGTTCTACATTTATCAGGTACTAAGATAATGGAATTGTCTACTTCATCACCATGTCTACTTCATGAACCCTCTCCCCTACTATCAAAAAGTAGTGAATTCAAATTTCAATTTAAAAAAAAAATGAGAAAAATTACAATTCCAAACGTAAATTTGATCCTCCGTAACTATTCCGTACATAAAATTGTGCATATTACAAAAAATATTAAAATGGAAAATATCAGGTGGTTTTTATGACTTTTTTTGAAAAGTTACAAAAAAAATACTTTTTTCTTCTTCAAATATCGAAAGTGGAAATCTATTTCCTCATAAAACTGAATATTTTTTATCAATAAATAACAATGTTTGTGAATTTTCCGTTCTAACTTTATTACATCAGAAAATTGTGGCCAATAAAATATTCCAAGAATTATGTATATATAAAAGCGGTTAGTTGTTTGTTCATTATAATTCAATTGATTTATTTCCAAAAGCGGACTATACTTGAACCAAAAATATAAAAATATCTGAAATTACACAAAAAATATTAAGAATACTTGTGGAGGTTCGTTGTACAACATCAAAAGTAAATCACATAATAAAATAATTAACTGATATGTTGATTTTTGGATAATTAAATTTTGTTGCTATTTTTATAAGTCTAGCACCTAACTTATGTTATCCAAATTAACCTGCAATAAAATGTAAACGTCAACACGTAATAATGAATCGATTGATTGATCTTTCATGATTAATGCTGAATAACAATTTTCAGGCATCGCCGAACACAATTGAAAGATTTCCTCCAAATAGAATGAAATTTAATTTCACGAGTAAATATTACTGAAAATCTAAATATTATGCAATTGAATAATTCAGATATATTATTATATGAATTTACACATTCAATGAGTAAATGATATCGTCTAGTGACGCGTTAATTAGGCCCATTTAGTAATACATAAATTATATCCTAATATGTTAAACGTATATCAATCATTAAGAATATTTCGAAATATTATAGAGGGCAAATAAAAGTTAAATTTTCATCATTATTGGGCAATTTAAATGGACATAAATGGAGTTTAAAATGAATCACAGAACTTTTAACTTTTTCTATATCCCACATTTTACAATTTCCACCCGCTAAAAACATGAACATAACAGAATATCTCACCGGGATTAGGTAATGTGATAATCTAATCATTGCAAAAAATTGATCCAAACCTTGAACTTCTAACAATTTTGTGTCGTTACTAGTGCCAATTTACCATTTCCGCTAATGAATTGTTAAAGAAAAAATGTTCTAAATTCTGATGATTTCAATAAAGTGATAGTGTTCTGATTACGAAAAAAATTCTCGTGACTTGTAATTAGGGTAATGATCTTCCGTAATATGTTTCTGAATCATCAAAAGTATTACTCAACGGAATCTTTCTTTTGAAATAAAATTCAGCGAATTCTCATAAGCCGACAATCGTGAAATTTCCTTTATGGAATTCCAATTCATGCAAGCCAATTGGAATTCAGTATTTTTCATCGAATGGAATTAAATGTGTGACAAAGTTATGTGAAATTTAATTCAAAAACACTATTTCCATCTCACAAAGACATTTGTACAACGCCCCCGCTGCTGAAGGGCCTCAAAAAACGCCGGAACCAAAACTAATTGTTTTTTGGCAAAAATGTGAACTTTTTTGCCTGCATAATGTTCTTGAAACCAGGTTTTAGATCACGGAAAACTTCAACGGATGTCGGTAAAATTTTATATATATGGATCAAGTTACATTCAGAATAAGGGATATGATACTTTATAACAACTGTCTCCTCTTTCCTCTCACATGTTTATTTAACACGTTGGCTGCCATGTCGCACGTTTTCGTGCGACACCCAAATGTTTTTCGACACAAAAAAAAAACGTTATAACTGCAAAATTAGGACCAATAATAAAGTCGCGAGTAGTCAAGAATGATTTTTAGGCACAAAGAAACAAAAAATAACAAAAAAAAGTTGGCCTCAGGTGACCAAAATCGTGAAAAGACGTTGGCACTGCACGATCAAAATCCTGAAAAGGCTTTGGCAGCCAACGTGTTAATAAGCGTTCAACTAATTGATATGTGGTTTCTATCCGGAACAAAATTTTACGTTTTAAAGTTTATCCATAATTTTCCCTTCAATCCTTTCTCAGGATTTTGATCGGATTTTTACCATCAGAAAGGACGTGCTCCAAATCTCCTTTATCCTAAAATTCCAAATCAACTTGAGTGGTAAGCACAACAATCTGTTACAAACAAAACTTCAATATCAAGAGTTTTTATGCAAACTTTATATACAATCAGTCAATATGTGCAATAATCAAAATACAAGTGGATAGTTTTAAATTTCCCGATTTTTTTAACTTGCCAATATTTTTATCTTAAACCATTCAATAATAGTTTTTAAACTCATCGAAATTAATATCGTTTAGCCTTGATCTAATTAGAACATTTTACCGTCTGATTAATAATGAAGAGAATGAAAACACTTTGGGTATAAGTGGAAATACACCTTGTCTCCAAAGCCATTATTTTAAAATACTTAAATTATTTCTTATGATAAGAAAATCATCGCAGAAACCTCTTGAGACTTGATACCATGTTTAGCAATATAAATGTGTGCTAAATAAATTTTTCAAAAAAAAGTAAACAATCTAAGCTTTTTTAAAAGTATCAACATTATAGTATTATTCATGGATTCTAGCGCTTTAAATGATAAGGTTGGCCACTTTTTTATAATAATAATTAATAATTGGAAAAATTTAAATAACTAGAAGTAAAATTATTTTTAAATCGCAAACACTTTAAAAAAATCTTACAATCTTTAATTATAAATATTAACGAACCAACGAATTAAAATAATATGGTTTTTGATGATTGATAAAGAATGATAAAAAAAACTTACCGGAAGTGCATGGCCACACGTGATACGAATAATGAAAATTAATTGTCCTCAATAAAATGATGAGAGTGCGGTGCCATTCAACGTTCGTTGTTATTTTTCTTTGTTATCATAAGAAAAACAATTAAATGACATCAATTTCTATAAGAAAAAATCTTGACAATTTCTTTTTATTCGTGTAAATTATGAAAAAAATGCGCACTTTATCCAGAAATTATTTCATCATCATCACTTGATCATTTATCATCATTATTATGCTTGGATAATCTCTTTAAGCAGACATTCATCCAGACAATTCCAATAAATTAATTAAAGCGATAAAATATAAGTCAAGAATAAAAATTTCATTTGTTTTACTAATTGGTACCTCAAAGTTTTTTAATATTTTCCCGGTTTACCGGCTAAAATTCCTAATAAAACAGTTTTCTTTGAATTTTTATTTAAATTTCAGTTATTTGATTTTATATTCAAACCAGACGCCATTTAGTCTGACAATTTTCAATAATAAAAGCATAAAAAGTAAAATTTTATACTAAGCGTACCATGTTTATGCCAAGTCAAATAAAAAAAGTAAATAATAAAACTAATTTTATTCACGTTTCTACGTTTTAAATTTCAAGTTCAAAAATCATATTTGTTCACAAATATCACATTACAAAAAATTAGTGGGAACTTTTGTTTGCCCCGAAATTATCCAATTTTTTTTCGAGCCACATAAAACGTTAGAAGTCGTATAATTGATGTAAATAAAAATTAAAAAATAAATTAAAAATAAAAAATTTGAAATTAAAAAGAAATATTTTTTAACCCATTCGGTATTTTGATGCCATATGGCAACGCAGTTAAAAATTTGAATTGACTTCTTATTTATTTATTTTCAACACTGTATTCTCAATCAGAGCACCTTTAAGTGCATTTGTGACCCAATTTTGATTTTTTGAGTAAAAAGCTGGACTACAGTGGACGTATTTGTAAAAAATAAAAAAAAAAATTTTGTTTTTTTTTTGTTTTTTTTTTTTGTTTTTTTTTGTTTTTTTTTTTTGTTTTTTTTTGTTTTTTTTTTTTTTTTGTTTTAAATGAATACTAACTGCTTAAACATCCTTAATTTGTATAGAGAGAATCTTTAACCCCCATAGAAAAAAACATGTACCGAACGCGTTAAATATCTTTTTTCTTTTTGTTTACCTTTAGGCACCATTTAGGGAAAGGGTAGAAGCCTTGCTTCTAGGACATTTAGAACCAAATTTAATCACAATAGGAAGTGTGCAATTTTTTTGCAGTTTTTACAGTGTAACGCATATTTAATGAATTCTGCCATGAAGTTGAAACACTTTAAACCCATTTTTTATGACAAAACAAAAAGCTTTTTTATTAGAAGTGGTGATGTGAGCCAGCAAGGACAGCAAGGACATAAGAATTTTGTATTTAAATAAAACACAGAATAATTGAGATATCGGGCTGAAATTTATTCCAGGTGTAGTGGACATGTTACATTTAAGTATGAAATTCGATGTCGTTCATATGGCCACCGCGAGCACGTTTGCTGATTGATTCTTTAGAGCCAATTTTCCACCACTCTTCCACACATATCGGCCGGAACGTTGGCAATTTCGCGTTCGATATTGTTCCTGAGCTCCTCTAACATTGTTGGCTTGTTGGCATAAACCAACGACTTAACATAACTCCATAAAAAGAAATCCAACGGCCTTAAATCGCATGAGCGAGGTGGCCATTCGACCGGACCATTTCTCGAGATTGCGACCACCGACTCAGAATTTCGGTAGTAAGTTTTAATAATTTCTAAACGTTGCTCGTTCGTGAACTTCACCATGATAAAAATGTAAACCTTGACTGACGTTTTAGCATTGCCAGATCATAAAAAAAGTTTTAGGGTGCGTTTTTATTAAAATACAAAATTGTTATGTCCTTATTGAAAGATCCTTTACAAAGTTTGTACGTACTAGATGCAGTGGGAATGCGACTACGAATCGCTGTCATTTCGTCCTTCGTCCATAGACCTTATTGTAACGAATGAAATTACGTCAAAGATGATAGTCTTAACGAGTCAAAGATGATTGAAAAGTCACTTAGCCAAATTACAACCCAAGTAAGGTCTCTCTTAAAATTTTCAGACTTTGCCTTTTGTGGCCTAGGCTAAAACAAAGCAGCGCCCGCGGGGCAACACCTGTATTTGGCACCGCCTTACTTTCTAAAAAAAAATGATAAAAACGCATCCTTGTGTGCTGGAAAATTTGGAATCGTCGATCAGAGGGTCTGTTTTAATTTTTGTCTGTGATTATCTAAATAAAAAGTTATGTAATGGCATATTTGTTCTTCGTTATAGAACAAAAATTGCACTGTAGGCAATTTTTTTTTAAAAAATGTACAATATGTGGAAAATTGCATTATAGGCAGAAATGAGATAAAAAGTGCTTCAAGGAATTTGAATTGATTTATAAATTTCGGCTACGATTCACGCAATGAATAAAACTTTCTGTTTTATTTAGTGATCAAAATTAACTAAAACAGAAAATTTTTCCCCAAAACCATTAAAAATTTCCCCAAAAACATTAAAAAAAAATTAAATAGAAAATCACACAGGGTTTTTTATATATAATAAAACATTGATTATCCATAAAAAAAATTATTGTTTCCTGCTTATCGTCAAGTAATTTTATTATTTATTGCCGGCTTAGGTTTTTTGTTCCAAATTAATACTAATTCATCACAACATCAAAAAATATCTTATCTTAATTGAAATTTTGGCATTCATTTAAGCTAGAGTTTCTCAATGAAGGGCAATAATCTATATTTTGACTTTATGTTGTTAAAGGGCAAACTTTAACAGATAAAAATTTAATTACTGATATTATGACACCGCGATTTTCTATTTCGACGTTTTTTTTAGAATATCGTTGAACTAAAATTTAAATGAGAAAATCTATTTGATCCTTTTTAACATATTTTTTTTTTTAATTTCAGATGACGAATATCGTGAACAATTGCCTGATATTTTTGGATCGATAAAACGCAAATGTCGATCTTGCAGTTGGCAAATAGTTCTCGATCGATTACCGGTCGTTAGATGGATGCCACAATATCAATGGAGTTTTCTGGCACAAGACTTCGTTGCGGGCCTGACTGTAGGTTTGACAGCAATTCCCCAGGGAATTGCATATGCTGTGGTAGCGGGATTAAGTCCACAATATGGCCTCTATTCAGCATTTATGGGATGCTTTGTTTACATTATTTTTGGAAGTTGTAAAGACATTACCGTTGGTAAGTTATCAAAATTATTTAGAAATTAATTGCTAATATCAATTCAAAATATAAATGCATGAAAATGTAGAGTTTAGGAACTCTAGAAATGGACGTTTTTGGCCATACCGATACTTTAAAAATAAATTTTATGTGGATGCAGAAGGTCTAAATTACATGAAACGTTTGGTTCTTTTCCAATCGTATTTTAAGTCACGTAATTTTACGAAAAATAGTTATGCGTTATATAAATTCTTCATTGTAATTAATTTAATTAAACAAGTAAAATTTCAAATTGTACAACAAACTTTGCTTATTTTTTAGGTCCAACAGCAATTATGTCACTTATGGTCCAACGATACGTGAAAGACAGTCCCGATTATGCGATATTATCATGTTTTATATCTGGAATCATAATCACGCTATTCGGAATATTTAATTTAGGATTTTTAGTGCAATTTATTTCTACGCCAGTGACGGCGGGATTTACAACAGCAGCGGCCATTACAATAGGGAGTGGGCAGATTAGTCCTATTTTAGGCCTATCAAGTATGTAAAATTTTCAAAGTTTTTTTTTACATTTTTCAAGTTTTTTTTTTTTAAATTACAGGTAAATCAAATGAGTTTTTAGCGTCATGGATTAATGTATTTGAAAATATTATTTACACGAGATTATGGGATGCTGTTCTAGGAATATCTACGCTAATCGCTCTTCTCTTTTTGCGAGTAAGTAAATTTTATTTGAATATCTACCCTTATTTGAGGCCAAATTTCTAAGCTCAAAGTCTTCTATTCTAAAGATAAAATTGTTTAAGATACGTAAACGGACAAGCCGGTGGTTATCCTCTTAAATTTACTTGAAACGAATTTCGTATAGAAAGTTTTTATCTGCTCCCGTTCTCAAGTCAGTCTCCGTCTTGAATACGATACTTTCCTCTATAGCAGAGGAAAGTAACAATAAAATTTTAAAAATTAGAATTTTAGAGTTTTTATGATCAAAGGTTTTTTTTTCATTTTCAGAAATTAAAAGATATTAAAGGTGGCTTTAAAATTTACGGCAAATACATCTCACTATCCAGAAATGCAATAGCGGTTATTTTTGGTACAACTTTAGCCTACATTCTAAGCACAAAGGGTATGACTCCTTTCAGATTAACTGGCACTGTAGAATCAGGTCTACCACCATTCCAATTGCCGCCATTCTCAACAGTATCCAGCAACGGGACGGTTATTGAATTTCCAGAAATGATTTCGACACTGGGCTCTTCAATAATTGCAATTCCGTTAATCGCAATGTTGGAAAGTATCGCAATTGCAAAAGCTTTCTGTAAGTTATATGAAATGCTACAAAATTATATTTTTTTTATTTACCTTGTTGTTTTTGTCTGTCTGTTTCTCGAGGTCACCAAATGGCGGCTGCCAGGTGTCATGTTGTATAAATTAATTATGCCAAGTTATCCATGGTGTGAGGTCTTAAAGGAGATGGCTTGAAAAAATAATCATAAATTCTTTTTAGTACACTTTTTAAAAACTTAAAAAAAAAATTTTAAAGTACAGTAGAATCCCGATAATTCGTACCCCGATAATTCGTATATCCCGCTAATTCGTATGAATTTGCTGGTCCCTTGAAAAAAATCCTGATAATTCGTACCCCGATAATTCGTATATCCCGCTAATTCGTATGAATTTGCTGGTCCCTTGAAATACGAATTATCGGGATTCTACTGTATATAGATTTGCTATAAATTTTATTTTAAATTAATTTTCCCAGCAAAAGGAAAAACAGTGGATGCAACACAAGAAATGATTGCTCTAGGAATTAGTAATTTGGCGGGCTCTTTTGTATCTTCAATGCCGGTGACTGGGTCCTTTACTCGAAGCGCTGTAAATAATTCCAGTGGCGTGCGTACGACATTCGGAGGATTTTTCACTGGAGTCCTTGTGCTACTCTCGCTCGGATTCCTTGCTGAAACATTTTACTTCATCCCAAAAGCCACACTCTCAGCTATTATTATCTCAGCTATGATCTTCATGGTCGAATATGAAACTGCCATCGAAATTTGGAAATCAAAAAGTAATTTTTTTACTTATTTAAAAAAAATGTATAGGCAGCCAATAGTTTTTTTTTGTTCTTATTTTAGAATCTGATATTATACCTTTTTCTGTGACTATTTTGGCGTGTCTATTCCTAGGACTGGAGTTTGGAATTCTCTGTGGTGTTGCTGTTAATATTATGTTTGTTTTATACAAAACAGCAAGGCCTGAAGTCGATGTCTCACAAATTAAGGTAAAAAAATGCTACCACAGAAAATTACTTTTTACTTACAAAATATTTTAAACTACTGTTGGTTTCTAAACTTCTATTGTGCCCAAAATATGTCTCGATTTACGGACAGCTTTTATTCATGCTAAAAGTTCATAAACCGAAGAACCAGTGCGTGAAATTTCGACTATAAAAGTTTCATAAATTAGAACTTTCTTAAAAAAAATTTGAAAAATCATAAACCTCTCATAGAATTATTTCCCAATATAAACAAATTTAAGTCTCCAAGTCATTGACCACAATTGAACTAATTTTTTTAAACAAGCATTAAAAGTGTTCAATTACCTACTCTATCTAATAACAAGCTTAAACTCAAGCACATAATCTAAAATTTGATGGCAATTAAAATCATAAGATTGCGTATTTAAATAATCTAATCAGACAAAAAAGCCCAAATCCAAGAAATATGACGAATATACACCTTCGGTTTTACTTAACATTTATTCAAACAAATTCAGATATATTTTATTTTCGAAAAGAATCGGTTTGAAATTACGTTTTTGCGAAAGTTTTTACAAGTTTTTTTTTTGGTTATTAATTTGTTTTCCATTTTTATTTCAGGTTGATGGCAAAGAAATCTTGCTAATCGTTCCAGATCAAAGTCTGATTTTCTCATCGGCCGAGTATTTCAAATACAAAGTACTGAAGCATGTAATAAGGAGTGATAAACAAATAAAAACGGTGGTCGTTAACGGGGAATTCGTTAAATTTATTGACACAACAGTTGCATTGGTGAGTTTTGAGATTTTTTTAAATAAAACAATTGGCAGTTAAAATTGACCAATGGAACCAGCTATTTATTCCACAAATGTTTTGAAATGAAAATTGCGCGTTATAAACAATACCTTTAGTTAACTGGTTCAGAGTGTTATCAAAAAATGTGCGATTTTATAAAATTCGTATCGAAATTCATTATAACAAAATCCGCAATAACCTGTATAAATACTTATAATTAAAAAAAACACAATTTTTCTTAATTTAAATCATATTTTCTTTCTCGTTTCACAGAATTTACTAGCGATTTATGAAGATTTGAAAGTCCTACATTGTGATATAATTTTCTGGAATTGGAAGCGACAATCGCTTGGGGTTGTTTGGCGTTTAAAACGAGAGATGGGATCACATTTTAAAAATGGTGAAAGTTTAGAGGATATTTTATTAGAAAGATATCAAAGTGGCGTGACTTTAATCTCTAGGGATACGTAAAATTAAATTTTAGAATGATTTTATCAGTATTTTAGTTTGTATATTTTTGTAAATAAATTATTTAATTTAAATAACAGATTTTTTCAATACAATTAATAAAATGTTATTATTTATAATAAAAGCTGAGAATTAACCACAGCCTTATCCATCTAGCGGTGAGATGAAGGTTTAAATTATACTGGGTGCATAAATCGAGCTTTGCCTGTATTTGGACCAATTTATAAGTCATCCTTCATATCTGAAAAAGGGGTCCTGGTACAGCCAAACTATCGCCAGGTTCGAATTCAACGACTCTAACCAACTTAGGGGCCTATTGCGGTTATCGATATCTATTCGATCGACCATCGTTGGCCGGAACGATCGAAAAACTATTTGGTATTGCGTAAGGTTCATCGTTCAAGCAATTGCTATTGTGAATTTTTTTAGTGTTTGACGTTTGGGGATTCACATTGTTGAAGTTATTTTAATGTTTAAAAATGACTTCAACGCAGAAAATACAATATTGAGCTCCCTTAAAAAATAAGGGAGGTGGATGACAATGGCGATATGAGCGAAATTACACCAGAAGACGGTTTTACAAACCAACGTCAAGGCGAAAATATTAAACACCGAATGTTGAGTTCTTTGAATTGACCAATATTTCAAATCTATGTGAATAAAACAGTTTCTAAGTTCATTTTTTATTTAAATTATTTTTATACCACTTGGGTCTTATTTATCTTCATTTTTTCAACCAATTTTTATATTGGATTTTTGATCGAGGTTTTTATCAAGATATTCCTCATTAATAATTTCCTAATGTGTACAAATACTTCCATTTTATTATTAGCCTCTAATTTTGATAAAAAAAAGTAATTGCAATACTTCACCGATCGCTAACTTGACATAAACTTCACCGAACGATCAAACAAATGTCATCGTTCCCAACTGAACGATTTTATCGTTCACGAACGATAAAATCGATGATCACAATACCGATTTTTCGATTTGACATTTCAACGATCGATTGACGAAGCTCACAATAGGGGCCTTAGAAGATTTTTTTAGTCAGGCGATCGACAATAAGTTGTGTAAACCCACTCCTGTATTGTGAATTATTTGTTTCAGAACTTATTAAGGTGCTTTACTAGAGAAGGAAATCTTCAAGGTCTTGAGAATGGGCATAAGCCAAAAAGCTATAAATCTTATAGGTCCTATCACAGAATCCGATACGAATGCTTCGAATCGTAAACTCAATGTTGTTGTTAGTGTTTTATAGCAACAACATTGAGTTTACAATTCGAACCATTCGTATCGGATTCTGTGATAGGGCCTTATATTGTTGTTGGGGCCAATATTTTTCGCCGCGCCTAGCCCATAACATTCACCCCGATTGCGAGTGTCGTGTCGTTTTCGACAAAAGTCGTTTCACGTGTTGTTGTTAGTGTTTTTCTACCAACAACACGTAAAACGACACGACACTCGCAATCGGGGTGATTGTTAGGGTTTAATGTAAAGAAAAACTTTTATAATTTCAAAAAAAAATCAGAATTCTGCATCAATTAAATCGAATACAAACACAACTGAAACGAAATTAGAAACTGCAAAATAAGTAAATTTCCCCTTTCATTTTTTTATTGACCCACATTGTCAAAACTATTCCTATTTCCCCCAACGATAAATTCTTCTAGATTAATTACAAAAAAAAAATCAATAAAGTAAAAGAAATCCATTTTCAAATTGTATTTTCTTCCTTCTTTTTTTGTTTGTTTTGTTTTAATTATAAATATAATATTATTTTAATAGATTTATCCAATCGGGAACAAACGCTTAAAATTTTTCTTTATTATTTTAAATTTAATTCTCATTTTAATGTATGCTTTATGTGTTTTTCTTGCTGTCTAACATCGTTATTATCATTATCTGCCATCAGTTATCATCGTTTAAGCTGCTTGTCAACATTTCAAGGCAGAGTGTATCGAACATAGGGAACTTCAACATCATTTCCGTCCTCATCGTTGCAGCAGATTTCGAAAACTAAGGATCGTTCATGTGGTTCGATGCGCTTCTTCGACACACGCCGGACAACTTCGGACATACTCAACGGTAGTCGTTCGGCACACTTCGCTTTCGACATGAAGAACGAGTAAAGCATTGAAACGCCCTGTGATAGCATCGTGATTCTGAGCTTATGCTGATCCTTGAAGTAGTCGAGGAATTCACACAGAGTCATTTCACCTTGGACTTCGAAACGATCCCACAAGGTCCATTCCTTCTCGTAGTATGTGTTCTTTTGGGCCTGAACTGGTTCCGAAAAGCCAAAGAATGGCAAAGCCAAGTTCGTAAAAGCATTTTTGAAGCGTTCTAAATTACGATAGCTAAAAGAGAAATCAATTAGATTTGGATTGTATTTAATGAAAATTCAAAAAAAAAACTCCCTACCCTTGGGCTAATTTAATTATTTCTAAGGTAGCTAGACCCGAAACGACGGATGTTGTTGTTGCTATCGCCGGGATAATTTTACCAGCAATTAATTTCGATTTGTGTCGATCGGCTGGCGGGATTTTATAGTTAGCAGCTCGTGAATTTGACGAGGCAACAATAAAATCCATGTGGAGATTGTTATCGTCGTCCTTTTCGAAATCAATCGGCGAGATCTTGATATTCATTGTGCCGAGCGATGCAAGTTCAGTTAAGATCTTATTAACACGATCTTGATCGATCTCCTCACCATGATTATCAAATGCATTATTGGCGCCACCTTCGGTTACTTCGATCTTTACACCAGATCGGGGAACAAAGTCCGGTACCTAAACAAAAAATGTCAATGTTATCAATATCTCTTCAATATCAAAACACCATTCAAATTTACCTTAATCTGTGATAGAATTGTGGCGACGGCTTCCCTATCGCGTACCTGTGGAATACCGTAGACCGCAGCTTTAAGGTTAGCAGCCGCATAAATATAATCTAAATGCAATGGCTCATTGACATCGAAAACGAGTGGCTCGGGGCAACGTTTCGGGCCAGACCAAAACGGTTGACCACTGGATGTCATCTGATCCGGAGGGAAATTGTACAACAACTGCTTAATCTGATTTGAATACTGTTCCTGCCAATGGAATCTGGCCCATTTTGCACAGTCGGCAAAGTCTTTTGGCTTGTCATCGATTAATGCAGTCTAAAAGGATGGCAGAAAAGTAAAAAAAAAATTGTTATTTTCCTAAATACAAAACATACTTTGACTGATTCCAGAATCTCCAACGGTTGAACACCCTGCAATTTGAGAATTCTCTCGATAAATGTCGGATCTGAGATGTACTGCGATGCGTTCTCGGCTGCCTGTTTAAAAACTCCCTCGAATGTGTCACGCGCCCACTGTAAAGTATGTTCGATAGCATTCGGGAAGTTCTTCAAAGTACAGATGGGGATGCTTTTCTCTGGAGGATCCTGTGACGAGCTGTACGACTCGGTGATGAATGGAACTATCACTTGAGCATTTCCCATAGTGCCAAGAGTTCCCGAATCAATTAACGGTATTCGATTGAAGACACATTTACGATCCATATAGATCCGAGCATCGACATTGTCCAAAGCGTTAGCGACACCATCCAATTTGCCGAAGAACTCCTCGGTGAAGACCTTCTCGGTCTCGGTGCCGACACGCAATTCGTAAGCCTTGACGCGCACTTCATCGTTCATTTTCTGGATGGCGGATGCCGCAGTTCCTGACTTTGGCTGCTGTACGTCATGTGGTCGGAACAGGAATTGCCGATTCAAGTTTGATGTTTCAATGAGATCCATGTCGGTGATTGCGATTTCACCGTTTCTAGCACCTAAGCCAATCATACCGAAATTCTTCAGCAATTCACATCCGATAGCACCAGCGCCAACAATGAAATATCTATAAAATGAAATATAAGAATTAATTTAAGAAGAAACTGGCAGTCAGTTTAGAGTTGGGAATATTTATTAATTAAATGTGGAAACTTAGGCCTAGTTTTCGCAGAACAAAACTCAAGAAAGTTTTTATCTAGGCTTCATTTCTCAAGTAGAAACACCTAAAATTCGTAAAATTATAGCTTTTTCATGTAAGAAAAATTTTCATAAAGTGAAATTTGTTTTTTTCACTCGTCGAGAGCAAAGTTTTCCTGCGGAAACAAGGCCTTAAATTAAACTTAAATGATTTAGTGACGTTTGAACCAACGAAACTTAGACGCGATCTTCATTGGAAATAAATTTTGCTTTCGCCCGTGCTCTGTAATTGAAATGTATTGTGGAGACCACTTTTCTAGAAAATTATTTAAAAATTCGACAGGACGTGCAAATAGGGGCCAAAGAATAAGTCGGGAGACTGAAATATTACTGAAAAATGTATTTTTCTACATTTCTACAGAATCTGAAGCTTTGTTTTCCCCCTATGTTACTATTTCGCGGGAAAACTACCGAACCGATTGGCATGAAATTCGGCACAGATGTTCCCCAGGGTCCATCTTTAACATATCTCAATTTAAAATTAGACCAACTGATCGGGAGAGTGAGGGAGGGGGTAAAGTGAATCCAAATGCTGGAATTTACTGTCTTTTTGTAAAATTTTGAAAATCATTTCCCGAAGAGAAAAATTTTTTAAAGAAAAGCATGGACCGCCCTCCTCTAGACCATCTAATTCTTAACCAACTGAATTTTGCTTTCCTAGATTATGATTTACTCACGCTTTTAGCCGGGCGAACCCGGATTCAATTTCTAGTATAAAATAAGAACAAATAAATATTGTGCAAATAAGAACCTTTTGTAGACAGTAAAAACGTCTAAATTTGTTTGACTATCATTAAAAATTGCACAACACGACAGCGTTGTGATATTGGCAACCATATAACCTTGATTTCTGCCTGCTTAGAACACTTTACCCCTCACCCCCTCTAATTCAACAAAATTTTGTATAGAATTTTATACCACTGGCCAATGTCGTCTTTTATGACAGCCTCTTAGGTGCTGTTTCCAGCCGACAATTCATATTCCGTGAATTTAATTCTTTGTCACTAAATTTATGTTGCATAACCGTTTACACCACGATACAACATAACTTTGAATTAGATAGACGAAATGGATTAGTAAATCACTTCAATAAATATCGACGAAGCGATCACAGTAAAACCCATAATTTTTTTCCTATTAATTTCTGTACCTCAAGTCGCCAATTTTCTCCTGGAAACTCTTTCCAAAAATTGCAATCTGTGAATCGTATCGGCTTCCAATTGGTTGACATTCCTCCTCGCTGAGCTCTTCCTCGGGCAAACATTCGATGGCATCGTAATAGCAGAATTGATAAATTGGTGAAAACTTACCGGAGCAAGCTTTCAATACTTCTTGAGCAACAATGCCACCAATCGAGGCATTTATTGGGCAGCAATCACCGGAGCAAATCTAATATTTATATAAAAAAATATCAATAAGTAATGAAAAAGAACGCCCAAATTATATGGATTTGAAATTCGCTGGAGAGCAATTACGAGTTTAGAAGATAATTTTTCCCAAACTTACCTTAGCGAATGTTAAGATAAGGCTCTCCTTGACATCAGGATTGATTTTCTTAGCAAGTTCCAAGAATGCGTTAGCATCATCGACACTCCATGGTTTCGGGCGCCTGCCATTCTCCTCCGTGAATTGATGGAGAGCAGCGAAGGCGGCATGTAAAGTTTCCTGATGATCAAATTTACCAAAATCAGTCATTAAGAATTCTGGATTCTTGTCGGCCTCCTCTAACGGCTTGAAACTGATGGTTTTTGGCATTTTCACCTGTGTCACAATGCCACCACGAATATATTCGGTGAAATTTGTCGTATCTCCAATGCTGAACGTGTATGGGCCGAGAACTTTGATCTTAATTGGCTCGCAGCCATTCAATTCGGTCATACCTTGAACCTAAATTGGATTTCCAAGAAAATCAATTAGTTTTTTCAAAAAATCAAACATGAAATTTAATTTTACCTCAGAGAAAGAAACATAATCTCCATCCTCGAAACCATGACGGGTCTCATCCAAGCAAGTGACCACACTTTCAACGTCGCGGGTAATTCCAGCTACCATTGCGGAAATCGGCTGAGTGCCATTGGTATCATAAATAGTGAAGTTCTCGCCAAAGTCACAGAAGATTTTCCCAAATAGACCACAAGTCTCAGAAATGATAACAGCGATGCCATTCTCATGGGCAAATTTACCAACGCGTTGTTGTTCTTCCAATGGAGATGCAGTCAAAACGACGACACCGAATTGCTTGAGGAAATCGTCAGTCAAATCGCCAGTGTAAGATGATGTGCGGACGTAACGATTCAATTCGGAGAGTTTCTGGCATGAAGTATCCGCGCGATTCTTTCCAAAGTCAGTTGAACTCACATAGAATTGTGAAGAGAGATCCGCATTCTAAAAATTGTACAAAAAAATATTCAATTTAGATTTTTCATAGTAAAATTTGTTGAAAAGTGTTAGGAGTTTTATTTTCCCTTGGGTGTAGTGGCATAAAATATTCATGCCATAATTAAATGACAACCTGAGAAGAAAATCGATTGAGCCATCTTACATTATATGTCATTTATTCAACCCTACACGGTAAAGGGATATTATTTTAATTTTATCGTTTGTTTTCAATCAATTTATTTTCACACCGTGTTGGCGCGTTTCATTTGTGAAGAATACAAGTTTTGAAGTTTTTTGTTTCCATGCCGCATACAAACGACTCCTTTCAATCTATGGGGCCTAATATCGATTTTCGATTAAGTCAGTCGGGGCAAAAAAAAATCTCCCCAACAATGGTAGAGAAAGGGCAGAGGGGGTGCTTTGAAGAACAAAGTTTAATTCAACCAAAGGCTAAAATAACGAAAAATAAACAAACTTTTAATCCAATTTCCCTTGTTTTCGCTGCTTGCTCTTGTCAAAATGAAACAATTTTTATATCTGTTATAACTTAATCAGATTTTTTCTATTCTCCATGTGGCCAAAAAGGGAATTCCAGCCGAAGTAAATGGAGAGGAAAATTACCAATTTAAGGCAATCAGCAAAATTGTTTTCTTTGATTTAAATAGATGACAATGCAAGGGTTTAAAAAAAAGAAAACATCAATCAGAAATCAGCTGATATTTTTCTTTTTCATCATCAGTTGAATTTTCAATAGCTTACGAACTAAAAAAAATCTTTTAAAGGTTTCTTCTGAGAATTCATAAAAGGCATCCCACCACGAAAACAAAATTTCTGGACAGAGGTGTAATTGTTAAGAAAAACCAAGAATTTTCTGTGTGGAAGAGAACGAAAAAAGCAAATTAGTGGGAAGTCACAAACAATATTTTTCTTGGCTTTTTTTGAGACGTTTTTCAATAAATTTCATATATTCTTTAATAACTGGGGATAAACAAGTTTAAGATCTTTTATTGCTACTACGATATATAACAATGCTTGAAAATAAGCAAATACCTTGACATCCGTCACAAATTGGACAAAACCAGAATAGCTTTTTTTTATTTCTTCAAAAACATTGCATTTTTGAACCGAAATTTTAAGCAAATATTTTCAAACTTAGGTCTTATTGATCAGCTGATTTACTAGAATTAGTTTCTCTCGAAAACGTCTTTTCAACGATCAAACTTCTACTCATTGTTCCTTCCTGCATATTAAAAAGATTTATAAGATTTTGGGAAAACGGTATTCCGAATCGAAAAATAAACAGTACATGATTTTCTTATACAAAATCTCCGTTCCAGCGCAATTTACACTATAATACGACAAATAAAATTATAGGCCCTATCACAGAATCCGATACGAATGGTTCGGATCGTAAACTCAATGTTGTTGTTAGTGTTTTATACCAACAACAACATTGAGTTTACGATCCGAACTATTCGTATCGGATTCTGTGATAGGGCCTATTAACTTATATGAAACCATGATTTTTTTTTTACAAAATCTGAAATATCTCAATAACGGTAAAAGATAGCGGATAACAGTAAAAGACAATATTGTACCAAATATTATTGTCTTCTATTTATTTCCTACAATGAACCACCAAAAACCTGTTAGTTTTCGAAAGAATCGCAAAAAAAAAACTGTTTTTTTTTAAATGACGGAATATCTCGCTAACGGTTTGAAATATCGAATTCTAGTGAAAGACAAAAGTGCAGGAAATTTTACTGTCTTGTCACACATAAGACTACTGAAAAACACGTAGTTCAGAATAAACAGCAAAAAACGAAATTGTGATTCTTAATCGTCATTTTGGTTACTTCCCGTTAACGGATTTCCATCAAAAGTTGATAGGATCGTCCTATTCTAGGACTAAATATCTCTGTAAAATTTCATGGCTCTAGCTCTAATGGTTTTAAGGCGCCTCCACACTTGCAATGTTACTTGACAATTTTACTTGAATGGCTCATGTTTCAAGTAACATTGAACGTGTGGAGAAATCTTGTACACGGACTGGCAGAGAGAAATACATTTTTGAAAAAATGCTGCAAACGATTCAGAGGTCCTCGGAAAATGCTTTTTAGGCAAAATTAAGAGATCGAAATTTTTCATGAATACAATATATGCTTTATTGTACTTCTTAAACGAAGGTAAAAAGAAAAGGGTATCTTCCAGGACATACATAGTAGGATACCGCAATTATCTGGATCCCAACAATAGCAAAAAAAAAGGAAACTTGGAATTGAATAGATATGTACCATGAAAAATTAACTAAAATGATCCGAAGCAAAGGTGAATAAACTGTTGAACGTTCAACGCTGAAAGTCTGAAACGACGAAGTGATGATGATGACTAAGAATCACGTTCGAACAAAGAAATCACCGTGCAAGTGAATGTCAATAGAATCGTGCCGCATTTAATGGACGTAGAAAAGGGGAGGGAAGAACATCCAAAACGAGCAAAAATGAAAAAATCGTTTTCTATCCAATACAAATATAGCAAAAATAGCAAACTGCTGCAAGTGCGATTCACTTCGGTGGCATACTTTTGAAGTAAATTTTAATCTTTTTCGACATCATCTATGAACGTTTTTACGTTTTTGGAGGAAAATTCTCTTATTTAGCAATCGAGGGCAACTTCGACGGTCATTAAAGTCGTGTTTTTTTTTCGTAGTTGTTTTTCACAGCTACGAACAGCTAGATTTCGCCATTTCCAAGTGAATGAAAATCAGCAGAATCGACGATAATTTGTCACAGAAATTCATGGAATCGTCGCAGCTTCCAGAATATTTCGAAATCCAGTAATTTTAGAAAATCTAATGAGGCGAAGGAAAAACTACTGGCATCTCGTGGTGGTGGTGGTGGGAGGAGTTCATTTTGAGCTCACAGTAGCTTTTTATCGATCAGGCCATAACCTCATAATAATCTGAACACTACTTAATCACTGGTTCTTCTTTTTCTCGAAGGTTCCGCCAATCGCCACGAAGCACACGGCGAATTGAACTATTTTTGAATTCAGTTTTGGAAAATTGACTTCTGAATTATGAATTTCACTTCACTTGCACAATTGGCACTTTTGATCGGGCGGGACAGGGGCGAAATCGCCGTCAATTCGCATGGGAAGGAAGGGAAAAGGCAGGCTGGAGTTGACCTGAGTTGCTTGCTAGCGCTGCGATGGTGGCGCTAGTGTTTTTCCTATGGCCCCATCGTCATGCTTGCGAGTGAATCTCTGGGCTTAGGGGAGCTCCGAGTTGACTTTTTTCCCCGTTGGTTGCCTCAAGTGATGACGATGATGAGGGATATTTGGGGCACTGCTCGCTGTATTGGAGTCCCTTCGAGCGACGCGAATCGAAATAGCGGGGGCGGCTTGAAGGTGATTTTGGAGGGCAAGAGGAACGGTTAACGGGAAGAAACTACACAGTAAGATACATACCGAGCAAATGGCTTTGTCATGCAAGGTGATTGATTTAACACCGCCCAGGATGACATTCTTGGCTATCTCCAGACCGAGGCCGCCCAGGCCGGATAGTAGGACATCGGAATTGGCCATTCGACGCATCGCATCGTGGCCAAGGACGTAGAGCTGGCGGGAGTACAGGACTTCGTCAATTTCGGCGCTATTTGGTCCGCTTCCGCTCCTATTGTTCGCCATTGTTATTGTTTGTGGCGCTGCTGGTTTGGCTGCAGTGCTATTACTGGTCGTGGTGCTGCCGCTAGTCCCGCTGCTCACTGCCTGTTGTGGTTGTTTGCTCGCGATGCCAGCAGATGGAGAATTATTACTTGACGAAACCGACGAGTTGGACGATGACGAACACGACGAATTCGACGATGACGAACACGACGAAATAGACAGGGACGACGATATGGAGACGGTCTCTATTCCCGATAATCCCGCCGATACAGCTGCCTCAAGATCTACTACTGTTTCAGATGGCTCTTCCCGATTTGCTTTTTGGGGCTCTTCAGCGACTGCTGCTGCTGACTGAGAAGAGGGCGACAAAGACTCTGCTTGTGTTGAAGACAGCTTCCGCTTTTTGGCGGCTGGGGGCTCAACGGAACTATCGAAGACTTCAGCACTAGACATCAGCACTAGGGGGCGCCAGAACCAGACAGAACGAACGCGCTTGCAACTTTTGTGTGAGCGTGTGTATATATGGAGCCGAGTTAATTCGAATCGAACCTAACCTTTTCCCACCGACTTTCTGCAATTCACCGTGTCCGAGCCTCAGCACAGAATTTCAAATCTCAACGGCACTTTTACTTTTATCGAATTATTTGGGAAGTTTTTCCAAGTCTACAAAACCAAACGCGGCCGAAAATGCTTCGATTTCTGGGTTCTGCCCTCAACCGTGGTTTAGACTGCAAATGCTAAACCACACGAGTCTCTCGCACATTCACTTCCCCCCCGTTTCTATTTCCAGCGGTACGGCTTCTATTTCCACTCGAGAACTATCCGTCGCAATTTCGCAATATTCTCGAAATTTTTCCTCAAATGTCACTCAGTTGCTTTCATTCGGCTATTCCGTCGTTTTGCAAGGCGAGTTGACTTTTTTTTTGGGTTGCTCTGTCGAGACAGAACGTAAAAATTCCAGCGTTTCAGCGAGCCGACAGCAACCAAACACGTTTCTCACGGCCTGTTCGCATTTGCGACGTCCGGATGGTATTTAAACGAGTCCGGAGACGGGGCAAACAAACAAAACCAAATTAAATTAATTGCAGCGGGCACAATTGCGTTTTTCCGGAATACTTTGCACTTTTTCGCGACCAATTCCAAAATGTGAAGATTCAATCGAAGCGGCGAAAGACAAGGACGAGATCGACAAGCGACAGAGACAGCTTACATTCGTTCGTTTAGGGTTGCCGCGTGTGTGGTGAGTCACAGGAACAACGAATCTCTTTCAAATGCTCGGCAATTGCGCAGTTCTTGTTGTTTTCAGGGTTTTATTACGTGGACAGGTGTTGCTGAAAGGATTTCAAGGATACAACGTTGAGGATATTTTGCTATTCTCCGAGTTTACCGAAATAATTGAATTTTCCTGTCAACACGAATCCGTTGACATTTCGAAAAACGAGTACAAATTTTAGTGAGTCACACATACCTTTTTCCGAAATTCAAATCAGCTTTAGATTGACCGTTTTCGGAATTTTTTCGACTCGCATTTTTCACATCAAAAACTCGATGAAAGTTTTTATGAAATACGATTTCGTCCAAATTTTAAGTCTAGTTTAATTTTTTTAAGGTATCTTTCTCACAGACGAATAACTGAAGCATACAAATAGAGCTTTTATAAATTCTTTCAAAAAACATCAATTAGTTTGTAGTAGCTATTCGATATAGTGCACAGAATAAAACCAAGGGTGTTCACTATATGGAGTCATTCCATTATATCGAGTTGTTACTTTGTTTATAGAATTATATAGAAAAGTGTCCTAATAGATATTTTATTTACACATCTATTGATTTTTTTATTTACATACAAAAATTTAAGGCGTTTTGAAGAATTGTGTCAATTTTGTTTGCGTTATCTGACGACTGCCCCAAGTAACGGCAACCTTCTGCCTTAATTTCTGTAGGGTCAAGATATGTTCATACTCTACGTCATTTTGCTTTGCCCATGTTAGAAAAATATTGACAGCATTTTTCCCCAGAAATTGTTAGAAGACGAAGGCCCCACCGGGATTTAAATTTTTGCAGCCATCCTGCACTAGCATAAAATCTGTTCTGATTTTCCTTAATCTTTTCTTGAAGAAGGGTTGCCTTTTTTTTGATCATTTCTCCACTGACAGAGAAATTTTTGCTACGGTGACGCAAGATCCAGTTGTAAAGTTTGCGCTCCATTTGAGGAAGCTCCCCGGTTCTCAATGTTCTTCTCCTCGCTGAAGCTCCTAATTTATTAATTGCGGCAAGAATTGTCTTTCTTCGGTTCATAATGGCACATACTGGTGACTTTGCCACTCCATACTTCTGAGCAATTGATTTTACACTTAGACCACTTTGTAATTCTTCAATCAATTTAGATTTTTGAACCAACGATAAATGCTTTCTTTGCGTAGGTGCCATAACTAATAATTAACACAATCACCGACTTTCAACAATGCCTGAAAAATATTTCCAACTGTTGTTTTCGTTAAGAATGTGTATGCGTGTATGGAAAACAAATGACAGCGATCCGGAAAAATAACGGTGAAAAAATATTTCAATACGAGAGTAACTAAATTTGTCCCACTCTTTCAGACATTTTATCTCATTTTGTAGCAAGAATTTTGAACCGTTCACTACACCGAGTACTCGAAATTACCGCAATTCACTATTTAGAATTATCAATGTAATAAATTTGGTCGTTCACTATATCGAATATTCACTATACTGGGGGGTCACTATACCGAATATCTACTGTATATGTTTTTTCTCTTGTTTTTTTTTTGTTTTTGGGACGATTGACATAATTTATAGCATTTGTACCTTCAAAGAAACAATTCTACAGAACGATGGAAAAATCGCGATTATCGAAATATAAGTAGGGTATTCGAGGTATTCACTTCACCTCGTAAAACCTTCGCAAACTGAGATTTTTGTAGTTTGGGTACAAACTTCGCAAACTGATATTTTTTTAGTTTGCGAAGATTTTGCAAAATGGAATGAATACCCCCACAGTTTGTAACTTCGCCCAATCATATCTCTATCTATAAAAACTCAGATTTTTTTAGCCAAAAAGATGCACTTTAAGGATATTGTTTTCGTTCGGAAACTGGATAGTCTGTAGGATAACAAATTAAACGGAATAGAAACGAATTTCAAATGTTCGGCATTCACAGCTGATTAGTTTTATTAAACATTTTTTAAACTATTAAATTTAACAACAAAACGTCTTACAATTCTAAATTAACCTTAACTTTAAATAGCGTTTAATTTGTTGTCTCAAAAATAGCTCTAATTTCAAAAATAATGTTTTCTATTTTGCAATGTACTTTAAATCCTTCTTCATATTCACAATAACTGAATAGCAATTCTTCGCCATCGCACTACGGCTAAAGTTTTTATAGTTTTTTTTACAAACAATTCAATGCACTCCACGAAAAATAGATTAGATGATCATACTGAGGAAGAAAAAACAATAATTATTGTTATTTTCAAATTTTAAACATTGTTCAGAAATCAGTGTAAAATGGTGCTTCTCAAATGACATGTAAAAATTTTGGCATTCATTTTTGAAATTTTTGATTTGCAAAAAACCAATTTTGAAAGCAAAACCAATCAGAATTTCTTTGTTGATTTTCGTCGAAAAAATTTGACAACAGTAGAATTTGAAATATAACCAAAGTATAGAAAAACCCAAGTATTTTCAGTTCGTACAAAAATTTGATTTCAGTACTAATAGAAATATATAATATAGTTGGGAAAAAGTAGAAGTTAAGTTAATATCACTTGTTAATAAATGCAACTGAAATTACTCTGTTCAGGTATACTTTGCCATCACTAAAACAGAAAAAACGTGCAAGTGAATCAATGAACGCAGTTAGATTTTTTAATTTTGGGGACTGCACGTAATTTTACTCACACCTCTAAAGAAAAACCTCAATGTAAGTTAAAAATTTTTGAAAATTCAAGTTTTTATGTGCTTTGAGCGTAGCATATGATTCTACTAAGTAATTTAGGTATACTTATAGAAATAATTTCAATCAGTTTAAGTACATTGACATTCCTCGAAGACTTTATAACACATTAATTAGCTACAATTTTTCAACTTGCATATATGTATATGAATCCAAAAATATATTATTATTGAAAAATGTCATCGGTTCCAATCTCTAGAAGTGAAATTTGACTTCCAAAGAGTGTCCTTTCGAATTTATCTAAATGTTCGCCTTCACTTTTACCACTTGCACGATTGTTTCGTGTTTTCTCGTTTTGATTTTTGACTGCTTCAAAAATTGATGATGTGCGGATATTCTTATGCCTACGTTTATACATTTTTGAAAAAGTTAATTGCAAAAAAGGTAAATTCTCTAAAAACTCTTATAAACTTACTCTGGGACAAAGGTCGGACTTTGCCTAGAAGGACGTCTTTGTAAATTTGGCTGCTGTGTATTACTTTTATTATTGTTATTATTATCCTGATTGCTATTATTATTATTGTTACGAATTTGAGCAGATCCCGGTTTCATGGGCTTCGTAATTGTTGTGCTTGAACTACCACCGCTAGAAGATCTACTATTACTACTTGCGGTGCTTTGTCTTTTAATACTATGTGCTATTGTTGCAATATTGTCATCTATCCTACGCTTATCCATTTCTTTTTGTATGGATTCTGGCATTCGATTCCTGTTGGCTGAAACTCGACCGTTACCCGAATTTACCTATGTATTTATTTTTTTAAGTTTCGCTTTTTTAGATAAGAAAAAAACTTACGCTATCAATACTTTCCGCCATTGGATTGGTCCAAATATCTGAGAGACCACTGCTCATGGGAGGTGATGAATCTAATGTTGACCTAGCAGGTATTAAAGGTGATCTGACACAAACTCTAAACATATTTCAAATATTTAAATAAAAATTTACAGTATTCTAAAACAAGATTTCAATTTTTTTTAGAATTTTGTAACACAAAATATAACATCCGTCTCACCGGAAATCTTATTTAAAATTCGTGAGTCAGAAATGTTTTTCGCTCAACTTTTAATTTCTACATATTTAACGGTAAAATAAATATTTAAAAGAACAATAAAAAATAGAATTTTTTGTAAATCAAACAATTCTTTCACAAAATACATTTTAATATCGCTAAAATAGAAAATAGTTTGTGACATAGTTTTCAACTAATTGAAAAATAATTTGGAACCACTAATTTTTTCAAATATATACTCTATGTATGAAAGATTTTTTTGTTTAAAAAGTTTTTGTGAGTTTGATAACTGTTATCGCTGAGGTATATGATTCTTTTAGACGTTGATTGGTTAAGCATTCTAGAAATGTTATACAATATCCTTAGGGTGCTCTACCGTTTTGACTTCGACTTTCTCTGATATCATCGTTATTCAATTTAATATCTCTAGAAATAAAAAAGAACCGGCATTTGAGTGTTTTAGAATGAAATCTATATGAAAATATTTTATTTGAAATTCAAAAACCAAATCCAAACCGTGAAGTCAAATCATCGTTTTTGTATAATTTACAAATTTTCAGTAGTTGAACGGCCATTTTTAGCATGCATAAATTTATTTCTTTGATGAAAACGCACATCAATTACATACCTTTCAGTTTGATAAAAAGAGAAAATTGGTCACAACATTGATTGCAGACTTTTATGCAAATTTCCATGGACCAATTTAAATTCTCTGTGTTTATTGCAATTTTTAAATGTGTGCGTTCTAAATCGCGTGGCGTTCAGCTTTTACACAAAAATAATCTTGATACAAAAAAATTAATCAGACCTAGAGCTTCATCCACACATTCATGTTTGTCCAAAATGTATGATGGCTTCGAAAAAACATCGTAAGCAAACACAAATACGTGGATCCAGCAGAAAACTCCTTTAAAATGCGGAAGAATGACTTTTAAGAAGATAAATTCAATTCAGAATTCGAATTAAGCACAGAGGGGTAAATTTTGAATTGTTTCGATTAATTATTCAAATGTCTCTAGTTTGTTTCAACCGATAATATTAGAAATATTTTGAAAAGCGATATCAAAATGTGAATGTGATGAAAAAATTGTACTTAGGGACTATTCATAAAATTCGTCACAAGCTTTGCCTTTTTTTCATCTCCTCTAGATGTGTGACATATTTTATGGACAATCCCCCTAATAGTGTCTCAAAAGGTTTATTGTGTTGTTCTACTATTAGTGCCAATTGCGATATTTTTACATCAACATGAGTACAAATGTGATCTTTAGATGCTGTCTAAGCTAATTCTTAAATTTAATTTTACTTACGAATTGACATCCTCCAGTTTTTTCAAAAGTCGTTCATTTTCTCTGCAGACTACTTCCTGGTCTCGAAGAACCATTTCTCTCATCGTATATAGTTCCGAATTTTCATTTCTTAATGACCGATTTTCTACCATGTAAAGTTTAACGAGTTCCGCTAATTCGGATCCTTCCAATTCAGCCAGTCGCTCCAAGTCGACTTTTGGAGCTTCCGGAATAATCGCACGATCATGGTTCATTTCCATTTGTTCACGCAGAATAGTTTCGTTATGCAAATTTAGGGCAGCCTTTAGATGTTCATTTTCGATATGTACCGCATTCAAATCTCGTTTCAGGCTTAGAATTAATGCCTCTCGAGGATCCATGATAATTATTGGCTTGGTACGAATCCTTTTCGCTCTTGATGCATATCGAAGCGTGTTCACTGTTTCAGCGTAATTACTGTGCGCAGGTGAAACACATGCAATCTATTGAAAAAGCAACGTAATTTAATAAACAAAGTTTTGTAAAATTTGATATATTTCACCATCAAAGTAACACCATTTCCCGCCAAACTATCGGCCAATAGTTTTGTTAATTGGCTGTCTCGATATGGTATGTGACCTCCTCGTTTCTTTGAGTCACTCAAAGAAGCAATGCAATAACCTGTTCCAAAATAAGGTAATTTATC
This sequence comes from Chrysopilus asiliformis, assembly GCA_964034945.1. Classification (NCBI taxonomy): domain Eukaryota; kingdom Metazoa; phylum Arthropoda; class Insecta; order Diptera; family Rhagionidae; genus Chrysopilus; species Chrysopilus asiliformis. The sequence continues at coordinate 92,515,450 of OZ035962.1, forward strand.
AGAAATATTTGCAAAATATTAACAAAAAATGTGTAATTTGCCTAAAATTGCCCGCAACTTACCTAACACCATTAGACTTTTATTAATATTGTTGGCTTCTTCAAGAGTTTTTCCTTCACTTAAAGTTTTCTTGGTCATTTCACTTCCGGCCAAATCAACGAAATTAATTTTTCCTTGTTTCGAAATAAAGACACCACCCTCCGCTTGTTGTTCCGATGTTATGTGGACCGTTAAAATTGTATGAGATCGTGATGAATGATCATTCATTTGATGGGATCCAACAGATCGATTGCGCATTCCTACAATATTTTAATTTGTAAAATAATGAATTTTATCAATTCAGTTGCAGCCAATTTCAATTGCAGAATGGTCAGTTTTACATTCAAAAGGAATCAAACTGTGTAAATTTCCTCATAATCCCCCGAAGACACAAAAAATTGACAAAATTTAAGTTATAATGTCGATAAAATCTTTTAGGTATAAAATATTATTATTATTTAGATAAAATGTTTGCCCAGCCAATAAGCTAAATACTTAAACAAAAAATAACATTTAAGCACAGAGGTTGAACCTTACTATTTAACTTGTTAAGTAGGTACCCTAAAACGATAAAAGTTCAATATATTTCATTTCGATATGAATGAGACACGCAAGAATTGTCCCAAAATAAGAAAATTTCAATTGAATAGAAAAAAAACTATTTTCGGAGCCATTGCTCTCTCATCGATTTACGGCATGCGTTGACACCTGAAAATCGACTTATCCTTATTTAATAAATTCTATTTACTTGGTAAACTACTTAACAAGCCATCGTAAACTATAAAATAATTACAAAATTAAAAATGGCTTTTGCCTCAGGCCTCTCTAAATCGAATTCCATTTGCATGACTAAACAAAATTAAAAATTTATCGCAGCTCAGTCAATTGCATTGGCCATAAAATCAAAATCAATTTCGATAATTGCTTGTGCATTTTGAATTCAATCAAATAAAGAAAATGTATTTATAAAACAATCAGAAAGTTTTTTTTAAATTCACCTTCTTCCAGAACCGCCAAGAGGTCATCCAGTTCCTCGCAGTCGACGGTGAAAAGATTCTCAACAAAGAATCCTCGTAACTTCTTTGACCACCTAACGGCTAATGGTTTTCGCGCTGATCCTGGATTCAATAAATCTATAACCTTTGCCACCACCATGAAACAATCAATAAATTATTTGTTAATTAATTAGAATTGTTGGTATGAAGCGAATCCTTTTCTTTTTCTGCCAATGTTTATTAATTTTAGAAGAGTTTTCTTTTACATAATGACTCACTTACGAGTATTACGTTTGAATTACATTTAAGAAAAATCCTTAATTTAAATACCTTTTCGTTGTAGATTTCTAGGAACGAGGCCTTAAGAACAAAATTGGTGTCCTTTCGGTCTTGTAGTAATTGGAAGATATAGACAAATGCTCGGAAAATTAAACCGTGTCGTTCATCTGCTGGATTTGGTTTCTTTACAAACTGCGACAATATAAAAATTAATGTTTTATATAAATAAAGTATTTTTAGCAATAAAATATTTTTAATAATAAATTAAAAATGAATATGGAAGAGCCACTCGGACAGCAAAAAAAATTGGCATTTTTCGTCCTTTTTCATATTCAGGGACCTCCGTAAAATTTTTAATTACATAAAAAAGCACGATGAGTGCCCTTCCATATTTTGAAACCGGCTCAAACGATTTTAATAAAATTTACAATCTTAAGGTTTTCGGGGACGCGGATATTGCTCGGTTTCAAGTGTCTCAAAATTAATCTTTTCCCATTTTTTCGGGATATCTTTTTCCCATTTTTTCGGGAAAATTTATATTAGGGGTTTTCGGGGGCCGCTGATCACGAATCTGATGTTCAAAATTCGAAATTTTGGTCCCAAGGACCTGTAAGTATAACGCGAACATCTTGTTTTCAGTTTTTTTTTGTGCCAAAAATTAGCTTTAATATTAGGAAATTTAACGCAATCTCTTGTGACCTTTTATAACTCAATAAGAATGTCGAAGGCTACCAATAGTGAATAATTTGGTTCATGATTTTCTTGAAAACGGCCCAGTGTTTAAAAAATTGGGGGCCAAGGTCGTCGATTTTTGAAGATTTGTGAATATTTATTTTAAAAACCTCCCAATAATTTCTCTTACCAATTCTGGAGGGCCCGTTAATGTGTGCGTTTTCCCAGACCCAGTTTGGCCATAGCAAAAAGCAGTACAACTGAAACCTTCTATTGCCATTTCGATTATCCTTTTGATCCCTGAATACTGTAAAATATCGTCTTGTGTGGCACCAGGTTCAAATACAACATTGTATGTAAAATTTTTTATTTTTTGGCCGCCGCTATTTCCTTGAGCTTTTCCTTCAGCCTAAAATAAAGTAAGTTCGTATAGGTAATTATCTAGTTCACGACTAAAATGTTTAAGAATTTTTTTTTTACCAAAACTTGTCCATTTCCAGGAAACTGCAAAGACATATCCTCCCCATTTCGTCTCTCCTTTGTGCTAAGCGGTCTTACCCTTACCACCACATTGATATTGTCTTCGGGGGTGGCTGGGTCACTATCAGTCGACCTACTCGCTACGATTTCCAATGTATCGGCACTTCCAATCCTGTAGGAAGTAAAAAAAATGAATAAATAAATGAAATAACGGATAGTGAACAAGTAAAAAACTCCTTTTGGAAAATATGCCCAAGCAACCCTACATATAAAGCACTCTTTCTACTGAAGCCTAATCGTGTAACATTAATAATATTTATTGATTTATTGCCCAACAAAAGTGTCTGTTAAAGGCGAATTTGAATCCCAACGTCCTTCAACCTGCGTTGATTGTGGTATCATCGTACACAGTTCGCCTCGACATGACAGCTTTCGTGGGTTTTCTGGGTAAATTGCGACTATCGGACGACGGAAAAATAGACTTCACGTGACTGCATCAAAAACGAATATTACTTATTGCTATAACGATTTGCTATTTGAAGTGCATACCCCTATACACTATTATGAAAATTTTACTTAATGCTCTAATAAAAAACGACCTGTAGTTGACCATTCCCTGCAGAATTTATCGAAAACGTTGGCCTCACGAACTATAAATGCATTCATATGAGGTATCAATATGACCTACATTTAACTAGTCTTCAGATTTGGACATGAATAACGAAATTACGTTTTTCCTTTTATCATTGATTACTTGTCGTAGACAGATATGTAACCTAAAATCTAATCAAATTATTTTTTGACACATTGAGTCCAACGTCAACAAAACATATATATGTACATATCCTGATCGGTAAAGCAGGTAAATTCTATACATTGACACAATCTAGCTCACTCACAATAGCATCAAATAATTGCAGTTTCTATGTCGCACTTTAATTTAATCATTGTAATTACAGTAATTTGTTTGAAAAAATGTCAATATTTTGAAAAAAAAGTAAGGCATCAAAGTGCTTGTAGAGTCAGTTTTATTTAAAATTTAATCTTTTTAAACATAGATAATTAACCCTCAAACCGAACAGACCGCCTTTTGGTGGTCCATCGATTTATCCAAATAAATCAAACTACCTATATAATTAATATTTTGATTTGAAAATACCCAAGGAAATACCGCAATGAGTTTTATTTTGATTAGCTTTCCATTTTGACATAAGTTTTATCGTCAATAACGATACCATGGATTTTATCAACCATTTCTGGTGTGGTGAACACTTTTGGACGGCATTTTTTTGAAAATGCTAAATAAAAGTTATTTGCTTTACAAGACCGTTAAACACAAACTAAATTACACAGCTTGGTGAAAATTTGACACAAGTCATTTGACTGGATAGTAGTTGCGGATAGTATAATTAAAATAACATTGCTTTGGATAGCATTATTAAAACCACAATGCTTTGATACTGGTGGCGTTGCCTAGGCCGATTACTTTACAGCCCGCCCTCGTATATTAAATTTAGTATACCGTTTGTAACACATCAAACAAATCGTTGGACACAAAAATTACCTACATACATCAGGGTGTTTGGAATGGCAAAATATTTGAATTTCCACATGTCCGTCTGTCTGTCTGTCTGTTATTTTCTCGAAAACGGCGAGCTGTGTTGAAAAAACTCGTATAGGTAAAATGTATTTAGAATGGAATTTTGCATAACTCATCCATACATCAGAATTCAGTTAAACCACTCTTTTCGCCCTCCCCTATACAAATGGATTTATTAAATAAATTTGGTCTGTTCTCATATTAGAGTATTTGACGACCCACTCCCCCTCATCCGATTGACTTGAAATTTCGAACACACACGAAATATGTATGTATACATGTACGAAAAAGGAAACAAAATGGCGGCCGGCATTTGGCCTCAAAAATAAAAGCAAGATAAAAGTTAAAACGCTCAACGCTTTTATCTTGCTTTGAAAAAAAAGTAATACGAAAAAACTCTCAACCCTTTTATCTTGCTTTTATTTTTGGTGCCAAATCCCTACTTTTTTATTGTAGTACTTTTTTAAAAATGGAAAATTTTGTAGAAACTACAGAATGGTATTACGAATGAAGTTAGGTCAAAACTGAAATTTCAGGTTTACAAAAACTGAATAAAAAATGTTTTAAAAAAAAAATATGTTGTCTATTTCATTAAATAGGTATTTCATTTTACTCCTTTTCCTGCAATCTCCCTATTAATTATAAGAAAGTAGCCAATTTCATGTCATTTAATGCCTCAAATATTTTTCTGTAGCATAAAAACGTTGACCTAAAAAAAATATAATAAAGTGTTTGTGGAAACAACCGTCATTTTATTCAAATAGAAGCAAAAAACTCCAATTATTATTCTATTAAAATTAGGGTGGCAATTTTTGTGTTTATTGCCTGTTATTTTGGCCTTGCGGATATATCATGCCACGCAAATTGCTCGAAACAAGTGTCAATAATTGATATTTACGTTGCAAGATCGCTTTGACAACTTTGTGTCAAAGTTGTATATTTTCGAGACACGTCCTCATAATTCTTGTTTTTAAGGTCGACAGCAATAACATTCAGGATAGATACGTGAAATTCACTTCATTTTTATCAATTTGATGATTAAGGATAACGTTAATCCAAAATACGGAATATATTATTCTAATATTGATTAATTTATGATGGGCGCATTAGAAACGGCGAAATAATGGTAGGCGGTCAAATTCAAATCGAGAATATTTATCGGCTATGTTGATTATATGGGAGGTATGAGGCACCTTGACCATGAAAATGTCGTCTAACTCCGAATAACCCTTAGACTTTTTTATGTGTTGAAATCTCAGCTTACGTCGTTCAATGCGTTACTAGGCCAAACTACGAGGGTTAGTAGTATGTGTAAAAGTTTTACAACAAAAAGTTACTTTTGTTAAAAGGGAAAAAACTGTTTATGTGTCCAATTTGAATTTATTTTTAGGTTAACACGTGGTCAATGAGTTATGTTGAAAATAATGGAAAAACTATTTACGCTTCGCCCACCCTAAACAATTTATGGGCAGTTTTAATGGAATTGCATTTAATAACAACGATTTAACAAAACAATTTTATCTTTTGAACACCTGGCCATTTACATACATGTTCTGTTTTTTCCTATCCTAAAATATTTTAAGTTTTGAACAAATTCTTGATTTTGTGAAAAGAAAAAATCCAGAAATTCTAAGAAATCTGAATTTTATCGTTGAAACATTTCAGGGCAAAAAATATAATAATACATGAGTAAACAGTTTTGTATATAGATTTTTTACGGTAGAATACAAAAATGAATCACACCAGGGTGTTTGGTATGACAAAAGATTTTGATTTTCGCATGAACCGAAAGGCTGATGTATATTGAAATTTGTATACTTAATTAAAATTGGTTTTAATTGTAGGATGGCTTTTAATAACACAAATATTATTTAATTAGAATATTATTTAATCAACTGAACGGTTTTGCAATATATTTTAGAACTGACAATATATGAAAATAATGTAACTTAATGATTTTAAATACTACTACGTTCAAGGCATATTTATGTTTTACAAGTAACAAAGTAACTAATAGTAATTATACAATTCGGCCATCCTGATTAAATCGCCCTCGATTTGCTACATTTCAAAAAATAGTTTACATTTTCAAAACAATAGGTTCTTAATAATAAACTCAGTAAAGAAAAATTAATAATGAAAATATTATGTATGTCAATATTTTAATTCAACTGAACATAAGGTTTCATGTTTGCTGGTGAACATATTCCACGGTAAGGTATTCTACTAATTTGCATACCATCTACATCACAAATTGCATAACGATCATTTGGCAATACTTCTTTTACAACATAAGGCCCTTTGAATTTTTTTAGTAACTTTTTATTGACGCCTGGTGTTGTATGAACATTTCTAATTAATATATAATCACCTTTTTATACCCGTATGGTGAAACCAAACGGTATATTAACTTTGCTTTACCGTTTGTAACGCCAAGATCCCGTCATCACACACAAAAATGAATTACACCAGTGTGTTTAGAATGATAAAAAAAATTGAATTTTGCATGTCCATCCGTCTGTCTGTCCGTCCGTCTGTCTGTCCGTCCGTCTGTCTGTCCGTCCGTCTGTCTGTGGCGCGGATTGCGGGCGCACGGATTGAGCTAGAGACTTGAAATTTTGCGCAGATTCGTTTTTCGTAAAATGCGAGGCTAAGTTCGTTAATGGGCAAAAATGAACCATTAGGGGGGGTACCCCCCATACGAACGAAAACGTTTTTTGTGAATATCTCAAAAACGGTACATGTTATCAAAAAAGTTCAAGAACAAAAGTTATTTAGGATATGATTCAACATAAAAGTCCCATACATCAAAATCCGATTGGAATCAATTTTAAAAAATCTTATTGGAAAGTTTGACTTCAAAGTGGAATTTTGGTACAACTGTTCAAATTTTGATACGAATATCACCATACGGGTTTTCAATAATTGCCAGATTGGCAATTATAGCTTTTGTTATGTTTTTATCGTTAAATCTCGTTCTTCATGATTAATAATACCTTTTTCTACAAATTCTTTTATTTTATCACAAAAATTTCCATTTTGATTTATTTCAAAAAGTAAAATACTTGCTGTAGTATTAATAGGGGAGACTGGGGTATTCTGGACCACGGGGAATTGCGGACCAGCGTCATTTTTTTCCCCTAGTAGTGGTTGGTAGCTGCAAATAACTGTAATCAGTTTGCCTCATGTTAAGCTAATTTTCCTAACAGTACTCGACTTGTGTATACGCACTATCACCTCGCTTCGATAGCAAATAGAAAAGTGATACTTCGAAATTTTTTTTTTCACTTTGTGTTTCGCTTAAATTTAACCACATTTTTCGAGAATCAACTCAAGTAAATATATTGATAATATTCGCGGAGCCTTAAGCATTCGACACTGACAAGAAATTTTGCATGAAGTTTGCATTGTGTTACTAATAGCTGCCATATTGTAAAAAAGAGCATTCGGGGAATTGTGGACCACTTTTGTCGGGGAATAATGGACCACTCAATTCTTGACATTTGACAAGCAAATTTCGTGTATTTGATGCATATAAGTGTTTTTTCATGCAAAAACACAGCATTAGATTTTCGGCAATCATACTAATATATAAAAATGAGTTGGTGTATGTCTGCCTGTCTGTCTGTCTGTCTGTTCCTCTTTCACGCAAAAACGGCTGAACGGATTGACTTGAAATTTGGCATGAGTGTCTGCGGTAGTTCTGGTTCCAACATAGGCATACGGAAAAGTAGTGCGAGGGGTGGGGGGAGTAAGGGGAGGGGGTAAAGTGATTTCGAAACTTAGTTTTCCCTCTATGTTACTCTTTCGCGGGGAAACTACTGAACCGATTGGCCTGAATTTTGGCATAGATGTTCGTCGGGGGTCCAGCCCCAACATAGACCCATTAAAAAACTTTTAAGTTCTTTCCGGTTTTCTTCGTATTCTAAAATTTAGACAAAAAGCTTAACCCGGCAACGACGGGTATACAAGCTAGTTTCTAAATCGGCCGTTTTGACATCGCCAGAGGATGTAAATGACCTTCGTGAGAAGGCTGATATGAAGCGAAAGAGATTGGAGAGAAAAGGTGATAAACCATAATCGAAAAAGCAAAAAGATCGTGTCAAATCGAAGACATCACAGAAGAAACAACCATCTTCAACCTATTGTGAGGTGGAAGAATACATCGATTTCTGCATAATTTGTAAGAAAAATATGCCAAAAAAAATGAACCGCCGAAATACCATCCATTGCAATCGAGCTGTTCACTTGTAATGCTCCGGAATGACTGCAAGTTACTGGACTTGAGAACATTGCGTTTCGGACTGATTTTCATTGCAATTTTTCACTTCATTTCACTTTGTCTGTTATATAATAAATATATGAATCAAAAAAAAAGTTTGTCTATCACATTTTTCCATTTTTAATCGATTTACAAAGTGGTCCACAATACCCCGAGATTTTTCAAAATCGCAAAAACGCCATTTTTGCACCAACTGATAAAACTTGTATAATTTAATACAATTTGACCGAACTGGTGTGACCCAAAGAAAGGTTATTTATCGTACTACAAATTCAAGCTTTGAAATTTTCAGAAAAAGTTATTTTTTTGCGAGTTTTTAGCCAAAATGAAAATGCGGTCCAGAACACCCCAGTCTCCCCTACTTTGATTATTAGTATTATTTAAAGCGAACTCAACTTTACTTATTGTTTAATCCCAATCAGCAAAATCTAATTCTGATTCTTTTGAAATCATAGGCTTAATAATTCGATTTATCCTTTAGTAACAAAGTAACTAACAGTAATTATACAATTCTTACATAATATTTATAAATTATATATTTAAATGTACTAAAATGGTACTAAAAAAATTGCTACTTTTTTATCACTCGATCCATTATTTTACTTTTTTCAGCTATAGAGGGAAAGTATTGTTTTCACGAAGTATACCGACCCGAGAACGAGGGCAGATAGAAACATTCTGATCAGTACGAAATATGTTTCAAGCAAGTGCATATGTCTGTCGCTATCCGTTGTACGTTTCTTAAATAACTCGAGGACGCATTGACTTAGCGACTTGAAATTTTTTATAAATGAGTTTACGAAAATCTAGCAACTTTTGGAAAAGTCACGTTAGCTATAACATGTACCTCTTATACAATTTTGTTTTGAAAAAACACCGTTTTTTGAAAATTTTCTCGAAAACTATGCACTTTTGGGTAAAAATTAATATAACAAAAGGATATAAAAATTTTTACAGTACATTTTCAAATTAAACGGTTTTTACGTATCTCTAACGGTTTTCAACATATTTCAACAAAATTAAGTTATTAATTCCACAGATGTTTTTGAGAATCAGATGTTTTTGATTCTTTAAAACTTTTGTTCTGCATGAGTGCAGAATAATTGAATAATAATTCTTCTATTCTTATTCAATTATTTGTCAATTTCCTCTTCGATGAAAAAATTACTGTTTTATAAAATCAATGAGAGACCAGTTAAAGTGGGTTAATTATAAGAAAATCATTGTCTTTTATATAGTTCTTATGGTGAATTATATTTACCTTATTAGGAAGATAAATATGATTTTATCGGGTCTTGCATAAAATGATAAATTATCCTTTGTTTAACGTACCTACACTTATGCACATATTTTTGTGGGCAAACACTACCTACAATTCCTTCGTAGATTTTATCAATTCTCTAAATTGTCGTTACAAAGAGGTCACCACATGCCTTGAATCATTGTCAATTTATCAATCTCCTTGAACGTTACTGATTAAGGTTTAGACAACTTTGGGATGAGTAAATAAAGGGGCTGAAAACCATAAATTGGGCGAAAGTAATTTCAAAAACACCCATGGCGAGTTTTAACAACCTGGCCATTTATTCGGCTATAAGAAGTAACAACAAAGGGAAAAATAATAAAATTGAACGCACTTCAATTGTTGTCCTTAGAAGGAAAATTATCTGATTTCAAACATTATCTTAAGTACACCTCATGACCAAGAAAAAATATAAGTAAAAGTGTGAAAGGACGAAGTCAATTCAGTCAACGAGGTCTTAATGACTTGAAAAAGTACCCACGTTTCCGTAATTGACACGATGTTAAGTTGCATTCCCCAACCCCACTTTCATCAAATATTTTTCTTTCAAATCGAAATCACGACAGCGCAATTCAAGTTAAAGGACAACTTATCGCCTTTTATAAATACGACAAAGGCTTAAACATCGTCCGCTCAACGGCAAAACTTTTCATTGTAATTGGAATTCCCAATTATTTTTGGTGGCCTTTTGCGTTTTTTAGCCAAGTTCTTAAGATTATCCTCGCTCAATGTCAACGAATTACTTGTCAACTTTTCGGCTAAAAGCACGCAATCAACAGAAATTGTTTTCATATCTTAACATTACAATTCTTTGATATGAAAGGGAAAAATCGTCGTCAGCTTTTCCGAGAATGTGAACCCGACTTTGCATTTAACCTTGGAAAAGTTCAGACAAGTGTTTTATGAATAAATTAAGAAATTCCAATGAAAGGAAAATTTCTTCGATTTTAACACCAAAGACGGGAAATGTTAGGGAAATACCTACATGTTATTATTTTAATATATATTAGTAACGTGTTCTGACATTTTCCACATGTCATCGATTACCAGATAGATTAGATGGAAAATTAATTATAAGTGTTTCTTAACCAAAATATTTTGAATGAAATCCCGCACAAAATGAATTAAGTATAGTTGGTCGATTTCAATTTGACGACGAAATCGTTTGAAATTGTCCAATTTTATTTGGAAGCATTAATGGATGAATTGTATTAAACATGTCCTTTAATAATGAGTCATGATATTGTGATGTTTTTATGTGGCCTAAGCTTGATTACACTTTGGTTTTGGCTTTTTTTTAAACGGGAATTAGAGAAAGTAGATCTAAAATTAGGCACGATAATTGATGGTCAATTTGACTTTGATTTGATTGTTTGTCGGTACTTTAGGCAAAAAAGCCGCCTTGATCCATTTATCCACTTTGGTCTTTGTCGTTGCCAACATTCAAGTCTTGTTAAAATGACATGAAAACAAGTCATGCAAGGCATATTAACCAGTAATAAAGTTTATTGAAATGAAATTAATAGTTGATTAAATTCAATAAACATTAAAACCAAACATGAATATTTCATACTTGTTTACATAAATTAATCCACAACGTCTGTAATTTTTGTTTTCAATGTTTTTAAACATTCTTTTTAACATAACCTCATTTAGATATGAAAACAAGGATTCTTTTTACATACAATGTTTAAAAAAAGTATGAGTTAAACCTCAATAGGCCAAATTCTATCTGATATAGGATACACAGACATTTTTTCTTGTGCGGTGCTTTTCTTATAGAGTTGAGCATCGAGAGCAAACCATCGATATCGAACAATAATTCGAGACGAAAAAACATCGACCTTAAAACATCGATATTTACCGATAGTGTCGAAGTTTTATTACTATAAAGCAAGCCTGGGCACTCCTTGGCTCGTCTGGCTCCTCACAACGATAACATTTTTATTCAAATTTTACGAGAATACAATCAATGTATGAACATTTTTACTCGACTCTCCAACGCAATGATACGTGTTGGTAGACGACGGCCACTTCGGCAGCCGAAATCAAACGATTGACTAACAATCGATGAAGCGAGCCTACGACAGCCATTCAGTATAATTTCTGTTGTTGATGCGTGCGGATGTATACATTTGCTCCCCAAAACCCTAATTGTTTCCCAAAGTACACTGACGTACGAAATTTTTTCAGAAATTCGATTTTTTTAGTTTTCATTTTCCATTATGAAGCGCTCATATTCAAATTCAAATACTATGTCGTGTGATTGGAAAAACAAATATTTAATAACCACAAATAATGATAACCGTCAATGTCTAGTTTGCAGTTACATGTCGAATAAAAAATTCAATCTAGAACGCCATTACAACAGCTGTCCTATCAGGTAACTTAATGCAATTTAGCGCATGTTTTTTCGAAGCACAGAACCGAAAATACGCCCCAAAAGTTTTTTTTTGCACAGCGGAACTTATTATTTTTTTGTAAACGCATCATGATAAATTGTGTAGTCCACTGTTCCTAAACGTCTCCATCAAAAGCGAAAGAGCGTAAATAATGAAAAAGATGCGTTTTCTCATTTCGTGTTATAGTATATGAAGAAATATAAAATTTCTTCGAGTAATAGTAAATCACTACATACATGGTGCCCAGGCCTGCTATAAAGTATCTAATTTTAAAAAAAAATTTTGCAAATCTTATGTGCAAAATAGTTAATTTGATGTTAAAAACGAGTTTTTTTTATATTCTGAAAAAAGGTTTTTGGGTGTGCCACCATCGTCGTTGACCTCTGTCGTTCTTCTTACTTTCTTCTACGGAGTATAATAAACTATTGTATTCATGAAAAATTTCGACCTCTTAATTTTGCCTAAAAAACATTTCCCGATCACTCCTGAGTCGATTGGAGTCATATTAAAAAGATGTCGTTCTGTCTGTCAGTCTGTGTACAAGATTTCTCAAAAACTAATAGAGCTAGCGCCATGAAATTTTATAGGAATGTTGGGTCCTGAAATGGGACGATCCTATCAACTTTTGGTGGAAATCCGTTAACCGGAAGTATCCAAAATGGCGATTTTTCAAAAATCTACGCGTTTTTTAGTGACCTTAAGTATGACAAAACTTGGAGAAAATAAAATTTTCCACACTTTTGTCTTTAGCTATAACTCGATATCTCAACCTGTTATCAAGATAAACCGTTATTTCCAAAAAAAAAAAACAGTTTTTTGCGATTATCTCGAAAATTAACGGGTTTTTGCTGACTGAATGTATGAAGTGAATTAATGAGAATGGCATTCTGCACAATTTTGTCTCTTACCGTTATCCGTTATCTTTTACCGTTATTGAGATATTTTCATTAATATGTAAAAAAAAATATTTTTGCGAATAATTTGCAAACTAACGGTTTTTCGACAAATCAGTTAAAAGAATAATTAAAGATGTTAACATTTTCTACATTTTTGCCATTTACCGTAAATTGATACACTGCCGGTCAAAAAAACTTGACCGATGATAAAAAAAAACCAATTTTTCGACTTTTCACTCCCATTGTATGTACAAGTTAAGGTTTTTTATATACATTCAAGGTGAATGATAAGAGAATAGACATTTTCAATTTTGAATTGATCGATATTCGACTATTATCGACTTTTCTCGGCTGCAATCGCCTCGGCTCGAGGAAACGCGGCCAAGTCGGCCGAGCGCACCCGATCACGCATCATTGTTTATGTACTGTCAACAATCGCCAACGACAATTTTTCATCATTTGATTCCTTGTTATTATCACGAGTATGACCGTTCATGTGTAATAAGCGTTTAATAACTAAAAATACGGAAATAAAGGTAAATTTGTCACTCTTAAGAATATAATAAAATTACAAAAAAAAATGTTGAATAAGCTTCAGTTATGTACATTCTTTCAGAAATTGTCGAATTAAAACATTTACAATACATGAAACATGAGTGAAAAGTCGAAAAATTGGTTTTTTTTATCATCGGTCAAGTTTTTTTGACCGGCAGTGTATCTTTTACAGTTCTCAAGTTATCTCAAATTTTGTACGTTTTTGATATTTTTGAATAAACCAAGAATTTATTGGGAGGTCGTCTTAGGTTGACAATACGACAGGGCTATAACGTAAATTGCACAGGGTCGTAGATTTTGTAGAAGAAAGTTTTGTGTTGACCACAACTGATATTTTCTATTCGTAATTGTATATAATGCTAAAATATTTATCGTGAACGTGATGTCCGTTGAAATTTTCAAAATTTTGATCATTATCACAACGAAAACGGTTTTAATCGACTAATTTAAGTACTGTTTTTATGGATGAAAGGCTTAAAAAATTTATATAAAAGAAATTCTTTAAAAAAAAACTGAAAATAAGCTCGCTCCCAAATGAGAATTGCGAACCAAATTTTCATAAATGTTATCGTCGATGTATTTGTGTCTCGTGCGATAATAAAATCGTAAGTCAAATTTACAATCGCAAAAAGGCTGCCAAAAATGAAGTTAACAGCGAATGTAGCCTCAGGTTTCAATGAAAATTTGCCGTTCTTCTTTGCATATTTCAATTGAACCTGATGATAGAAAATCATATTTCGACGTTCTTCTTTGCACATTTTAATTGAGCTTGATAATTTTCTAGAACTTCAAAATATTTTAGGTTATCTAGTTACATTCAGCACAAGTGCTGAATCAGAAAAAAATCTTTTATTTAAAAAAAAGTATCCTTGCCTTTGAGATATTTTAACGGACTTTTTGAGTCCAGCATCGGAATCAGATGAGATTTTTTCCACAAAATTTGAAAAAAAGAATAATCTTTGTTATCCTAACAGGACCTTCCGTTGTCCTTACAAACTTCCTGACATCATAATCGGGTTCAGAGACTCCAAAAAAACCCCAGACGGGCAGCCATTTTATTTCGGTAATATTGAGTGCACCAAATGAAGTCGTAATTTGAACACTACACTACATATGCAAATATATCATAAAATAATTTATTTTATCTTCGTAAATGGACAATAAATGTCTGCATCACAAATTCAAATTACAAAATTGTGATTTTTATCGACATGTATGCAGTACGATATTGCAACACATTATACTTTAATGATAATGAATCGAACCCATTTTTTATTCAAAGTTGTCCATTTCTAGGCTATTGGTTACCATTTATAAATGACCTATCGGCCAGATTGCTTTCAAACTAATGTGATTGAAGTTTAAAGGTCAATCATTAATTTTTATTTATTATTACAATTTTTGTTTATCAGATCATTTATCATTTACATCAGAACAGGAGATTCCCTGAAAACATCAGCATATGTGACTGAAAAAAAAATATCGTTATAAAATCGAGTAAAATAATTTCATCCTTTTAGGTGATTATCAATGTAAACTGCGACAAATCGCAGACAGCTAAAGGGTGAGACGTGAAATTAATGGTGCACCATGTAATTTAAAGTGAAAGTTATAAAGTAATTTGTCATATGAAAGTTTGAAATCATATAGTTGTTAGAATTGGTTGCATGTTATTGTCGTTGTTTGTATTCATTAATGTTGCATTCACGGAAATAAGGCCAGTAATTGTAAATATTGTTTTCATTTTAATACAAATAAAAAAGTAAAAATATTAAAGTAACATCATCTAAAATACTAAAAAAATTCAACAAATGTATAAATAACTGAATTCTACAGATTTGATAATATTTTAAAAAATGTTTTTTGTTTGAGACGTATTTAAGGACAAGAATTTTGATTAAGGATTCAATCATTTTTATTTCGTTACATAATCAAAATTCCTTGAATAATAATATACTTAAAGAATACGCCAATAGATAATTCAATGTTATAATATTGATTAATAAATGATTACCCGTATTGCTTAGTTTCCATAAGTTTTGACCTTTTCTGAATTTCGATATATTGAAATTTTTGATTGACGTCAAGTTCAAGAAAAGACACGCATAGAAGCCGAGTCTGGAAATTCAACATCTGGATGAGAAGGTACAAATTTCGGTAACGAATCTCTAACAAATACTTTTAATTTTTTTTTATATTGAACTAGTTTGATTTTAAGTTCCGATCTTCTAAAGGGTGTTTTTTTAGACGTGTGGTTTTCAATCTGTCACTACTTTTTTCGGAGTTGGTCTTTTTGACAATTGTCACTTGATTTATGCTCAGTTTGGTTTGCCATTTCGTCAAACGACCATCAAGCGCGTCGCACGTTCGGTGAATGGGCCCAAAACGAGATGGCCACCGATCCCGATTTTACCAAGAAAATTTTGTTCAGCGATGAAGCTCACTTTTGGTTGAATGGGTACGTCAATAAGCAAAATTGTCGCATTTGGAGGGATGGTAATCCACAAGCCATTCTTCAGACGCCGTTACATCCTCAAAAAGTCACTGTTTGGTGTGCTCTATGGGCAGAGGGAATCATTGGTCCATATTTCTTCAAAAATGAAGCCGGCCATAATGTTACAGTCAATGGGGAACGCTATAGAGCCATGATTAATGACTTTTTCGTGCCTGAATTGGAGGTTGTTGATGTGGACGACCTTTGGTTCCAACAAGACGGCGCTACATGCCATACAGCCAACGAAACAATCAATTTATTGAAGGAAACTTTTGGTGAGCGCATTATCTCGCGTCGTGGGCCTGTGGCGTGGCCTCTAAGATCGTGCGATTTAACACCGCTGGACTATTTTTTGTGGGGTTATGTGAAGTCGCTTGTCTACGAAGAGATTTTTTGCGATGTGTCTCAAAAAAAGTGGAACTCATTCCAAAAAATAAGAAATTTCCCAAAAATTCTAGGATAAATTCCCTATTTTTTGGCAATCATTACAAAAAGTCCACTGTTTCATATATTACAATTTTTGTTGAGAATTATTTTTCCTCGTGTAGCTTTTATACCCGACCTTTTAAATGGGAATTCATAGTTTTTTGAACAAAATAGGATCTTGAAAAAGGACCTGGAAAAGGACCCTGAAAAATGACAAGAATCTACTGGATTTTGAAATCTAGGTTTATGTAATTCAGCAAATATGTCTAATATCACATTTTATACACTTTATTTCTTCATAACTTTTTCGATATGACGCCTCGTTTTCAAAAAAAACATGTCAGTTTGCATGTTTGAACCTGCTATATCATGAGCTAAACTGTGAAGTTTCATCAAATTCCGTCCAGCCGTTCTGGAGTTTACTTTCAACAAACAAAAACAAATAAACTGGAAT